>CM060955.1:47491248-48113748 GCA_030765055.1 Mantis religiosa
GAGAGAGAGAGAGAGAAAAGGGGAAAAGCAAGAACAGGAAAAAAGCTGTATTAAGATTTGCAAATTAAGTCTTTCATAGACATTGATTGCTTATATGGGTACATATTTATTTCTGTGGAGGATTTATGTTTACCAAGAATTTTGGCATGCTGTTTGCACCTTGTAAAAGGTGACTCAGAGAACCAACATAGTACGAGATGTGTACATGACCTTCGGCGTTCATAAATGCAGACTCACGATTAAGCGGTTTACGCGAACCTTCTTGTGTAGTCCAACATCACAGACTGCGTTCTGGCGGCTGCGCATGCGTCAGATACAGGCGCAAGGCCAAGAACAATCCGAACGTTTGCCTTCAATGTGAAATCAAAGAAAACATAAGGTGAATCACCTGCTAAGGACTCTGATAAATACACATGTTAATGCCTTTCAGACATATGTCGAGGTAAAGCGATAGTACAGGCGAAAAATTAGTAGTTTTATCGAAATTTATTGTGGACAGAAGATTAATTAACAAACGTTTGTTTTCGAAAGCGTTTGTAAAATCAAGTTTAAATATGCGATAGTACAGGCGAAAAATTAGTAGTTTTATCGAAATTTATTGTGGACAGAAGATTAATTAACAAACGTTTGTTTTCGAAAGCTTTTGTAAAATCAAGTTTAAATATGTGCCTGAAAATGTTGATGTCATTTAAAAGTTGACTTTTCATTATCACGTGGAAATGCAGAAAAAAGAAGTCTTACAATTTTTATTTTATCACAACAAAAATTTAATGAAATCTTTAACGAAATATTAAACTCAAATATGATGTTTCAATTGTCATAATGGAACGTTGTATTCAGATATTATGTTTATAGGAACAATAGCATTTTGTCTTGTCAAGAATTTCAAAAAATCTAGCTGGTGTAAAGCTGTTCACAAAAATTAAACAATATTTTTGTGCTTGCGGCGCTCTTGAGAATAGGATTAAAACTTCGGGTTACCCTTGGTATTACAATACCAGTGTTCGAGATTTTAAAACATCAAGTGTAATTAAAACATTCATAGAAAACTGCAGCGAAAGTAGCAACCACGGACGTGCAATAACAGCCACAACCTCGGTTCAATTTTAAATGCAATTAATTAATAACAAAAGTCCACCTTTTTTGACGGTAAATAGCATAAAATATGGGTCATTTCTTTAAGTTGGTCAAAGAGTGTTGTACTTGAATTTAAGGACAGTAAGCATTTCTATCCCACGGTATTTCTATAATAGTTCTTTATCATTTTAAGGCTGAAAAACTCATTTCAATAGATGCAGATAGTAAAAATGTTTCTGTAAGTGGGCAGACCACCGAGTGGCTTGAGGATCCTCCCCAAAACATTTTTTAAAACTTGACCTTCGAGAATTTAGATACTGAGCAACAATAAACTCAGTGAAATACATCCTATAAAAGGGAAAAATAAATATGCGCTGTATCTGTCAGTAATAATATTCAACACGTTTTAAACCGTCTAAATATAAATTATTATTATTATAGAGAAAACAACAAAAATACAGTGAATTGAGCAATGTACAAGTAACAAACTTTGGTATTTTTACATACCTTCTAGAAACTACTTGACCTAAAAAAAGCGCCCATGTAAAGAGTGTGCCCGCCTCGGTAGCGTAGATGGTAGCGCGTCTGCCTCACGTTCAAGAGGTCCCGAGTTCTAATCTCGGTCAGGGTGAGTTAGCTGGATAAGATTTTTTCCGGTGTTTTTCCCTTATTCTTAGAGACGACTGTCGGGTAGCTCTAAGCTCCGTGGACCCCGGACTCATTTGAATATCATTTCACCAATTTCATTCATCGTCCGATATGACTTAACGTTGAAGGACGTAAGTTACAAAAAAATGTAAGGAGTGGAACAATGTACTTCCTTTTTGCGATACAATTTTTACCCATCAAACCGACACAAACATAGATATGTGTGTGTACATTCACAGGTGCAAGAGCAATTAAGCGATCTTCAGCTCTTTTTATTCTCAGTCGTCTGGATGTTGAAAATGTCCATTCTAATATCTGTTGAACGCAGAATACGCTTGTCACGAGCGCAATATAAAAAATGCATATTTAATAATATTATATTAAGTTATAATACAATTAAATTATTTCGTTCACTGGAGTAAAATATATTTAACAATGCAAAGTTTAATAGTAAATTAAGTAAAACTGACATTAGTTATTTAAAACGAAAAAAAAAAAAAAAAAAAAAAAACAAGAAGCTAAATGAGGAGATTTGGTAATAATGCTAATATTGATGATGCTTAGGGTAGGATTGGATTGATATAGAAGCGGAGGGCATTCATTCTGAATCTATAGACATGCTGCTATGTGTTAGACCTATGGGAGGAAGGGATGAGAAGCAAGCACTCTGCGAGTCTTCCAGAACCTGGGCTATCAGCGTGAGTCAATATAAGGGTCCCTAAAGTGAGGTGGAGGTATTTGATCTCGGCATCAGGGTTCACCATGCAGCCTCAACACAGTCCTTAGCCCGCCTCTGTAACGTGTCTGTCTCACGTTCAAGAGGTCCCGAGTTCGTATCTCGGTCAGGGTGAATTACCTGGATAAGGTTTTTCCGAGGGTTTCCCTTTCCTGAAAGATGAATGTTGGGTGAGTTTAAGTCTATGGACCTTAGATTCATTTGAGCATCATTTCACCCATCCATTCGTCGTGCGATGTGGCCTTGGAGGACGTAGTACATTAAAAGAAGAAGAAAAAAAGGGAAAAACCTACCCTCTCCAACAGGGTAAGCAATACAACGCCACCCTTGTGCCAAGAACAGCGAGTCCCAAGCGATCCCTCCTAAGCCACCCCGCTCGCTAATTATACCTAGAGGCCGAGTTAGAAATATCTTTAGAAGAGGGTAGCTATTCCTGCCACGTGCCGATTTATTAATTCATCTTAAGTATTTGGAAATGATCTTAAGGAAACAAATTCTATTAAGAGGTTTCATTAACAATGTTATGATAATAAAGTACAATATTTTACTATGAGGCTTTAAGATTAAAGTTGAGATTTTAAATCTGATATTTTATACTAGTTTGTTAAATTTGTAATATCTTATTGATTTATCTGAAACGCTGTGAGTTATACGTATTGTACAATATGTGTGTAAAGAGATGTTTCCCAGTTACGGTCCCGATTCTCATTGGATTTTCATTGGTATAGAAAGTAATCTCAAATCTGCTCAACCGATTCGATGATCTTTTCTCGTTGAGAAGCCCAGGTTTTGTTGGCCAACATGAGGCTGTAAAATACCGTTCAATTTAATAACATTTAATAACATAAATGACTACATATTTATTGTAATAATGCGGTGTACAGTTTCTACCTTTATTTGAGATTTATCATATTGCATCCAGTATTATTTATTAATATTTTGTTTTCTATGTAAGGACACGCCCTTTGCATTCGACCTTGTCTAAGTTAAGTGAACATAAGATGGTTCAAACAAACAAAGTGAAGCGATAATGTTGGCGGGCAAGGGTTCCACGTTGTGGCGACAATTTGAAACAAATTTATATTGGCGAGCAAATAGTTCCCCTTTTAAGGGACAGTGTTTAGCTCAGGGTAAAGCAATGAGGTTTCTCACAGGGTATGCGTGGATATGTGTGAGAAGGATAGTTTAATGACACTGGAATGCCCGTTTCAAACTGATTTATTGACTGCTTCTTTTATCGAACATCAAACTTGAAGTTGCCGACCAAGGGTTACCAATATCCCTGTTTAGAGTTACTGAAGGCGGAATGTTTATTACTCGATAACTTCTTAATTTGTTACGTATAAACTGACAAATATCTTCTCTCATCACTTCTTCGTCTGCCTTTGGCCAAGGCAGAAGAAGTTGACCGCCCTAATCGGCTCCACGCCGTGGACTGAATGAATGACTTGCCAGTCACGAACTGCTCTAATCGGCCTGACGCAGAAGACTGTTGTCCACAGCTGCGCGTGTGGGTGTATATGTCACTTTCACTTTCTGAAAGCCCTCTTCATTCAACCAAAGATTCTCTTTGTGACCAATTTGTCATTGTTCTTATTATTAGGGACCGAAGAATACCTCATTCAACAAGTCAGGCACTCCCCTTTAGAAATCTGCTAAGGACACTGTTTCTTACATTTCTTTTGTTATAACAACTATCCTCCCAAATTGCTATTCGACTCAATTGCCCTTGCGCGTGTTGTAACAAAGAACCAACATTCCTTTGAAATCCATCATGATTCTTTACTTATTGCAATCCTTTAATTTCGGTATCAAATGCCCCCATAGATATTATTTTATTGTCCCATAATAAAATAATATATATGTCTTGCCCGAATAGTACGCAAATACTAGACCTTGGTCAGCAACGTCCAATTCGTTTTACAATTTCTTTTCAAAACGTTAATTTTGTATGATACATGGATAGACATTTCATAAAAATTGTTCACATGGTTACATAACAATAGTTCATTTAACATTTATCAACACTCTGATCTGCAATTTTCAACTTTTAAATATCACTCAATGGAAAATACTTCAATCTACATCATCATCATCTCTCTCTCTCCCTTTCTCCATCTGATCTACTTAAAATTAATTCATATTATTGCTACACTTAGAACAATTCATAAATATACACTTCCATGTTTAAACCATTGTTCATTAATAATACCTTTTTTATACACATTTCTGAATTCTTCTTCTGGATTCTATATAAACATTCTTTTCCAAAAGTCTTTCAATGTTCTTATTTTTTTTTTTTTTTTCATACAACATTTCCGAATAATTCTCGATGATTCTATATAAATATTATTTTCAAAAGTCTTTCAGTGTTCTGATTTTCATTAATATATATTTTTTTTTTTCGCTTTTTTAGTTTTAAGTTTCACTCACTGCACTGTCACTACACTGTTTATATTTAACCTATACATTTTACACTACACTGTTTATACTTAACCTATACAATTTACAAGTTTGTGTTTCTTTTCATTTCACAATTTTTTATGGCAATTTTAGATACTTTAGCTTGAGTTTCCACCATTTGCAAGGAAATTCATCATCCCACAACATACTTACAAAATACAAAGGAATTTTGCGGACTTTTCCATGTACAAAGGACTTATTAATTCTACATCCCCATGATTTTTGCATATCTAGCTTAGGTTTTGTACATCGATCTCTTTTCCTATCTTTCTTACACATATTCTAAATGGATCTGTGCCCCTTGCCCGAAATATTTTAATATTTCTCTTTCGTTTCTCCCTTGATTTTGGCTGTTTTTCAGTGTTTCCTTTGTCACCGTGATCTCTATTGCTACCTCATTCATTTGATTGATTGTTTCTTCCACATTCCTCGTCTGTTTTCTATTTTCCCATTCTGATACTTCCAATCTACTCCTAGTTTCTCCTAACTCTTTTCTAGCCATTTCTATTTCTTTGTCTAATTTCTGTACTATTTCCTCCCTCAGTTTTCTGTTTTCACTATCTGACCTTACACTAACTAGATTGAAAACTTCATTTTCAGCATTTTCTGTTTCCTCACTAACATCTTTTCCTACATTGTCTGTTACCTGACCTGCTTCTTCCCTTACGTTCTCTACTTCCTGACTAACTTTCCTGAAATTTTCTAACTCCTGTTGTTGATTATCTAACTTCTTTCCTAGTTCTATTTGTCCTACCTCTACCTTCTGAACACCATTTTCTATCTTTTGTTCTATATTTTTTAAACTTTGATTGTTATCCTTCGTCTCTTTTCTTAAACTTTGATTATTATCATCCATCTTTTCACTTAAACTTTCATTGTCTTTTCTTAAACTTTGATAGTCATTCCTCATCTCTTTTCTAAAACTTTCACGCTCATTCTTCCACTCTTTTCTTAAACCTATGAACAGTTCTCTAATTTTCCATAACATATCTATATTCGTTTCTACTTTATTTGGAACAGTTCTACCACACTCTGCTATTTCGACTTCCTGCCTGCTGCTATTATCATCAACCTCATGAACTTCCACATTTTCTACAGAATTTTGACTCAGCATTTTTCCACTCCTCAAATACATTCACAATAGTCTAGAATATAATTTAACACTCTGTACCTTTGATTGTTTTACTAGCTCCTGATGTCGCTGATGATGCCAGCCTCCTTTCTTCTTTCCAGTAGGACTGCTGTAGAGCTACTTGTCCTTCTGTTGAACCTCGTTGTCGGGTTGAACTTCCTTCTAGGGTCGAACCTCCTCCTCGGGTTGAATCTGCTTCTCGTGTCAAACCACCTTCTCGTATCGAGTCCCGCGTTGGCGCGCCAATTTGAAGCGATAATGTTGGCGGGCAAGGGTTCCACGTTGTGGCGACAATTTGAAACAAATTTATATTGGCGAGCAAATAGTTCCCCTTTTACGGGACAGTTTGGAACAAATAGTGTTTAGCTCAGGGTAAAGCAATGAGGTTTCTCACAGGGTATGCGTGGATAAGTGTGAGAAGGATAGTTTAATGACACTGGAATGCCCGTTTCAAACTGATTTATTGACTGCTTCTTTTATCCGAACATCAAACTTGAAGTTGCCGACCAAGGGTTACCAATATCCCTGTTTAGAGTTACTGAAGGCGGAATGTTTATTACTCGATCACTTCTTAATTAGTTACGTATAAACTGACAAATACCTTCTCTCATCACTTCTTGGTCTGTCTTTGGCCAAGGCAGAAGAAGTTGACCGCCCTAATCGGCTCCACGCCGAGGACTGAATGAATGACTTGCCAGCCACGAACTGCTCTAATCGGCCTGACGCCGAAGACTGTTTGTTGTCCACAGCTGCGCGTGTGGGTGTATATGCCACTTTCACTTTCTGAAAGCCCTCTTCATTCAACCAAATATTCCCTTTGTGACCATTTTGTCACTGTCCTTATTATTAGGGACCGAAGAATACCTCATTCAACAAGTCAGGCACTCCCCTTTAGAAATCTGCTAAGGACACTGTTTCTTACACTTCTTTTGTTATAACAACTATCCTCCCAAACTGCTGTTCGACTCAACTGCCCTTGCGCGTGTTGTAACAAAGAACGAACATTCCTTTGAAATCCATCATGATTCTTTACTTATTGCAATCCTTTAATTTCGGTATCAAAAGGTGCTCATAACTCATTTTTATGGATTATTATATCATAAAATTCGCTTATTCCACCTTGATTTGCATGAAATATGTGAAACAGTTATTTAAACGTAGCTTCTAGTAAAGATTGCTTATCGATTTTTAAAATCATATAATGATAGAATTAATACTTAATGCAATATTAATTATAGAATACTGATAAGTGAGAAAACAAAAGAGACTGGGTAAGGAGGTCATCCTAATAATAGATGATAGGACAAATTTACCCTGCCATAGAGATGATTGTGGACTTCCGTAACAAGACATAGTTTCATTATGGGGGAACAATTTTGTAAACAATATACAGTGCCTCGCCATATTATTAGACGCACTTGATTTTTTCAATATAATAAGAGTCTGTGAGGCAAAACATGAAACTAATTTTGTTAGTTAGACCTGTTAGTTAGATCTACAACACAATTTGAAAAATTAGATTTCTCTAAACATCGATGAGTAAGTTTTTCGTATAATATACATACCTACTTGTAGTGCTAATTGGACATACGAGGTGTGGTAATTAAGTAACGAGACTGCGCATCTCCTATTGTGCAGACGCAAGGTGGGACGTTGGTATTAGAATGCAGCTGAACTTTGAACCTTCAAGACCAACCACCACTAGTTTCGCGTCTCTATCTGCTTTAGTTTGCCTCTGAGCCTTGGTTGTAAAGGACGTTGTTTTGTAGTAGTGCCTCGAGCATGATGAACTTAAAAATCGAGCAGTGTTTAACCTGAAATTGATCATGAAATTAAAAAATTTGCCAAAGAGATATTTTCTTATGCTGAAGAAAGTGTTTGGTGATACTGCTATGTCACGTGCGTGAGTATTTGAATGGCGCACACGGTTTTCAGAGGGCCAGGAAGAGGTTGAAGATGAAGAACGTTCCAAGCCAAAAGTGAAAACAATGCTTATAATTCTTTTTCCAAATCAGGGGTGTTATCATTACCGAATGGGTGCCTGAGAGTCTATCAGAAATCCTGTAAAGAAGTCCTAATCAAGCTGAGGGAAAGAGTAAGGAAGAAAAGACTGGATATGTGGAAGAATGACGCATGGATTTTGCATCAGGACATCGTGGCAGTCTGTGAAACAGCTTTTAACAGACAAGCGCATTCCTGTGCTCAAACATCTTCCATATTCACCATATCTGGCTCCCTGTGACCTTTTTTCTGTTTTCAAGAGTGAAAATTGTATTGAAGGGAACATATTTTCAGTGTTTTGAAGAGTTAAAAGCAAAAGCGGCAGAGTTGTTGAAGAAGGTGACGACGGATGATCTGCAGTATTGCTCTTAATAATGGAAGACACGTATGCAGCGGTGTATAGATAGGGAAGGGGAGTATGTTGAAGGGGTAAAAGTTAGTTGTACTTTGTTTGCAATAAATCGTATTTCTGAAGCCAGTCTCGTTATTTAATTGTCCCACCTCGTATTTCTAAATCGTTGTCAAAGGTTTACAATATTTGGAAAATGTTAATTCTTAAGCAAGTCACTTTTAGTAGCTGTTAAGCTTTTTATTTTGCCTTAGCATGTTATTTATAGACGCCTGAGTGGTCTCTTGTAAAAGGGGATCATGATTTGTAAGATCATTTCAATAAATCTAGTTTTCGTAGCAGTCACCATTACTACTTCTATTTTTACTAGCTTCAAGGCATTTTCAATAGGGGTTCATATCTGGTGGATTCAGAAAAGCTATCGCTATTTTGCAGTAGACATTTTGAACAATCTTTCACAAATGTGAATAGGTTTGCACTTGGTAACCAATGTTTTGTTGCAGGCAGCGGCCGCAATACTTCCTTGTCACATTGTCTCCTGAACACAATAAAGACGTCCAGTGCCTTTGCTACTGATGACGAACCGTATCATGACTTTGGAGGGATGTTTTACGGCCTGCACAACATAATTTGGATGATAAACTTCACTAGAATGTCTTCGTACACTGGAGCTGCTTGCCAGAATATCAAAAGGCTTTTATCACTAAAACAAACCTGAATTCTTTCAAAATTTGAGCTATAGTTCACGATAATGCATTTAAAATGTGAAATTTAACTTAATAAATTCTGCGTTAGAAATGTTCATATTATTTATCAATCTCCAGAAGTTCAAATCTTTGTCCTTGTGCTCTTTTTCCCAACTGAGTCGTTTTGCAAGCATAGTAGCAGTTAATCTGTGTTTCTTGGCACGTCTATAGGCTTTTACATTCGTTTCTGAAAGTTTGGGCCTATGTTTCTTTCAGATGAAGCAGCGCCACTCTTTAAACCTGAATGTAATGTCTTTTACACTGGCCAAACTGCTTCTTTCACAAATATTTCCCATGGTCGTACTCTCTTGGCGTGCGAATTGGTTTCTACCATATTTATTCTTCCTTTGTGGGGCTATTCCGTGCCAAATCCAGTTTTTCTTTAGATTTATCAGACACCCAATCTTCGAGAAATCTTCCAGGTTGAAAATAAATCAGTTTTCATCAGCATTTTTAAAACAGGAAACCGCATTAGACATTCATGCTTGACAACGAACAATGATGCATCGATCTATGTTCCTGCAGGTTATGTGGTCTGTACTGCTCACATATCACCTAAATGCCTTTTCATGACTCAGCCAATGAACAGTTTTGAAAATGATCACAACTTCCAGTGAACTATAGGTATTAATACTATGTAAACACATTATGCTTAATAATAAAATATTATACACAACAATAGTACCCTAAAACCATAACCACATCCACCACAGACAACAATATTCCCCAACATTTTTCAGTGAGATTCACAGTAATAGATGAGATATAGTTGAGGTAGTGCTCAGAATTCGGTGAACTGTAAAATGGACCAGGTGCATTTAATACTATGGACAGAAACTGTAGCATATAATTGTGTGTTAAATTAATTTTAAGTGTTTTAAAATACGTATAATCTTGAATATCATACAGGAAATGTGCTTTTCAAACAACAGTCATAATCATTCATCCATCGAAGACCGCGACCTAAAGACTCAAAAAGACTTCATTGCTCACCGATTATAACTGGGCCGAAGAAAAGCAATAATAATCCGTCATCATCGGGAGTTTAACACAAAATCCATCAATAACATTCAAAGTATAGTATAATGCTACAAGCATATATCATAAAGCGAAGTTCTACACTTGAAACCCGATGGCTGCGATGTTAAACTTGGCGAACCAACGTACGACTAGAAGAGGATTGATGTGAGAAGAATAAAACTTTGAGTAAAACATTTAGTAGAGAAAATCAGATACGACGGGAGGAGAATATTATTTACCAGAAAAAAAGAGATTGTTGCGGGATATTAAAGATGTCGAAGATCTAATTAGCACCCACATCAATCCTAAGCTGGCTCGACAGAGCTTTGAGAGGCAACTATCAAGGTTTGCGTAGGAATAGTTAAAGTTTTCAATCAAGCTTTATTGCTTTAAAACATGATATTAAATGTTCAGAATATGCCGATCACATATACAATGCTAATTCACTTGTTATGAATCAAATATATTCTTAAATTGCAGGGGCGGCCGGTGAGGCGTAGTATTGACTGTGCCATAAATAAATATATAATAAATAAATAGAATAAACAAATAATAAACGAATAAATAAATAATAAGGATTGTTAAAGTATAAATATGTGTACCAATTGCGAACGATTTAGGTAATCCTATCAACAATCCATACTATTTTATAATATACTGTACCAAACAGAACGTACAGGGAAACGGAAATAGATATTTATTACATCCGTACTCTTGTTACGCACAGGTGTAACGAGCACAGTAAAAGTTTGATGACACAATTCATGGAGAATGTGATACGAAGTGTTCGTGTACAATTTCTCGAAAGAGAGACACTTATCTTAAGTCTCGTGCTTTGCTGCACTCCAATGGATAAAGCGTAAGTTATGAACCAGAGAAATCTCGGCACCACCTTCTCCCATAAGAAGCCGAGTATAAGCAGACATCCTAGTCCTTAACACAGGCGCTTTTGAGCGTAGATGATGTCGTTCTGGAATCGGCGCCAAGCCACGAAAAACAACCAGGACAGAGCACTTGCGTTTAGGGCGCCTATTCACACAGGAGAGCGGATACAGAGAAACAATCTTTTTTGCGCAATTTCTATACACTTCTATTGCTTTCGTTTTGTGAAATTAAGAGTCCAGTTGCACAGAAACAAAACGTTCTTTATTTCCACCGAATTACAGTTGGTTCACTTAAAAATCAGAGCAGGATCACGTATCACACAAAATTAAGTAACACTCTAATTACGTACAACTCACAATTACGTACAACTCTCTTTAGAGCTGACTGAAAACTCCTCTGATACACGTACGCAGTCTTCCAGTCCGTTCACTAGCACCGCGCTCTTCACGGCTGCTCGCCAAGAACTGAGAACTGAGAACTGCCTGAGTCATCTTACGCGGCGCTTATATAGCCAGATCGCTGCATCTAGAAGCTTCGTGGCTCGGAACATCATCCCGATTGTTCCAGACGTCAGGGGGGAGGAAAAAGAGACGGTAGAGTGACTAGTGATGCTTTTCCACCCATCCCCTTAATGTTCGCCACAAGATAAATGGGTAGGCGTGGTCTGAATGTCTCCTGTCGCCCACCCAGCTGCCAGTCGGTCGCCCCTTCCCATAATTGGGTAACACTGCTCCCTCCTCAAAGCTGGTCGTCCCGAACAGCACCATCTTAGCGCGCCAGACGATCCAGGCTTACCACCAACATCTTCCCCGGGGCACCTTCTGGATGCGGTAGACCAGGTCGTTAATCCTCTTAACCACCCGATACGGTCCTTGCCATGGCTGCTGAAGCTTCGGGCAGCCTCCCTTGGTTCGGGTAGGGAGTTTAAGTCACCTTGCTGGAACCCTTGGCTATTGGCTTGCCTGTCGTATCGGGTCTTCATGCGGTCGCTCGCCTTCTGGATGTTCTGGCGAACCATCTCGTGCATGTCGCGGAGGCGGTCCACCAGGTTCTCCACATACTCGGTTGCTGTCTGTTTCGCTTCCGGAGGGCTTCCAAAAGCCAGATCAAAGGGGAGGCGTAACTCTCGGCCGAACATTAAGATGGCTGGCGTTATCCCAGTTGTGTCGTGTGTAGACGAGCGGTAGGCCAGCAGGAACAGTGGCAACTTGACGTCCCAGTCTCGCTGATGACTGGCCACGACCTTCCTGAGATGATCTTCTAAGGACATGATGTACCTTTCGACCATGCCATCCGACTGGGGAAGTAGAGGTGTTGTGCGCGTCTTGTTAACCCCAAGACCTTCTAGTGCCTCTCTCACAGGTTGGACTCAAAATTGGTGCCCTGGTCACTGTGCAGCTCCAAAGGCACCCCAAATCGGCAGAACACTTGCTCCATGAGGCAGTCTGTGATTGTCTTTGTCTCATGGTTCGGGACAGCATACACCTCCGGTCACTTGGGGAAAATGTCCACGACTACCATCAGGTACTTGTTGCCTCGGTCGGACATTGGGAATGGTCCAGCTATGTCAACGGCGATCCGTTCGAATGGCGTTCCGACGTTGTACTGCTGCATGCGACCCCGACTCCTAGTCTGGAGGCCGCGACTCGCCGCGCACACGTGACCCTGACGGCACCATCTCTCAGCGACAGCTCGGAGCCTCAGCCAGTAGTAGCGCTGCCGTAGTTTGTCAATCGTTCGGTTCGCTCCCAGGTGTCCTCCTGAAGTACCAGCGTGCACTCCCTCCATGACTTCCGGGATATTACTCCGGGGAAGTACCAACTGTTCTCTCTGCGTCTTCCCATCAGGTGATTCCCATACCCGGAACAGCACGCACTCTCTGACCTTCAACGAGTCCCATAGCGCACAAACGACTTGTATGTGGCGCTCCTCGGAGAGATTTCCTCCCAGGTTGGTCTTGTCCCTGCCTACACTTCCCTCAAGAGTGGCCCCAAGTCTGCATCCACCAGCTGCTCCCTCCTCAGGCCTGCGGTATCCCAGTCATCCGCAGACACAGCCGTGACTACTCGGACTGCTGCGGCACGCTCCTTCTCTTCCACTCTTGTGCACTGACCGCACTCTTATGGACAGGGTCTTCGGGACATAGCGTCTGCGTTACCGTGGCTCTTCCCTCTGCGATGTTCCAAGGTGAACTCGTACTCCTGCAGCCTCTGGACCCAACGTGCTGTCTGGCCTTCCAGGTTCTTAAAGCTCAATAGCCAGGTTAGGGTGGAATGGTGAGTCCTCAGGTGGAATAGCTGACCGTACAGGTATTTGTGGAAGTGCTACAAGATCTTTACACCCGCCAATAATTCTCGCCGGGAGACGCAGTGATTCTTCTCTGCCTTGGATAGCGTCTTGCTGTAGTAGGCTATCATCCACTCGTGGCAATCCTGGACTTTGAATAGGACGCCTCCAATACAGTGATCGCTGGAGTCGGTGTCTACAATGACACAACTGGTTGTGGAAATCCCAAAATTGGAGCACTGCACAGGGTCTTCTTCAGGTGCTGGAAAGCGTCTTTGGCGTCGTCCGTCCACACATAAGGTCGGTGTTCTACTGTCAGGCGGGTGAGCGGCTTGGTGATTTCGGAGAACACCTTTATGAAGCGTCGGTAATAACTGCACAGCCCCAGGAAACTGCGCAACTCTTTGTTACCCTTTGGACGAGACCAATCTCTCACAGCCTGTGTCTTCTCCGGGTTTGTGGCCACTCCGGTTGCTGAGACTATGTGGCCCAAGTAGTTGACTTCCTTGCGGAAAAGCTGGCACTTATTCGCATTCCGCTTCAAGTTGGTCGCCTGTAGTCTCTGTAGCACCTTACTCAGATTCTCGAGATAATCTTCAAAAGTCTTACCGACGATGATGATGTCGTCCAGGTATAGCAGGCAGGCGTCGTAAGTCAGTCCTCTCATCACTGACTCCATGAGGCGTTGGAAGGTAGCTGGTGCGTTGCAGAGGACATAGGGCATAACTGTGAACTGCCAGAGCCCTTGACCTGTCGAGAATGCGGTCTTCTCCTTTTCTCTCGGGTCTAGAGCTACCTGCCAGTAGCCCGACTTCAGTTGCAGGGTCGAGAACCACTGTGCATGAGCTAGAGTGTCCAGGGTGTCGTCAATCCGGAGTAAGTGGAAACAGTCCTTTCGGGTGACAGCGTTCAGCTTCTGTAGTCCACGCAGAATCGTAGCTTGCCGTTCTTCTTCGTCACCAAGGGCTGTCATACTCTTCAATCCATCCCCTGGATCTCATGTCCTCCAGCATGTCTCGTACCACCCATTGTATTGCCAGTGGAACGCGTCTAGGTGGTTGCCGAATAGGCCGGGCGTCCCCGGTGTCGATGCGGTGAGGCACTTTGTCCGTACGGCCGTAGTCACCGTCGCCTTGGCTGTACAAGCGCTGGTATCGCCTCAGCAGTTGTCGAACTTTCTCCAGCTGTCCTGTGGTTTAGGTGGTCGGCCGCCCTCTCCAGTAAGCATTTTAGCCGGAGCCCCAGCTGTTGCGTCGGCACCGGCTCCTGTGTCTTGTCGATTGCTGTTACGCTTACCACGGGCTCGCACGTTCCCAAATCCGTCCCGACCTGGACGTTGTGATCGGTGTCCGTTGGATATAGCAGTCTCACTGGCAACTCCTCTTGGCACGGTAGCAATGCCGTGGCTACACATAGTTCGTGTACAGGCTTCTTACGGTCCAGCATCATGTTCCTGGTTCTATGGCCTTCCAGTCGCGCCGTCATCACCACCTCGCTCCTGGCGGGGACAACCACGTCTTCGTTCAAGACGACCCTGCAAATTCCAAGGCGCTCTTTGGTTTCCGTTGTGTCGCAGGACCTTCCTGCCGACGTCGACCGTCGCCTCGTGGCTCCTGAGGGCATGCAGTCCCAGAATCACCTCCTCAGCCACCTTCGCGACGAACACCCACAGACGCAGGGCACTCCGTTCCAAGGTCAGCTCCAGCAGGACCTCCTTCTCCACAGGCAAGGTGTCGCCCGATGCCGTCATCAGGTGGTATGGTCGCCTCGGCTTCCTGGATGGCAAGCCCTTGGCTATGTCAGGTCTGATGACGGTCACGGCTGCCCCGGTGTCCACCAGCACGCGGCACGGCTTCCCTCTCACCCAACCGTCCGCGATGAGGCTATCATCCATCCGTCGGCTGACGGCGCGCAGTGTCACTCGAGGAGATGGTGTGGACGGTGCTGACGTGTTTCTCGCCACGCCGAGCCTTACTCGGTGTTCCGAATGCTCTTTCTGGTGTCGGCAGTCTCTCTGCAGGTGTTCCGGATATCCACATTTCGAACACAGGCCACTAGGTCTTCGCCGCCTTCCCTGCTGGTCGTCTCCAGTGTAGTGGACAATCCTCGTCCTCGACGTCGGGGTAGCCGTCACCTTGGCCGCCTCCATCCTCAAGGCTGCCTTCAGGCCTCATCGATGGTTGTGTAGTCGCCCAGCATTAGGCGCTGACGTATCTCGGTGTCTCGTACCCCGTCGACAAAGGTGTAGGCGGCTTCCCGGGATACGAACTCCAGCGAAAGGTCAACCAAGGCCTTGCTAGCCAGCTGCTTAATCGTCAGGGCGAACTCCTGCAGCGTCTCTCCTGGCTGTTGCGACCTTCTCTTCAGCTGACTGCGGTACGCTGCGGCTAGGCGGTGGTACCCAAAATGGTTCTCCAGGGCCTCCCAGATATCCGTTGGATGTTGTCGCCACGCTTCCTGACACCAGTTGTGGCTTTTTGGGTTCGTGAAATTAAAAGGTCCAATTGCACAAACTGAAAATGTTTTTATTTCCATCGAATTACAGTTGAAACACTTGCCGATTACATAGAATTACGTAGCGCACACAATTACAATTCACCATTTCGTCTGTCACAGGTCCACGCCGCACTCGCAATTACGTAAAACTCCTCTGATGCACGTACACAGTCTTCCAGTCCGTTCGATAGCACGGCGCTCCTCCGGCTGCTCGCCAAGGACTGCACTGACTCGCCAACTGCAGCCCCTTTTTATAGGAAGATCGCTGTTTCTGGAAGGCTCGCGGTTCAGTGGATCATCCTGAAGGTTCCAGACGTCAGGGGAGGGGAAAGAGACGGTACAGGGCTCGTGCCGCTCTTCTAATCATCCCCTTCGTTAGCGCTACAACATAAATGGGTAGGCGTGGTCTGAATGATTCCCGTCTGGCCACTACCTGCCAGCTGCTGGTTCTATCGGGAATTCCGATGTTCGGGTGACAATATGCACTAGTAGACAAAGGGATGGTATTCCAAAGGACACCGCCAGTTGATTTGTATACCATGTCTTGACTATATATATATATATATATATATATATATATATATATATATTATTGGTAGCGAATGAAGGGGAATTTGCTCTGCCAATCCCAATTTATTTGCTAAAACTCTAGCATTTTTCAAGAAATCAAAGAATGCCATTAGCCACACACTCGCCACACATGAAATATAGGTAAACAAATATATTTGTAAAGAACTAAGACATATCGCTCTGACAGTCTTCTGTCAAATTTGCTTTTTATTAAACTGTATATAGATACTGCAATAACTTATTTTAATATGCGGTCCAAAATATCAAATCAATCTGAAAAATTCAATGCCACGACCGGGATTTGATACACGGAGCTCCCGGTCTCCATCCGGTTGCTCTTAACCATTGAGCTACCATAGCCAACGTGCCGTCATGACAATAAATTCTCCAACTGGCTCCTATGTTTCCCGGTAAACCACTAGTGCCTCTCATATACAATGAGACATGCACCATTTGAGGCAGCCCGCCTCGGTAGCGTAGATGGTAGCATGTCTACCTCACGTTCAAGAGGTCCCGAGTTCGAATCTCGGTCAGGGTGAGTTAGCTGGATAAGGTTTTTCCCGGGGTTTTCCATTATCATTCAAGACGTATGTCGGGTAACTCTAAGCTCCATGGACCCTGGACTCATTTGAGCATCATTTCACCCAATTCATTCACCGTCCTATATGACTTAAAATTGGAGGACGTAAATTACAAAAACCATTTGAGGCGACTTATTATGAAGTACTCAAGTTGCAGGCTTTACAGTTACCACTATTAGGTTAATAGTATAGTAAGTCGCCACAAAATGTGCGTATCTCATTGTATATAGGAACCCCTAGTGGTTTACATGGGAACATACGACTCAGCTGGAGAATTTAATGTCATGTTGGCAAGTTGGTCTTAGTAGCTCAGTGGTTTAGAGCAGTGTTTCTCAAAGTGGTCCGCGAGGAGATGTCAGAGGATCCGCGAGGGGGTCTCTTAAGTCAAGTTATGATGTTGAATTAAAGCTATAGAAGACGTAGAATTTTATTTACTGAGTCACTTATCCTCTCGGTGCCGAACTACATACGTTTTACCTAACATTTTTATGCAGCTATGTCGTAATGATGTAACGCAGCTGAGAGGTGCAATCAACGTTATAGTTGGGAGCGTATAGTGCAGCGTTATAATAGCAACCATACTGAGCATTAGTGGTTAGCTGCGGTGCGGGTGAAATCAGCCTAGCCTGAGCGCACAAGCCTGAGTCAGTGCTGCCACTTACACCGGCTGCACATACGTCCGCACAACAAACCAGTCGTTCTCGCTGCGTTGAAGCCAGTAATGATAGTGTTTGATTGTCCTGGCAATTTGTGAATCGTGAGAATTTATTCGCGTCGCTCAACATGAATCGTTGGTTGCAAACTGGATCAATTAAACGCAAGCCTTCAATAACTGGCGATCAAGAGGCAAGTTGTAGTGAGCCAACTAGTTTAACTTAGCTGCTGTTCTTCCAATCTGCGAAAAGTAAAACGGAAAAATACAGCGAAGAATATTTAAGTTAAGGATTTTTTTTCGAGCTAGAACTGAAGATGAACAAAAACCTCAATGTGTTTTGTGTTATGTACTGTCCAATGACGCAATGAAGCCTGCTACGCTGCGAAGACATTTAGAGACGAAACATCCGGATTGCATTGGTAAGACACTTGATTATTTTAAAATAAAAAGTAAAAAGATAAAAATGAGTAAATCTAGAATAGACAAAATTTCTACAAGAACCAGTAGTGAAAAAGTAACACTAGTTTCCTATGAAGCAGCGCTACTCATTGCTAAAATAGAAAGCCTTATAACATTGCAGAGGAAATAATATTGCCAGCAGCTAAAAAGGTATGTAGCATCACTATCAAATGATTCAGTTAAACGTAGAATTATTGATATGTCTCAAAATGTCCTAGATCAGCTAATTATGAGGTTAAAGTCAACAACAATGTATGCTTTACAACTTGAATGTACTGATTTCACTAACAAGTCTTATTTGTTAGCTTTTGTACGTTACGAACACGAGAAAGAGCTTGTTGAAGACCTATTGTTTTGTAGGGAAGTCATGCACAACACTGCTGAGGATGTCTGTAAGACATTTGATGGATTTATTTCAGAGCAAAGTCTTGAGCGGAAGTTTGTAAAGGCATAAGCACCGCCGGAGCCGCAGCGATGTCTGGACTAAACACTGGATTGAAAACTCGATTTCAAGCTGTCAACCCTGAGATTAAATGGACTTATTGCTCGGAATATATACTCCTGCTGTCCTAAGAAGCTTACTGTTCCTGTGAGCAATTCCGCGAACAAAACCTACAACACAAAACCTATTGGTAAGTTACTCCTGTGCATACAACTTGTTTGAATATAACATGGCGTAACACATGGGCGAAAGTGTCAATGTCGTCTGTCACGCTTGTGCAAGCAGGCGCAGAGTAACACAAAAAGTGTGTTTCTTACGACGGATGCAGTATAAAGAGGCGTTGGATGTAAAAAGAGATTTGTGGGAAACATTAGAAGAGTTGGTTAAAACTGTGAACTATATTTAAAGCCCGTCCTCTTAACTCACGGATATTCAATAAATGGGAAGTGAACATAAAAAGCTGTTCTTGCACACAGATGTTCATTTCTTATGGAAATATTCTTTCGCGACTTTTTTAATTATGTGATGTAGGTGAGGCTATTTTTTGGGCACAGCAAGCACGACAAGTTTCCCCTCGGCGAACAACTGTGTGACTTTGAATGGTTGTGCAAAGTGGCATATCTAGCTAGTACCTTCTCACACTTAAATGAACTAAACCGAAAATTGCAAGCACCAAAATCAGATGTTTTCACGGTTCATGAGAAAATTGAAGCAATAATAGGAAAACTTCAAATGTGGAAAGGTCACGTAGAACAGAAATCCTTAGGCTCCTTTCCTATTTTGGAACAATTTCTGACTTCATCGGAAGAAACCTTGCCTAAAAATATTGAAGAAGCCATACCAGAAGATCTGAACGACCTATCAAAAACTTTGTGGAGTTACTTTCCAGCATCGGTAGATGATCAGAATGAGTGGATAAAGTATCCTTCCAGAAAGAAAGACATAGGCAGCATTGATAGCCTTTCGGAAAAAGAACAGGACCAACTAATAAAGTTATTTAACAGCAAAGGATGGAAGATTGTATACCAGGAAAATGAACACTTGCAAAATTTTGGTTTCTGGCGCAGAGTAAATTTAATGAACTTGCTACCAAAGCACTTAAGTATATCGTGCCCTTCCCAACCAGCTATCTGTGCAAGCAAACATTTCCAGTTATGTGCAACAGCAAGCCATTGAAGAGAAACAAATTGTCAATGTAGAAACTGACTTACGAGTAAAAATCACCAACATTAAGCCCAGCTTATTCAATAAAAAAAAAAAACCAGTTGCATTGTTTTTTTTAATTTACGTGCTCCAACGTTAAATCATATCGGACGATGAATGGAGTGGGTGAAATGATGCTCAAATGAGCCCGGGGTCCATAGAGCTTTGAGTTACTGGACATTCCTCTTTCAGGATAAGGGAAACCCCCGGAAAAAGCCTTATCCAGGTAACTCACCCTGACCGAGATTCGAACTCGGGACCTCTTGAGCGTGAGGCAGACATGCTACCACCACGCTACCGAGGCGGGCAGTTGCATTGTTCACATTGATACATTGCAATGAAAAACGTTTCAAGCTTTTTCCACATAAACTGATTTTTTCAGTAACCCAATACTAACTTTATTGAAATCGTCAAATAGTGGATTCCGAACATTATGAATAACTTTTTTATATCTAGAGAAATGGTTTCTTTACATGGAAAATAAATTCATTGTATAACATTTGCCTATTGTTATTAATCCTTGGGTAATCTGAAGAGTGTGGTAATTCAGATTTTTACTGATTTAAGACCTAGTTAGGCAAACCTATATAAAATTTACTTCAAAGTGAAAAAAAAAAAAAAAAAAATTAGATTACACAATTCTACAATTTAAAAATATATTCTTTTTTAATTTAAAATACATGTTATACTGATGTTTATTTTATTTAGTTTAACTTTAAGTTTTCTAATTTCTTGTTAATTAAATTTAAAACTACGTAAGTATGCAAGAAAACATCTTAAATGATACGTACAGTAATTATTTAAATTCCAATTAGAAAATTCAACCAAAAGTCGACTTGTTCATATAAACTGAGTTGCCAAACTATCAGGGTCCGCAAAGAAGTTGTTAGATGATAAGGGGGTCCTTGAGACAGAAGAGTTTGAGAAACACTGGTTTGGAGCAACCGGGCGGAGACCGGGAGATGCATGGTTCAAATCCTGCCCGTGGCATTGAAATTTTCAGTCTGACTCTATCTATCCAAATCTTAGCCTACACACGGCTAGTGTGGAAAAACCATTGAATTTCCATCATCAAATCAATATATTTTTCATCTTAGTTTTGACGGGGCTATCAACCTCCATCTCTCTCTTAAGGATCAATGAATAAAGGAGAGAAGGATAACACACACATATGCGGGTCGAAATGCATTCTTTAGGCAAATGGTCTCAAATACCTGTGATTTATTTATCAGTAACTGCTTGTATTTTATTATAATATACTCCATCTTAAGCGATGAGTTAGCTATTTACTTTTAAAGCCCGTTTTTATGAATATTTTATTACTTTATAACTTACATAAAGCCCCACACAGAGGTACATGCAGTCACACATAACACAGCTCCCTAGCTAAGCCGATAAGCCTACTGCTGCCTTGACTCCGACTAATAGCGCTTCTGGAACGCTTCCCATGGATTTATCTTTAACAGAAACCTCTCAGATAACGCACTGATTATTCTTGTAAGAGTGAGAGGGGAACTAACGGGCCTCCCGGTCGTGTGCTAAGCACCAATGAACTCATCACTTCAACCAATGGAATTCGCAGAAATCACAAATGACAGATATATGTTCACCTCAGAGAGGTATCTATTACCAGAGATAAATCCATGGTAACCGTTCGAACAGCGCGACAACACTATGTTGCGAAATAACCCAGTGAGACGCAATGCTTCTTAGAATTAATAAAAGTACCTGGAATAATTTTACTAAATATTTATTTTTAATAAAGAACAACAAAATATTATGTAATATTTAGGGATGGTAATTTTGCGCAATTAGCGATAAAGTGCGAAATTGACTCAAAATGCAATATAAATGCGAAATCGGAGATTTTCCCAAGTAATTATTTTTTTTCAAATTCTTATTCTTTTGAAAACTTTAACTGAAGAGTCTGTAGAACCTTTGCATGTTTAGAAAGTTATAAAGTAAGTGACCACTCTTCTGGAATGTGGAAAGCAACCCTTTCCGCTAAATTAGCCTATTGTTCCACCATTGCTCATATGAGGTACGTTTGGTACTGAAGCGAGTTCAGTTGTTTTAAAAAGAGACCCCTCTTCCGACGCCTAATCACTGTCATAAATCTATCTTCGCAGTCCAGTTAACGGAAAATTTCAATCCTCGTCTCTGAAAACCAATAGCATCCTAATTTTAAGGAAGTGATAAACACATGTTAATTCCAGTTGGAGTTCTCAGTTGCCTAAGTTCCGACTTTTATAGTTTTGTTCGGTTTTACGCGCAGCTTTCATTCATTCTATGCGTAGGTCACTTCAGTAATTGCGAGGCTAATTTTGTGCATTTTCTTTTTATTGTGCTAGTTTTTCATCAGTATACATTTATCTTTTTTGTGATATGCAGTATGCTTTAGTCTGTATCAACTTGTTCTATATTTCTGTGTATTGCTTTAAGCCTATATTAATGTAAAATAAAATGACATTTATGCGCTTTTAACTCACTGTCATTAATAACATTCATTAATATGTTTTAGATCTCTTATAAATAATGTTAATATTCATCATTTAAAAAATAACTTAAATTAAAACTTTTTAAAAATGCTATAAAATGCTAAATTGCAAATATATAAATGCTATAAAATGTTATATGTAAAAATCAAAATGCTAAATTTCTGATTTCAAAATGCTAAATGTCACTACCCCTAGTAATATTATAGAACTAAAATTTATTTACAGGTTTTTGTTGACCTACGCCTTACAACATGTTTGAGTCCTAGATGAAAAACTTTTTTCCACAACGTTCAGTTGCTTGGATTGGATTAGGGTCATAATTGCCACAAACACTTGTGGATATTAAATGTGTCTGTCAAGTAAATTTCCAATATGTATGCGTATAATTAAGCATTAGGTTTGAATGTTGATCATAAAAGACATATTAAATACACGCAGTATGAAAAAAGCAGGGATAATGTTGTACTTATATCTAGGAACAAAACCAGATACATTCATGCAACTATAGGATTAGGATTTCACTACGGAGGGGATTCGGTACGTAGGCCACCATGCCAGGCCCGAGAGGAAGGATGAGGCAAGAGGAGACAAAGCGCAGCCGACCCAAGGAGCCACGACAGTGCAGAGGGTAGGGTTCCTACAGTTTACTTAGGGACTTCCCCCGAGAGGTCAGAACAACTGCGGGACGGCAACGAGCCTAGCAGCCGAGCCCCAAAGGTCGGTCCTGAAATGGCCCCAGCAGAGGAGCTGAGACCGGCAACCGACCTACCGGAGGAGGAAGTAGTTTACCTCCTGCCATGCACCGCCGAGACACCCGCCGACACTTTTACTCCGAAAGAGATCACCAGATGAGACATGATGTGAAATGATAATGGAGATGAAATGGGGATGTAATTAACCTACCCAGCATTCGCCCATGGTCACGTAGGTCGGCCACGGGAATCGAACCCGGGCCTCCCGAATGCGGGCCACAGAAGAAATCGCCTGAGTCATCACGCTCGGTTTCATCCAGCGATAACTCTAACATAATATACACAATATACAACGGGAGCACGATCTCTCCACAGGTTAATGTCATGACTTGTTCTTAACATAGCATTTCATCTGCTACAAATAACATTTCTTGTACTGACAAATACAAATATAGAGAGAACGAGAGAGATAGATAGAGAGCAGGGGGGGGGGGGCTACAAGTGATTTCATACTGAGAACATGTCACGGAACTTTTCGCTTCGCATTTTTAACCATGAGCTTCGTTTTGAACTGGAAATTCAAAGAAATTCAAAGCAACAATGTGCTTCTGCTTACAGACTAGGGCACATGTTCTAGCCAGGTGTGCAAACCTACCAAAGTAGTGGGCAGGTTCCACTTCTATCAGAAACATTAATTAGGTTATCATCGACAGCTATATCTTCCATCAGGGCTCTTAGTCTTTGGTTGTATTAAATTCCTTGGTGTTATTGCCCTCAGAACTTGCTGAGTTCAGACCCTTAGCCATCTTACCCTAAGCAATGGGTATAAAAGAATTCTGCACGTGGTCTCAAAAATAGACTTCTAACTTTAATATATATATCAATATTTTAATTTTAGGCAAATCTTGTCTCTTTTAACCGGAAAAGGTAATAATCACCACAATGGGGAAATTCAACCCCTGACGCTTGACAAAACGTGTATATGCAGAGAAATTTTGGTATCGAACTTTCTAATTACTACCTTTAAATAATAATTAGAGAAAGCAAAAGGTTATTGAAACCAATAATAATTCTGAACTATAGGTATTTGGAGGCAAATCGAATGTTAAGCATTTCCAGCGTTAATGACTTTCATTATCAATGGCCTTCTGGATAGTGATGAGTAATATATTTGTGAATGTACCTTGCATAATAAGGTAGTGCTCATATTGGTACCTGGAAAATGTGCAAACCTTCATGAGTTGAATCTCATTAGGCCGTTGATACCACAATAAGAAAGATTTAACCTTGGGTTTTCTATGATCTGACACAAGCTGGGACGATCCCGATGTAAACATATCAAGGGGAGAAAAAGAGGCATACATAGGCTACTGAAGATACCCCCGTCGGGTAAAACATAAGTCAAAATGTGGATTAACTTCCATCCAGTATCATGAGAAAACAACAAGGATAATATCTAAATAATATTGTTGTAAGGTTTACTCTGCTGTTTCATCAAGTTCATCGAGAAATGCATTTCCTTTTAGGTAAAAAGAGAATATATAGTTTAATGTATAAAATCTGACTGCAATATTAACCTTGACGGACAATATTCTTTCGAGGACTTCAGAAGAAACACTGTAGTACTATATTTTTATTACTATAAAAATGCCAAAAAATTTGCCAAGTTGATATTAGTACTAATGATAACTCCAAATAGTTGAGGTATCAGAAAACGTTAGTTGAACTTAACTGACCATTTTTTAAAGAGAAAAATTATTTTGTTAAGCAAGTAATTTAAAGTGTTATATAAAATTATTGAAAATGCCTTTCGAATAGAAAGAAACTTCATAAGATCGCGACAGAAAATTCAGGTAGGTACATAATTTATTTAGCATTGTATAACTTAAATATAGGAAAATTTTGATAAAAGATCATCAGAAACTTTTTCACAAAAACACAAGTATCTAAGACAGTTTTCGCATGAAATAAATTCTGGAATATCTCCCAATGGATCTTTGAAAGATTTTGGTATTCTTTTCTCTTTTGTTAGTATATTAACAAGTGTTTTGTTCTTCTTCTAAATACGGCACAATAGCTGGTGGTCACTGATCATAAATGTAATGAAAATTGGAAAGGGAGTTTAGGATAAGAATGTATTCCTTTAGAACATGGTTATACATTTATTGCCTGGAAGTTCCGAAGGCTTGCATCGAGTGAGGGGGAGATTTCATCACGGAGTCATGTGTGGCGAAGAGAGAGAATGAAGTTGAACAGTGAAACAGTGCAAAGGAACCTTCTAGCGTTATTCATAAAAACAAACATGGACAATTTTGTGTTTATGACATTACCAGAATGGAAATATTCTCCATATATTCAGACATTGAAAAGAAAACGGGCCTATCAATGATTATAATAAAAAGAAGCACTTTGGCGTTTCCCGAATGAGAATAAATTAGGATGGATAGACTCAGACTGAAAAATTCCATTCCGTAGCCGAGGTTTGAGCTACGGATCTCCCGACCTCCGTTCAATTATTCTTAACCATTGACCTACCATGACCAACATGCCGACATGACATTAAATTCTCCAACTGACTCGTATGTTTGCCGGTAAATCTCTAGGGGTTCTCATACACACCTTTTTTGTGGAGACTTAATATGCTGTAAGTACTCAAGTCCCAGTCTTTATAGTTACCACTATTAAGTTAACTGTTGGAAACTTGTTTTAATCATTCTTCCACGCTAGCCATGTGTAGGCTAACATTTGGATAGAGGACAGATTGAGAAATTCAATGCCATGGATGGGATTAAAACCACGGATCTCCCGGACGGACACCCCACCATGGCATTGAATTTTTCAATCTGACTCGATCCAAATGTTAGCCTACACACGGCTAGCGTGGAAGAACAATTGTAAAACATTTCGCAGAATAAATTATTCTTCAGCAATTCCCACAGCATGAGCTACAGAACATTCCGAGATGTAAGTGGTAAGTGAAAAACAGACGAGGTAGGTGATCCTCTACTGAACCACATACCGTCAAACAGCGAAATACAAGAACGTTGGAACCGTCGTGTCAATAGTTGAAGCAATCGAGAAACCAGAGGTGATTGAATACACAATTACCAGTGTCTCCATCTACAAATGAATTGTAATCATTATCCTTTACAAAAACTTGGGTATATTGTAAAACTCCAGGGAAAGTTTCTGTTTACGAAACGGAATCTAATATTGTCGCTGAGAGCACACGTTAGTTATACAGCTACATTTCCTCACAGCGAATGAATTCTCCCTGCTCACATCAATTGCGAGCTCACAGCTGAGAGAAACAGAATCTGTTGTGAGCTGATACAGTGTCGTCACAATGTTTTCAAAGACAGAACAACGGAGTTGGATCAGGAGTTGTGTCATCAGGGTCTTCAAGAGGCTTGCGGGAATCTGCATTGCCTTGCATAACAAATGTCACGTTGGGTAAAAGTCATGGGTTCCATCTTGACCTGCATTGTTGGAAATACAGAATTGGTTACGATACGACGCTACTATGATGCATTTGAGTGCGAAAGAGATGTTTTCTTACAGTGGACGAATAATGGGCCAAATCGTATCCAACAAAATTGAAACGTTAGTCGAACGAATAGCGTCATTGTGGGTCAACGCGAAAATGAAAGTTGTCGGGGCCTCAGCGATGTAAAACTTATAGTGCTTCTTATGTGCAACAATGATGTTATCATAACGCATTACGTTCCACCACAGCAGACCATCATTGCATGGTATTATCGTTCGTTTTTGGAGCACAACTCTCGACCAACTTTAAGAAAGAAGCGGCAAGACTTTTCGCAGAATTCATCCATCATTTTGCATGATAATGCTCGGGCGCATATAGCGCAAGCTGCAGCTCATTTGTTCGGTCGATGGAGCTGGGAATGCTGTACCATCCACCATACTCCCCGGAGTTAAGTCATAGTGTCTTTGATTTGATTCCGAAGATGAAGGCACTTCGTGTCATTCGCTTCAAAACTGTTCCAGAGATTCATTCGCTCCATTCGAACTGTCAACACAGAAGGGTCTGCTGAAGATATACTACGACTCCCACATCTCTGGCAAAGGATTATACACAACGCTGGTGACTACACTGAAGTGCAGTAAAGCTTGGTAACATGTAACTATTTTGTAACAGTTGTAAATAAATAGTTGCCACTATTTAAGTTCTAACCTTGTATACTTATTATCATTATTCCGCCATGTTTAAAGTGATTCTAGGACAACGATAAAATCTTAAGACGTTCCGATAAAGCTGGACGTAAAGTAACTGTCACACAGAGAATACGTTATCAAAGTTAGAAGTTAGTGCATTAAAATGAAGCTCAGTGAAATACTCAGTGAATTTAGTCTTGCGATATACTTTGAAAACAGTGTGTTACTGCCTGAATTACCCTTATAACTTTGCTTCTGTGAAATGAATTTTAATCTATTATTTTGTTTAATTTTAAGAGATATAGGTTCTACCGGCTTCTGCGACGGGTATTGTGAGAATATATTGTCACGTTCAGTAGGAAGGCTACGTAGTGGTGCCTATGAACAAGTGGTGAACGTCAGCTAGCGTCTTCATCGGATGTGGAGTTTAGGGCATAGCTCAGGAAATTACTTTCCTAAACGTGGCTAGGGGTGTGGTGGAAAATTAACCTTAAAAAGTGACATGTAGTTCTGATATAAACAGTGTTCAATCTACATAATTAAAGCCACTAAGAGAATAACGATTGGTCAGTGAATGGCAGCTGTTGGCTTTACCTTTACGGAGATTTCTGGCGTCTCAAGTTCCATCGTCGAAGATAAGTGAGCTTTAAAGAGGCGAGTGTCGTAGATTTCTCCTAGCACAACGAGAAATGAAGCCAAATATTGAGGAGATTATTCACATATTAAAATACTAGCCGACAGAGTGACTTAGTGAAGCATTTGTCAGCATACGTCAGCTAAGCTTACTCCATGTGTGCGACGAGAACACGTGATTGCCAAGGACTCGCACATCGGTTATGTAACATGAGCTTCCGGTAAATGACTTCACATATACTGACAGGAAGTCGCATGCCTGGACTTCAATAATTTATCTGCCTAATATCTAATGTTATAAATTTACGTTTATAAATCTACAGAAAACATCGTAGTAATATTTTAGAAATTAAAACATATTCTGTTATAGGCCTTTACTGTGAATAAGTGGAATAACACTGTAGAACACCCTTGATAACAATGAATCAAGAGCCACTTTCACGTATCAGCATCGGCAGGGCCGGAAATGAGGAGAGACTCAAATGAATTATGTTTGGTAATTCAATAGACATTATTATTATTATTATTATTATTATTATTATTATTATTATTATTATTATTATTATTATTATTATTATTATTATTATTATTATTATTATTATTATTATTATTATTATTATTATTATTATTATTATTATTATTATTATTATTATTATTATTATTATTATTATTATTATTATTATTATTATTATTATTATTATTATTATTATTATTATTATTATTATTATTATTATTATTATTATTATTATTATTATTATTATTATTATTATTATTATTATTATTATTATTATTATTATTATTATTATTATTATTATTATTATTATTATTATTATTATTATTATTATTATTATTATTATTATTATTATTATTATTATTATTATTATTATTATTATTATTATTATTATTATTATTATTATTATTATTATTATTATTATTATTATTATTATTATTATTATTATTATTATTATTATTATTATTATTATTATTATTATTATTATTATTATTATTATTATTATTATTATTATTATTATTATTATTATTATTATTATTATTATTATTATTATTATGCTTATCTCAGAGCTTATTTGCACATGCTCCAATTCCTGGAAAAAGTTCACTGCTAGTTCACCAGATGACTTCATGAGGCTCATTATATCCTGGTACTTAGCTTTCTAGATGTGCAGAGATCCTGAGGAAAATGCAGAAATGTGTTACGTATATTGCATAATATAAGCAGTGTTATCAGAAAAGTTTAAAGGTATGGTAACGTTTTTACTATATTTACCTGAATAAGCCAAAGAAGGTAGCCTCTATGTTGAAGCATCTTTCTCAGATTTTCTTCTAGTATTGGATACCATACCTCCATTACAGGTAGCTCTCCAGTTCAACAAACATGAGTGGTCGAATGAGGCGCAGATTTCCTAGATGGGCTGAGTCTTGAATGGAAATTTCGTCACATAGTTCTGATCTACAACAGTTTTTTCAGCCATACACCATTTCCTGACAGACATTCACAACAATAAAAGGTGAATGTTTGATTCTTGATTTTGTAATCATGCTTATGAACTCCTCTGTGAGGGGGGGGGGGGTCCATTCATTGTTTCAAATTCCAAAGACAAAACGTTCCTATCACATTCCATGTAGGAATGGCTGTCTCTCAAGCGCAACAAAGAGTTAATGGTGGGTTACGTGGCTATCGTACTGTCTCTGTTGGCAGAAAGATGACTTGCCTGGTTCTTTCTCGGGAAAATTGACTTACCTGGCTCTTTTCCTGTACGCCAAAATTTAAATGTTAAAAAACTCCATGACTAACCATTTTTTCCCTATTTCATACCTCACAAAGATGGTACTTCCAATGGAGTATCCAATGACATGTCAAACTCATTTTGAGCAGAAAAGTGACTTACCTGGTTTTTTTCCCCGGCACCTTCAAATATTTACATATGTTTATTGGTTTATCTCTTTTTTACAACGTTATTCTGCTCACTCCGTGGTGATGTAGTAGCATTCTGTATTATGTTTCACAGATCTGAAGCTCGAATCTCGGTTAGAATGTTAGCTGCGTAAAAGTTTCTTTCTTGTCCTGAGAAGGCCAACGTCGGGTAACTCAGGTTCTAGAGGCCTCACTTCAACCATTTAGTTCACCTGCCAGTCGACTACTTCAGGCAGGAAACAAAACAAAATTCAAAAGCGTTAAAACAAGACACTGGTTCTAGAATCCATCTCTGTCGTCCGAAAAAACGAGCATAACCCTCTTTGCTCATGTTGTTGCGTTAACTGTGACGCTCTCTTCCCCACTTTCTCTATCTCTTTCTTCCTCACATTCTCTCTTTTTCTCCACTCTCCGTTTCCATTTATATTCCCTTCTCCCACGCTACTGTTAGACTGTCTATACTAGTACATGCTGAAGTAGTAATTTTCCTCTACACCTCTTGTAACTTCAACAAAATGTTTAACAAATCACTTACTGCAAACGTAAATCCCGATGACTATAAAGTAAATAGGATAATAAGCTTTGTTCAGAAAATTTGTACAAGCTATATAAAAATTAACGACAGTGAATAGACCAAGACATCTAAATTAACACACACACACTCACACACACACACGCACGCACGCACGCACACACGCACACACGCACACACGCACACACGCACACACACACACACACACACACACACACACACACACACACACACACACATATATAAAATCTTAATAAATCTTAATAAGAAACAGCCGAATATACTTTTACAATAGTAATTTCTAGAAAAGTGAGACGAGGAAATCATGTGATTGCAATACATTAGAAATGTGTTGTACCAACGTGCCGTCCTGACATATTCTCCAATTGACTCGTATGTTTTCCCGGTAAACCACTAGGGGCTCTTATATTCGAGATACACCGTTTGTGGCGACTTACTGTTGTAAATACTTGAATCTCAGACTTCATAATTAAACTTTTATTATTTAACTTAATTGATGGAAATTAATCGTTCTTTCACACTAGCCATATATGGCTAAAGTTTCCATCAATTTCCATCAATTAAGTTAAATAATAAAAGTTTAATTATGAAGTATTTACAATAGTAAGTCACCACAAACGGTGTATCTGAGATGCCAGAGCCCCTAGTGGTTTACCGGGAAAACATACGAGTCAATTGGAGAATATAATGTCAGGACGTCACGTTGACCATGGTAACTCAATGGGTAAGAGCGACTGGACGGAAACCAGGGTATCCGTGGTTCAAATACCGGTCGCGGCATAGAATTTTTCAGTTTGACTCTATCCTATACTTATTAAATCTAATTTGTTGCATTCGCATGCCTTTTTCTTCTCGTTCATTTACAAGCTATTCATACAAAAGCGTTATCTTCTGTATAATTTTTCTTGGTGGAAATAAATGTCACGTTTAATTGTATACATAAGAATACATTCCTTGATTTTTGCAGGGTCATGGAGGGGGCTGCGGCGACGCACACAAAAGGTTCGGCGCAGAGAGATAAGGACCACATAGTGCCGGGCGAAGATAAACAGCTTGCCTAAGCAGATAAACAAAGCGCGGAGATAAAAGGCATGCCAAAACAGTTAAGTGAGGTAAATGGAACGTTCTAGTGACAACTTGATTGATACAGAAATTTCGATTTCTTGTTTATTCCAGAAATATCTAGTAATATGAGTAGGGGTATATATAAGGAAGCCGAGACTCGCCAGGACAGTTGTAAACAGAGCGCTTTTGTTTTTGGTCAACGACCTTGGTAGATTGTAATTGTGTATGTGACGTATTCTGCTACTGTAAGTGTACTTCTACGGAAATAAAGAACAGACTTTTAACTCTACGAACCCAGAAAGTCACAGTATTAAGAATAGTCAGACGTGCCAGCAAATGGACCGCAATACCACCTGTGATGTTTCCACATGACCTCTAGGAAGAAGGGATGAAGAGCATAGCAAATCCGGATAACGTAGTCCAACACGACACCGATGCATACGCCAGCACGTGCATTGCCGTTCATACGAGTTGACTATACCTCCAAGTCGAACTCGATAACATATTGATCTGCCCGATTCTTTTTCTTTTTTGCCAATTTCCCACTGTTCTTCCGATTGCTGAACAAGCAGTTGCAGCAAGTTTGTGTATTTTTATTGCACGTGAAAAAAATACACTTATAATGAGTTCAATACTTTCTTTGTTAGAAGAAAGATCAGTTCTTTGAGACGAAGACTTAGACTGCTTAGAGACTTAGCATTGGTACGGAAAGGATTCTGCACTGAAACTTGGGTTTTATTGTACCTTAACCCCAAGTGGGGCACCCCCGGGAGGAAAGATAAGGCGAGAGTAGTCAGAGGCGGAAAGAAGTCACGACAGTGCAGAGGGTTTCCTAGTATTTCTTCTTCATCTTCCCTAGTGGTACCACTATCGTGGTGTTAGGAGATTCTTGTTCCTCTATCCCTTTAAGGCGAGCCTGAGGAATAGAAGCCCTGGATCTTTGATAGAGAACCAGGATGGGTGATCAGCCCGATGCTTGGTGTGAGGGTGAAGGAAGTGGATGATTGTATAACGGTGAGTGATAGGAAAGATGGAGCAATTGGTGGAGTGTTGGCAGGGGAAACCGGAGGAACAGGAGAGAACCAGTCCCAGCGACTTGTTGTCCACCACAAATCTTGAACCCGGGCCAATTTGGTGAGAGCCAAGGGCTTAATTCACTAGTACTTACCAGTCGGAAGCTTCCCGGCAGGCCGGCATAACTCGCATCCCAGTCGGTGTGGCCCAGAAACGTCCCACCAGATCGGCCCGGAGACCAGAAACCGTACTACCGAGGAGCATATCATCCTGCCATGCAGCGCCGAGACACCAGCGGACACTTCTACCCTGCAACAGACCACTAGATGAGAGATCATATGAAATGATAACGGAGATACAGTAAATTCGGGGAATGTAATTAACCTACCCAGCATTCACTTGGCGACCGGGAAACCCCCCGAAAATGCCCATGGGTGAGGTAGGTCGACCACGGGAATCGAATCCAGGTCCCCCGAATGCGGGCTACAGACGAAACCACCTGAGCCATTCTTCTTGGTAAGTAGCTTATAAATCTCGGACTAAACAACAGTTTGTAGAGAAGTTTCCTATGAATGAAAACCTTATTGTGAGAACCCGAGTGATGGAAATACACCTGAGCGCGTTATGACTTTTGTTTTATTTTTCTACATTTCTAAACCTCTGGTGGGAGAGATTTTGTCATGATATTTGCAAAAAATTTTATTGAAATGTTTTTAAATAAGAAAAATGAAATTGTAATTTCCGAATCTTGGAGTAGTTTATCAAATGTTGCAGTCGTTAGAAAATAGTTAAAGAAAAGCTCCCTTTCAAAGCTATAGAAAGTATTAGACAGCATGATAAAAGCAACAGTCTCTGAAGATTCAGCGGATGAACCCATAGCCTTGAATTATTTCATTCTTTTTATACTCGTAAATGGAAGTACAGTAAACAGCAGGCTGGCACCTGTCTGAAAGTGGCCCTAGGGTACCTACAACAGAAACCTGGTTGGTTGTCCAGCAGCACAGAATGGAGATGCAAGACATCAAGCTAAAGCCGTTGGCTCACCTAACTGTTGCCATTAGCCATTAATCTTTTCTATGATGGGAGTACGAGAAGCTTCTTTCACAACCACATGACAATCTATGGAATCAGCCTCATCTCCACATAGGAACATTATATGCTGTAGCTAAGTTATGGGATGAGGTGAGAACTGAAATGGATATCAGCACTAAGTATAACAAATGCTGCAATCTGTGAACATTCTATAGAGCTAATAGACTGTAATATAAGTATTACAACAGAGGACGTGTACAACAAATTACCTACTCATCATCTTCTTTTAGGACTTTGTTCTGATGTCAAATCTCTTCAGCCAGCGCTCTCTCGGTGTTCCTTCTTATTCATCAATGTCATCTTTGGTATCCTATCCTCCAGGTGCGGCTCTGGGCGAATTGATTAGGTGACTCGGAAAATTGGATAACCTAGGTTCACAAAATCAGCATCGCAAAAACGGATTTTATACTGGAATAGTTGGTTTGAATTTCAATGGGCTTTCCTCTGTATATGAATCCAAACGTTATTTAAAATTATCTTTATGTCCACGAAATGTAATTTATTGTCTACTTCCCAAACGGGATATTGCATGAGAAGCCTGTTACGCTTTTATAACATATAGACGTGAGCTTTCCCGAAGGGCTTCTGTAATTTTGTTAGTGTTTTTTCTCAGCTCCTTCAATCCGACACAATCATGTTCCTCATACCAACGAGTCTTAAATGTTCTGGTGTATTTTGAAGATGCTCCGTCACAAAGTTTCTGTGACCATAGTGCTGTTAGCCTACTGACATCTACTACGACGCGTTTGTCATCATTTTTCCATAAGAAAAATGTTTTTGGAGAATGAAACACACAAAGTTAGGTGTTGTATTTATTGTAAGTTCCTTATATATGAACAAATTAAACACTTCACATATCAGACAATAATCACTGATCACATAAAAAATTACATTTTTACTCAGGTTACAACTAGCACATGACACGCCGGGTTTGCTACAAATGGGTTACCATTCTACCAACAAATTTGTTTTCAAATAAACGAAAAAGTAGGAAGAATGTCCTCTACTGTGTTGGCAACAGAGTTGGTGTGGAATATACAGCTTTTATGAAACGAATCCGTAGCCATGGCAACCAGCAATGCATTCTGCCCCTACAACCTCTCCTCATCCATCGCATGTGTTTAAGGTCATCTTGGCCTTTTAATAACGAATCACTAATCGGGAAGTCAGCTAGCTGCATTATCGACGCGTGGGCACCAAAAGAACGGCTCCATTAATAAAGGAAAATTAAATTCTAGAACATAAAACATAACCATATAAGTTATTCGAAATCAAGTAGGTGACTCGGCGATCCAAACGCATCAAGGGAGAACCGCCACTGCTATCCCCTAGGATTCTTTGCAGATGTCCAACCAACTGTTCCTATATTCTTCCAAGGGCGGTTCCTCCATAAGGTTGCAGGTTTGCGCTACACTCACTGATTTTGATTGTCACAATGTCACAGGACGGATTGTCAGCATTAGCAATGCTTTCCATTGAGAGGGAGTTTGTTATGAAGATCAGCGACTTCAACGCAAAAGTTATCGATAGATTCGCCAGGTCTAAGGAGAGGAGAGCAGAGTTCCTGTATAAATAGTTGAGTCACTACTACTCTGTATTTTGTTTTTCAATTGTGCACCACCAATAATTTTATCCACCAGCTGCCACTGTATTCTTCTATTTGTTGAAGTGTTGCACTTTTAGTTCCTCTCTAATATTCTCATTTCTAACGTGTGTTTGTCTTGTACTGCCTTTCATATCTTCGTTACTTGAATGTTTCCTTTTTCTTTTAGAACCCAGATCTCACTTCCATGCATTGTCACTATTAGTGCCATTGTTGAATAAAATCTTAGCTACCTATCTTTTCTAAACTTTGTTCCTCCCTCTGTACTCATCTGATTGTTCCATAAATATTTTAAAATTAATGTACTTTCTTATTTATATTTTCTTTTTCTTAATACATTATATCACAGCTCAAGTACTGGACTGGATTTTCCGGAGGGGATTCGGCATGGCAGCATGTCTGCCTCACGTTCAAGAGGTTCCGAGTTCGAATCTCGGTCAGGGCAATTTACCTGGATAAGGATTTTTCCGGAGTTTTTCCTCATCCTAAAGGATAAATGTCGGGTGACTCTAAGCTCTATGGACCTTGGACTCATTTTAGCATCATTTCACCTATTCCATTCATCGTCCGATATGACTTAACGTTCGAGGACGTAAATTGCAAAAAAAAAAAAAAAACCAACTTCGATCAGAGTGGTCTTTTGTACCTTTGCTCCAAGTAGGGCACACCTGGAAGGGGGAATGAGGTGAGAGGAGACAGAGTGCGGCCTAACCCAATGAGTCACTACAGGACAGAGCCCAGGATCCCCACTCTGTACTAGATAGGAGCTCCCCGAGTGTCCAGGACAATCTTCATCCCATCTACCGCGGCCCCTAAACAGTCACGAGACCGGTTTCGGAGACCGAAACACCCCTCCCCCCTCGCCCCAGAGCAAGGAAGACCCCTGGCAGACTTGTACAACCAGCATCCCACCAGCCGCGTTCCTGAATTGGCCCACTAGACCGGCTCGGAGATCGGAATCCGTCCCGCCGGAGGAGCAAGTATTCACTCAGAAAATATGATCCCGTCATGCACTGCCGAGACACCCGCCGAAACTTCCACCCTGAAAGAGACCACCAGATGAGATATGATATGAAATGATAATAGAAATGAATGGAGGGACAGGAAATTCGGAGGATGTAATTAACTTAGGCTGGCGACACGGGAAAACCCCGAAAAAACCTATGGGTTAGGTAGGTCGTCCACGGGAATCGAACCTGGGCCTCCCGAATGAGGGCCATAGATGAAACCACCTGAGCTATCTCGCTCGATTCAAGTACTGGAAATGTGAAAACTGTTCCAACACTTTAACTTCTATTACTATTTTTGTTCCTATTGGGTGTTTTCCATGGAAAGCTGTTACTTTAGTTTTTATTTCGAAATTGGCATGTTTATTTTAAGCGTGTAAGTCGTACTGCGCCCAATGGGACTCGCTGAAGACGAAAGAGGGCGTGTTGTTCCGGGTATGAGAATCACTCGATCGGAAGACGCAGAGAGAGCAGTTGGTACTTCCCCGGAGTAAGGTCCCGGAAGTCTTGGAGGAAGTGCGCACCCGTACTTCAGGAGGACACCTGAGAGCAAACCGAACGATCGACAAACTCCGACAGCGATACTACTGGCTGAGGTTCCGAGTAGACGCTGAGAGATGGTGCCATCAATGCCACGTGTACGCGGCGAGTCGCGGACCCCAAGCTAGGAGCCGGGGATGCATGCAGCAGTATAACGTCGGAGTGCCATTCGAACGCATCGCCGTCGACATAGCTGAACCATTCCCAGTGTCCGACCGAGGAAACAAGTACCTGATGTTGGTCATGAGCTTCTTCACCAAGTGACCGAAGGTGTATGTCATCCCGAACCAGGAGGCGAAGACGATTACCGACTGCCTCGTGGAGCAACTGTTCTACCGTTAGAGCTCCACAGTGATCAGGGCACCAATTTTGAGTCTAACCTGATGAAGGAGGCACTGGAAAGACTTGGGGTGAACAAGAACTGCACAGCACCTTTACATCCGCAGTCGGACGGCATGGTCGAGTTACATCAAGACCCTAGAAGAACATCTAAGGAAGGTCGTGGCCAGCCATCAGCGAGACTGGGACGTCAAGGTGCCACTGCTCTTGCTGGCTTACCGCTCGTCAACACACAGCGCCACTGGGTTTACGCCAGCAAGCTTAATGTTCGGCCGAGAGCTACGCCTCCCTTGTGACCTGGCTTTTGGAGTCCCGCGGAAGCGAAACAGCCAGCAACCGAGTATGTGGAGAACCTCGTGGAATCTCCACGACATGCATGTGATGGCTCGTCAGAACATCCAGGTGGTGAGCGGCCACATGAAGACCTGGTACGACAGGCAAGTCAACAGCCAAGGATTCCAGCAAGGTGACCTGGTCTGGTTGTACCGCCCAACACGGACCAAGGGACGCTGCCCGAAACTTCAACAACTGTGGCAAGGACCGTAGCGGGTGGTAAAGAGAATTAACGACGTGGTCTACCACAACCAGAATGTGTCCCGAGGAAAGATGTTGGTGGTACATCGGGATCGTGTGGCCCGCTAAGATGGTGCTGTTCGGGACGACCAGCCTTGAGGAGGCAGTAGTGTCGCCGATGCATTGTTGAATCGCCGCGACAAGCCAGTGCCGGGCGCGTGCGAAAGAAAGAGACGGGGCTACGTGCGGGCAGAAGAGAAAGAGACAGATAGTGAGGGACGCCAGCGCTGAACGCTTGCTGAGAGGGAAAGAGATTGCTGATTGTTTTCGAGCATTCCAGTGATTTCTATAAACAGTGAATGGAGGTATAAAAGCGCCACGGCTGTCAAAGCGAGTTCAGTTGCTAGGGAGCTGTTAATCCTGTGTAATTTCTTTCATTTGTTTACGTATGATGAGGCAACGAGAGACTTTGTAGACTGTGTTTGTGTATGTTAAGTCATATCTGCTGCTGTCAGGGTTGTACAAAGCGTGTTTTTTCTTGTAATAAAGGGTATTTATTTTTCTGCAAACAAGAATTTTAACTCTACGAACCCATAAAGTCACAATATATATAACACACAGATTTTTTCTACCTCGTCCTCTTTCTCAAAAGTTAATAAAACATCGTCTCAAAACATAATACATCCAGTGTTTTGCTTGGTCCAATTTCTAATCTCGTATGAACTATAAGTACTTGTTTCCATTCAATTAGAATGTGATCTAAATATAAGTTAAAAAGCTTTAGGCCACAGCTAGTTCTAATATACTTTGTTAATTTTCCATTTCAGAGAATATTTTCGCTGAAATACAAAGATACATAAGTACGATTAGGTAAGGCAGGGAAGAAGCTCTAGAAAAATATTTCAAATCTTTATATATGACAGATGCTGATATTCAGGAAAGCCTTTTCTCTCTAGGTGCATTGGATGGATATTGGTCCATTGTGTTAGCTGCAGCACGAGTTTGTACCTAATATGCAATGTTTTCATCTTCACTTCTGAGTTATGTCTGCTTCCGCTAAAACAAACCAGGTAACCCAAAGACATGCCAAACCAACGTCCTAATATCGCCTGCAGTCTTGTAACTCTGAAACGCACAAAAGAAAATAATGAGGATGCGCATTTGTTATAGAAGGGTAACCACCCCAGTATTCGCTTACCTGACGAAAAAGCCATGACCGCAGTGGCTCTGATGTGTTATAGTCACATACTTTTCTCTACACATTATTACATAAAATTATTTTTTCAAAAGTAATTTTTCTATCCAAAACAAGAACTTAAAGTCCATGCATAATAGTCCATGAAGGGGCTAGACTTACGTCCCTCTACATGCTAGGTTAAGTAAACATTTGAGGAAATATTTAATTCCAGATACAAGTGAAATATAATGCGCTTAAGCGACAGTCATATTTATCGCTTTGAAATCGCATGCTCTTTCTATGAACATGAGAAAACTAAATGGTAGATTACATAAAAATCTTTAGATAGGTATTTGAAAATGCAAACTAATAAGAAAGATTACGTCGGAAATGGCTGTCGCTACAAAAAACTATATTTGACGCAATATTTGTGCTTTAACGAAATCTTTATGCTTTGTGTCCACGATTTTGCCATTCTCTAATGCTTTAACAGCTACAGAAGTACATTGGAAGTGAAGAGAACGTAATAGCTATTGCCAAAAAATTCGATATACACGTTTTGTCATGTTAATACCGAGTCGTTGTGTGTGTGTGTGTGTGTGTGTGTGTGTGTGTGTGTGTGTGTGTGTGTGTGTGTGTGTGTGTGTGTGTGTGTGTGTGTGTGTGTGTGTGTGTGTGTGTGTGTGTGTGTGTGTAAATGGTAATGTGGGACAAGGATTTTCTTGAATATCTATTTCGTACTTCCTTGGAAGTTTGATGTTCAACCAACTTTCGTCTTTCATTAAACTATTCATATATACTCGTATATATACATCCGGACGTGGCCCTTTCCCTAGAATTACTTCTTCTTTTGAATTCAGAGCCTCAAAACATTAATTTTCGGTGAATACTTGATTTCGAATTGTTGCATGAAATGCAATAGTTCCTGTCAATATAGATTGGATTGGATTGGATTGGATTAGTGGTGTTTTAGGGCCCGTCGACAACGAGGTCATTTGGGCCCGCTGTCAATATAGAGAGTATGTAAGAAAATAAGTATCTGAAAAAAAAACATGTATGCATTAAAAAGATCTATAGTTTCTGCGCAGTAGGTAAGAGTCACTCTAACTAGAGTCACTCAGCATAAAGATGTTTCAACGTATTAAAAAAAAAGATTGAAGGTATACATTTAATTTATTATGTAAGTCTCTTAAATCGAAATCTCCAGAACACTTTTTGAGAAAATGAAAAATAATAAACTGTTTTCCACGTAAAAGACAGATTGCGCTGAGAAAATCTTTTTCAATTGTTGAAAGATGCTGAATTTGCACGAACGTCGATATCGAACGTTCTTGAAATGCAATACGTACTCGTTTTCATACAGAAGTAAAAAGGAAGCACTTTTTAAAATTCGGACCAGAAACAAGCATAGCTGGAATGGTTGACGTCAAAAGGTGCATGCTATAAATTACATAATCTGTAATAAGATCTGTGCTTTTTGCGTAGTAAGATCTTGTTTGTCACTTACGACTTAACAGTTATAAAAATGTCATTAAGAAAGAAAGGGAATTAACAGGTTATTACAGGAAAATTCAAGATGTACACCTTTGTCATAAAAAAACTTGAATTTGTTGAATTTTAAGCAAAATCATATAAGGCTTTTCTAAGAAAATAAAGAATAATTGGCATTTTCTATGTAATGGGTAGTGTATGAAGAAAAAGTCATGTAAATGTAACATATATTTATTTGATTAGTGGCACTATTCAGTGAATTTCAGAGAGTCAGGACATAACGAGTCGTATTTTAAATATTTTACTTTCTCTTTCAACTTTATTATATTTAAACGAAATGTGTAAAGAAATGATTTCTCGGAACTTTTACCTTGATTAGAGTGCAACAGATACCTACAAAAAAATAATATTCTCGTAATTTGTGGAAGAGAGACAGTGGCTAGAGAAAATCATTTAAATGTAGCATATCAGTCTTCATTTCTTTTCTGAGACTTTTTCTATGATTCCTCTTATTTTGAGGATAACTGTGTTGCTGAAAGTAAACCGAAATATATGGGAAAGGTGTAACTATTCTCAACAAGCCGAAGCTGTTCATCTGTATAGTGGTATCTCATAAATAACTGAATAAACAATAAATCAGATATATCTACCGCTATATCTATAAACGATATTACCCTTTTCTTAATCAGGCTGTAATAGAAACCTTTAGGAGTAAGATTGCTTGATGCAAAGAACTCAAATGTGCAAGGAGGAACATCTCGTCACACTGGACTCCACTGTAGTCACGGATGTGTACGTATGTGCGTGTGTGGTCTCCTTCCTGTGCTGCGCATTGCCTCAGTTTTAAATAGCTCTTCAGGTTGGGAAACCCAACTGTTTCCACAGCCTCCATCTGGAACTTGGCCAATTCTGCGCGACACGAATTTTCTTAGGCAATTTTGTTTTTGCGAAAATACCAACGTTAAGTCGTCTGCCGAGAAATACGTTGATGAGTCCACCGGCTAAAAACGCATGTATCTTGCACACACTGGCCACGAGGTTGTGCAATTATCAGCATTACATGATACACATTGATATAAGATATTCCGAAATTACAAAATATGTAAATAGAAAATGTTTTAAAACCAGAAAGTGGGGAGTTCCTTGGGTTTATAACACAAAACAGAAAGAGTACTAAACGAACTTGTTTTGGCACAGTGTGATCATTATTCCAACACTAGTTGGTTTATCATGCCGTTATAAACAACGAACGATGGTTTAATTTAATTTGATTTATCTCCAGGGGTTTCTTTATGAAATTACTGTACAATAATTTAAGAATTCTGTACTGAATTATGCTACTCACAATTAAAAGTTCACAGTGATATTTATGAAGTACAAGTAGATGTCGGTGCATTTCTGATTTGCTGTACCTACTCCTGACGCTCTCTTAAATCCGGAAATATTCTAAAGGCTTCCTTCAAACGTAGTTGATCCTTATCCCACTAATCACTTAGAAATTAAACAAAATTAAATCATCTTCCTCTTAATTCGAATTTCCCTCTTCTAATTTCCGATTGCAGAATAGAATGTGATAATTGCTGTCGCTAATTTAGGCCGATATTTGAATTCCCTCGTGCGTAAAGAAGTATATAACTTCTAAGCACATCAGTTAGAAATATTAACTTATTAATACCAAGATCATGAGATCAAACCCGGTCCAAGCCAATTGTTTTTAAGAGTATTTAAAGGCGATACTTCCATGTCAGTAGATATACTGGCAAATAAAAGAATTTTAGGGCGAAATTCCGGCTCACCGAAAACACTAATCTTCCTGGCAGTTGAAACGTCATTGCTAAGTAAAATGATATTTTGCTTAGAACCATAAGGAGTATTGCAATGCTGAAAATAAAAGTGATGTGGAATCTCCTTACCCTAAAGAGAATATAACATTTTTTAAAAAGCTTTTTATCAGTAAATGGTGGTTAATAAATATATTACTTACCTGTTATCATACTGAGGCGTCCTTTTAAAACACTCTGATCTGCTTACACTCTTACACCATACTTATGAGAGACTTATGCCTCTCTCTACTTCATGTTAATTTGCAAAATTTATCTTATTGCTAATCTGGTGTATCTGCAAGAGCCATATGGGAATGCAGTAAGCTTTACGCAATAGTCAAATAGTTTTAAGATGGCCACTATGCTATGATTCTGCGTGATCAAGAGATAAAAAAATAAATAACGACTTCTATTTGAGAATAGTAAAAGTACTGAAAATGTCTAAGAAATAACACACAAAAAATACCTTCAAAGTGGTTCACTCGATAGAAACAAAAAATGTATCAGACATAAATTAAGCTTTTTAAACTAGATTTACGTCTTTGTATACTAAGATTTTGTCTCGTTTCCGAGTTATGCAAAAGTCAACCAGAATTAAGATGATTTCTGAGTATGTTCTCAGAAGATACATTTTATTTGTCATGAAAATATGGTAAATACGCAGTAGTATCTTATTCAAAATCGTTAGATGTAAAGAATGGGAAGTATGTTCTTGAAAATCTTCATGTCGCATCTTTGGAAGCTGCTCAACTTAAATATCAAGTTTGGTATTTAACCGACTTTTCGTATTTTAGTTGTGCTCTTCAAAAACATACAAAAAACCGCACATACACAAACACGGACCGTTTTCTGAAAACCGTCTTTTTAGATTCAAGGGGCCTGAAAACATTAATTTCCAGGAAATAATGACATCAAATTGTTGTGTGGAATTTAATACTTTAGGTAACAAAATACATATACATACATATATTATACACACGCACACACATATATAATTATATATATATATATATATATATTATATATAATTTTCCGTGAATTCCATTCTTGCATAAAATTCTTGGTTGGAATGCAATACTTTCTCACAGTAGAAAAAGTAAAAATATTACTCTTACTTGTTTTAGAAAATTTAATTATGTAAACAAATGAATGACTATCCCTAATGTACATATAGGAAACTTAAGACATCAGTAGGTTCTTCGTTTTCTTTTAATAAAGCTACTCTCTCATAAGTAATGCTTTTTTTAAAGAAACAAAATTATTTCAAATTTTTTATTTGGTTTATTGATATCAACAGCAAATATAATATATTATCATTATATGGATACTAAATGCTTTATAGTTACATGTCCACTTTTGAATTAATAATTGCAAACATTAGAACAATTTTACATTGGATTACTCTCTTTTCTAGACACTATGTACATTAAATTGAGTCTATTCTTCTAGCTGATTTTTGCAAGTTCATTATTTGAAATGTGTTCTGACAAGCAATTAACTAATTTTCAAAGTATAGACCAGTAGATTCTATGGTCTTTAAACCATCGTTCAGCGAGGTTTATTATCTCACGACGGTACCAGACTCTGGCTTTTGATACAAAGAACTGGATATCACCCACTTGCACTGCTTCAGTGTTGTCAAAATTTCTTCCACGTAGAAAATGAGCCATAGATCGAAAAATATATTAATAGATATCGTAATAATTAGGGGGCGGATATTGCCCTATTTGCCTATTTTATTTCTTTGCTCAGAAATGTAGGCGTCTAAGTTATAAGTACGTTTCCTACAATTATTAGCCTAATTTCTTAGTTTTATAGCGCCTATAAATCCCTATTTCATACGTTTGTGCCTATTCTACTTATTAGTACCTAAACCTGCCTTTCTAGTCAATTTCTTCAGTTTGTAAGTTGTGACAACAGCTTTTGCATTTGTTGGTTTCAACATGAAGTTTTCGGGGAAGAGAAATTTCCTACTGCTGCACATTGTATATACAAAAAGGGGTTTAGCCAGGTAGGTACCTGAATTACAGACGTGTCACAGTGCTCTAATGACGTCATGGAAGAATCTTAGAATTTGCTAAAAGACGAGTAGAAAAGACCAGCTAAATGGTATTTTAATGGATTGACAAATTGACCAATGGAGAATGGAAAGCCCATTCTGTAAGCAGTGTTTCAAGTGTACACATAGATCAGTTTCCTACGCAAATATGCCAAAAGAGAGAAGCAACAGAAGTGTACTTCTTAAACAGTGGATAAATTGTGATTCATCGTTCAGCACAGATGGGAAAGTAATTTTTTGTCAGTCTTGTGTGAAACAGGTGAGTTTAATCATTCATGTTTGTATTAATACTATATTATCCATGTTTCATAAACCTTATAAAATTCAGCCCCTGTAGCAACGTTATGCCGAACACAAATTAGCATGTTGAGCAGAGCCGAAAGAAGAAAAACTGAATGCTTTCAGTTTTCCAAAGTAAAGCACAAATTTGCATAATGTGAAAACTTTCTTCATCACTTGGTACGATTTTACACTGAGATTTAGCTTCAACCATGTCTGAATCGTTAAACAAGCCCGTCTAATGCATTTCATCTCGTTTAGAATATTATTTATTTGAAACTTATAGATATAGCTTTGCAAACTCAGTGTACTGGATTTCACAATTTTGTTACGAGTATCATCTTTTGGCAGCTTCAATGCAGTAGCATGATATTTTTATGCTGGAGTAAAGGCTTATTTCTTCAGTTAATAGTAATACTTGGGGGAGGGATTATTAATTAAATTATTGACGGTGTCAATTGTTAACAATCATATCAGATCACAATCAGTACGCCGATAAGCAGGAATTTACTCCCGTAAGATTTCTTTTACCTGTGTGTAAATCTGCTGACACGAAGCTGTTCTTTTACCCAATCTTAAAATCACCACTCTGGGACTCTGTTCAGGTTACACTTAAACTTGTAAGGCCAGCGCTTAATTAGCTGGGCTGCACAGACTCTATATAAACAAATTGTCATTTTCTCATGCTTACGTATTTCTACATGTATCTCAAGGAATCATGAAATCGATTGTTCGGAAACTTTCGGTGTTGTTTCCAACATTGAAAATGAAATTGCAGACCAATAAATCTTAATGGTTTGTGTAAAATTTTACAGAAATTCCTTTATAAAAGTAGGTACGAGAATTCTTTTCACGATGCCGTAATTGCTGCAAATCTGTTTAAATGATCGGGAAACACTTACCAAAAAGCTGTGCTTTATTTGTTCTTGGCCGACAATGGGGCATTTAGGGTTTTTATTACAAAAACTAGAATTCTGTAGCTTTGTATCTTTGTAACACATCCTGATATCATTTTCAGTGATATTAAGATTGCTGTGGTGAACCTTTGAATCTCTTATCTTTCCAACAATCGACTCTGTTAAGGAAACACATCTGTGCAAATTGGCCCAGAACTTACAACAATCCAAAATTTAGTCTTTTTTTTTTGTCTTAAAATTAATATAGACCTACTTCAATAATATAAAGGTTGTTTTTCCCTAGTGGAACTACAGAAAACGTCACATGACTATTTAAATAACCCTACACCTATATCGTTGCTGCTATTGCGTAATTTTAACCTCAGATTCCTCAGATTCCATATTTTCTACATTTACCTAACTTCAAAATACTCCACAGGATGCAATTTTCTATTAATTTGTATGAAATTCTAAACATGTCTGTAAGAGAAACTGCATATTAAGTGTACCCATTTACAATTGTTGTGTTTGTGTTATTTATATTGAAAAGGATTATAACGCTCACTTCTTACTGAAAACGCTTAGGAAAATAAAAATGGTTAAATAGATATGATTATTTTTTCCCTTCGTTGATATGTCGAAGACAACTATTTGACATAGGTACAGGTCATTAATAGGTTAAAATCGGCGCAGAAACTTATACCCCAAGCATTAATTTTTATAATTACAATATGTGGCACATTTGGAAAATCGCCTGTAATTTAGACATAAACTGTTAACTCCTCAGAAACTATTGTAACTAGAAAGCTCAGACTTGGTATTATTCCATTCCTGATCGACCGCAATAGCAGAGAAAACCGGAAAGGCATATTATCAGCCGTAGGCGAAAAAGAGTGTTTAGACAAGAGGGAGTAGTTTTTAAGTTCAAGGTCAGTGAAACGTACAAAGACTGTGCTAAAGTTGATGGAAAGAAGTGATTTGTTATTGATAAAATAACATTAGGATTATACGGAGGGGATTTGACACTACAACAAGTTTTGAGCTATTGTAACTGTACCCCTCAAGTGGGGCATCCCCGGAAGGAAGGATGAGGCGAGAGGAGACAGAGGGTGGCCGTCCCAAGGAGCAGCGACAGTGCAGAGAGTAGGGTCCTTACATTTTACTTAGATGAAGACCTCCCACGGAGGCCAGGACAACGGCCATTACCCCAGCGGTCCCAGTAGTCGGTTCGGAGACCGACAACTGTCCTACCGGAAGAGGAAATATTCATTCAGAGCATATCATCCTGCCATGCAGGAGATTTCTACCCTGGAAAATACCACCAGATGAGAGATGATGTGCAATGGTAATGGAGATGAAGTCGAGGGATGGGAGATTCGGGGGATGTAATTAACCCACCCAGCATTCGCCTGGCGAACAGGGGAAATCCCCGAAAAAAACCATGGGTCAGGTACGTCGACCTCATGAATCGAATAAAATAACATAGAGCGTAATCAAAGACAAACATTACGTAATAAGGAATAGACATTATATTACCTAGTAGTTCATAGAAGCAAGTTTACAGGAACTAGCTCACCCTATAAGCAGCGCCGAGCTCACCCTACCGACAGGCAGGAGGACATTGCCCTTCAAAGGGAAACCACAGGCTATTTTATCTTTATTGGAGATGGAAATGTATTAAGAGATCAGTCAATGAAGTTGTTGCGTTGAGGTATAAATATTTCACTCAAATCATTTGTTTTCGTGCGCAAGTCTACAATGGCGTATATTTAAATGAAATGTGGTATGGCACTAATTCCTGCCCTATGATAGTCACTCCCTTATCAGTACATTTTAAATCAAATTTAAGCGTCTATTGGCATTTATGTGGGATAATACGAATTTTATAAGAAGAATGAGCGCAGTGACAGAAATACATAAAACATGTAGAGAATGGGGAGATCCAGGAAAACTTTAATCTGTTTTCGATAGGTCGACGTTAGATGCTTCTGGTAAGCTCAGGTATGTTACTACAATATGGATAAATCGTGAATTTTATATTTGCGGCATCATTATACGAATATTTTAACCGGTACATTTTAACGATATTTAACTTTGTATTTATTAACCAAATTTAACTTTGTATTATAAATTCCAATCATAACAATATTATGTTTTATAAATAAATATATTTTGCTTTGACATTAGAATTTCATCCAACTGGATTAAATGTGTAAGTTTTTATTAGCGATTTGTAATCGTAGTACAGGATTGTTGTATGTTTTATTTTGTATATTGTATGTACTATTGGCCGTGCCGTGGCTGAATGGCTTTCACTAAGATTTCGATCCCAGGCGACCGCAAAGTGAGATTTGGGGTGGACAACAGGGCGCTGGGACGAGCTTTCTCTGGGTCCTCCGGTTTCCCCCACCAATTGTTTCTCATCAACTTTCCTATCATTTCATCTCGTCCTCATTCTATCATCCACTTCCCTCACTCTCATACCAGGCAACGGGCTAATCACCTATCCTAGATTCTCTCTCTCTCTCTCTCTCTCTCTCTCTCTCTCTCTCTCTCTCTCTCTCTCTCTCTCTCTCTCTCACTCACTCTCACTGATCCAGAGATTCCGTTCCTCAACCTATCGCCTATGGGTGAAGGGGAATAAGAATGCTCTGACACCACGTACTGGTATAAGAGGGCAGTATATTCTTATACTTTACAATAATTCAGTATATTTATGAATTGCCATCTAAGTCCAAAGCCTGTGAGTGTTTGACAACTATGTAGAAAAGGGACCGGGTCATAAATTACAGTTCGGATCGGGGAGATGGGATGGGGAAGCTACGTAAAGAATTTGAACAAACTTTACCGCTGAGAGGGACATGGTTCCAATCAGAGAGGGAAGAACAGGAGAGAGATTTTCCAGAATACAGTTTCGAGGCAGCCGTGTTTACTATAGGCCACCGCAAAGAGATGAAGCCGAGTTGGCATAGCCGAAAATGAAAGCAATCTAAACACAGAGAGAGAGAGAGAGAGAGAGAGAGAGAGAGAGAGAGAGAGAGAGAGAGAGAGAGAGAGAGAGCGAGAAAGGGCAGTTTTCAAATACATAGACATAGCTCAATTAGGAGAATATAGGAGAATAACTTATTAAGATACACGAAAGAGGTAGGTAATCTGAGTTCTTGCAGTAGAAACGTAGCTGTATCAACATGTATTAAGTAAGGGCATCATTCATAGGGAGCAAGGTCTGTAAAGAAGCCATCAGCCAGCAAATTAAACGGATATGAGGTAATTGCAAACATTGTTTGATGCAACCATAGAGGATGAGAAATTTTAATTTGTTTCCTTGTAATTAACAACCTAAAATGTGATGTATTGATCGGGTGCGACATCCTGTGCGAGTTGAAGTCAAAATTAGAGTTTATGACTAAGGTACTAACGGTATAGAACGATGGGAAGACATTGGAAATTCCGTTTAAAAATATAAATTAAGGAAATTTGGAGACATACCCAAACCCAAAAGAAAAACAAATTGTAGAAGAGTCACTTTTCGGGCAGACAATGAAGATTATAAATAAGCGAGATAATTAGCTGCCAGTGTAAATAACAGAAGAAATGTGTGCAGCCGCTGATGAATACATTAAAATGAATACGATAAGCACAATGGCCTAAGTTATGCGCAGGAAGTAGGGGAGACAGCTGAAACAGGCTCCATTAAACTAGTAGAGAGAATTGAAGAAAAGGTCGCACTGGCGTGCAACGTGACACATTTGCAGAGGGATCAATTGAAAGAGGTTTCCGTTCACAATAAAGCCGTATTCTGCAACACTCCAGGCAAATCCGAGGTGTATCAACAGAATTATACCATGAAGAATATCATCGCTTTTTTCCTAAACACAGGGACATCCCAATAGGCTTAAGCAAATTACATGTTAAGTGAAGGAATAAATCAACCGACCCAGTTGCTTTCACTAGTCAACTGTACTGGGTAACTCAATGCAATGGGGAGTCGACAATGACCGTTGATGCTCAGAAAATAAACATATACACTCCAGCAGATAGATCTCTCAGAGAAAGCGTCGAAAAATTACTAAAGAAAAATATTTCTCCAAATATGGCTTGGCCTCATTCCTTTGGGAGATGAAGCTTCTCCCAAAGGCTAGAAAATTATTTCCTTTCTCTTCAACGTACGCCAATTTTGATTTCTGAAAATGCCATTTGGAATACCTACAGTATACCACAGCAAAGAAAGTCTCCGGAGCCTGAGACGCAGGGGGGTGGGTTGTAGAGGGTTCCCTCACCCTCCCTGGATAGGTTTATGACACCCCAGGTCAGTTCAGTTACAGACCATTCAAACATATTCTGACGTCTTCTACTTTTGTGAATAAATCTTCTCGGCTTTAGTGTACAGAGTGAATAGGCTGCATGTTTCTTTTAACGGTTCTGCACCTTGTGTAGCATGCGTTCTCTGTCACTCACACAGTGCCACTGTGTAAGGGTGGCACTGATTCCTCTCAGGGACTTACTTTGCGTTGGTGGACAGTACTTACCTCGAGTAGTGGAATATTAACAGACATTGATGGCAATTTCAACGACACTGACTACAAAATTGTAATACAGAACATTCATAAATAGCTTCCTAATTAAATATGAAGAGTTAAATAATCATGTGGTACAATTAATTATGTTACCGAGGGAAATGGGAGTGATAGTAAATATTACGAAGTCAAAGTTTTGTATTAGAAAAATAGAGTTCCTTGGAAACAACCACCGTTAATAGCGAGCCCGGAAAGAGTCGAGGCCGTCAGAAACATCCCGCGATAAATCTCGGCATTCTAAACTAAGAAAATTTACTCTCAGATATCCTGCTTTGCGAGATCTGTTGCAGAAAATCACTCCCTGGAAATGGAAGGAGCTGCACCAAAAACCTTTCGAGCATATAAAATAAGTTTTGAAAATTCATCTTATTAGTAAGAGCAAAACCAAATTTATTGTGTATTATTTATGTATACACACATAGGGATATCCTGACCCAAGCTGCAGGTAATTAGCACCGCACACGGGAGTTCAACCCCTACCTCAGTCACCGAATTTGAAGGCGTTGTACCATGCACAACAAAAATTTTGACAATGTATCAAAATATTATCTAAACCAACCAGGTAAGCAATAGTTCATGAAGGGCTCTAAGCTAACTAGTAACACATTTTCGTGGTCCAGGCATAATTTCCTGCAAAATAATTAACTGATATGTCAATGTTCTTGAGAACTTTGAACTTTGAATTATGGACAGATTATCGTCAGTTCATCGAGAATATAACCCATGGCGAGACAGCTCATAGAGGGCCATGGCCTGCTAACCCGACTGCCGGTCTCACGCCCACATACCCAAGGTAGAGATGCGCAACCATCCAACCGATACGGGGAGGAGTTGTGGTCAGCATCTCGACATCCCCAGCCGGAAAATTGGCTTTCTTGACCAGGACCGCTTGCCTATCGCAAGCTCCTCAATTTCCTCACGATGCTGAGTGGGCACGGTCCTATACCCGGGACTTAAAATCCGCACCCCCAGGAGTGGGATCGAATTCGTGCCGCTTTCCGTGGCAGGGAGCCAGAACACGATGCCTTAGCCCACTACGCCACGCCGCAGGATCATCGAAAATATACTGAACGAAAATACAAATCCAATTATCGGTTATAAACCACTTGGGCTGATTGAAGGACAGCTCAAAGAGGCATCAGCATTCGAATACGTCGTAACATTGGAGTCCACGATGCCCAAGAGCGCACTGAAGAGGACATAATCAGAAAAGCTTTTAAAAGAATGTTGAAAATAACCGAAAAGAAAATAGGAAGAAAAAATGGAATGAAAAAAGCAAAACGGGGAATTGGTATGAGATAAGGCAGATTCCAGTTTACTCAGTAAGAGATATACCATTGAGAATGTATATAAGGGATCTTACCATGAGACGAAAAAGAATTCTAAAAGTAATTGCTGTGAGAGCAAATGTGTGTTAGAACCTCAAATCGACCAGTAGCATAAAGCTCGCCTTTAAATGCACTCCGTAATTGAAATATATGTAAATAGTATAATGAGGTGATCAATAGAAAATTAGTTTGTAAGGATATGTAAACCTGCAATTATTGTAAAAATGTTCCTTATCCGCGTGATATTTACACGTGTATAAGTCCCCACTAAGGGAAGTGAAAGCGCAAGCAGAAAACAAAAGTGGAATGACCTCTAAGATAAACACAGCTAGAGTAACAGTCGGGTATAAAAATCATTACTCCTAACGGGGAAGACGATTGTAAATGTCAAGCGGGCTGAGCCACTTCTGTCGGGAAAAAATAACAGTAGTTTAGTGAACAGAGAGAAAATGTAGCAGAGTATGTAGTTATTCTTTGCCGGAGCAGAACAATTTGAGGTTGAAGCTCTAGGCCACCGTGCCAAACGTAGTGACAAATAACGAAACAACCATTAGTTATGTTGATTAATGAATTTGAATATCTTATGAAAACAATGCATATCTCCTAATTTAACATTAACCTATGTAGCTGAAAACCGACAATGTAAATAATTTAAGAGTATGACTCCCGTGTTGAAACAGTTGCAGGACAAAATATTTTAGTTTTACGAGTTGTTTAACATGAGTCGCGCCGTGGCCGAAAGGTTGGACCACTTGACTCTCACCAAGGTGGTCCGGGTTCGATTCCAAGTGACTGCAAAGTGAGAACTGTAGTAAAAAACATGGCGCTGGAGCGGGTTTTCTCCAGGATCTCTGTTTTCCCCCGCCATTATTCCACCAATTGCTCCATTATCATTTTCCTTTCATCCTCTTCACACTCATTCCGTTCATCTACTTCTCGCACTTTCATTCTGGGGACCGGGCTGATCACCCATTCCTGGACTTCTCTCCCTGATCCATAGTTGTGGCTCCCTCATCCGACGCCTAACATGACATAAGGGGTAGAGGACCATAAATGAACAGGACTATGTTCAAGAGGAGAAGAAGAAGAATTTCTAAGTATACGTAAAAAGAACTGTTCCTAGCCAGCATTTGGAAAGTTGAGTATTGAAGTCCCAGGCCCCACATCACTCTGCTGCGAATTCCCTTTGCAGTACAATGGAGGGCGTGACAGCATTGCGCATGTAAACTACTGCAGTCCACTGTGACGGAAAGGGAGAGACAGAGATGGAGGCAAAGCTAACCTGTTTATAACGCGGGTACAGTTTAACCAAGAGCATACGAGATTGGGCTAGACCTGAAAGCCATATTTTGGAACCGCGAAGTCGAAAGCCAACCACAAACGGGATAAATGAAAAAGTATGGACCATAAGAGTAAAAAGTTTAGCTAAGTTCAAAAGAGATGTACAGGCCGTAATATTAAGATTTCGCTGCCACCCAAATGTAGGCTGGATGTAGGACGCCCTAGAAAAAGATGGGAATAGCTGATAGAATGCGAAGACGGAACATGCAGAAATACCTAACCCCTGAAGTGAAGAAGAAGAAGAAGAAGAAGAAGAAGAAGAAGAAGAAGAAGAAGAAGAAGAGAAGAAGAAGAAGAAGAAGAAGAAGAAGAAGAAGAAGAAGAAGAAGAAGAAGAAGAAGAAGAAGAAGAAGAAGAAGAAGAAGAAGAAGAAGAAGAAGAAGAAGAAGAAGAAGAAGAAGAAGAAGAAGAAGAAGAAGAAGAAGAAGAAGAAGAAGAAGAAGAAGAAGAAGAAGAAGAAGAAGAAGAAGAAGAAGAAGAAGAAGAAGAAGAAGAAGAAGAAGAAGAAGAAGAAGAAGAAGAAGAAGAAGAAGAAGAAGAAGAAGAAGAAGAAGAAGAAGAAGAAGAAGAAGAAGAAGAAGAAGAAGAAGAAGAAGAAGAAGAAGAAGAAGAAGAAGAAGAAGAAGAAGAAGAAGAAGAAGAAGAAGAAGAAGAAGAAGAAGAAGAAGAAGAAGAAGAAGAAGAAGAAGAAGAAGAAGAAGAAGAAGAAGAAGAAGAAGAAGAAGAAGAAGAAGAAGAAGAAGAAGAAGAAGAAGAAGAAGAAGAAGAAGAAGAAGAAGAAGAAGAAGAAGAAGAAGAAGAAGAAGAAGAAGAAGAAGAAGAAGAAGAAGAAGAAGAAGAAGAAGAAGAAGAAGAAGAAGAAGAAGAAGAAGACGACGACGACGCAGCCACCCACATTTGCGGAGTGCTAGTACCGAGTTTTAATGTGGCTGTACGTACGCTTATAGCAGTGCTGTTCCGAATAGAAACACTAAGCATTCCCGATTTCGCAGTAGTACACGCAACACAAATATGCATAGAGAAACTGCATGAAGGAGCGAGAGAAACGAACATGCATTGTTAATCAGAGACATCAATCGCAGAGGGCAAACACAGGTCTTTGAATTAATTAGTGGGGAAGTGCTGACCTATGTATGACATATAATGAACAGTGAACCCCACCCAATGGTTTAAAAAATTCTTTGGTCTGTTCCACGAACTCAGATAAAGGCCTTCTTTCTTAACGAAAGGCAAATTCCATGGCTCTTCCATGTATTAAATAGAGGCCGGAGAGAGAAAGAGAGAGAGAGAGAGAGAGAGAAAGAGAGAGAGAGAGAACCACTTCGGACTTACATAAGCTACACCAGGTAAGATGGTATGACGTCAGCCATATCCGGGGTATTGCCGCAATCGTCTACATGAGGAAGACGACAATGATAATTCACACTCTGACTTTCAAACAGCCACCTTACCCAGAGCCAAGGACATTCACAAAATCGAGGAGGGACACAAAGGAGCAATGACCCCCAATGCTTGAATATTAAATAAATATTGAATAATGAATAATGATTTATTGTCATTAAGCTTATTACAGCAATAGACAAAGTCAAAAATAGAGTACAAATTAATACAGTTATAATACAGTGAAGATAAAAAAATCAATAAAATACTTACATTAGATATACAAATATAGAGACTTAAAATAAAATGAGGAAATAAGAATACTTCATGACATAAGCCAAAGTTTAACTACACCTGTTAAAGTATTCCTGTATTGAATAATAAGGTTTGGAAACTAACCATTCGTATAATTTGCATTTAAATGTATTACCTGATAATTCAGTTAATTCTAAAGGTAATTGATTACATAGTTTAATGTCCAATACTTCAAAGCTGTTAGAGGTTTTAGTTAATCTATGATATGGTATATTGAGTTTATAATTAAACCTAGTATTATAATTATGAATATCCTGCCTGAATAGCTGGTCGGTTAAGTTACTTTTTACATAGATGAGAGTATTATAAATATATACATTTATCACAGTCATAATTCTTAATTTTATAAATAGAGGTTTACAATGTGCAAATTTATCTGAATTTGAGATGGTACGATTTTTTTTTTTTTTTTTTTTTTTTTAATTTTAGGATAGTAGAAATATGACTGCTGCTTCCCCAGAGTAAAATGCCATATGAGATTATACTGCGGAAGAATGCAAAATAGGCTGTTCTTAAATATGAATCAGGTACACGACTTTTCAAATTTCTGATTAAATATATAACTCTGGACAGCTTCGCTGTAATATAGTTGATATGGGGTTGCCATGTCAGCCTATTGTCCACAACCACACCTAAAAATTTTACATTCCTTGAACAATTTTCATAAGAAGTCTCACGCAAACTTAATGTAAGTTGTTCAGTTTTGTTCTCATTTAGCAGGAAACCATTGGCTCTAAACCAAGTATTTGCATGCCTTAGAGTATCTTCTGTTAGCAAGTTAAGGCTTTGATAATCGGTACTGGTATTCAAAAACGTGGTATCATCAGCATACAGTACAGTATGGGACTTTAAGAAAGAAGGTAAATCGTTAACCATTACTAAAAATAATAGTGGCCCAAGTATTGAGCCCTGTGGAACACCACATTTTAGCTCCACCATATTAGATTTCTCACCTCCTATACATACAACTTGCTTACGATTTGATAAGTATGATTCAAACAGTTTTATTGCAATGCCATTAACACCATAAAAATTTAATTTGGATAATAAATCAGCATGTTTTACACAATCAAAAGCTTTGCTCAGATCACAAAAGGTGACCTGGGCAAGGCTTTTGGTTTCAAAAGCAGTTAATACTTTTTTAACAAGAGAGACAATGGCATCAGTTGTTGACCTACCTCTTCTAAATCCAAATTGTACATCACTAATTGTTCCATTTTCATCAAAATAACTGCATAGCTGCTTGAACATGATCATTTCTAGCACTTTGGAAAATACTGGACGATACTGGAAAATATTGGACGATAACTAGAAGGACAATTTTTATCCCCTTTTTAATAAATTGGAACCACTCTAGAAAGTTTCATTGAATCAGGAAAAATTCCATCAATGAGGTATTTGTTTAGACAAAATGTGAGTGTATATAAAATATATTTGATTACCTTTTTAAGGAGACTACTAGATGAATCATAAATGTCCACACTATCTGATGTCCTAAGGTGATTAACAATGTATAATACATGCTCAGGGGTGACTTCATGAAAAACAAATCTACTCTGACAGTACCTAATATTACAGTGTTCAAGAATTTGTGCCATTGATTCCTTTGGTTTTACAATGTTTTGGCTAATTACATCAACTGAGTTTATAAAGAAATCATTTAGGTCATTACGTAAGCAATTATCAAAAATACAAAATTTTGGTATAAAACTTGGCAATATATGACTTCATAAGTACCTTCTACAGAGGTACTTAAAGAAAAAGTCATAAAGCTATAGTTATAATTGAATTCCTTGTGAAGAACAACGTTTATAAATTTAATTTAAATATAATTTAAAAACCATATTTTCATGCTCATTTTAAACACAACAGAAATTGCTCAGCTTAACTAATAATTAAAATACGGTTTCCAAACACATTTGCTTTGTTTGCTTCTTTATTTTAATGAGCTTGTGCCTCTAAAATCATATTGCCTCGCTCACAAAACATTCTACGGACATATGTACTTCCCTTGCATGTAAGTAAAATGATATCGGATTTCCAGATTATCATAATAGCAAATGTTGAAGCTATCTGTATACCCCAACAGAGAATAGTATACTTCAAAACCGAAAAGTCGTATTGATATAGATATTTATATTAAATTTTATGCATTTTTAAGGTTGTAAAGCAAATATTTTCTTAAAATTCCTTTACCTCAGAAATCTTTTACGCAGAATTGCTTTCCAAAAAGAATATTCTGATAATTCTCATTGAATTTTCATTCTTCACATTAACATGATGAATAAACGCACAATTTTGCTCAAAAAAGCCGCATTGCTGGCTACACAGTTACTGAATTCTAGATGGCTGGACAGCCAAAACAGGGGATCAAAGTGGTCACAACTCTTCGCCAAATTACTTCCTTTCTTTCGCAGCATAAGCCATTTCGGAAATATTATCGGTTGCGTGCTAAAGGTTTCAATAATTTTAAGACCAGCGTAACACACATAATGTTATTTTGAAGTGTTTAAGTATGTGTACTGTTGTTTAAGTAATTGCAGGGACAACAAGAATGTATAAACCTACTAACCTGGCTAAATGTTGCAGTAGTTGATAGTGTGATTTTCTAACAACGTTAGTCAGCTGTTGATCTATTATTTTGGCAACGAAAAAATGAACAGACATTTTGAGTTCGGGAAGGAAATGTCAATTATTAAATTAAGCTTAAAACTATATTGAAATATGCTATCCACTAGAGAGACGGACAAATTAGTGGCCCCGATGTGATAATAGAGAAGACACATGGAAGGTCCAGCTGAAATAACAACGTCGAGTATACCGCTGGTGATCTTGAACTGGACAAGCTGAGTGTCAAATTGCCACCCTTTTGGTTGCGAAATCTGAAACATGGTTTTGTCAGGCGAAGCACAATTTTCTGATTGCTGGCACAACAACTGAAGTAACCAAATTTAACTATCTTCTCGCGCTCAGTTGAGATTCGTTGAAAACATTGGGATTTAGTAAACAGCACTGAAAACAACAAGTATTCACTCTCAAAGGAAAGGTTGTTAATGTGGTTTAAATAAAGCGAGGAATTCTAAATAAAAATAAATTGGCAGGCGAAAGAGAGTTAGGTGACATGAAACCCAGCCAGCTATTCAGAAAAATAAAAGGTTATGGCAGAATAAAATATTCCCGACAAAGTTTTAAAAACTCCCTGGCTCTATAAGCTCTGTAATTAATACCAAGAGCATTTCAGATAAGAATGTCCATAAAATGGTGCAAATAGCATATTTTATATAGTAAATGTTAATGAAGCGCTACATTTAATAATAAAATCCAATGGACAATAGCGCGACTGTATCTGAATGATAGGACCATCTCAGATCGATATCCAATTGCAAGAATCAATTATGTAAGTTACATTCTTCAAACAATAAATTCTTTTCCAAGACTGATTTTCTAAAAAACTTGTTACCAGATTCCAGTCGCTGAAGGAGGCAAAGCAAAATCAGCATTATCACTCAGATGGGCTTCTGGGAAATTATCTTTATACTCTTGATTTAAAAACGCACCTAGCATTTCCAAACATTTATTAACGAAGTTGTCAAGGGATTAGATTTGTTTTGCATTATTTGGTTAATATCTTGATAGCATCCATAACTCCAGAATGACATTAAGCTCATAAACTTACTGTTTAGGCAAATTGACAAGTTTGGTCTCAGAATTAACGCGGAGAAGTCCGTATTTGGTGAAAAAGAAGAGCTTTTCCTAGGGCGTATAATAACACCAGGAGAGTAGCTGCTATATGAAATCATAAGAAACCTGAAATTATGAAGGAGTTATGTGCACTTTTATCAAATACTAATTTTCTATTTTCGACATCTTCCACATACTGCAGAGAATCAAGCATTACCTATTAAACGAATATCTTAAAAGTGCAACCAAAAATGACAAGCAGAAAATTGAATAGACTATAGAGGGATCAGAACAATTTCAGAGATGCAAAAATGATATAGCTCATGCAGCTTTATTAATAAACCGCAGATATCAAGTAAGAATCGGCATTATTTGTTGGCACCTCGAATTTTGCAGCAGGTGCATTATTACAACAAAATGAAAATGGTGACTCTATGTCTATTGGTTTTTTCACCTCAGCAGAAATATCGCATATATAACCTAAAGTTATTCGTCATTTATATGGTTGTGAAATATTGAGGATATTTGATAGAAGGAATTTATTTCATTATTTATATTAACCATGCACCACTACGTTTTCATTAAGAAAAACGAATAGACATCGCCAATAGGTACCTACAGTTGAGATATTAACAGTACATTTCTCCAGTTCAGAACAGATATCCGACATGCGCGTGGAAGAAAAGGCACAGTTGCTGACACACAGAACAGGAATTGAAGAATAGCACTACCTGATTACGAAGTAATCGCTTAAGCCAAGCATGCGGACGAAGGACTAGTTAATCCATTACCTATCTTCGTTGAAATTTAAAACACAAACAACACGGCGGAAAGCAATTATGGTGTGATGTGTCCACCACTAGAATGTGCCCACAACAGTTCAGGTTCGTATTCTTCAGCACTACTACAATATGGCACACCCACGAAATAAAGCTTACGTAAAGCTCTTAATAATTAGATTTGTATGGCGGAATATAGAACGAGATGTAAGACACTGGACAAAAATACGCATTGCGTACCAGAAGAACAAATGCACCAGGCATATTCCAATACCCTTTGGGAAGTTTCCAAACAATGATGAACGATTTAGATTTGTCCGCATAGATTGGACCTCTAACTTCATCAGAAGAGTAGGTTTATTCTGTGACATATATGGACCAATTTACACACTGGACTGAAGTTGTTCCTCTCAGAAATATTCGAGCAGAAAGTGTTGCTCAAGGGATTTTTAATGCTTGGGTCACTTGATTCCGAACACCATAACAAATAGTGATTGATCAGGGAATTCAATTAAAATCAGATCTCTTCCAAACACTTGCAGAAGTACGTAGCCTTAAATTAACAACTCTGAGTATCACACACTTGAAACACCTATACATGCTCACCAAAACATTACATGGAGCAGTATATTACTTACAATCTTGATTGGACTACGCTATTCCATCAGAGAGAGTACTATAGCAGATATGGTGTATGATACTCCACACAAATTACCAGGGGATTTTTCAACGCTCCTGAAATAAAGGTGAATGCAGACTTGCCAACATTTGTAGCACGGAAGAGTAAATGTCTGAATGAACTTAAAACTGCTCAATACCTTCATAAACTAAATGTAAAAAAAAACAATTGATACGTCATAAATTTGTAAGAGTTAACGAGGTAGCACCATATCAGGTCCATATGAAGTCGTGGAACGGACAGAAAACTTCGTTGGTGTAAAAATAAATATCAACTATAAGAACATATCTTAAATATATTAAAATCAGCACATATGCAGCATATATACTTGCACATAATAACGTCAAATCGCTCCACATGAAAGAACAACAACTCCACGTGGTGGATATGCAAAGCACCGCAAGAATTACAGTCAGGTCGAATAATACGATTACCAGACTGCTTCCGAGAGAATGTCAAATTGTAAAATGACTGAGAAGGGGCTGAGATAGGATTAATATTTTTATTTTATGAATGCATAAACACACTGGTCTAGTTAAATTCTGTCGTATTTCGTGATGTGATTTTCTAATTACGTTAGTCATTGTTGATATATGATTTTTAACAACAGAAAAAAATAAACATAGTTTTTTAGTTGCAAAATCAAATGTTAATTATTAAATTAAGATTAAAATTGAATGAAGAGGTGCTAACCACTAGAGAGACCGATATATTCATGTTTTTTGTTTCTTCAAATTCCTTATGTTCAGTTCGACTGACTTGTTTGACGCTTCTGGGAATAACATTTCTGAAATTACTTAATTAAAATGGTTTCTAGGTAACACAGTTATTTATCACGGTTGAGATCTAAACGTTTCATAGGAAACCATAACCTATACAAAAAGGCATGTCCATTACATTTTACAATTTTTTTTAATGATGTTGTGTTTGCAGGCATATCTAAACGTGAAAATTCCAATTACTTTAATACCTAACCTAGCAGCAAAGAAAGACTAGAATATTCAATAATCAAACTCCATTCATCCATATCTGTCCAAAATCTGAATCCAGTAGTCTTTAGTCCGTTTGTTCCACAATTCGCAGACGTGAAGCTGCATAGACGGGGAGAGATAAAAGATGTACACTGCGAGATTTTAGATTTTATTTACCTCAATCATCTGCTGTCCATGTAATGTGTGAATGCAAAATGAATTAAATAGAAGGATGATGTATTATTAATAGTCAAAAACTGATTCTTATTCTTATAGCCCTGCCCATTATTAAAATCGTCTATGGCCGCTTCACAAATGATATCCTCTTATGCTTTCTATCCTTCTTGTATTCGCAGGTGTATCTTATATACATACTGTTGCAATAATATAAACTGGTTATTCCACGCTAATTTTGCGGTACGGTTTATTTCAAAACAAATCCCTAGTTTATATGTAGCGTGAAGTAAGGCAAACTAAAGTTATCGGAAGCATTAGGAATATAATGAGATATCGCAATAAAGGAAATAGAAGATCTGCAAATTTTCAATCATCTTCTGTCAGTTAAAATTGTATTCTTTTATTTCAAATATGTAGCATAAAGATTTATTGAAAATGGCAAACGCTACCATGCATTTAGTAATAACGTACATTTTTCCAACAGTAAAAGCAACTTACAACTTCATATACAAACGTTATACAAAATTCTCACGTTATGAAGACTTCGCCTGTTAGTCACAGAATATTCAAGATAGCACTATTCTTGAATGCATCCTAAACCTTTATAGTACTTTAATTTTTAAAATACAAAGCCGTAGAGACAATTTGAGGAAATAAAAAGAAACAAGTGTTATTCCATACAAAGAGTGACTTAGGCTGGAGGATTTTCTTGTGGCGTGCTTTAACATGAAAAATTGACACTTTTACGACTTTCCGTTTTTAAACTATGCTATTCTCATATATACATTTTTTTTTCTAAAAATGCTTTTATGGGTTTCAAGAGTCTCGGAAAGTGTAATGTCCGCAAAATGCATTATCAAATTTCATTTAAGTTCATTTTGTTTAATCGGAGTAGCCCAGAATGTTTGGGAAACACAGCCCTTAAGTACCATGGTTGAACTCTTCAGAATTTTTAGAACAAAAAAGATACCTAAAAATATCTCCTCAAAGTATTTTATTATAGAAGTTCTTGGTTTATCTGAAAAGTTTTGACATGGTATTTTTGTTCTCGTGGGAAATTGTTTATTTCCGCCACTACGGAATTAAATCAAGAGTAGTGAATAAAATGATATTTGCATTAAGTTTGTGGAAAATATATTCATGTTTCCGTATTTCACAACTTTCTGTTTGAATCGCGAATAATTTTTACGGTAGTTTTGCTGTTCATTACTTTATTGAGGACCTCTTTGAATTTTTTCTATATTTTAATATACTGATTGTCGTGGATTTCTCTAAATTGGCACCAAATTACTCACAGGGTACCATATTTTGTAGTTGATTTCTCTTATTGACATAACCGTGGAACTGCTTACACTGTGATATTCTGATGCTTATACCTCTACAAAACTTAAACAAACGAACTAAAATAGCTGTTTCTTTTCTAATTGTTAACTTATCATTTGGTGGTACAGATGAGAGTATTGTGTAACTTGCTCATTGCATTTTTACCCCTGAGAACGTTGTATGATAGGGATGGTAAGCAAACTACAGTTACATTCTCAGACTGCATAGGGTTGATCCAATTTGCATAGCCTGTTAGCAAATCCAATTACTGCTGTAATGCTTCAAGCGCAGTCCCGTTGGAGGATAGAGAATCCATAGATTATAATATTGCTCTACAAGATAACCATTTAATTTTCTAATTTTCTTCTCTTTCCCTCTAAACTACAGAAACTACAGACCGTAGATGGTAAAGACATTTTTGGCATCCAGTTAAGTGGAAGCGAATTTGTCTCCCACCTCAATTGGGAATTCCATGAAGTTGCGGACCTTTTTCAAGGAACATGTTTAAGATGCTGTACTGAAATTAAATACATAGTTTCTTAAAAAGCAATCTCAAGTATTTACAAGTTACTCTAATAATCACTGTTTTTGATAACAGGCAGCCTAGATAAAATATTGTAAATGAAACATCGTAATGTTTCTTATATTTGTAGCAAACATATGTTAAATATGACAAATTCAATGCCATAGCCGGGATTTGAACCACGAATGTTGTGGTTGCCGTCCAGCCACTCTTACCATTGAGCTACTATGGCCAACGTACCGACATGACATTAAATTCTCAATTAATTTCCATTAAATGACCTAATAGTGGTTAACTATAAAGCCCGGGCCTTAAACTACTTACACGTTGTAAGTCGCCATTAAGGTAGTTGTCTCATGTGTTTATGAGAGCTCCTAAGTGGTTTGCCGGAAGAAAAAACACGAGTCAGTTGGAGAATTTAATGTCATGTCGGCACGTTGGCCATAGTAGCTCAAGGATTAGAGCGGCTGGACGGCAACCAGAAGATCCGTGGTTGAAATCCCGGCTATGGCATTGAATTTTTAAGTCTGGCTCTATCTTTCCATACTTTAGCCTACACATGGCCAGTGTGAAAGAACAACTAATTTCCATATGTTAAATATATTTGGAGTCAAACATGCGTTTTATGTTATAATAAATAATTTGTAATTTCAGCTCCCTAAGTTTTATAGATCCTCGGTTCTTCTAATAAAGAAGTGTCTTTTCAAAGAAAGAAAAAATAATTATTATAAGCTTTTATTAGATAATAGCTTGAGAGATAGGCTTATTAAAATAAAGTCTCTTTTGGGAAATCACATGTGCTGGAAGGTTTCGCCTGCACCCCAAATTACATCTACACACACACACACACACACACACACACACACACACACACACACACACACACACACACACACACACACACATACACACACACATATACACGCGCGCATATAATCTCCTCCCGCCCACACATAGATATCCCCAAAAACCAACCAACCAATTTATTCAATAATATCTACCAACCCCGATTAATTTTCCTGAAACTGAGCCGTTTCAGAAACATCAAGTTCGCTGTTTTTATAGTGGCTATACGTATGTTGTATCCCTGTTATACGTAATTACGATTATGTAAAAGTTTAAAGAAAGTGTCTCTCATTTAGCATGGACTGAGAGAAAAATAAGTTTTTGTGAGAATAATCTGTAGAACAGCCTGGAAACATCACTTAAATGCAACATATGAACTGATACCACTATTTGATTTTACTAGCTGCCATGCTAACGCATGCAATGTTAAACTGAATGTATGTAAATACAGTAACCTGTATTTTAAAAATCTATCACTTTAACCTACTGTTAAAGTTTATAGATCATCATAGTACTACTACTACTACTACTACTACTACTACTACTACTACTACTACTACTACTACTACTACTACTACTACTACTACTACTACTACTACTACTACTGCTACTACTACTACTACTACTACTAATAATAATAATAATAATAATAATAATAATAATAATAATAATAATAATAATAATAATAATAATAATAATAATAATAATAATAATAATAATAATAATAATAATAATAATAATAATAATAGTAATAATAATAGTAATAATAATAATAATAATAATAATAATAATAATAATAATAATAATAATAATAATAATAATAATAATAATAATAATAATAATAATAATAATAATAATAATAATAATAATAATAATAATAATAATAATAATAATAATAATAATAATAATAATAATAATAATAATAATAATAATAATAATAATAATAATAATAATAATAATAATAATAATAATAATAATAATAATAATAATTCTTTTTTGGTAACAGCTATTTTTATTTCTCAGTTCAAATCAGCACTGCGGGTGTATCACAATTTCGTACCGTTGGAGTTCGTTCACATATCAGTAAATCAACTGAAATGAGCTTTAAAAACCATGTGTCTCGGCCGGTTTTGAATCTGTGTCCATGAGATCTGTAAGCTAGCGCCTAATCTACTAAGCCACCCAGAACGACATCCTTCTTACATCTACAACGAAATGTGTAGAAGGGCACAGGACGTTTATCTCGAGCAATAAGGAGAGAGAAGAATAAACCTTTGTGAGACTAGTTTATTACACAGTGAGTAGAGGAGCCCAGGTGGGTGCAGAAAATAATACATGTTATATGACTTATAGAATCAAAGGACATTTTATACTGGAGCATTATTTTATCTTAGGAGAGGATAGTCAGTTGAAGAGCTCCAGCCATTGGACCTCACCGCTGCAAGTACGTTCGTTGTATCTTGTGTGAGCCCTGGGATAAAAAGCAGACCCGAAGGGCTACCAAATCCGTTCGACCATATGCGGGGGTCTCTACTGTATACCACAGGAGAGAAAGTCTCCGGGACATGAGACGCAGGGGGGTAAGAGAAGGTTTCCACACCCCTCCTGGATAGTTTATGACATCCCATGCCACTTCAGTTACAGACCATTCAAAAACATTCTGACGGTTTCTACTTTTGTGAATAAATCTTCTTGGTTTTAGTGTACAGAGTGAATAGGGCGCATGTTTTTAACGGTTATACCCCTTGTGTAGAATGTGTTCCGGTCACACACATTCCCTGTCTTTATCACACTGTGTAAGGGGTCGCATTCCTTTCACAGACTTAACTCTGAGTTGGACAGTAGATCGGGGTTCCCTAATAATGCCAAAGCAACATCAATCCTAACGTCGGCGCGGCAATGACTACGTCATCAGCTTGGAGGTTCCGGGAACGAGACTCCAAACACGGAGCACCAGCTAGCCATCCAAGGCAGGAAGAACTCCTTTATACATGCAAACACACTGTAAAGATCGGCAAAGACGATGCTTTTGTCGGTCCTGGAATCCTGAAACATATGAAAAAAATAATGTCGTAGGATAGGTATTTTTTTAAAGGCGGCCCCACACCCACGTACGTGGGTGATCGTACGGCATGCAGAGCCGTGCGCTACATCGCCTCCCTTATGCAGGTAGAGTGCTAACATGCTGGGAGAGTTAATATGTTAGTGCGTAGTTTAGTCGGGTCCCGCATTAGCACCCCGGTTAGTCCCGTAATGTATGATGCTGGCATGCAATGCATGCGAGTGCGTCAAAGGATGAGATCCTGGGCTGTAGCCATGAGCGAGTCCTGAGCACAGCCAGGGGCAGTTAATGTGTTCATGCATAGCGTAATGCGTGCAGTTGTTAGCGTAAAGTTACGTGCGTTTTCTAATGTTTACGTGGTTCTGTCATGCAGGGAGTTGAGTAGTTAGGTGGTGGGAGCGGTAATAATCTATGCTGTGCGTGGTCCCCTTAATGGGAGCCGTGTTCGTTCCTAGGATAGGTATTTCTCCATTATTCGCCTAGCAAACTTGGAAAACCACAAAGAAACCAAGGTCAGAGTATTTGTCCCAACAAAATTCGAGCTCGGGATCTTCCAAATGGAGCACCGCGCATTACCAATGTAGCCGTCTCAAACTTGCAATTTTCTTACTAGAGCATATTGTTAGAATTTTTATCAAAGATACATAGACATCAGTTAAACCCATAAAAGAAAATCAAGGAGTATTTTGTTTTATTTGTTCGTTTTAAATCCTTCATTCTTCGTCTGTAGCTTGCTTTATTTATGATACTTTGATACTTCCACTGGAGAAGTGAATTCCAGCACGGTCAAGTAAAAACTGCACTTTCCTTCCCACGTTACCAGAGTGATGACTGGCTGTACGAAATTGCTTAGGTATGGTTAAAAAGTTTCCTAAGTGAACAATTAAAACTATAGTATGCGGAATTGCATATATGAGAATAAAACATTTCATTACTTCAATGATTAAAATTATGGTATACCCACGTTCTATCTTTATTTAAATACACTGCTCTTTTAATTAATTTAACTCTTGGCACTTTCTTCAGGATGTGCAATTGGCAAAAGTGTGAAATGTGTGTATAGTTATTGTCTTTGCACTCTTCTAACTGAGAACTTGTTGCTGGCTGCTTAGTATGTTTATGTAGATTTGTATCTGCTTATGAACTTAAAAATTTTGAATCGAAATTATCCAATTGCATTCATTGTTTCTTTCCATTCTTCAGTAGCCTGGTATTGCCCAACAAACAGTCGAAGACAGCTTCTTCAGAGATATAATTATCACTGAAACAGTCATAAAATGCACTCAACTTGTCACAATTAGGTTTCAAAGTCATGAAAGCCACTGTGAAAGTCGTTTATATCTTCGGATTGTAGGAAAGATAGACCAAAGAAATAAACTGAAAACTTCCCCTCTTCTGGACACTCTGCAGAGAACACTTTAGACATTCCAAGTTCCCGTATTTTCCTGTACCAGTTTCTGGCTTAAGTGGTAAATGTAACGTGAGGAAACGTTACTTGCAGCACTATGTATAGTTGTTCAAAATCAAAGACGATGACTGACATTTGAATGTGTAAGTCTTTTGATCTACAGACGTATTTGATTTTAATAAATAAATATGAGTACGTTCCAGCACATTTATCATTAAAGCGTAAATGAACAGCATATAATGTCCATTTCGATAGTCATACAAAGAGAAAATTTGAAGCAAAGGTGCAGGACAATATTGAAAAGTTCCATCAATATAAATAGAAGTTCCATAATCATAAAACGAAAAATTAATTTTGTCACACAACAATATATTAACATACCTAACACCATTGTTGTAAAATAAGAAATATTTTCGATTAGTTTTCAAGGCTATAGGAGTTGAGCGCTTTGAGCACTGCAGCCAATATTTTTGGCTTACTTTTGCAGCTTACTTCAAATTGTAAACATTAGGTCAAATGCACGTAATATCTATTGTGGTTAGTGATATTCATTATTACTTTAGAGAGTTTGTCAAGTAGTAAAGAATTGTCTACTCTCATTTTACTTTACAGCTCTCGGAAAACACTTTCTCGCTTTGGGGCTACGGTTGTGTTAAGAAATTATATTTAAAAATTCTATATCCAGATTTGAACTTCGCCTAGAGCATAACTTTTCAACACAGCAGCCCAGACACACACCATCCTTTGTTTCATGTTTAAAATCGACTTGATATCCGTTGATTTGCGGCATTGACTAACCGTAACAGAACAATGTCCAGGCAACTCACCCCTAACTAGTAAACTAATGCGCCTGTCTTCCGTTGTATGAAAATGAATGCAGCATGCACTACCACCCTATCACCGAGTGGGATTGCTCAGGCGGTTTCGTCTGTGTCCCACATTCGGGAGGACCGGGTTCGATTCCCGTGGTCGACCTACCTGACCCATTGGTTTTCTCGGTTTGTTTTTCCAGGGTCGCTAGACGAATGCTGCGTAGGTTAAATACATTCTCCGTGTCGGCGGGTGTCTCGGCGGTGCATGGCGAGATGATATTTTCTGAGGTCAACTACTTCCTCCGGTCTCCGCGCCTCTGCTGGGACCATTTCGGGACCGCCAGCCAGGGACCTTTGGGGTTTGGATGATGGGATCGTTGCCGTCCAAGGGGGAGCGTTTACGTTGTCCTGGCCTGTCGGAGGAAGTCTGTAAGTAAACTGTAGAGACCCTGCCCTCTGCACTGTCATGGCTCTTTGGGTCGATCACCCTCTTTCTCCCCTCGTCCCACCCTTCCGCTCGGGTGTGCCCCACTTGGGGTCATAGGCACAATGGGCCCAACATGGTGGCCTATGTACCGAATCCCCTTCGTAGTGAAATCCTAATCAAACCTATTAATCATTAAAGTCTCAGAAGGTACGTTCAGTCACAAAGCACCTGCAGCCTCGAGATCTCCATCGGGTTGACTACGTTCTCTCGCAGTTTCCAGTGACTGCGTCAGCCTTTTGAAGTATGAAAAGTAATACAGCACTAACTAGTAAACAAATGCACGTGCCTTCCTGTAGAGTACTCAGCCTTTGTCACGAGTTCTACCGTCCTGGCAGTAACCGGAGTACTAATTGCAGTTCGTGCGAGAGATTAATTTCTGTTGTGACGGACATTACATTATGAAGCGTACTTATACTTTACAAAAAAGGGCTCAACCGCACCAGGGTTTACTACTTCCCACTTACATTACTGCTTCCGAAGATCGTTTTATCGATAGGATAGAATTTTATGAAGGGGATTCGGCACTTCGACCAAAAGATCTGGAGTGGGGCATCCCCTGGAGGAAAGATGAGGCGAGAAGAGACAGAGGACGGCTGTACCAAGGAGCCGGGATAGTGCAGAGGGCAGGTGGTCCCTTACACTTTACCACTTGGAAACTCCCCAGCAAGCCAGGACAACCGGCAGTGCATCTGAGGTCCGGTAACGCCCCATCATACCGCGCTCCGAGACCGGATTCGCCTGGCGCCCGGGAAAACCTCCGAAAATAACACATTGGTCAGATAGGTCGGCCACGGAAATCGAAGCCGGACCTTCCAAATGTGGTGACAGACGAAATCGCATGAGCCATCCCGCTCGGTGTGCATTAACTTCAAAAGGAAGAGAAGAAATCTATAGGAAAATGGATAATAAAGAAAACAGAAGAAAAATATTGGAGGAATGTTAAAATGAGTTGTTACAGTGGCCAAAAAGGTTCCTATAAAAAGCCTATCAGGGAACACAACTATGGGTTTTGAATTGGACTGGATTACGGAGGGGACTTGGCACTGAGGCCAGACTAGAGTGGGGCATCCCTGGACGAAGGATGAGGTGAGACGAGACAGAGGGCGGCCGATCCAAGGATCACGACAGTGCAAAGGGCGAGGTCTCTACAACTGACCAGTTGGAAGCTACTCGCAGGACAGTACAAGCGGTATGCCACCCACCATGGTACTGAAACGACCTACCCGGCCGGCCCGGAGACCATTCTTCCGAAGGAGGAAGGGTTTACCAGGAGCATATCATCCTTCCATACAGCACCGAGACTCCTGTCAACACATCTACTCTGAAAGAGATACCAGAGCCAATGATTGTTTACGCACTTATAGGTGTTCGATGGCCGAGCTATTCTAGCATTCTGCTTTGTTTCCATGACGTTCGATATGTATAGCTAGAAAATGATCGAATTTTGCTATTAGCTGTAGTTGCACTTTGAATTTTCCACAATGTGTTGACCCAAACCCATAGTTGACTGACTTCTCGTCTCATCCTTCCTTCCGAGGATGCCTCATTTGGTTCATAGGTACCCACGGGTGCAAAAGTTTTCCGATGGACGAGGGGGTTGGAGAGCCAAGGGGTACCACCTTTTAGTTTAGCCTAGTGAAAGCAAAGGTCAAGTTTACCTGCTCATCAACATTGACGTTACCCTCCACCGACCACTGGAGGCATGTGACGATGAATTATCCTGCCTAGCAGTCTACCCAACAACAATAACAGTAATAATGATAATAATAATAATAATAATAATAATAATAATAATAATAATAATAATAATAATAATAATAATAATAATAATAATAATAATAATAATAATAATAATAATAATAATAATAATAATAATAATAATAATAATAATAATAATAATAATAATAATAATAATAATAATAATAATAATAATAATAATAATAATAATAATAATAATAATAATAATAATAATAATAATAATAATAATAATAATAATAATAATAATAATAATAATAATAATAATAATAATAATAATAATAATAATAATAATAATAATGGTGATGGTGATAATGATGATAATCATAAAACCCAGAGGTGATGAAGGAATACACTGCCACTTCCAACTTGCAGCCTGATTTCAGGACTGCTGTGAGAAGAAAAGAACTAGCGAGGAGGAAAAATGGACTACAGAGATGAATAAGGAAGTTATACGAACATATTTCCTCACTACAAAGTGTAATGATGTGCAGCCACCTAGTTGGAGATACTCAATGTATATGTAATTACAGACTTGACTTTATGAGACCAGAACCTGGCATTAGAGACCAAAAATATCTGGAAGTTACGAAGTGTAAAAACTATAGTTAGATCGGTGGAAGCTGTGGTCTCAACATTCTTAGCAGAGAACATTCAAGATATCGGAATTCCAGTGAAGATAATCAGCAATATACAAAGAGCAACATTACTCCAAACGCCTGCCTCGGTAGCGTAGATGGTAGCGTGTCTGCCCCACGTTCAAAGAGGTCCCGAGTTCGAATCTCGGTTAGGGTGAGTTACATGGATAAAGACTTTTCCCGGGTTTTTCTCTTATCCCTTAAGACGAATATCGGGTAGCTGTAAACTACATGGATCCCGGACTCATCATTTCACCTACTTCATTTATCGTCCGATATGACAACCTTAAAAAAAAAAAAAAAAAAAAACTACTCCAAACATGCCACATAGCAAGAAAGTTTGTGAGCTGCTGAATAAGATGAAATTCTTCTAAGCAGCATCAATGCCAACAAAAGTTGTAAAATAGTGATAACAAAATAATAATAATAATAATAATAATAATAATAATAATAATAATAATAATAATAATAATAATAATAATAATAATAATAATAATAATAATAATAATAATAATAATAATAATAATAATAATAATAATAATAATAATAATAATAATAATAATAATAATAATGGTGATGGTGATAATGATGATAATCATAAAACCCAGAGGTGATGAAGGAATACACTGCCACTTCCAACTTGCAGCCTGATTTCAGGACTGCTGTGAGAAGAAAAGAACTAGCGAGGAGGAAAAATGGACTACAGAGATGAATAAGGAAGTTATACGAACATATTTCCTCACTACAAAGTGTAATGATGTGCAGCCACCTAGTTGGAGATACTCAATGTATATGTAATTACAGACTTGACTTTATGAGACCAGAACCTGGCATTAGAGACCAAAAATATCTGGAAGTTACGAAGTGTAAAAACTATAGTTTGATCGGTGGAAGCTGTGGTCTCAACATTCTTAGCAGAGAACATTCAAGATATCGGAATTCCAGTGAAGATAATCAGCAATATACAAAGAGCAACATTACTCCAAACGCCTGCCTCGGTAGCGTAGATGGTAGCGTGTCTGCCCCACGTTCAAAGAGGTCCCGAGTTCGAATCTCGGTTAGGGTGAGTTACATGGATAAAGACTTTTCCCGGGTTTTTCTCTTATCCCTTAAGACGAATATCGGGTAGCTGTAAACTACATGGATCCCGGACTCATCATTTCACCTACTTCATTTATCGTCCGATATGACAACCTTAAAAAAAAAAAAAAAAACTACTCCAAACATGCCACATAGCAAGAAAGTTTGTGAGCTGCTGAATAAGATGAAATTCTTCTAAGCAGCATCAATGCCAACAAAAGTTGTAAAATAGTGATAACAAAATAATAATAATAATAATAATAATAATAATAATAATAATAATAATAATAATAATAATAATAATAATAATAATAATAATAATAATAATAATAATAATAATAATAATGATAATAATAATAGTGATGATGATGTTTTTTTTTTTTTTTTTTGCAATTTACATCCTCCAACGTTGTCATATCGGACGATGAATGAAATGGATGAAGTGATGCTCAAATGAGTCCGGGGTCCATGGAGCTTAGAGCTACCCGACATTCGCCTTTCAGGATAAGGGAAAACTCCGGAAAAAACCTCATCTAGGTAACTCGCCCTGACCAAGATTCGAACTCGGGACCTTTTGAACGTGAGCCAGACACGCTACCATCTACGCTACCGGGGCGGGCATAATGAGGATGATGGTGGTGATGATGATGGTGATGATGATGATGATGGTGGTGATGATGGTGATGATGATGATGATGGTGATGATGATGGTGATGATGATGGTGATGATGATGATGATGATGATGATGATGATGATGATGATGATGATGATGATGATGATGATGATGATGATGATGATGATGATGATGATGATGATGATGATGATGATGATGATGATGATGATGATGATGATGATGATGATGATGATGATGATGATGATGATGATGATGATGATGATGATGATGATGATGATGGTGATGATGATGGTGACGATGATGGTGATGATGATACTAAAAGCTGACCAGGATAACTTAGGTGCTGGCATTCTGATCCCAAGGTTGCGAGTTCAAGCCCGGTTTAGTTCGATGGTTTCTACGTGAGGCTAAAAGTGAAATACAGCAACTGCCATTATCAAACAAAATAATGATTTTATTTTTTTCGTTGGTCGTTAAAGTCATTTGGTGTCAAGTCATTTGGTATTTTGGTAGCTATATTAATTGTAGTAGTATGTCCATATAATCTGTTCTTGAGAACTGTAACAAATGAAATAATGTATTTATTTTCGGAACAAGATGCACTTAATTTTAAATACCACGCAGTTTAATATTATATTAATTGTCGCTAACCTATGGAAGGTAGACGTATTTCGTTCCAGATAAAACTACAAGTTTGAGTATTGGAAATGCATTTAAAAAGAAGAAAGGGAGATTAAAATGGTTGAGGTATGTGTGTGCGAGAGAGGAAGGGAGAGAAAATGACATCAACAAGAAAAGGATCGATAAATTCCTAAGTTGATAATGGAGAGTTGTATAAAACAACCTACGTTTCATGTGGCAAAATTGTGTTTATTGTCCATTGAGGCTTAAATACCTGTGCGCCGAACTCGCTGGTCAGGTATAAGGAAACTGAAGCGTCCTGGCGCAACTAACTGATAGGAAACTCGCCTACCTCCCTTAGGTCAGTCTTGCCCTTATCGGAATACATTTGCTCGCGTCTGTACAATAGATCAAGAATGGTAGCAATACCGAATTCTCTCGGTACCGTCATCCAATCCAATCCAATCCAAAGTTAATACACATTTCCTATGATGAGCTGAATGTTCATGTGCGTTAATCGAATATGATTCTTTTTCCAGTAATTAAACCCCTCATTAGATTTGGCAAACTGTGATTTTTCATTATTCAATAAACATAGAACTCAAAATACACTAACCTTGGCTTGAAAATATACTAAAAATAGCTTTTGTTGATTCTAGCAATTGCTCGTGGTTCTGAAAACCAAATGTTTATTTAAATATCTCGAAAAGTCAAAAGTAATTCCTACATGGATTATTGAAAACACAGTCACTGCCTAATTGCAGTTTTTTTTTCCTGTGCCACATAACCCTTAGCGATACCACAGACTCCTTCTCTACAAACCATGATCTAAAAAGTAGACAAATTTCCTCTCCCAATTAATTACTCATCCCCCCCCCCCAAAAGAAGAATCTCTAGCAAACATTCCAACCGCTAAACGACCCTCTTTCTGTTTACCACCATAATTTTGTCAGTAACGGACATTGTCCTGGTATGACAATAGTCGGAATGTACGACCTGAGAGGTGGCACAACCATCTAGCGATACCTTCACTGAGTGTTTTGACCCTTAGTGATATGATCACGAAGAAATTCATTTATTACCCAGTTCGTAGGATTCACCAGAAACTGATTTTATCAACATTCGTGCTATATGCGTTATTTGGGTCAACTGAAGTGATATTTTCCGGCGCCATTATTATTGTTTCTAATATAGGAAACGCCTGACTCAGATAGAGCACGCGCTGCACTATTTCGATACTGTTCACCACATTATTACACTCTGATGTTTCCAGACTCAAGCTGAAAATAGCTGACTGTGTTTGATTTTTAAATAGCACATTGATTTTGCCGTCTTTTCTTCCTCTTTCTTTATTACCTTATCACACGCGAGTTCCGTTACCCAGAACACTTAATCTCCTCGATGGTCACTCTCTTTAATTAATACAAAAATATAAATCACAAAGTAAACCCTACACAATTGTACTCTTTACAGTTTCAAATTAAACAGCCAAGACACCGGTTACTGGTATCACTGACCTATGTACTTTGAATTTGAAGTTAACTGGGCAATGATGAGGGTGGACCCTTCCTAGTCCGTTGTCAGCGTCAGGGGTGTCTCCCATCACAAAGCTTAATTGCGAGCAGGCTTCACGTCAATAATAAAACAAACCTGTGCCTTTTGGTTGCCAGACCAGGCCATTCATAAATATTGAGCTGATTGTTGCCGCTGCTATTTATATCGATTTTATTGTGATTTAAGTTCACGAACTCTCTTAAAAGTGGTCAATAAAACGTTAAAAAAAGGAAAAATAAAACCAGTAGCAGCTTGATAAGCTGCCCTTTAAACTCCACCACTCTAGGCCTGGTAGTACAACTGGTTTATATCGGAGGGGACTCGGCACGTCAGCTCATTGTGCCTATGCCCCAAATGGGGCATCCCCTGGAGGAATAATGAGGCGAGAGGAGACAGAGGGCGGCCATCCCAAGGAGCCACAACAGACCAGAGGGCAGTGTCCCTACATTTTCCTCAGATGGAAACTTCCCCAGAGAGGCCAGGAAGACGGACATCTCACTCCACTATGGTTCTAAAACAGTTCTCCTACGAGATCTGGGTTCGGAGACCAGCAACCGTCTTACCGTTTACTCAGAGCATATCACCCTGCCACGCACTGCAGAGACACCCACCGACACTTCTACCCTAAAGGAGACCAACAGATGAAAGATGAAATGAAATGATAATGGAGATGAAATAGAGGTACAGGATATTCGGGGGATGTAATTAACCTATCCAGCATTCACCTGATGACCCGGGAAAACCGTGATAAAACCCATGGGCCAGACAGGTCAATCACGGGAATAGACCCCGAGTCTCCCGAAACCGCCTAACCACCCCATTTGTGCTTTAATTATCATCCTCCATTCCTAAGTCATATGAATTAAACAATGAATGAATGACAATGAATGACAACAATGAATTAAAGGTTAAAATGATGTTTAAATCTGCCCAGGTCCACAGGGCTTAGAGTTAACCGACAGTCATCTTCCAGGATATGGGGAATCCTCGGATAAAATCACTGTCGATAAAACTCACCCTGGCCGAGTTTCGAACTCGGGACCCTTCGATTGTGATGCAGGCTACAAATGCAGGCACTAGGTTAACAGGTCAGGATATACAGTGAGACTATATAAATCGATTACAAAAGATCTCTGTAGGTTTGTGTAGTCAGTGAGAGGGAATTAAAGAGGTTATTTCGAAACGACACCGAACGAGTATAGCCGTTTCGTGGTTTATAACTTAACTAGTTCGAATTTTGGTCTTTCAGTTTCGAAATTCTCATAGATATAAATTTATGCAGCATCAAATTTACGTTATTTTGTGATTAGGCAGTGCAGGAACCACTGGTTGCGAACCTCAAAGGTTGTTATAGGGTCACGAAAACAAAAGCATTGCTCCTTGCTCCTTATCAGTGACCCTAACCTCGCTTTCAGGTAATGAGGCAAAGGGCAGTTACTTGTGAAGAAGTCGACTAAAGACTGAATGTGTATCAATGTGTATGAATAACCCATAAAAGTAACCTAAGCGCTTATACCACTTTACGAAGTGGTGTAAAAGTACCACAAAATACTCATACCTATATCAGTCTTAAATAACTTCAAAATACAGCGGAAAACCTGTACCCGTAATCCAAAATATCCTGAAAAGCGTCCAAAGTAGTTTGTTGTAAAGTCTCAAAATGGTTTTAAAGTTTCAAATGGTTTAGATGTGTTTGAAATACCTGCATCAATATTCGAAGTAGTCATAAAAGGCTTCAACAGGCGGTGCAAAATGTCCATACTTCAGAAAGGTACATCGAACACACTTCCCTAGCAAAAATGTCTCAGAAATTGTTTCCAAACGCAGCATAACATGTTCCACACTCTGCTTGTCCTACCATCTCATCTAGAATTTACTTAGATTATACAAACCCGCCTCGGTAGTGTAGATGGTAGCGTGTCTGCCTCACGTTCAAGAGGTCCCGAGTTCGAATCTCGGTCAGGGTGAGTTATCTAGATAAGGTTTCTTCCCGGGTTTTCCCTTATCCTGAAAGACAAGTGTCGGGTAACTCTAAGCTCTATGGACCCTGGGCTCATTTGAGCATCATTTCACCCATTCCATTCATCGTCCGATATCACTTAACGTTTGAGGACGTAAATTAATAAAAGAACCCCCCCCCCCCACACACAGCAACAGATTATACAAGGCGGATATCCCACCTAAAATTACAAATTCTTTATTTAGTATTATTAAACACAGTGAAATAAAATGCTTGTTTCATTGCATGAGGAATTTAGTTTTGTTAACTTTATCTACAATTCTTTGATGTTGTTCTCTGTTATTTTTATCATTTAATGCTTCTATCCTCAACCTCACAAACATTAACTTCCCTCTAAAAGGTTTAAGTTACATATGTCCACCAGCTTATTTGCCGCCATCGACTCTTATAACGGAATGTGGGAACATATTAAACGCCCATAAACAAATAACTAACGAATAGCACGCGGCGTTGTTCCTGTCACTTCCTAATTCACACTCATTCTGGAACATTTTTATGTGGCTATATTGGTGGTAAAAACTATATGTGTCACATAGAAGTTGAGCAACTACCATATTCGTTTGGTGTCATTTCGAAACACCCTGTGTGTATATATAATCTTCGCAGAATAGATAAGATAATCAGAATAGATTATGATAATGAGACGATGATCTGTAAAGGAATTGCAAAGAAATGGTATCAATATGCAATCAAAATGCTAACATTATGTAAATGCAACACGTAATATAGAGGTTAGATTAGTTGTAGATTTCGCAAAGGTGCTGTAAGTTGTACTCAATATTGTGACTTAATGACAACACGAAGTTGTGTAAACTCAATTTATTCGTCACCAAAACTGTAAGACACTTAATTTCACTTAATTTACAAATGCACAGAGCAAACATTTGTTTCCGTAGCGCAAATGTGTCTAATGTCTCTCACAGAAAACACACACACAGATTATATTGTAACCCAATCGGCGAACTTGCGGTTGGCTGCGGTAGCGGAAGGCCGGTGGAGCGGGGCGTGTGGCATCGGGACTGCAGCCTCGCCGGTCAGCTGGCGTGACAGGGTGGAGAGAAGGGAAACCACGGGGCTGGCTGAATCTTTGTTTCCCCCTCCTCCTGCCATCCGAAAGAACGCGAAGTCTCCGGAATATGTACAAAAGTGAATCGAGAAGATATTGACACATTGCTTCACTCACACTGTTTATTTGCAGGACATGTTTCAAGAGCTCTTGCTCCTATCATCAGCTGATACTCGACTAGTGCAAGTTGTAGTGGTTTCCTCTTCCTCCGTTCTGTCAATAGATGGCGTGATGTACTTGTCAAAGATGTCCGGTGGTGGGGTTTCAAAATTCATGACTCTATGACGATTTTTGTTGATGAAGATTTTCTCCCACACGGAAAGGTCTTCCCGTAGGGGAGGGGATCCGTCCCCTTCAGCTGCCAAAGTGCGGGCGCTGCGGACCCTTAGCACTCGTGGTACCTCTGACGTTACTAGAGGAACCTCGGGCCGAACAGCCGAGCCCCTCCTTCGGGAGTTGTTCGGATTGGGATGGCTTCGAGGGGGCAGTGTGTTCCCGATACCCGTGGGAATTGGGTACGTCTTCGGACGGGGTTGAGGGAAGCCATTAAGTTTCCGGGTACTAGCCTGCTAAGCTAGTAGAAGGTGTGCTAGATCACCAGGCGGCCCCACCGAGGTCATATCGGTAGTCTTCACCTTGAGTGTTGACGCGCGTAAGTGGCGTATCCACTTCCATCCCGTCTTGTGTCCGTAGGACCAGATGGGGGGGCTTCTTAGGAAACTAGGTCTTGCCCTACGGAAAGCCCCACGGAGGACGCCGAGCGCCCTTTGGGACAGCTCGGATAACTCCCTGGTTGAAAGAGGCCCGGGTCTTGTTCCTACGGGTTCAAGGCTAATGGTAGTAGAACCTCTGGACTCAACATACGGAAAGGTCTATGGGGTGATTAACATATTTTATTAGAGATGTTTCCAAGTTGATGTCATGTCTAGTATTCAAAAAATGAAAAGCCACTGCTGATTTTTCTGTTTCACCATTTTTAATGTTTCTTAGATGTTCTTTAGTTCTGATGTTAATATTTCTTTTTGTTTTTCCTATATAAATTTTAGGGCAAGTTTCACATTTGATCTCATAGATTCCTGGTTTTTCTTTGGTAGTGATTGAATTTTTGGGAGGGCCTTTTTAAAAAATTGCTGATATTAAACCTATTTTGAGGTGCAAGAGTTACGTTGTGTTTTGAGAGGATTTTTTGGAATTTGTTATAGGCTGATGGGTGGAAGGTGAATTTTTTAAAAAAAAAATTTTCTCTTTTTCTCCTGTAGGTTCTAGGGTGGTGGTTTCTTTTATTTTCTTAGCTTTGTTGAGTCTGTTAACTGTTTTGTCTACTAAATTTGGGTTGAAACCGTTGGATATAGCTATTTTTTTTATGTGTAGGTATTCTTCTTGATAATCTTCTCTGTTTAGTGGAAAGTTGATCATCCGAAAGATTAAACTGTTGAAAATGGCATGTTGGTGTTGTTTTGGGTTGAAACTGTTGTTCTTGATGTAATTATCTGTGTGTATAAATAACCCATAAAAGTAACCTAACCATTTTACGAAATGCCGCAAAATACCCATTCAACGTGCACAAATACCTATATCAGTGTCTTAAATAGCTTCAAAATATAGCGGAAAACCTGTACTAGTAATCCAAAATATCCTAAGCTCTATAGACCCTGGGCTCATTTGAGCATCATTTCACCCATCCGATTCATCGTCCTATATGACTTAACGTTGGAGGACGTATATTACAACAAAAAATTCGATTATATAAGGCGGATAGCTCACCTAAAATGGGGTTACCTGGAATTCTCTCTTCTCATCTGTTTTGACAGATTAATTCTCTTTTTTTCTCACGTCTTCTGTGTTCTACAATTACATTTAAATATCGTTAGAATTCGTTTGTTTTACATGCATTTTCGGTGGAATAACTACATATTTGCAATTCTATTGAAGAATCAACTAAAAACCAAAGCCTTCTCAAGTACAGTATTTTATCGCTAAAAGCTATTTACCTATTAAACATCGCATAATTCCTTCTCCTGGTTCGTTCTTATTGGAACGGACTTCAAATGACTTGATAACGTACAACAATCGACGCAGCGGTGCTTGACACATACAACAATGGACGCAGTGCTTGCCACAAAAATACTCGCATTGCCATTGTCACAACGTATCGTAAAATTGAAATGTGAAGTTGCAGACGTGTTTCTAAGTCAGTTTGTTACAAGTCGTCATAATGAGCAGATGTGAAAGTGATGATAGTGACGAAAGTGAGACTGCAGAATAGTCACAGAAAAGAAACCATGAAACATGTAAGCCCAATGATACCGTGGTAAGTATATAGTTCATTCACAAATTACTGAACGCCTATATAGCTTTTACACAATACTACATGGTTTCTCTTCCTTTCTGAATTCCTAGAAGAACCACTCATAATTCCCTCCCCAATGTTTTCAAGCAAATTTTTCGAGAAAAAGGGGGGGGGGGGAGGAATTATGCGATAAAATACGCTATATTCTTTTCTAACTACAATGCGTATTCTAGTACAAACTGTGGAAATACTTTTTATTCGTTTGGTAATTCATAATTTTCAATTGAAAATGTTATAAACAATGTACATAAAAAAGAATAGGGCTCTGCAACGGTCAAAAATTATAAAATTTGAAATCTTAGTATTGAACAAATCGAACCAAAAATACGGATACGCTTTTGGCTTACACCAGAAAAGGGTCTTATAGTGCCCGCCTCGGTAGCGTGGTGGTAGCATGTCTGCCACACGTTCAAGAGGTCCCGAGTTCGAATCTCGGTCAGGGTGAGTTACCTGGAGTCAAGGTTTTTCCGGGGTTTTCCCTTATCCTGAAAGACAAATGTCGGGTAACTCCAAGCTCTATGGACCCTGGGCTCATTTGAGCATCATTTTACCCATTTCATTCATCGTCCAATATGATTTAATGTTGGAGGACATAAATTACAAAAAATAAATAAATAAATAAAAAATAAATAAATAAAACAAGGGTCATATAAAATAAATTTTATTTAAGTCCACTACCAAATAAAACGCGCTATTGAGGTGCAGGGAACGGTAGAAGCATAGGCAGGCTACAATGCGGTTTTCAATATATTTTGGCTTATCTAGTTAATGTATTTGCATTCATAGTAAGATCTTAACAATAGAATTGTGTAACAAGAACGGAATTACTCTAGATAACATCAAAGACTTTCATCAGATATATACATACTGATAGATTGTGGGTAAAAATACTACTATTATTTTTGCATCTATTTCCTGCTTTATTTGTGCCACACGTTTATTTTTCCTTGGTTATTACCTGTTTCCTTTTTTCATATTTTTGTAGTTAATGAAGCACTTTATTTTTATATTCAGGTACTTATCAACAAACACATCGAAACACTTCTTTACATAAATTAAATACCACAGAATTGTAATTACTTCCTTTGTTGCACCCTACTCCTACCCCAATTTTCTGCAGCAGTGACTCAAAATGTTCATTAACATTGGTCAACAGGTTGTAGCAATTACCTATTTGGCGAGCTTGCACGGCTTTGTGGTGAAGTATGACCCTTACCGGGAAGTAATTTTCAAGAGTTGCTGATAGCTGCTACAAGCTTTTTCTCAACCTTCCACTTACCCATTCTGTTACATATAGAGCAGTTTAAATTTACCATTTGATGATCGATTTCAGTGTGACTGGCATCCAAGTTAAGCTTCCTTAGGCATAAGTGATCAAGCTAAAGAAACACTAAAATTACCCTCTTTACCTTCTTTATTATTAGAAACTACTTTTTTTTTTGAGACGACAATAACTGAGTGTTCACTACTGCCCTTACTGTAGTTCCAAAGTTGCTAGAATGTGGATTAATATTGTCGCGAACGCATTGCTGATTCGAGGCGGCGCGGGCGACGAATTCAGGGGGACGGGCAGTGCGTTGCGGAGATGGAATGTCGCCAAAACGCTGGGAGGGGGGGAGGAGACGAATTTCTGGAGAGTTCGTCTTCTGGCACCAGCTTGATTGTTTGAGAACATTCCATGAATTTCTGGAATAGTGATTAAACAATAAAATGGGAGCCGCCTCCTGCGACTGGCAGTTAGTTAATTGAATTCGGTGCGCGAACAGCTGTGTGAGCTGTTTATGGTCATTGACCTTGCAAGTTGTATTGTGTATGTGACGTAATTCTGCTGTCCGGTTGAACAAAGTGTGTTTCTACGGAAATAAAGAGCAATTTTATAGTGTTTGAAACCTGGACATTTAATTTCACAAACCCACAAAGTCACAATTGGTGTCAGGAGTGAGACATATCACCATGGAGGCTGCATTGGAAAATATTCTACAGAAAATGGAAGAAATGAAGACGGCGAACGACAACCTCACCGCCGAGCTGAGGGAAATAAAAACAGCGAATGATAACCTCGCTGTGAAGACGGAGGTGGCAAATATCAGCCTGGCCGCAAAATTGGAGACAGCAAATCACAAGCTGGCCGTGACGTAGACTGCAATAAAGGCCGAATTAACCACAGAAATGAAAGCTGCGAACGACAGCCTGGCCACAAAAGTGAAGGCTGCGAACGAGGCCCTCGCCGCCAAATTTGAGGAACAGTTGGCCGGTGTGAAGGAGGACGTTACGGAGCTGGGCAAGCGGATGGGTCAAGTGGATGAGCGTGTTGAAGACCTGGCAAGCCGCTTTAACAACCTAAAGGGAAAGGCCGACAGCAACAAGGAGTCCCTGAACGCCATGGTGGAGGATATCGTCGGCAGAAGGATGAAAGATATAAAGGCCAACGCGTCGGGATGCAACACATCTGTGCGCGTCAAACCACGGAAGTACGACGGCACCTCCACGTTCGAAGTCCTCCGCCGCCAGTTCGACACAGTGACCAAGCACAAGTGGTCACCAGAGGAAGAAGCCGCACAGCTAATAGCCAGCCTCCAGGGACGGGCCGCAGAAATCCTGAATGCGGTACAGACAGTGGCGGCGCCCAAAGACATATGGTAGTCCCTGGAAAAGCGCTTCGGGAACCACCGCTTGGCCGCAGCTTACCACAGCCAACTGAAGTCAATGACGCAGCAACCAGGGGAGACCCTGCAGGAGTTCACCCTGGCAATTAAAAAGCTGGCCAGCAAAACTTTGGTCGACCTCCCACCTAAATTCGTATGCCGGGAAGCCACCTACACCTTCGTTGATGGGGTACGAGATGTTCAGATACGTCAGCGCCTAGTACTCGGTGACTACAAGACAATCCACGAGACGCTAGCGGCAGCATTGAGGTCGGAGGCCAAAGTGACGACCACTCCGACGTCGAGAATAAGGAGTATCCGCTACACTGGAGACCTAAGACCAGCCGAGGGACGCCGGTGAAGACCAAGTAGCGTGTGTTGGGTGTGTGGCCAGCCGGGACACCTGGACAGAGACTGCCCACACTAGGGAGAGCAGTCGGAAAAGGAATAGAGGCCGTAGTGGCGAGGGGCTCGTCGGCGCCATCACCACCATCCCCTCGAGTGACACTGCGCGCCATCAGCTGGCGTATGGATGACAGCCTCATTGCGGACGTTTGGGTGAGAGAGAACCCATACCGCGTGCTTATCGACACCGGGGCAGCCATGACCGCCATCAGACCCGACGTAGCCAGGGGTTTGCCGTCGAGGAAACCAAGTCGACCATACCAGCTTGTGAAGGCATCGGGCAACACCTTCCTGTGGAGAAGGAAGACCTGCTGAAGTTGACCTTGGGACGGAATGCCGTACTCAGTGAGTGTTCGCCGCGGAGGTGAATGAGGAAGTGATACTGGGACTGGATGCCCTCAGGAGCCACGAGGCGACAGTTGACGTCGGCAGGAAGGTCCTGCGGCTCAATGGAGAAAAGGTGATACGCCGGAAACCCGAAGAACGCCTGGAAATTTTCAGAGTCGTCCTGAGGGCAGACGTGGTTGTCCCCACGAGAAGCGAGGTGGTGGTTACGTCGCGACTGGAAGGCCAGCGGACGGAAAACTTAATGCTGGACCAGAAGATGCCTGTGTATGGACTCTGTGCATCCAGAACATCGCCGTGCCGGGAGAGGTGCTGGTAAGGCTGCTCAAACCAACAGACACCGATCACGACGTTCAGGCCGGGACGCAGTTGGGGACGTGTGAGCCCGTGGTCAGCGTAACACCAATCGACGAGACCCATGAGCCGGTGCCAAGGCAACAACTGGAACCCCGGCTGGAAGGTTTAGTGGAGAGGCCGGCCAACTGACCGTAGAACAGCTGGAGAAAGTTCGACAATTGTTGAGACGAAACTACCGCGTCTTCAGCCAGGGGAACAGCGACTACGGCCGCACGGACCGGGTGCACCACCGCATCGACACCGGAGACGCCAGGCCTATTCGGCAACCACCTAGACGCGTTCGGCTGGCGAAAAAAAACAGTGATATGGGACATGCTGGAGGACATGAGATCCGGGGAGTGATTGAAGAGTCTGACAGCCCTCGGTGTAGTCTTGGTGACGAAGAACAACGGCGAGTTCAGCTTTTGCGTGGACTACAGAAAGCTGAACGCTGTCACCAGGAAGGATTGTTTTCCCTTATCCCGGATTGACGGCACCCTGGACACGCTTGCTGGTGCGCAGTGGTTCTCGATCCTGGACCTGAAGTCGGCAGGTAGGTCTGGACGCGAGAGACAAGCAAAACACCGCATTCTAAATAGGGCAAGGACTTTGGCAGGTCACAGTTATGCCCTTTGGTCTCTGCAACGCACTATCAACCTGCCAACGCCTCATGGAGTCGGTAATGAGAGGGTTGACTTATGACGCCTACCTGCTATACCTTGACGACATCATCATCGTCGGCAACACCTTCGAAGACCATCTCGAAAACCTGAGCAAGGTGCTACAGAGACTGCAGGCAACCAACCTGAAGCTAAGCGCAAAGAAGTGCCACCTCTTCCGCAAAGAAGTCAACCACTTGGGCCACATAATCTCACCAACCGGAGTGCCATCAGACCCGGAGAAGACACAGGCCGTGAGAGATTGGCCTCGGCCAAAGGATAAGAGGGAATTGCGCAGTTTCCTGGGGCTGTGCACTTATTACCGCCGTTTCATGAAGGGCTTCTCCAACTTCGCCAAGCCCCTCACCCGCTTGACGGAAAAACAAGGCGTGTGGACGGAGGACGCCGAAGTCGCGTTCCAGGAGCTGAAGAAGACACTGTGCAGAGCTCATATTTTGGGATTCCCACAGCCAGGTGGCGCCTTCATTGTGGACACTGACGCCAGCGACCATTGCATTGTAGGCGTTCTATCTCAAGTGCAGGACGGCCACGAGTGGGTGATAGCTTACTACAGCAAGACGCTGTCCAAGGTAGAGAAGAATTACTGCGTCACCTGACGAGAGTTATTGGCGGTAGTAAAGACATTGGAGCCTGTACGGTGAGCCATTCCACCTGAGGACTGACCATTCCACCTTCACCTGGCTACTTAGGTATAGGAATCTGGAAGGCCAGACAGCCCGTTGGGTACAGAGGCTGTAGGAGTACGACTTCACCTCTGAACATTATAGAGGGAAGAGCCACGGTAACGCAGACGCCATATCCCAGAGACCCTGCCCGGAAGAGTACGGCCAATGCACAAGAGTTGAAGAGAAGGAGCGTGCCGCAGCTGTCAGAGTGGTCATGGCAGTGTCTGCGGAAGGCTGGGATAGCGCAGGCCTGAGGAGGGAGCAGGTGGCGGACGTCGACTTAGAGCCAGGTGAGTCACCTGCCCCTATTTATTTTTTAATTTAGGCAACGGGCTACGCGACATATGTTACTTACGCCTTTCTTGAATACCTTTTAATGAATGATTTGCATAACAGTTTATGAAGAAACGGTACACAGCTCAGTGCATAAGTGTTATAAGGGACAGAGAGCAATCACAATGCATGTCGATTCCAAAGACATCATGCCCAGACACAAGGCTGCAGTGGCAATTTTAAACGAGTTAACAAACTTTTATTCATTGGCTTAAATTCACACACAACTTTAAACACGACCCTGAAGGAACAACCTATCACAAGCATCAGTTGACAATAGCATAGGAACACAAAATGGCTGATCTACACAGTGGACCAATTTGATTTATATCTTCAGCCAACGCGTGTTTTCGTTGTACATCCATGTCAAAAATGATAAGAATTAGGATTGTTTTAGCTTCTTTCACAACTTACGGCAGTTCTTAGCTCATAGAGTAGGTGTAATAGCGGATGCAACTTTTTTATTTATGTTAAAAGTACCAAAAGAGCTCGAAACACTGTATGAAACTGTAAAAAGCCTGTCAAGATCCGAGGTACGGTTTAAGGTCTGCAGTTACTTATTTGTATAGGAAGCTTCCCTCGCAAGGTAAATTGGCTAAATGGTATTACACGGTTACTTTACCACTCTGCCATTATAAGTTGGGTTCAAATCCTTCGTGTTCAGCTCATAAATTTTATTACCCTTTGTTTTACCTCATGTGGCCTATAATTTGATATCATCATATAAATAACATTTTTCGTGACATTATTGGTGTTTACAAAATAAATAATCGCCATGTTTTCCATTGGCAGATAGTTATATATTTATACTTCGTATTAGACATTTTATAGTCGGCATTGTGCTTGGCCCATTCAACCAGGTCGAAAACATTTCACAAATGCAAACTGAAACATACGATTTAAGCATGAAACTAAAACTATTCGATTTAATGTCGTCGGCTTCTCCTAAAAAAGAAAGCTAACTACGTAACATGGATTACAACACTAGATACGATACAGATTATAAGGATCTCGGGAAGCCAGGTGTAACAGGGTTACTTCGCTGTAGCTTGAATTGTTTCTTGATGATTGAGTTTGATTAAATAAGAGTCACAAGATCTCTTGTTTTCAGGTGTGGTTTCTCCAACATATCGATAAATCCTTATTTTCTTAATAAATCATTTCTGTTGATTACTTAAAATTCCTCACTTCTGCACGTCCACTCATCACTATCAAGAATACCAAATATCTCTTTTTGAAGATTATTCATTTTCGGTTACTATCGTTACTCCTCTATTAATTTTATGATTGGCCGATTTACTGCTACGTCATCACATTACGCAATACAATTATTACCACGGCCAATCACAAAATTACACATATTTTTACACATTCAGACTAAAAACTTTTCGTGTTTTCACATCAAGCAAGATTATTGATTTTCTTCTTCTTAGCAAACATTCATCATTATTTTTATATTGTCATTACATGACCCACTAATAGTCAGATCAGAAAACAAGAATTTCCTACTGGATAGTCATATAAAAAGTTCTAATTAAAACATATCGTTACAAAGTTAAACATGATCCCTAATTAAAGACAAAGATAGCCCGTAGTTTCGCTTTAAAGGGCAAGGGCCTCTCCTACCTCCTACAGGATGAGCTCGGCCAACTTAAATGGTGAGCTAATCCCAGTAGATCCCCAATTATCGGATTGCAATTCTTGTGTCTTTGGCTCACAAGAGAACCAATAGCAACCATAAATAAATTAGTAACTAAAACACAGACAATAAAGACTAGGAGAAAAAACAAAAATACCAAAGCAATGTGACGTCGTTTCGAACCTAGCTCTTGCACTCAGTGGCGGCTGGGGGCGCGGAAGTACTTGCTTGCCAAATATCAACAAAAATAAATAACTACACTTGTAAACTTTAAGGACCACTTTTTTTTTTCAAATTCCACCCCTATAACCCACTGAAATAGTTGTTCTCATATTATAATACACACCTCAGAAATAAGTACAAGAAGCCTAACGCAATATTTTTCCCAGAGCTGCTACATTAATACACATGTGACATATAAAAGTATGGTATATGTACATCAAACTCAACCAAATCCAGAAGTAATCTTTGCCACATAAGCTACTACTTCAACAGTGTAACTTTTCTCACAGATTCACGCGCACATTAGTGTATGTACACACATTAATACTCGCATTTTGCATTTACTCAGTTTATCATGAATTACACTTTTGGCCTGCTTATATACAAAATCAGGTCTTCTGTTCTTTAGTTTAATGACATTTCCCCCACTCTTTCAACAAAATCCTGCACGTTACTGGAAGTTCCTTATTTATTAACAGCATTGCTAAGCCTCTGAGTCTGTTGTTCGTCATTGTATTTCTTAAAAGCATTTTTATTAGTGCTGCGTGATTTAATCATTTAACCGAAATGATTAATCGATTAACTTTTTATATTAGATCAAAATTAACAAATTTTAATCAAATAATCGAGTCCATTAAAATTAATCGATTGCAATAAATATTAATCCAAACTCTTTTAGCCAAATTTGGCCCTCTTTGTTTTGATGTAGGTATTGCTTCCAACCTAAACAGCCTTTCCAGCGCATCAAGCTTTCACTAGACACGTAATGCTGTTTGAACTTCGAGGTAATATAACTCCTGGTAGCTAAAAGAAATTACTCGGAACCCCGAGAGATTCTAAATGACACTTCTGTTATGAAATATTCTAAGAGTTACATAGCTACATATAGATGCTGACAGAGAAGTTTCTTTCCTTACAGCTTGTGTGTGACAACATATCGTATACAACTGATTTATTTATCGCTTGCTAGCATAAACTGAGCTGTACAACCTTGAACCGAACACTTCGCTTACGCAGCTATGGAAACAATAGCTGATACCTCTTCTGAGAGCTGGTGGTGTTGTAACTTTGCTATAAATTGCAGCCAGTAACGTTTCTGAGTTCGTGACAGTGAGTGAAGTTTTAGGTTAAAATATTTTGTGCTCAGTGGAATTAAAATTATGGCATACGAAAATTTGCGAGGGAAACTGGGTGTACATTTTAGCTTTAAGCTAAAAGAATCTGGTAAAGTGTCTGACAGAAAAAAAGCATTTTGTAAAATTTTGTGGGAAAGTATTTAGTTATAGTGGTACAAATAGTAGTTTGAATTATAATTTGAAACACACCCATCCATTTCAAAGTGCTAACGAATCATCTCCAACTGTTCCTCAGGCATCGCAGTCCAATCTAAATAAATTAATAGCCAAACCGATTTCTTCCATCAAGGAAGCTGAATTAACAAATAAAATCGTAAAATGGATAGTAAAGGGTAGCCTAACTATCAATATTGTTTCAGATGATGGGGTAGAAGTTTTAAGAGAAGCCGTTGGAAATGGTTCGCATAATCTTCCATCAAAAGATGTTGTAAGTAGACTAAATGACAAGTTATACGATATTGAAAGATCTAAGCTATTGGACACATTAAAGTATGCGGAATATGTTAGGAGATTTCTGGACTTCAGTAGCGAATCAAAGTTATTTACGAGTTACTGCTTGCTCACTGGATTGATTCTAACTGGGAGTTCTGCAGTGCAACGTTGCAACTGAAAAACGTAACTGAAAAGCACAGCACTAATGAGTTCGAACAGGTTGTAAATGATTGGAACTTGCAAAATAAAGTCATTGCAGTTTGTACAGACAATGCTAGGAATATTGTACTTGGTATTGAGAAAGCAAAATATGACAACATTTGGTGCTCTGGACCACTTTAAACGGGGTCTGTACCTTGAAAATGAACTGTCTAAAATGTTGAACGCTCTTAATATTCCACAGATAAAATTAAAACAAGACGTAGTAAACCAATAGAACAGTACCTGTATTATGTTTGAAAGTCTCCTCAAAGCTAAGACACCAGTTATTGATATATTGGATACCCAACCTTCAAATATTATTTCACTATCTGAAATTGAATGGGAAATGACACAAAGAATGTTTGAATCCTTGGCTGGATTTTTGTGATTTTCTTGGGGGAAGTAAATACGTCACAGCTTTCTACAATAACTTATATAAGGTTAAGTCTCAAAGCCGCTGATTCAGACCCTCAGGTTCAAAACTGCTCTTATCGAAGATTTAACACAAAATAATTAATAACTGACCTAAATTAGAAATGCACGAAGAAGTTACAGCTCTCGATCCGAGATTCATATCCTTGAAATGTCTTCCAAGAGGCACAAGAGAATATTGTGACTCTTGTTCACACGTAACAACATTACGTCACATACAACAGTCTACCAAGGTCGATGATAATAACAAACAACGTTCTGATCAGCTCTCAACACTCTTGTTACACGTCTTTACACTGTTCACTACTCACGACCCAGTACGGTCCTTGCCACGGCTGTTGAAGTTTGTCGATTGTTCGGTTTGCTTCCAGGTGTCCTCCTGAAGTACCGGCGTGTACTTCCTCCAATACTTCCGGGACCTGACTTCGGGGAAGTACCAATGGTCCTCTTTGCGTCTTCCCATCAGGTGATTCCCATACCCGGAACAGCACGCCATCTCTGATCTTCAATGAGTCCCACTGGGCCCAGTACGACTTGTATGTGGCGCTCCTTGGTGCGATGTTCTCCCAGATTGGTCTTGTCCCTGCCTACATTTCTCTCAAGAGTGGCCCCAAGTCTGTGTCCGCCAGCTGCTCCCTCCTCAGGCCTGCGCTATCCCAGCCGTCCGCAGGCACTGCCATGACTACTCGAACTGCTGCGGCACGCTCCTTCTCTTCCACACTTGTGCACTGGCCGCACTCTTCTGGGCAGGGTCTTCGGGACATGGCGTCTGCGTTACCGTGGCTCTTCCCTCTACGATGTTCCGAGGTGAAGTCGTACTCCTGCAGCCTCTGTACCCAACGGGCTGTCTGGCCTTCCAGGTTCCTAAAGCTGAGAAGCCAGGTTAGGGTGGAGTGGTCAGTCCTCAGATGGAATGGCTGGCCGTGCAGGTATTTGTGGAAGTGCTTCAAGGTCTTCACTACCGCCAGTAGCTTTCGCCGGATGACACAGTAGTTCTTCTCTGCCTTGGACAGCGTCTTGTTATAGTAGGCTATCACCCGCTCGTGGCCGTCCTGGACTTGCGATAGGACGCCTCCAATGCAATGGTCACTGCCGTCGGTGTTCACAATGAAGGCGCCACCTGGTTGTGGGAATCCCAAAATTAGAGCACTGTAAAGTGTCTTCTTCAGCTGTTCTGCGGTCAGGTGGTCGGCCGCCCTCTCCACTGACACTTCCAACCGAGGCCCCAGGTGTTGCGTTGGCACCGGCTCCTGTGTCTTGTCGATTGCTGTCACGATGACCATGGGCTCGCACGTCCCCAGCTCCCTTCCGGCCTGGACGTCGTGATCGGTATCCGCTAGGTTAAGCAGCCTCATTGGCGAAGACTATCATGAAGAAATGGATAGTGAAACATTTAAAAATTGGTTTATTAATCAATTGTTACCCAACATTCCCCCCAATAGTGCTATAGTAATAGAAACGCATCTTCCCATTCTACTCAAAATCAACAAGGTTCCCATATCACTTTTTTATAATTTACGTGCTTTAACTCTTTTAAGTTATATCGGACGATGATTGGAATGGGTGAAATGATGCTCAAATGGGCCCAGGGTCCATGGAGTTTAGAGTTACCAGACATTCGTCTTTTAGGATAAGGGAAAACCTCGGAAAAAGTTTAACCAGGTAACTTACCCTGAGCGAGATTCGAATCCCGGACCTCTTGAACGTGAGGCAGACATTCTACCATCTACACTACCAAGGCGGACAATCATGACTTAAATCGGTAATGCAATCATGGCTCCGTGACAATAATATTGAGTTTGATCCGCGTTCCACCAAAGCTCCTTACGAATTAATAAAGCTGAAAATATACGGTCTCAAAAATTATGAAATAGTTCGCATAGCGCAAATGCATGGCCAGGCTGTAATACGGCTACCTCCGTATCATTGTGAATTAAATGCTACAGAACTTATATGGGCACAGATAAAAGATGTCGAGAAACACAACATATCATTTAAGCATAGTGAGGTAAGTGTTGTTTGATAGGGCAGTAGGGTAAGTGTCCGAACAAAATTGACGGGGAGCTTGTGAACATGTTGAAAATATAGAACACTCTTGTTGGGAGAAAGATGGAATAATAGGTGAAATTAGTGATAGGTTCATAATTAATTTAGAAGATTTAATTTGATTTATTTAGAAGATTCAGATAGTGAACGTGAGGAACATTTTTGAATTTCTGACAATGAAGAAGGGGAACGGGAACCAAATTTGGAGGACGAAGAACAAACATACGAAGAGGCATCATCCGCCACTGATGTGCCTGCCCTGCCTGGCTGGCCATAAAAGAGGGGTGGGCTAGAAAGAGATATGTATTTCTTTCTCTTTCTACAAACCAGGGGCCAAGTTAAATTTCGTGCATTATAGTATATCACTGCAGTCGTCTAAAGGCTCTATGCCCGACATTTCACTATCACGGACAATAGCCACTCATATAAAATATTTCTATTCACTTCTAAATGAAAACTTCTGTAAAATAAACAGGCACTAGTTTCGCTATTTGCAATAAGTAAATGAGTATCCTAACTGACCGGACAGGCTACCTAATAACTTGATTCCGGTTCTTGATGAAGGAGAGAGCCGTGCGGTCCAAGACAATATTTACAATCCTTGCTGGTATAGTCTCCTCCACTGGTTCCAAAGAATTTTTCACATACCAAATTGTTTGGCAATAACTATACTAATCTGTGAATCCGTGTCACTGCGAATTTGGCAGGAAATAACTTATTTCGGAGGTTCGCCGTAGGCAATAGCTTGGAAGTACTGCGGCGTGAACATAGGTGAAATTTCTGTCATTGCTAACATTGACAGCACATGCCAATAAATAGTACCAATTGACTAGTAAGTTATATTGACAAGTGAGGAATAAGCAAATTATCAGCAATCTTCAGTATCACAGTTAGGCGTGTTTCCCCCTCCCCTTCCCCCTGTTCATTCTTAAATTAAAGTGATCCTTGTTTTCTGTTTGACAACAGTACAGCAGATATCAAAAGAGAGATTCCCCATAAGGTCATTTTACGAAGCCTCACCTCTTCCATACGTGGAGGACAAATTAGGTGGCTGGTTACAAAATTCTACCCCAAATTAACTCAACGTAGAAGTGCCCTCGTTAGCTCTCTAGGAGATTATGACTCCACTAGATGTTAAGCTATTCCGGGAACCTTGCATAGCTTGTGGGCACTCGAGGTAACAAAAGGGCTAATCTGTACGACAGCAAAAGCTGAGCTTCGCACAATCTATCCAACAGTTATTTGGCTCTATTGATTTTTTTCTATTTTACAAACACCAAGGGTATTAGGTTTTGCATCCTCTACAGTATTTAGAGGAGTGTAATAGCTACCTCATAACCCACTTCCAACAGAAATCCCCATTAGCATCCTGCGGTAACAATCCAAATACTGAGTGAGCACGCAGCAAAATACCTTCGGGCTATAAACAGTCTGTCAGTACCACGGACAGACAGGCGGAAGGAAGCAGCATCATTTCAACCAATTCTTTCGTTCACGACGGATATCACCTACCTGGTTCTTAAACGATGTTAAAGCTTACATGGTAGCGTATTTGCCTCACGTTCAAGAGGTACCGAGTTCGCATCTCGGTCAGGGTGAGTTACCTGGATAAGGGATTTTTCCTTATCCTAAAAGACGAATGTAGGGTAACTCTAAGCTCTATGGACCCTGGGCTAAATTGAGTATCATCTCATCCATTCCATTCATCGTCAGATATGACTTAACGTTGAAGGACGTAAATTACCAAAAAGAAAGAAAAAACAATATTTAACCCATCCCTCGTTTTGTTCTTCAGTTTGCCTACCGTCCATTGAGCTTCTATTATGTGTTTCAAATTGGAAGAGTTCTGGCTTGTAGTGAATCAGATGTGTTAGAGCCTTCAGCGTTGCCACCTCTCTTGGCGCTAGACGTAAGGGAACGCAAACTGAATTTTCCAACGTTTTATAATAATGCAGTTGTTGAAACCACAATTACAACATAGATATTCGTATATTACGCACATGTTTTAAGTATATAGTTTAAAAATAATTATAGTTTATGAATTACTTATTTTTCTAATCCAATGAAAATACCAGCGGAGCATCCATATAGCTGTGAGGGTTACTTACGTAAAGAGATAATTTGTTATTGTCATTGTCTTCATCGTCTGGGTATTGCAAATTTATGATGATAGGTTCCAAAATCTAATCATGTGCTATTTCTTTCCAAAAGTCATCTTCTTGTAGTTTATTAGATGTCTCACGCAGTTTCTCAGCCTAATTGTGTTCGTTGTCAATTTCTTCGTGAATAACGTTCAACTTCAGTCAGTTTAAGAGTATTATTTCGGGTTGCAACATAATTTGAGCCCACATGAACTCAATTGCATTGTTCTGGCAGTGGTAAGGGGGAAGGTGGTTTATAATACCTCGTGTCTCATTTCAATTGCAGGCTGATCCAGCTGATACATTTTTTTTAACAGAAGAGTAACTGAATAATGCTGCTTTGAACACCCTAGAGTAAATAGAGATTACGAAGTCATTCATAAACAAAGATATAATCTGACCAGACATGTTCTGCTAGACCAGTAGGAAATATGTTTCCTCTTGTTCAAATTTAACAAACACTTTGGCTTATTCAAAGTAGTTCTTTTATCACGTCATGTAAAACGTTTACGTTTCATTTCTGAGTAATTACAAATATACGTACACGCATACATGCCAACTAATAATGCTATTCATTACATTGGATACGACGCGATGCATTGTTATAATATAATAGTACTTTATTTGTATTAGGAAAACAATATGGGCTAAAAATATGGGGGTTTTGACGGTTATGTTAGATACATTACTTTCTACCTTCCTAACGGATCAGTTTTGCAAAATATGAATTTTTGTCTTAGCCCGGATAGTATTTATTAAATATTGATTAGGTTGGCGTTCGTCACACACCACTTAGGGGAATTCAATACGACAACACCGCAGGACCCTGATTGGTTGCTCACCTAGCAGCGCTCAAGGACAAACATCATCCCATTTGAAACAGACAATAGTCTCCTAATACTATAGCGCCGTAAAGTACGATGGCAGGATGGGTTAGAAATTGCCATTGCTGATTCAAATAAAGCAAAAACAGCCACTCTTGGCTTGATAAATTCGGATTGCAAAGGTCTGTGGGCGGAATGTGTTTGGCACATCACATGCGAGGCATATATTTTTTCGGTTCCACGGCTCTTAAATATGTCGTACAGATTCGGCACTTCTATATTTGCAAGCCCCCTGAGCGAGCATATCTGCAATATAGTTAATAGGTGCCCAAATTACTTCGTTCTCTCGGCTAGCAGACATATTGTAACAATTCCGCTTGAGGGACAAAAGACTTACTGCCTGATGGCACACCATAAAACGTCTTTCGCAAGTCTTCAATGAACAGAGACGATGTTGGAGAAGCCCTTTATGAAGCGGCGGTAATAACTGCACAGCCTCAGGAAACTGCGCAACTCTCGCCTATCCTTTGGGTGAGGCCAATCTCTCACGGCCTGTGTCTTCTCCGGGTCTGTGGTCACTCCGGTTGCTGAGACTATGTGGCCCAGGTAGTTCACTTCCTTGCGGAAAAACTGGCACTTCTTCGCCTTCAGCTTCAGGTTGGCCGCCTGCAGTCTCTGTACCACCTTGCTCAAGTTTTCCAGATGGTCTTCGAAGCTCTTACCGTCGATTTTGATGTCCAGGTATAGCGGGCAGGCGTCATAAGTCAGCCCTCTCATTACCATTAGGCGTTGGAAGGTGGCTGGTGCGTTGCAGAGGCAAAGGGTATAACTGAACTGCCAAAGCCCTTGCCCTGTCAAGAATGCGGCCTTCTCCTTGTCTCTCGGGTCCAGAGCTAACTGCCAGTAACCCGACTTCAGTTCTAGAGTCGAGAACCACTGCGCACCAGCCAGCGTGTCCAGAGTGTCGTCAATCCTGGGTAAGGGGAAGCAGTCCTTCCTGGTGACAGCGTTCAATTTCCTGTAATCCACGCAGAAACGTAGCTCGTCGTTGTTCTTCGTCACCAAGACTACAGGGGAACACCGAGGGCTGTCAGACTTTTCAATCAATCCCCTGGTTCTCAAGTCATCTATCATATCCCGTACCGCAGCTTGTTATGCCAGAGGAAAGCGACTAGGTGGTTGGCAAATAGGCCGGGCGTCTCCGGTGTCGATGTGGCGGACCACTCGGTCAGTGCGGCCGTAGTCGCTGTGGCCTTGGCTGAAGACGCGCTGGTATCGTCTCAGCAGTTGTCGAACTTTCTCCAGCTGTTCTGCGCTCAAATGGTCGGCCGCCATCTCCAGTAAGCCTTTCAGCCAAGTTCCCAGGTGTTGCGTCGGCACCGGCTCCTGTGCCTTGTCGATTGCTGTCACGCTGACCGCGGGCTCGCATATCCCCAGCTCCGTTCCGGCCTGAACCTCGTGATCGGTATCTGCCAGGTTAAGCAGCCTCACTGGCACTTCCTCTCGGCACGGCAACAATGTCCTGGCTACACATAGTCCGTGCACAGGCGTCTTTCTGATTCAGCATCATGTTATTTTTCGCTGGCCTTCTAGTCGCGGTGTCATTACCACCTCGCTTCTCGCGGGGACAACCACGTCTTCCTTCAAGACAACCCTGCAGATTTCCAGGCGTTCTTCGGATTGCTGTAGTATCACGTCTTCTCCATTGAGCCGCAGGACCTTCTTGCCGAAGTGGACCGTCGCCTCGTGGCTCCTGAGGGTATCCAATCCCAGTATCATCTCCTCAGGCATCTTCGCGACCAACACCCACGGACGCACAACACTCCGTCCCAAGGTCAACTTCAGTAGGGCCTCCTTCTCCAAAGGCAATGTGTCGCCCGATGCCGTGACAAGCTGGTATGGTCGGCTTTGTTTCCTGGACGGCAAACCATTGGCCACGTCAAGTCTGATGATGGTCACGGCTGCCCAGGTACCCACCAGCACGCGGCACGGCTTCCCTCTCACCCAACCGTCCGCAATGAGGCTGTCATCCATACATACGCCGGCTGACGGCACGCAGCGTCAGTCGAGGGGATGGTGGTATTGGCGCCGACGTGCCCCTCTCCACGACGGCCCTTACTCGTTTTCCGGCTGCTTTCCCTGGTGAGGGCAGTCTCTTTCTATGTGTCCCGGCTCTCCACACCCCCAACATAGGCCACTAGGTCTTCACCGGCATCCCTCGACTGGTCTTCGGTCTCCCGTGTATCGGATACTCCTGGTTCGCGACGTCCGGATAGCCATCTCCATCCTTAATGCTGCCATTAGCGCCTCGTGGATGGTTTTGTTATCGCCGAGCACTAGGCGCTGACGAATCTCTGAGTCTCATAGCCCGTCGACAAAGGTGTAGGCAGCCTCTCGGGATACGAACTCTGGTGGAAGGTCAACTAAAGCTTTACTGGCCAGCTGCTCGATTGCCAGGGCGAACTCCTGCAGCGTCCCCCCTGGCTGCTGCGACCTTGTCTTCAACTGGCTGTGGTACGCTGCGGCTAAGCGGTGGTTTCCAAAGCGAATCTCCAGGGCCTCCCTGATGTCCTTGGGCGCCGCCGCTGTCTGGACCACGTTCAGAACTTCCACGGCCCGTTCCTGGAGGCTGGCTATTAACTGTGTGGCCCCTTCCTCTGGTGACCATTTGTTGTGCCTGGCCACTGCGTCGAACTGGCGGCGGAAGTCTTCGAATGTTTTCGCGCCGTCGTATTTAGGAGGTTCGACGCGCGCCGATGTTGTTTGGTGTCCCGGCGCTTCGGCCTTCAAGTCATTCAACCTCCTGCCGACGATGTCCTCTACCATGGCGTTCAGGGACCTTGTGTTGCCGTCGGCCTTTACCTCCAGGTTGTTAACGCGGTTCGCAAGGTCTTCGACGTCTTCCACCATAGCGTTCAGGGATTTGGCCTTACTGTCGGCCTTTTCGTCTAGGTCACTGAAGCGGTTCGCCAGGTCTTCGAAGCGCTCGACCACTTGGCCCATCCGCTTACCCAGCTCCGTGACGTCATCCCTCACGCCGGCCAAATGTTCCTCAAATTTGGCAGAGAGCCTCGTTCGCCACCTGCATTTCCGGGGCCAGAATGTCGTTCGCTGCTCTCATTTCTGAGGTTAATTCGGCCTTCATTGCAGACTGTGATTTGTCGTCTCCAACTTTGCGGCCAGGTTGTTATTTGCCGCCTCCGTCTTCGCTGTTAATGCGGCCTTCATTTCTTCCATCTTCTCGGTGATGTCGTTAGCCGTCTTCATTTGTTTCAGCTCTGTGGCCAGGTTATTTGCCGCTTCTGTTTTCGCAGCGATTTCTTTCAGTTCCGCTAAAATATTTGCCAATGCTGCCTCCATAGTGGTATGTTCTACCTCTGACACCAGTTGTGAGTTTGTGGGTTCCTAGAATTAAAGGTCCAATTTGCCGAAATTCTAAATGTTCTTTATTTCCGTAGAAATAAACTTCGTAGCAGCAGAATTACGTTACACGCACCACCACAAGCTATTGAGGTCGATGACCACACAACAGCGTTCTGACAGCATTCAGCGTTACAACACTACACAGCTGTTTACTCTCCTGTTTACGACTGATTCTTGTTTTACAACTGTCCGCTGGCGTGTCGCAAGCTCTTATATACCTCATTCATAAATTCCAGTGATTTCTGGGACAAACAAGAAGCCGACTGTTCTGTACAATCACTAGATGTTTCTGGAATAAGACATCGAATGACGAAATCCGAACCTTCCAGAAGCGTAACTTAATCTGAGCCGGCAAGTCTTATCTCCGCTATCTTTATTTGCCGGCTCTTTGTTTACACAAGCCGCACTATCGTAGATAACGGGCTCGCGACAATAACCTAAATGGTTTCTGCAGACTTGCAGAGCGACGCGTACAAAACACTTCTGATTCTTCAGACGGGTACTTGAAGAACTGGTTCTTGCAAATATTCCAACTTCCTTATTATGTTGCCATGGTTACACAAATTCTAAACGTCATAGGTTACGTAATCTCATCCTAGAAATTACCAATACTCATAATCTTTTACAACCCTTAACTTTTGTTGTATCATTCTCATGGCCTGCTTTTCTTTAAAATTATACTTTAATATAAATTGAAATCTCCGTAACTATCTTTAATACATTCATTTTAAAGAATTTAAAACAACATAAAATATTTGCTACAAGTCTCACAACTTTCAGTGACCCTAATACACAAAACCTGCGTTATTCTTTAGAATAAAGTGACTACATAAAGTTTCCCAGAAAACTCAAAACTATATATTGTTACATCGGTGTTCGTGCGACCTTGCGAGAGATTGCGTCACCATTGTAATTTGTTTTGGAAAGAGTGTAGTCGGGCAACATTGTCGCCATCACAATAAACAGGAACTACAGACCGCGGCACATTTTCACTTCTACGGAAAGGAAATTTCCAGACCGTGCTTCGAGAAGGATCCAGTTACAGAGAGACCTACTGCTCGCGGCAGGCACATAAAAGCCGATGCAAAACCTAGAGCGGTTGATAGCGAGTAGTAGAAATAGTGGCATGTTGCTTCGAGTGGAGTGCGGCACCGGACATTCAAACGATTTTTCTTATCTAAGCAATTAAATGTGAATATCACAGCTGTCTTCAGAATTGGTGTGTAGCTCAGACAAGTGTGTAGGCAGAAAGATTATAGCCGCACAAAAGGCTAGGGTTACGGACACTACAGGAACAGTGTAGAGACGTTTCTAAGTGTTAACGTAGCCCATGGCCTAATAGTCCAAAGTGAGCGTCACGCCCACATACGCAAAGCAGAGGTGGGTGATCACCCAACCAATAGGCAGAGGAAAACTCCAGCCGGAAATTCCGAAATGTTGCATTTGTGTAAAAGGAAAGCTGAGTGTAGTTAGCATTGAGTTAACGATTTTGTGGAGATATGTAAGTTTTAAGGCGAAATTTTGTCTTTGTTATATTTATCAACTTTTATCATTTTTATATTAGTACTTAAATCTAAATTGCTACACCCTTTAAGAATATTAGATGTTTAAGAATGTTAAATATAAATGGAAGTTTAAGACGACAGAATTACATTGAAAATCTTTGCTGCAATTCCTTAAGATACTGAATTGAATTAAAAATGCTGTATTTTTCAGAATTTTGTTTTTGAGCTACGCTATTCACCTCTCACATATAGATCTTTTAATAAAAGTGCTTCCTTTGGACACAAGATCTCAGAAACTTTCCTTTCTCAGAGAAGTGTTATCATTCAAGAAAGTAAATGTATACTTTTCCGTGGATCAGTATCATTCAGGTGTTCTGTGACTAGAGGGTATGAAAACTAAATGTTTGTAGATTTATAGCGTCGTGGTCGCCATTTTACCTGTTACTCGAAGGTTTCTAAGGCTATATTAGCCCAATACATGAAAGATACGTCTAAGTATCACAAAACAAGTTGCAATTCTCTTGCATCTGAGCTATTAACTATATGGCGTTGGAGACTATGCAAGAAAACAAAACACTGGAAATCATGGCTTTAACAGAACCAATGTCTATCAGATAAGGCACTTTCTATCAACTGCTCTCATAGCTCAGTACCAAAATGCAGACTGACGAGCGCCATTAGGGTTCGTGTTTCGAACCTGACATGTGGGTGAACTTTTTGAAGTGAAAACTTCTTTAGGAGCGTTTAGCACTTTTTGTGGTAGTGAATTAAACGGAGCCGTCACGCTGGAATATGTGTCGCTCATTCAGGTGAAGTCGGCTCAATCCAAACTAACCTCCCCCCCCCCAAAAAAAAAACCATTTATTTCAGTCTTATGCTGTCAATACCACTATACACCGTAGATTTTCTGTCGCACTCAGCGTATCAACAACACGCATCCAGATATGATTTAACATATTTCAAATACCATGAAAAATTCAGAAACCCTACAGGAGTTCCATTAAAAAAGTAATTGTCTTAGGGCCGTTCTTACAAACGTCTGTCAAGTGTCGGTAACCGATCCGGTCACATAACATGTCATTTAACAAGTCGACATCATGTCAAATTCCACTTTAAACAATAATAGTCAAAAGGAACAGGTATCACCGAAATTCGGTATTTCAATAATTAAAACCATAACGAATGTGCTAATTGGAAATAAAAGTGTTAGGAATTCGTGTAAGAAATGTTTCATTTAAGAACTGGTTACTTTTATTGACAATTTCTCTATTGTAAGTAGTAAAACGTAAAACATCAATAAATTAAATGTAATAACAGGCAAATAAAATTATCACGTATTACAATGATGTTTTGCGTTTATTTTCATTTACAACTTATAGGTTATGTTTTTCTACAAACTGAAAGACCAACCGGGCGTCAAAAGATTTTATATATAAATTAGATTTTTTATAGAAAAAGCATTTAAATATATATTCAGTTTGGAAAATAAAAAGTTAAAGCCAAAACATCGATGTTATAAAAATATCGACCTCAATACATTGACGTGAAAAGCATTCGATGCTTTCCAGTAACCATAGACGTTTCGTAAATATCGATGTCGCAGCCCTAATAGTAAGGGACGAAAATAATCCTCGGCCAAGTTGACAGCAGGATGACCGACGTTTGTAAGAAAGGCCCTTATACTAATTTACCTCTTATTATATACGAATTTATAAATATTTTATGTTATAGAAAATGGATAAAAATCAAATCAATGAAAAATTGCAACGGAAAAGCGAACTGACCAATGCGCACACGAAAAAAATATCGTAAAAGGAAGCGAATGGAATCTCAGCGAGTGAATTCTTCGATGCAGGATGATCCTAATGAAGAAATGGAAAGCATGCGAGTTCGAGAAAAAATTGCCGAACGTAAAATGAACGTGGCCAAACATTTCTGAATATTCAAAAAACATGCAAATAAGCAAATGAATACCATATAATTATGTTACAAGATATGTATGAACTTGTATTTTTATTAAAAATAAACATGCAATGAAATATGTGTATCAGCAAGAAACGAAATATGAAAAATGATTGTGAAATAGCATGTATTTTAACATAAAAATAAAATACATGTAAAACAGTATATTATGTGATTTGGTTTTAGTTCCTTTACACACCTTTATGTGTAACCCTCTTCGCACGGTCGCAAGTCCGTGAACATTCAGTTTTTTCCAGAGTATTTTCATTTGCGAGCACACTTAAGCGTAACCGCCTGCGGTGCCGTATTTAGTAAAGGCGGGCGTTAAACACTACACATTTCATTACTTAAGCGTAAGGCATGAAATGTTTAGCGCGCAACTGGCCTCTTTGCGCAAGAATGACTGTCAACATTAAATTTCTTAAAATAATTTTTAAGAATAATTTATAATGAATAGTTTTTAAGTTTTCCCTTCTGTGGTCTTAAGCAAACAATTTTTTTTATCTCCAAATCCTACTTTGACGCTGTAACGAACTAATTTACAACTGTACATAGGTATTTTTAGACATGGGGTATGACGTAATGTTGCGCAGTAGTTTATGGTCGACTCCACTTGTTAATTTGTAAGAAAAAAGGCGTGTCAGATTAGTCATCTGTTATCTAACCAATTAGCTTTATCAGTAGTCTGGTGGTACAAGCAGAGATCTTACCTACAGCACTGATTTGCATGATGTCCCTCGCGCACATTCGAACGTCACGCGCCACTTCTAAAAAAATACCTGTGTACCTACATGGCCAATTTAGTTTTCATACCAGCTATTCACGAAAAGCTGGGATGACAATGGTCCACGGAAAGTGCACATTTACTTTCTTGAAAGATGGTACGAAATATACAAAGTAAAAATAAATCTTTAATTGGAAACGACATTAAGTCAATTCAATTCCAATATGTTTCCTTACTAATGATGTTTTTTCCAAAGCTTGTCTGAAAACCGTTACAAGTTTTATAAGGATTTCTGAACAAGAAGAAAACGTAACTTTTTGCATGTCAAAAAAAACTTTTTCTACACTTCCTCTCATTCAAAAATACTCAGTATTTAGGTTGTCTTTCCTATCCAGTTAACCCAGATGTAAGCAGAATACTTTCAAATATGGAATCAATGGTTAGAAATACCTTTGTCAAGCTTACAAAGATTAACGAATTAAGTTCGCTTAAGCTTAAGTTAGCTGCATTTTTTATTTACAGATTATATTAAGGCTTTGGTAAGATTAAGAGAACTACTATGGGAAAAAGAGGTATTCCACTCCACCTAATAGAAACTATTACAAATATCCATAAGAAAACAAAAATACAAATACATGGAGCACAACACCACAAAATAGAGAAAATAAAAGTATGTCCCCGCTACTTTTTAACATTTATATGGACGAAATTAGGAGACAATGGATTACTAGGATAGGAATATATATATCATAAATCTTAACGTAAAGAACTTTGTAATATCCCTTACATTCGCAGATAACCAGGTTATTTAACTCAGAAAACATTCTGCAGAAGGCAATACACAAGCTAAACAAAATTTTAAAAGAGTTTAATACGACTATATATCCAAATAAAAGTAAAATGATGGCTTTAAAAGGTGAAGGGAATATTAGATCCAAAATCGTAATAGAAAATCACTTGAGTATTACATGTCATAAGAAAGAAACAGGCATAATTAAAAAGTTAAAAATATTCAACTATATAAATGGAACAATGAAAAGAAGTCTAAAAAAATATATAGCAAGTAACGATACCATTCTAAAATTTTAAAACATACTGTCCGTACCTAAAATACTATATGGCACCGAAGTATGGGTCATAACTGAAAAAGTTAAAAAGAAAACTTCAGGCAAATGAAATTTCTAAAAAGCATTCCGGGACATAGAAAAGTATATCACAAACGAAATGAAGACATACGTGAAGAGCCATAGATATTCGACCTGAATGACAAGAGTACAAGAATATATAAGTAAATGGGTAACCCATGTATAAACAAATGGAGAAAAAGATTACCACACTATTTTCTTAACTATAGACCAGCAGGAAAGAGGAGCAAGAAGACCAAGAAAACGGTGGAACCAATAAAATAAATTATGTAGACTGCAACAGGCAGTACTGCCTGAAGCATGAAGGAAGATGATTAAGCTAGCTTAAAAATATCACTTTTTGCACGCCGCTGCACTTACAAAATCCAAGTTGCTATCTTAAGGTTTAAAGCAATACCAGGATATTTCAACACAGTAATGTCGCAAACTATTCTACTGCATGTATGTAAATTACCGGACACTAAAAACTTACTACTCAAAAACATCTCTTTAAGGCACACAATATCATATTTGTGGAAACGTAGAGTCAGAATGAAAAATTCAATGCCATAGCCGGGATTTGAACCACGGATCTTCTGGTTTCCGTCCAGCCGCTCTACCATTGTTGAAGAATTCATTAAGAAGCTAGTATATGACACCTATAAAAACCTAGAGATACATCACAATCCTTTAATCTCACGACTCGGAAACTACACCACAGAAATAAACATACACGCGCGACCATTATCACTATTCGAAAGAAGACTCACACGACGACGAAGACGACATTCAGAACTTCCTGAACAACCTAATAAGGGGCTACTGACACAGACAGTAAGGCTGACACTCCTACTTTCCCTTCATTAATCTTTTTCTTACTGACTTTTCAGAACGCTACCCGCACAGAGCACTCCAAGCCCTTGACATCAGTCAAGGCGGTCCGGGAGTTAGAGGGCCTCCCACCAGTGTCCTACAGGCGCAGAGACAGCGGGAGACTGCACACCGACGACACAACGCATGGACTAAGGATCTGACGAACGGCCACGCCGGAACATTAGGACGACCGAACACACAGTTCGAAACTGCATGCCACATACCAACCACTGACAAACCCAGGAAACTGGGGACATAAGTAGAACACTAATAACCATACCACTACTAATCCCTGACTAACAGGTCACCAAGGCCTGAGCTTTATTATTACAATACACATAGGCTTACAAAGCACGTATAAATAATAGATAAGTAACATACGCGCAACACTAACAGGCCTCCCCGGTCTGAACCACATGTATATAATACTAACGCATGATGCCCAGGTTTCACGGTCACCGCCAAGAGGCAACGTTGACGCGCTCGCAAGCATCGCATGCCAGCATAGTAGTTACCACATACTAACCGGGGTGCTATGCGGGACCCGACTAAGAAGCATGATAATAAATGCACGCAAAATAATATAAGAATTCACGAAACTAACACGTGGAGGGGTTTTTAGTGAGTATGCCTGGCCCCTCACACTGTCGGCCATCGCACGTGGGCCGTCGCCTGTGACAGGGTTTTTTGCCCCTCCACGGTAAAAAAAAAAAAAAAAACAGAGCGCCGAGACGTATTGCTCACTTTCTATCCAGCTGACACCTGCAATCAGGACCACATCCAACAAACTAACGAGGCAGTTAGGGCATACCTCTCCCGACCACATGATCATGAACAACCCCCACCTGCAAACCTGACTGAACTGCAGCAATGCCTATCCTCTGTCAAACCTTTCAAAGCAGCAGGCTACGACAACATTCCATACAAGGCGCTACAACAACAACCAAACTGCTGGAAAAGCCTTAGTAAACCTCTTCAATGATCTGCTACGACTGGCATACTTCCCGACCATCTGGAAACATGCCAAGGTGATCACCCTCCCGTACCAGGAAAGGATTCCTCCACTCCGGAGGGTTATCGACCTATTAGTTTGCTCCCCAGCTTGAGCAAGATATTCGAGTCATCCAATCTCGACTTAACGAATCATTGGAGACACTTGAGATTCTAAGACCAGAGCAGTTTGGTTTTAGGAGGCAACATTCCACAGTCCACCAACTTCTCCGCCTAGTAGATCACATCACTGGCTTCAACAACCGCCACTTCGTCGTAGCCCTGCTTCTTGATCTAACTCACGCCTTCGACTCTGGCATGCAGGCCTACTCTATCGCCTTAAACAATACAACATTCCTTCTTACCTTATTCACCTTATCAATACCTATCTCAACAACAGAACCTTCAGTGTCACTATTGAGGAAGTCACCTCTGACACCTTTCCTATTCACGCCGGTGTACCCCAAGGCTTGGATCCGTTCTTTTTCTCATATACATAAACACCCTGCCATCCTACATCAGTTGCACGCTTTACCAGTTTGCGGATGACACTGCGATCGCCACCAGCTCTATACGCCATGAACTTGCAGTGCGTAGACTACAAAAAATACGCAGACCAATTGACCACCTGGTTCGACACCTGGCGGCTTAGTGTCAATCCCACTAAGTCACAAGCCATCACCTTCACCAGGAGAAGGGAAGACAACGTCCCGGAACTACGCATTGCTGACCGTTCTGTTCACTGGGCAACATATGTCAAATATCTCGGTGTCATTCTCGACAACAGGCTTACCTGGAAACCACACATAGAATATGTGCACAACAAGATCTCCCATAGGATGGCCATACTCTATCCCCTCTATCATCGAAATTCATGCATGTCCATTCCAATAAACTCTTGCTCTACAAGCAAGTCCTTCGTCCCGCCATTACCTATGCTTGTCAAGTATGGGGCATTGCTGCAAAAACTTACTTCAAAAGACAAGTCCACCAAAACCGTTTCCTCAGGATATCGGTTAATGCTGGCTGGTATATTCCCAACGTGAATATTCACCGTGACACATCCATGCCCACTCTACGTGACTATATTCTCTATCACAAAAATTCTTTGACTCTCTCCCGCAAAGCTTCAATACTCTTATACGAGGTCTCGGAGAGTATGACATAGACCCCGGCGAAAGCTATAAACGACCCAGACTTCTCCTCACTAACTGAAATCACCCCATCTTTAAAACTTACCTAACCATCCCCTTTCTAAATATCACATTCTACCGTCTAATAAATAAAAATCCATCAACACTATCCCACTGTTTTTCCACCATCTGCTATTAACCACCACCTTTCTACCAGCAAAGGACCTAGTCCTGGCACGGTAACAGTCAGGAAAGCACCGCCTACAAGGCGGCTCAACTTCCCAACGACGCGTACACGAGGGAAGACGTATTGCTCATAGTACCGTGCGCCAGTTTCACTTCTCTTGTTTGCTAGAAGACAAATATCAGTACTACATGGCAAAGCATTAAAGAGAACCGGAAAATATGTGAACAGGTATGTTTTCGTGACCTTATCGCACTTACATGACGAGTACAGTGCATGTATTACCCGGAACATTTAGGAAGATTCTTGGCTTTGGAGGCGCTGTTATCGGTTTACACCTCCCGACAGGCTAGCTGAGGGGAGGAGAGATGTACAGTAACTACACTGTTGAAGGCAGACGCAACAAAATTGGGGTAATTGTGATGTGAAGACTCCGATTCCCACATTCGTTTCATTTGCTGTATCTGCAGAGCTTCCATCAGTGACGATATCGTCTAAAAGATGGATCAGCTGTCTGCATCACTTGCCGCTGTCTGGAATCCATAAAGCCGCCTTATGGTATTTGTTTCGTCATTCTTTCCATCGATTACCATTCTATTTCTTCCATCTCGACGTCAATATTCTTATTCTATGGAATTAATTTTGATGAACGCATTTTCCCAATCCTTGCCGGTGTTGTCGTTTAAAGAGGCTGGTTAGTTCATATCTTTAGTCACAGAACACACATTTTTTCTGCTACCTTTTTCTTCGTGATAGTATCAGTTCAATGGGATTTGAAGCCAAGTGATAATGCGACAATCTATCTAGGCGTTTCACTAAAATACGTCGCTTTTTTTTTTTGGCTTGTTTCATTTATACCCCGCCTTTAACTGCTATATATATCGGCGGCCGTTCTCCTTTGGAACATACCGAAGGTGTTAACTCGTTATCTTTGGTTTTTAATCATCAGATCACGCGCACACATTCACACTTCCAGACTCTGGGGAAGATGGGGAAAAATCCCCACCCCCACCGCCGGGAATCGAACCCGGGAGCCCTAGCACTGCAAGCAAGTGCTCTACCGACTGAGCTACGGGGCCAGCCATGTCGCATATTATTAAATTTTTAAAACTAAATCAAATTTCCCTTAATATTCCCAAAATGTATTCGATCCACCACGAAATTAATTTTCTCACTACATAGAATGACTTCTTCGCTGTTGGAATTTCTTTGCGCACTTCATAATAAATAATCGAATGAAAATTATGGAAATGTCACTTGAAATTCTTTTTCCGATTGGAGTAGTAACTAGTATCTGAAATAACGTTTTTTTTTTTTTAATTCTTTAAGGATTCTTTTTACTGTGGCTTCAGGTTTATTACTGCTGTAGCCGTTATAGACAATTGTCCTTTGCAAAGGAAGATACTGTTTTGCTTTTTCTTCGCGGAGAACTGAATCATTCTGAATAGTCTTGCTTTGAGAATTTACAACCCTCCAAAGTTAACTTATTGAAGCCTGCACGTTTGAAAATTGACACCTACTTTGTTATACAACACATTGTACTGCGGTACGCCTTCGTAACACCACAGTTAGAATCTGTCTAGTGAACGCGAGTGTAGTTAGCCCCTCAAAGGAAACTACCCTCCCGCCCACTAATGACCGTCATAAATCATCTCCACACTTCAGAAATGGAACACTGTCGTTGAGGACCAGTAGCAACCCTGATTTTCTCGAAGTGAGTCGCATGTCTACTCCACATGGGAGTCTTAGTTGCAAAAAAAAAAAAAAAAAAAAAAAAAAAAAAAAAGTGATAACGGGAACTGTTTCTAAGCAAATTCAAGCGCTTGTTTTGTAAACAAATATGTGCTGACAAATAATCTTGGTACGGGGTCGTGCAATGAACCTGATAAATTCTGGGTATTCACAGAAATACAGTAACAAATATTGTGACGAAAGGAATATCAAAGACGCCGATCAAGTGTGAAAACAAAAGGAAACATTTCTCTAAAGTAGATAATTTCACATGTTTAATTCGTCGAGAAATTTATAGATTCTATGCAAAAGGGAGAACGCCCACCTTAGACGAATTAGTTGTACATTTGCAAGAGATTTGTGGTTTTCCTTATGGACGCTGCACTTTGCGCGAAGTAGCTGGGTTTCAAATACCGCACTATAAGTTAAGGGTTATTATGGAATTCAGTATAATTTTAGCTTGGCGATATATATTAGTCAAAACTAAGGAAGTTTTGCAGCAATGGACGTAAGGTTTCGTCACATGCTTCAGTACTGTACGTCGTCACTAATATTTCGCTCTTCTATAAACAAAATAAAGAGCGAACACAGCGATGTCACGAAAGCTTTCTGCCTCAATATTTAAACGTCATAGGATTTCTCACGCTTGTCGCACGACACATTGTCTTCAGAAGAAATGATTGCACCTCAACAGTGTACATACAGTCTCGCGGCGCATATGCGATAGGCTTAAGCAAATTACTCCGTTACACATTTTACGATACGCATCCACGCTTTTCCATGTACCTTTAGTACCCCTTCTTCCAATTGTTTACGCGTTTGGCCCCATTTATAATTAATACAGCAAACTAGTTTTGAAATGTTTAAACCATTAAATTATCATTACTGAAGCATGAGTATATTACTTACGCATGTTTCCTTAGTCAGTGGCAATATCTTATACATGTAAATGCAGGTTACACAAGTTTACACGAGAACTGGAGAGGATGATTAATAAAACAAAAATGTATGTATGCATGGCTAGCTATTAATGCATTCAATAAAGATGCATTTAGCCTGCAAACCTTGTCTTAGCATAATCCAGTACATGGGTGCTTTGAAAATGCCAGCATATGTTAAACTTGGAGCACTGCATTTCTATTTAGCACAGTGAACAAAACTATCTTCTTCGAAGACTAGTCGGGGATGAAGAACACAGGTGGTCTAATCCGACAGCCAACCAATGTACAGTGGTGGCTGGAGTTAAAACTATGATACAGTTAAGTCCACACTGAGGCACTCCCCCCCCCCCCCCCCAAGTCTGATCAGTATAATAAACTAGACATCTAAAAAACTTCACACATTCAAGATACTTATGTAGCAAACAAAGTTTAAAGTTTTACCTTGTATTTGGAAATAACCTGCAAAGTCACTTTAAATGACCTTGTATAAGCAATAATAATTCCTATTGTGTCCACCCTAAACAGCTGTCTACTGCATTCTAATACCATAGAGGGGACAAATCAGTGTACCACTACTGTGCTACAGCCTCTCAGGTCTATAAACAGGAAAAAAAAAAAAAAAAAAAAAAAAAAAAAAACTAGATATTAAAGCACAATTACCAACCGTCCACCTCTGTGGAATGCAGGTAGCATATCTGCCTCACATTCTAAAGGTACCAAGTGTAAATATCAATTAGGGATTTCCCTTTTCCAGGTATTTGGTAACTAAATTCAATGGACCCCAGCCTAATCTGATTGATCAAACAGTGAAATAAATAATTTCAATTTTTAATCATTTCTAAGATACTCGTTTGTTTAAATACCGAGTAAATATGAACTGAATGTTTATCTGGACATGTAATTTATACAAGAATGATAACCTACATGAATACAACACCAGCTTTTTATTCAAGGCACTTCAAAACCATTATTACCGTGAAATCTTGGTATCAAATGTTTGGACTTATTAAATTATTTCCTCTACTTATGGCAGAGGTAAGAAAGTAAAAATAACTCCATCAAAATTTCAGTTGAAACAAAGTTGGGACTAGTAAACAGTCACTGGAAAGCATCTCTCCGCCATCTGCCCCCTCCCAAAAGGAGTATGCAATTAATTTACTACAATTCTTTCTCATTACATTTAAGTAATTTTATAGAAATTAAACAGTTCAAATGCTTACGAGTGTTGAATTTAGAATACCAAATGTGATAAGTTGTCATCTGCACTTGCTACACAATTGGTAAGTCCTTAACTACTTGAGGCCAAAATATTCAGCAACCTGATCTTTAAAACCAACCTGAGGATAGGCTTTAAAAGTGAATATGGAAAGTCATTGCAAATTATTTAACATGCAACACATTTGGAAGGATTTAGAAAGTAGATGCGCCAGCTATGTAGCATTTCTATTAACAGCAGCAACAGGTTCATACATTAGAACCACACAATAGTTAACTAGCTTCTAATTTTTTTTTCCAAATGTGTTAACTGTATTGAGGTATTTAAGTTTGAATTTATGAGTCACTATGTTTACACTCAGTCTTCACTTACTTGTTGTATAATTGAAACGTTTTCAACATCATTCGATCTCATCAGCTGTTTGGTGACTAAATGAACCTCCCTCTTCTTCCACTACTACGGAGCTCCGATCACTCTGCCATCTGGTGTTAGGGGCACTAAGTTTTAATACTTCATTTAATGCCGGGATTTCAAAATTTATAACTTTATCACGGTTTTTTTTATGAATATTTTTTCCCAAATATCCAATTCTATGGGTGTACATAGTGACTCAAATTCAAACTTAAATATGAAGAATACTTCACTGTTAATAATGCTTCTGCTTTTAATATTTATGTATTGAGGTGTTCCAATTTTGAAAATGGGAGGCAATACTTCTTTGTTCTTATGATTTTATTTACAATGCTGCACATTAAAATATAAAATTCACCATGTATCCATTTTAAAATTAATAAAATTTGGCATTAGCCAAAAAGAAATTTACTGTTGCTGTTTGTACTAAAGCAATTATTTGCTGAGAAGTACTTAAATACAGCTGCAGTAACAAAATATCACAGCTTTGGACTAAGTGAAAAGTGATACATTAATACTTCTTAAAGACTTCACAACCCACACATTCTTTTAATACCACATTAAATATCTTTGGCAAGGCAACATTCAATACACGACTCACTCGTACAAATTACAAAAACAGAACAAATGTTAATATAATTAACACTACTGAGATTGCAGCATGAAAGGCTTTGCCCATTGAATTGCTAAATAGCAGTAATAAAATGTTTCTCCTCACCATCATTAGCTGCACACTTCTAATATGAAATATTGTTTCAAAAACTGCACAAAATACTCTTCACTTTAGGAACAAGTTAAGATTTACACTCATCTTGTCTCTGTAAGCTAATATCTCAGAAGTGTGCAAAAACACCATAGACGAAAAATAAATACGGTGATGTGAATGATAAAGGAGTTGTCCATTTTCAACTCAACCTGAACAGGAACTAAGGTAACAATTTAATCAGATTTCACTTCATCACAAAATTGTGAAGGGTCCAATAGATTTTCTTGTTTCTGCTCTTCTGGAATATTGCCAGATTCTTTGCTCTCAGTTTCAGTTTGCAATTCTGAAGAATTTATTTCCTTCTGTTCAACTTCCATTGGAGTGATTTTTTTCTCTGCAACTGGGTGTTCTCCAGCACTATTTACTGCAGTTTTATCCTCTACAACTTCAATTGCAGTCTTTGAATCTCCTACATTTTCGAGTCCAGGCATTTTATTCTCTGCACCTTCCACGGGCATTGCTATTTCATCTACATTTTCTGCAGCAGTTCCTTTGTCTTCCACACATTCCATGGGAATGTCCTGCCCTGCTGTCTGTTCCACAGGAATTCCTTTGCCTTGAACATCTTCACCTTCAAGGTCTACTGGCATCTCGTGAAGTTCCTTCTCTTTCTCCTGCACTTCCTCTTTAGACTCTTCGTTTTGTCCTGTTTGAATTGTCTGTACCTCCATCTTATGTGCCATTTCATCTGGACTGCTCACTTCAGCACCTTCTTGCTTTTCTTCTTCCACTGTAACAGCATTATCAATTGGTGCAAGTTCCATTTCATCAGTTTTATTTTCAGAAGTATTCTCCTCCTGGGAGACTTCTTTGTCTGCCTGACCCACAGGACTGTCTTCCATGTCCTGTTCCTCTGATTGGGGAACTTCTTCCGGAACTGGCACTTTTGCTTCTAACTCGCTGATACACTGTTGGATCATTTTTATTACTTCTTTTCTTGCTTGCCTAACATTTTCTTTGCCATCAGTTTCAATGTCATCTAATTTTAACAAGTTCCTTGTCAACATTTCATCAAGGTAAATGTACTCTTTTTCTTTACGTGAAGCACCAGAATACTGCTGTACTTGTGAACGTAGCTGTTCTACATCTTTCTGAACCATCTTTACACGTGAAATAGGGTCTTTTGCCACAGGTTCTGGGGGTTTAGAAGGTGGTTTTACTGGCTGCTGAGATGCAGTTGTGTGCTGTGATTTTGGAGCCTGCTGAGATGTACTGGTATGTTGAACCTTAATTGGTATTGTATGCTCTCCTTGCTTAGATGGTGATTTCACTGGTGGTTTAGGTGAATGCGATGTTTGTTGTACTTTAACTGGTATGGGGTGTTCAGATTTTGTAGGCACAGTTTGCTGGGGTTTCACATGTCGCTGCTGCTGCTTAGGTGAAGCCGGTGCTGGCTGTTGAACAAAGGTCTGCTGAGGATAGAACTGAGAAGGTCTTGCAAATGGTGCTGGCTGATAACCCTGCCTTGGAGAAAACACATGTTCTACTTCTGGCTGTGCTGTTCTTGGTGGAAATACCTGCTCAACATGATCTGGAATAACATTTTTAGGCAAGATTGGTTCATCTCTCCCTTCCACAAATATTGGAATGTGCCTTACATTTCCTTGTTTTGAAGTATTTGGAGGCTGCTGTGCAGATTGCTGTTTCTGAGCTACTGGTGGCTTTCCTGAAGCATCTGCAGCAGTACCTGCAGCATTCATAGGAATTTCTACACGAGACACAAAGCGCTGGGGCTGCTCAGATTGCTGAGTACGATTATCTGGAGGAGCAGACATAGATCGTTGACCACGACCCTGTTTGTCTTCCTGATCAGCTTCCTGTTGCTTTTGACCAAGGTCTACTGTATTCCTAAGGCCATAGTGAGGAAGTGGACCTTGAGCACCTGTATCATGACCATGAGGCTCGCTGCTTGAGCTACTTATTCCACTTGTCTGGCTCCTTGAATCATCATCACAATCTGATTCTTTACGTTGCCCTCTGTTTTGTGAACTTCCAACCTCCCCTCCCCAAGGAGGACACCGTAAATGATCAGCAAACTCAGGATGTCGTGCTGCTAGATCATCCAAATGCGAACGAATGTCCTGTCGACCGCGAGACATCATGTCGTCATCAAACGGAAATCCAGTCTGCAACGAAAAAAAGACTATTAGCCTTTAAAACTAGCATGTTAAAGCAGTCGTATGGCAAAAGAATCGTTCAATGAAGAATTCACTTTAAGCATTCATAACTCCTGCTGATATGATTTTACTCATAAGCATGTACAAATCTGCTTCACTTTTGAGACTTTCATAACATGTTAAATGGCTTTTCCAAGAGACACAAAGGAATTTTCTTTAAAGGAATTAATTCCAGGAAAAATGGTTGTATTATAGCATTTAAAGAACTTTAAAACTACAGAAATAAAAAATAAAAAAAAAAAAAAAAGATAAAATATTAAAACTACCTAAGTTAACCTTAAGCACATCAGTTCAAAAAGTCCAAATGCTTTAGAATTTTAACTGCATATAAGACCAATGCACATAATTTGTTATTTTAAGGAAATTGTACAGAAACACCATTTAAAATCTAAAAAAAAAAATGGGCCTGACAACTTTTCATTTAGGAAAATTAGGTCATTTCATGTTGCATTCAACAAATTGTTTTCTGTTCTTACATAAAATGTCAATACCTAAAAACCAACTATTGCTCCACTCAGGAAAATTCAATCCAAATAAACTTTTAAGTTCATACTGAAAATACCTGAGCAGTTCATTTCATAAACATAAGTGCTTCCTGATTAAATCATGTCTCTTATAGCCAAGTACAAGGGTTCACCTGCAACTAAAGATACCTAAACGCCACTTTTAGCAACAAGGTTTTCACAGTTTTGTTAAAATAAACAAGCAAGATCAGAGCATCCAGTATACTGAATAACATATGCTATTAAATTGATCTTTTCCTCTGAACTAAATCTATTGCACAAAATGCTACCTATTTCTAATGAGTAAGTGGGGGGATATTTTTTTTAAAAAATATATAACGACAAAAGTAAAATGGTTTTTAAAACACTAAACCATACTTTGAGTGGTCATGTTCGAGCCTGCTCACTCAGTAGGAAACTGCCAAAGAATAAAATGCTGCAAACCATTTAAAATTACTCAAAGGAGAAAAAATTACCCACAACACCAGGTTATCCTCTATTATTTTCCAAATGATCTGAAGCTACGATAACATGTGCTTTCAATCTAACATGTGATCATTTTACATATCCATAGCTATTTCTGCACATTTAAAGCAGAAGCAGCAATTCTGTATTATGGTTTCAAATTATTCGCACGGTACACTTACCGTATGTAGTTCAGGAATTGTTTTGTAGACGGTGCACACTTTTACTCTGCAAGCTGTAGATTATTAATCTAATCGCCACCCTGAAACCAGGGATACAATCCATTAACCAGGCTCGAGCTTACAGAGACTAGGGCATGACATTTTTAGAACTCCTTTCCACTTAATTATATGTGCTTAGCATGCATCATTTGAGTAGGAAGACATAAGGAGTAAATTCCTGGCAGGAATAGGGTGGTTTTTGTTGAGCTGGGGACTAGTCCAGACTGACTCCAATCCCCACAAAATGAAAGCCTAAAATTTTTCCAAATTTTCTGGGTGTCTTGCAATGGCTTAAGGGAACAGCATTACATACTGTCAAAATGCTGCACGTCACTCATTACCAAAAATATTTTGTTTAGGCAGTGCTTTCTTACCTACAAAATCCATCTTTCTTTACGAGTATTCCATGCTCTAGGCCCATTTATATTCCCCTCTTAAAGTTTACCGTATTTTGTATGAACTTCCAGCAGGTTACTGTCCAGCAACACAAAGAAGGTCCCTGAAAGGTATGTGCTGTCTTCCACAGTGGGACAAGGACAGCAAATCTGTGGCAGATGCCTTCTACACAAGGAGTAGACCGTTAAAAAAAACATGCGCCCTATTCACTCCGTAAACTAAAACCGAGATGATTCATTCACAACAGTAGAAGACGTCAGAATGTTTTTGAATGGTCTGTAACTGTACTGACATGGGTTGTCAAACCTTTCCAGGGAGGTGTGGGAACCTTTGCCAACCACCCTGCGTCTCATCCCTCGGAGACTATCTCTCCTGTGGAGGACAGTAGTATGAATGGATAACATAACTGTTTAGCAAACACTGCTTAAGAGCTGTTGGAGGAAACTTGTTCATAGAGGTATAACCCCAGATTCTACTGATACTATTAGAGCTTCTGCCCTTTTAAATGAAAATAAGGACAATGTATTCATTGATAGCCATACAAAATAGTAAAATTATTTTCTTCAGTGATCTACAATGCAGGTTCCCAAAAATTGTAATAAAATCAAATAGGTTAATTGTATGTGCTACAAATGTTTTCCTAATAATCAATAGGGCATCTCTCCCATAAAAAAATTACCCTTTTTGCCTGGCCAGTGCATCCTCCAGCCACAGCCATTATCAGCTGGTCTGCTTTCCTAAATACTGTTTTAAAATTCTTGGCTTGATAAATTTCTTGTTAGTTCATATCAGCCCCTCTTTCTATTGGGAAAATAGTTAAAACAGGATACCCTTCTCACCACAAAGAATATCTAACAGCAGCAAGTGGGAAGAAATTAACTTTAGAAGTGTAGGAGTCAATTACACAGGACTGCAATGTTCTGGCACTTTACATGAAAGTAGGTCAATTAGAGTGGCTTTTAAGGCTCTTTATGAAAATGCAATGTTTTTTTCTAACACCTGTTACATACAAGACGACTGGAGACAATTTATGGATTCTAACAAAAGAAGCTTGAAGGACATACTTCAACACAATAGAAATAATGCAGCTCAATGCCAGTAACCTACTCTATACACTTGTGGAATAGAGTATTTATTTCTCATCTTTCCTTATACATTCATTAACGCAATACCATTTACACAATCCTAGCACATGACAAGACATTGTTCACATCCAATATATCCTTCCTACCTGCTTAACCTAAATTTCAGTCTCATTACACACAATCCTTGGTTTTTCGATACTCATAAGAAAGCTGTGAAAACATTTGAGATACTGCTGAAGGCATTAAACTGTACCAAACACCAATGGGTTGTACGTAGACACCTGAAAGTAATAGGAGTGCTATTGGCACTCACGCTTTACAAAGTCCCTTTGGTTCCCGTGCCTATGGGATAGTCATGCTCTTGATTAACAATTAGAAGAGAATGACCTACCAGAACAATGAATCTAGGGCAGAAAAATGTGATGAGTATTTTTGGTTAAGCAAGAGAAAATCATCCTGCTGCCTGTTCATATAAAACTGGGAATAATGAAAGTTCTTCACAGCATTACCTAAAGATGGTTTCAAAGTTAGAAATGTTCCATTCTGTCAGGCTAAACTAAGAATACTTATGGGATTGATGGAATATTAAATATTTGAAAAGTACTGCCAATAGAATGACTGGCATTATCAAGGCAGCTGGAATGAAGGAACAGGCTGACTAGTGTTGGTCTAATGTGGAGCATAATAGAAAAACTTGAAGGCAAATTTCAACTTGAAGCAGTACTGAACAAGTTAAGTGCCTCAGTAACTCTTGAAATATGTTGAATTTAAATTGTCATTAGGTCTATGTACAATGCTGTTTGCTTTGATTACTGCATACATTTGTTAACAGTTAACAGGTTACTATTATGGATTTCAAAATGGGAAGGTGTTTGTCCTTGAGCGCTACTAAGTGAGCAACCAATCGGAGTCCTGTTGTGTTGTCATATTGCATTCCCTATGTGGTGTGTGACTAATGCGAAACTAATCAATGTCTAATAAATACTATTCGCGCTTAGACAAAAATTTAGATTTTGCAAAAACCCCATATTTTTAGCTCAGTTTTCCTAATACAAATAAAGTAGATATCCTTACATTATAACAGTGCATAGCAACGTAAGCACTGTAGTGAACATCATTATTGGTTGACATGTATGCATGAACATATATTTGAAATTACTCAGAACTGAAATGTAAATATTTGACATGTGATAGAAGAAATATGTACTTTGAATAAGCTAAGGAATTTGTTAAATTCAATGAGAGGAAACAATACACTTCCTGCTGGTCTGGCAGAACGTGTCTGGTCACATTATATCTTTGTTTATGAATGGTTCATAATCTCTATTTACTTGAGAGTTCAAAGCAGCATTATGAAGTTACTCTTCCATGAAAAAGTGTATCAGCTGGATCAATGAGACGCAATCCACCTAATCCCCCTTAGTACTGCTAGAACAATCCAACAGAGTTAATGTGGGCTCAAATTACGTTGCAAACAAATATTTTTAAACTAACAACTTATTCATGAAGAAATTGACAAGGAACACAACAAAACTGGAAAAACTGTGCGAGAGATCAGATAAACTGCAAGACGACTTTTGGAAAGAAATAGCACGTGATGGGATTTTGGAACTTATCATAAATTTGCAGTACTCAAGACGAAGACAATGACGAATTCTCTTAACGTAAGCAACATTCACAGCTGTACGGATGCAGCGCTGGTATTTTCGTTGGATTAGAAAAATAAGTAATCCATAAACTATAATTTTAAACTAAATATTTAAACCATTTGCATAATATACAAATATCTATGTTGCAATTGTAATTTCAACTGCATTATTGTAAAACTTTGGAAAATTTAGTTTGCGTTCCCTTACATCTAGCGCCAAGAATACTCGCAAGTGTGCAAAAGAGAAATAAAAAGTGGGGGACAACGCTGAAGGCTCTAACGCATCCGATTTGCTACAGGTGAGAACTCTTCCCATTTGAAACACAATAGTACAGCTGCAAGTGTTTAATGTCTGTACAACCCTTTCCTCATGCTTAGTGCTGTCTAAAGCAGTTCCTTAGAATTAAACATTACGCATATGGAATTAACAACCCTCTTCACCTGTATTGATTTGGTTATATTACACTAATTCAGAATTGTGAAAAAATTTCTGTAGAGCACTTCCAATGAACTCAGCATTAATACAGGCTGTTTCGAAAATAGAGGTCATAAATTGGGTAGATATTTCCCATATGTTAACAAGAAGTCCATTACATCATCCACTGGAAATACTTGGCTTTTCTGTATTACAGCCTTCAAACAGTGATATACTACAGAAATTCATTTTTCTGCCCTATAGGTAGTTGCTGCAACATTATCAGAACCTCAGACAGTAATGCGAGCCGAAGGGTATATTTAGTATTGAATTTGGAATTCAATTTTAACATGTATTTAAGTCAGAAGCTAGCTGAAATGCACTTTACGTATGGAAATGAGAGCAGATGGCAATGATATGCTGGCTCCTCATTTGACCAGGAGAAGCACCCATAAATGAAGATGTCCAGATTGAAAAACATTTGAACACCACTATCAGTGCACTCACAGAATGTTTATATCTAGTTTGAGGAGAGCACAATCATTTACAACTCCAGATGAAGAGATCCTGTGCACACTATTCTTAACTACCAACTACCAGAGCAAAGTGAAAGCAAGCACAAGTTTCAAATAGATATGTCCAGCATGGAAAAAAAAAACAAAACAAACATTGCACAGCATAGAAGATAGTCTATCTTATTGGTACATTTTTGTTAACCTTGATAATTTGTCTATGAAGGGGTAAGAATGCTTCTTTAGCTCAAATAACATTCATCTGATGTTATCAAAGCATAACTTATCTCAGTTTACTACAGCTTCCTAACGTAACTAGCTTGTTCATTATACACTTGTGCACCAAAGGCAAATAGAGCACTTTTGGAATCGAAAAGGAATTTAGATGCAGCCACACTAGTAATAAAACAGTGACATATAAACCCCTTCAACTTACACTTGAGTGTACTGAAGGTGTCTCAGCACACTCAAATGACCTTTTATCGTTTGTTATCTGCAGTATTTCATTTTTATGTTGGTAGCATTTTGTTTCTGCCTTTCAAAAACAGTTGCAAGTAAGGGTTATGGGTTCTTGAGCTATTTATTTGTAAAAAGGTTATGCAATTGTTGAATAGTTTAAAGAAGACAATTTTAATAGGACATTTTTATCTCTTGAACTGTTCTAATGCATGATACAAGAAAATAATAGCTGTGAAAACCAAGTTACCCAAGGACTACAAAAAGAACTGGCAAATAGTCATGGATGCACTCATTCAGCTGCAACTGAAATTAAGTTTTACTTTGAACACTCCTTTTAAAAATACAAATATTTGTTAACACATTGAACTTCAAACATCCTAACGGTGTTCATATGGTTATTAGTAAGTTCATATTTCACATGTAAAAATAATTTTTGATTGATCTTTTTATTAAACTGTGACAGCTCAAGGTAGTCTTAACCTCCATCTTTGCTGGCTGATTAAATCTAGAGCACAATGTCTTTTCTTAGGTGTAATTTTTTATAACAATCTTTATGACCTTTTGGAGCTAACTAGTTATTTAGTACAACATAGCATTACAGCAACTCATCTAAGTCACAGGCACAGTGAAATAACCAACTGTTCAGTTCACCAGTGTGGTATTATCTTCTGAAAAAAAATTACAAACCACATAAGGTTACCATTTACTAGATGGGATCAATTCCACCCTCAATCACACAGGATATACAAATTATATATAAATAACACAGTAAGCCACACTGAGAGCCCTAAGCTGCAAAGATAGGCAGGATAAGGCTGCAACTGCAAAGCATAGCTGAAACAATTATGAACTCCTTATTGACTCAGAATTAATATGCCTACAGTTAAATTACTAACATCTTTCTCAGCTTTAGTAGCTGTTAAGACATACAGAACGGAAAAAATCAGTGGACTTAGCGCAAGTAGCAATTTTTTTAGGGGGGGGGGGACTAAATGTAATGCCTATATTATTGTAATATTGTACTCCACAAGGCACTCCATGCCCACCTCGGTAGCGTAGATGGTAGCATGTCTGCCTCACGTTCAAGAGGTCCCGAGTTCGAATCTCGGTCAGGGTGTTACCTGGATAAGTTTTTTCCGGGGTTTTCCATTATCCTTCAAGATGAATGTCGGGTAACTAACCTCCATGGACCCTGGATTCATTTGAGCACCATTTCACCCAATTCATTCACCGTCCGATATAACTTAAAGTTGGGGCAGACGTAAAAAAAAAAAAAAGGACTCCATCTCCCTTCCCTAACAATATGAAATGACATAGCACGTCTTTTCTTAGGCGTAATTTTTATAACAATCTTTATGACCTTTTGGAGCTAGCTAGTTATTTAGTACAACATAGCATTACAGCAACTCATCTAAGTCACAGGCACAGTGAAATAACCAACTGTTCAGTTCACCAGTGCGGTATTAATACTTATCTTCTGAAAAAACTATGTGTGCTGTATTAATACTTATCTTCTGAAAAAACTGTCATTTCTAGAACCACTTTCCTCAGCTTTATTTCCACATGCTCAAAGAAAGGTTTATTAACTGGAAAGGAAGGAAGTCGTGTATATGTGAGCAACTTACCTGAGAAATCTCATTTCACTCATTTAGGAAGGTGGCTATAACTAAGACATTAGAACAAAGAGGAAAAATTTGAAGTTGTTAACTATTAACACGTTTGTTTTAAATACAAATAATCATTTCTGTCTAGTGCCAACAAGTTAATCAATAATGAACATATAGATACCCTTCAAACCGTGATATGAAATAACGGCAAATTTCTCACACAAACCTACTTTGTGACTTTCTTCTATTTCAGATATACTTAAATTCTTCGAGCACGTTGACAGTAAGTGGTATCGGACATGACGTCATTAAGCAGCGGCTACGTCACTACTCGTTTCGAAGGGGAAATAGAGCGGAGGGAAGTAAGCCAAAGACCCTGGCATATTATTGCCACTTTTTCTTCGTATATGTGTATTTAATCGCACATTACCACGAATGGAGGTTAGAACCATCCCAAGCTGTCATGTCAGTATTCTTAAAGTATTCATCACCAAAATCTGAAATAAATGAATAAATTAAACCAATATTGATGAGCTTTTCGGCTGTTTAATTTAGCTCATTTTTCGTGGGGTTCAATATGCGTAAGTTTGGCCAAATCTTATGTTTTATGACTGATTAAATATTAAAATATGCATTTGCAACTGAAAAAAAACTTACGTCTTATGTACGAATACAACGTACATGCGTCATTACATTCCACCTCTATATCCTTAAAACATTAACCGTCACTAGTAAATTACAGTCGAATTAACTTCTGCAATCACACTATAAAAGAAATCGGCAATGACGCTAACACTGAAATGTCGAAAATAATCGGGAACGAAATATCGATATAATAGATTTAACATTTAAATGCATCACATCTATAATTAATTAAAAACATTAGCTGATCTTGCGCTTATTGCCGGAATTGCTCGTGCATGGCTTTAAAACTTCATTAATATAAAGTCATAATCGCCATTAATACCCTAGAACGGATTATACTAGGCACACAAAGTGATTTACAGTTATGCAAACTTCAATTATTTCCACCACTGCAAGGCCTACATACGTATGTTCACTAAAATAATTTGTTCTACTTACCCTAGAAAAAGAACTTGATGTAGGACCAGTACCCCATTTTGGAGCTGTTTCAAAGAACATTTTTCTGTCTTGATCAAACTGTTCTTTCAATTCGTTCAGAAGCTCGTCACCAGATTTGCCGCGAATTCTATCACTTAACCTTGGTTTGTCACGAAAGGAAAATGACATAATGGTTGTCGAGCGAGCTGCACTTAGTTATATACACTTCGTAGCGGTTTCCAGAACCTCCCAGAATCTTCTAGCATGAGGACAGTCTCTACACCAATGACAAGAAGGATTGGAGGTGGATGGTACACCAATGAAAATCCAAGAAAAGTTAAATTTAACTTCGAGAACCATCTACTGCAATCGAGAAGGGCTACACAGCACCACCTAGCGAGTGATCAATACAACTGCTACTGATAGTTACATGAATAACCGCATCACTGCGCGTCATACCGCCACTACCATGGAGATAAATATTAAACTGTGGGTCATAAGATTCAGGAGCATGAGAATGTGAACCTTTGTCTGCTAGTTCCGCTATAAATATAGCAGTCCCATCATAGAATGATATAAATTAATCGTACAGTTTCAATTCTTTAAAACATCAAAGTATGCATTTCTGATCACATTAATAAATATATGCACACAGTTAAATCAATACTTTTGCAACTAAGAAAATATTCAATCTAGTCTGTGTGTAGGGGCTTTTTTTTCGTATTTACAATAAACTCTTCATAAATTTACAAAAATTACTTGAGGATTTCTACTTTTTCGGTACGTGTGAGAAAATATTCATTCTAGTCCGCGCTTTTTCGTATTTACCCCATAGTTTTTTTTTTTAATTACATATTTCTACTTTCCCTACAGAGCACTGCTTTTCTAAGTCACTGATCTAACAAATATTAGGCCTTGAATGCGGAAACATGATCAAATATCACAATAACACGAAAGGCGTTTAAAATGATTCACATAAATTAACGAACTTCTGAAAACATGTCTTTGTCCCAAGAAATTTCATTTTTTTTTAATTTGCGTCCTCCGACGTTAAGTCATATTGGACTATGACTGAAATGGGCCCAGGGTCCGTGGCATCCATATGCAACACAGTATATACCCATTACTAACCCTTGCCCGCCTCGGAAGCGCGGTGGTACCATATCTGCCTCACATTCAAGCGATCGTGGGTTCGAGTCTCGGTCAGGGTGAGTTACCTGGATAAGGGTTTTCCCGGGTTTTCCCTTATCCTGAAAGACGAATGTCGGGTATCTCTAAGCTCTATGGACCCTGGGCTGATTTGAGCATAATTTCACTTATTCCACTCATCGTCCGAAGTAACTTAACGTTGGAGGACGTAAATTACAAAATACTAATCCTTGAATTCCATTGAAGTATACATAACAGTAGGTATATCGCATAATGCTATCCAACCGCCAAATATGGAATCACTGTGCAGGCGACGGCTCGATTGGATTCGCAATAACTCCGTTTCACTCTCTCCCTCTCTACCCAGTCCTCCCAACCACCCTCCTGTATGTACTGTTAAGGGGCAGCGAATGTCTACTGCAAAAGTGTCCATCGTTTTTGTCGTCTGCCGCGAGAGAAAGAGAACGAAAAGGAACTTTCAAGGACAGCCGTTACCACAGATTAATATCCGCTACGTTAAGAGCCGAAACAAGGTGTTGATGTGTTCCAGACTGTTCGAATTCAGAAAATCCAGAAGATTCGACTTCGACAGTTCTCCATTATTTCGGATGGAGAGATTTTGGTTTACGGAAACATCTGATCCATGACCGTTGAATATAAAAAGGGAGCGTAGAAACTTCTTAGATCTGGTTGAAGTGGACGAAATAAGCCCTGAAACAGCCTTGACTGAGCAGTAGCAGTGGCAGTTGATGTGAATGGCCAGTAAGAATTGGAATTGTGAATCAGTTGACGGGAGCATAGTGCAGTTAAAAGTGTTTGTCTGCCAGCACTAAACGTTGAGAAGTTCAAGTAACGTAGCTTGGTTCCTTCAATAGAGACATAAAGGAACATTAGACTGTGTGTAGTGGTGTGTGTGTGTATGTGTAGTGTGTAGTGTTTAACGCCCGCTTTTACTACATACGGCACCGCAGGCGGTGACACTGATGATACATGAGATGAAGATGGAGCACCGGTGGAATGAGATGGCGGGGGAAACCGGAGGTCCCGGAGAACCCGCCCCAGCGCCGTGTTGTCCACCACAAATCTCACTTTGCGGTCGCCTGGGATCGAACCCGGACCGCCTTGGTGAGAGCCAAGCGGTCTAACCACTGAGCCACGGCGCGGCTGAACATTAGACTGGCGTGCTTTTTCTATGCATCTGTAAAAATTGAAAGTGATTGTAAGTTACACACAAGAACAGTACACAGCCACAACTAATCTTAGCCACAAATCGGCAAATCCTAAAGTAAAATAAATACAATAATTGAAAGGGATCTTCTGGTCTCTGTCCAGCCGCTCTTAACCATTGAGCTACTATGGTCAACGTGCTAGCACGATGTTAAATTCTCCAACTGACTCCTGTTTTTCCGAGGAGTTTTTCACTAGGAGTTCTCATAAACACATGAGATAACCTCAATGGTGACTTACTATGCTGTAAGTATGTTGTAACCCCACGCTTTCATAGTGCGTCATACACAAGGCTAGTGTGAAAGAACAATTTATTTCCATTAATTGTACCTCATAGTAGTCCGAACTAAAATGTCCGCGCCTTAAAGTACTTACAGCATAGTAAGTCGCCATTAAGGTAGTTTTCTCATGTGTTTATGAGAACGCCTAGTTGTTTACCGGAAAAAAACACGAGCCAGCTGGAGAACTTAATGTCATGCTGGCACGTTGGCTATAGTAGCTCAATTGCTAATAGCGGCTGGATGGAGAGTAGAAGATCCGTAGTTCAAATACCCCCTAAGAAGTTGAAAATTTCAGTCTGACTCTACCCTTACATAGTGCTCCCTACACATGGCTGGTGTAAAGAACAATTGGTTTCCAATACAATAATTAACTTAGAAATAAGAATTCACTTCCATAATCAGAAGAAAAATAGCTCATATTCCAGCTCCTCTTTAGACGTCTCCGCAGCAAATGACAGTTTGGTCTGAATTTGCCCAAGGTTGTGTATAGGTACGCCTATATTGTAAGAATTTCATGCCCGACGTGTTGTGAGTTTTTGAACGTGTGCCATGCGCTTCGTAAACTCTTAAGAGTACTTCTGCAAGAGTATTTCGGCGCAAACTCAGCTGCAACAGTTGGAGGATTTATGTTGATTTTTTTAACTTTTTCTCACCTGCCTAAACCAAATACATATCTCGGTAATGAAATGTAGAAGCAAAGGAATTGCAATTGCAAAATCCACCAGGTTTTAAAACGGTTTGATACAGCTGCAACTTCCTAGCAATCTACTTGAATAGTTGCCGCAAATAATTTTAGAAAAGAGTGAAACCATGTGCTGCTTGAAAGAAGCGATACAAGCGGTTATTATTGTTAACCATTTGTGGGTTATTGTAAGTGGAGATCCCATTCAGTTCAACAAAGAAGTGGCATATCGTTTGCACCTTCTCTAAAATTTGGAAGAGGTATATCCAAAAGGTTCACCCAGAGGAAATCCACTGAGAAAGGAAGCTCATTAGTTCGCTACGAGTTTGTGTATAATTATTTTACATTATTCCATATTTTCCCTGTTGTCCTGAGTTCCTTCGTCAATTGGGTATATGCTTATACACTGCTTTGGATATCCTATCTTCTGTCATCCTGTCTACTGTTTTCAGTTTTCTCTACATTCAGCCATTGTTTTGTTTATTTCTAAGTTCAGCTGTCTTATTTGAAGGTTTCGTTTTTATTTGCTTTTGTATATCCTGCTATTGTCCGAGAACTTTCTTTTCAGCTCTCTGTGTTCTTCTTTCATCTTGTAAGTTCGTCGTCCATGTTTCTGAAAGATAAGTTATAACTGGGACAAATATTGCTTTACACAATTTCATGATTGAGACTTGTCTAGCTTTAATTTTTAATGTTCTCGTTGTAGTTCCTGTTATATAATTAAACTTGTTTAGGTTTTTATTGATATCTATTTCGGTCCTATATATTATTTCACATCCCAGTAAATTAAATTTTGACATTTATTCTAATTTGTCATTTTCTATAACTACTTTGCACTGAACTGGAAAATTACTTTTAAATGCAATAGGTTTTGTTTTGTCAATTGAAATTTCCATATTATATATTTTATTTCAGCAAATAAATATATAGTTATTCAACAAATATATATAGTTTAAGTAATCAAGTTGAAGATAATGTGTCTAATTTTATTATTGTGTGACACAATATGAACAAAAAATTGGAACACAATTGCACAGAAACAACTTTATACTTAACACTTGTTTCAAGGAAATTCCTGTTCACATAACAATATGGTAACCCTAAGTACTACTATTTACATAAATGCATATTTAATATTATTATTTATTTTCTCGGGAAATTTATGCTCAACTGCCTCTCCTTTATTCCTGAACGAGTTACATTTTGAAACGTGTCACTACTGCCGTTGCATACACTGCTTTCTATCTCGGGTTGGTGTTAACCTCCACGACGTACATACTTCCAACAATCCATTACGCCTGTGTCAGCATTAAATTATGACATCAACTCCAATTACTATTGGAGTTTAAAGGTTGTGTGCCATAATTTAATTTGCATGGGCTTTACGCAGTGTTGTGTTGTTAGCCTAATTTGATTCCACCCTTATAAATAACAGCTATGGGCGTAAGAATTAACGGAAGTAGAGATAGCCAAGAAATCATGACCAAAGACGAATATCCACTTCTAGTCGGGGCGTTAAATTACATAGCCAAGGTAAAAATGTATCGAGTTTCTTAGCCAGTTTATTGAATAAAGATAAGAAAACATGCTCTTTCAAAACGAATCTGTTATTCTATCCAATCAGGTGAGGAAAACCAGTTTATATTTGTATTTGTATTTATTCATCCTTTTGATCATAGTACATGATATAGGACACGTCAAGTACTTATAACTAAAAATTATACAATAAACATACACACAACACAAGTTTAGAAATGAAAATTCAGAAACTGTATGTACAATACAATAACAATTTATCTGTAGTTGACATATTCAAAAAATTCACCTATACTATAAAAACAATGTTCTAACAGGAACTTTTTCAGACAGCATTTAAATTTAGGAAGTGCAGATATGCTCTTTAGGTGTTCAGGTTGGCAGTTATAAAGGCAAAGTCCAGTATATATAAAGCTTTTACCAAACAAACTTGTGTTATGGGGGATTATACTTATTTGCTCTTTTCTTCGAGTATCATGATTATGTGTTTGTGTATTAGTGGAGTATAAATGGATATTTAATTTAACAAAGGTTACTATTTCTTGGATATACAAGCAAGGTAGAGGCAATATTTTTAATTCTTGAAAAAGTGTTCTGCAACTAGCTCTTTTGTTTACCTTTAGTATGGTACGTATAGCTCTCTTTCGTAATCTAAATATGGTAATCGCTTTTTCGCAGTTCCCCCATAGTATTATACCATAAGAAATGATACAGTGAAAGTATGCATAGTATAGGGATAAAAGTGCTTCTCTATTCATTACCTTAGACAGTATAAACAGGGGAAAACACAATTTTCTAAGTTGTTTAGAAATTTCGTTAATGTGAATATTCCACTTCTAGTTTTTATCTAGATGTAGACCAAGGAGATTTGTGATTTCAGAGTAACCAATATATTTATAATTTAGTATTATATTGGGGCCACTACTTTGGATACCATGTATATTTTGAAAATAAATAGCCACTGTCTTTTCTGCATTTATTACTAATCTGTTTGCTTCAAACCACTTGATTAGTTGATTTGTTACCAGTTTTATATTATCATCTGGAGAATAGAAATTTGTCCCGGTTAGAAAAATACTGGTATCATCAGCAAAAGAAGTTAAATTACAATTCTTGATAAAACACTCTAGATCATTTATGTATATCAGAAAAAGTACTGGTCCGAGAATTGATCCTTGCGGAACACCATATAATCTCTTAAAATAAGTGAGAGAAGCAATTACACTAAGGTCCATCGTGAATTGTAACTCCTAGGAGAGAGAGACAAGAGCATCTCCGGTCATGCAACTACCGACCCATTAAAATATTTTCTCTATTCTGACAGCGCTACAATAGAGACAGCGTCTGGCGCTACAATAATTGTGCCTTGAGTGACCAGCTCCTCCCTCGGCTGAATTATGTGCCGCGGAAAAAGGACAGCTAAAGCGTTTTACGAAACTCACATTATAAATGCAGCAAATAAATATCGCATTCCAATAGAAGAATAACTATACATTTTTTGTGATTGAAGAATTAATACCTTAGTGAACAAAGTTCGGAATTTTTGTCTCCTTAGGGGTAATAAAAACTATTGATAGGATAGAACCACAATTCTGATTTACTTTAGACAAAAATAAGAATAATATACGTATTGCAACAAAAACGGCAAGACAAAGTTGCACCAAACTCTTATATAGAGCATCATTATCAGTCTAACATGCCTTTATATCTTTGATGCATGCTCTAACTTATCATCGACGTACACAGAACGTTTCCCATTTACACTGCTCTGCTTACCGACCCTCACACAAGCTTCGATATTCACAGCGAACCTACAATCATCAACGGACTGCACTACACTCCTTACTGACTCAGACTACTCTGTACGATGAATGACTGTGAACTGAACTGCTAGGCTTCTCAACGCCTTAAGTGGTCTGCCAGACAGGGAGAGAAAGATGCGGAACTGAGTGCTATACTCGTAGAGCTCCGGAAATCGAACGTCCTGAAAATTTCCTATACGTAACAATGAGGCTTCCAGCTTAGTGACGTCAGCTAGTGCTTGTATTTAAATGTTCCCACCGTCATATGAAAAAGTTGATGGTTTGATTTGACTCACACTCAGTCCCTCAGCGGCATGCGTTCGTTACCGCCGTGACAATATATTGCATATTATATTATCCGTATGTCTCGTTGCCACCGTGACAATATATTGCATCATATTGTATATTAGATTGTGTACATATTATCTGTATATCTGTAACGTATCCTCTGCTTAGAGAAAAAGTGAAATGTTGAAACTTATCGTTCCATATAGTCTATGGCATCATGCACAATTTTTCAAATATCGCATTAAGACACTTTATTCTTTATTCTTTGTATAGTTTTGTGGTAAACAGGCTCCGTATAGGTTTTCTTAAAGCACTCTAACTAAGCATTAACATTTTTGAGCATCTTTTAAATCCCTTGAAGAAACACAATTCACTTTATTGAGCGGAATTCCTGCTGGTGTAAAAGATGCACACTAATCAATGTCGAATTCCTTCAAATTTGAGCTTTCCGGAGAACTCGAAAAACATTCGTAGTAAGGGTTGCCTCGATTTGTTTGCTTGAAGAGTTTTGTTCATTTGGAGCTTATAGCTGAAATGTGCTGTTTGATGCGATCTTGCTGGTGTTTTACGTCTCACAAAACTCCTGAATCGCAAACAGTACATTACAATAGTGACTCTCTAGACCACTTCTGTAGGGTAGGTGTTAGCTTGTCTGCCATACGCACAAGGGAACCCGAGTTCGAATCTCGGCCAGGGTGAGTTATCTGATACGAGTTTTCCAGGGGTTTTCCTTATCCTATATAATGAATGTTCGATAACTCCAAGATCTATGGATCCTGACTTCATTTGAGCATCGTTTCACTCATTTGATTTATTATCGCATGTAACTTAATCGTTGGAGAACGTTAAAATAAAATAAAATCGGTCTCTATGAAATTGTATTTGAATTCCTGAGCCACAACAATAAATCGGGTATTAAAAGTCCTTTCACGCTAAAATCTATTATGCTTTTCAAATGGGAAGAGTTCTGGTCAGCAGCTAATGAGATGTATTTATGTGCTCAGCGTTGCCAATTCGATATCACCACTTTTTTATATTTCCTTCTCTCTTTGTCTATCTTGCACACTATCCCAGAACATGCGTCTCCTCGCTATGTGTAAGGGAACATAAACTGAAGTTTCAAAACGTTAATAATAACGCAATCCCTAAAACCCAAATTGGAACAAGCATAGTCCCATATAATGTATTTATTGTAAATGATATAATTACAGTTCATTAATTACCTATTTTTCTAATTCAATGGAGATACCAGTGGATCATCCGTATACGTCAAGAGACCATTCGTCACCTACGTTAAGAGACCATTCGTCATTGCCACTGTCTTGATCTTCTGAGTCCTGCAAATTTATAAAGACAGTATCCAAAGTTCGTCATGCGCTACTTCTTTTTAAAGTCGTATTTTTGTAGCTTTTCTGCACGTATTACCCAATTTTTTCAATTTTATTACGTTATCTTAATAATTTATTTAAAAATAAATCGTTTAATGCCAATAAGTTTAAAAGTGTTATTTCTGTTTGCAAACTCCCGTTTATTTGAGCCCACACTAACTCAATTTAATTATATTGGCAGGTTTTAAAGGGGCAGAGGGTTACCTCGTGTCCATGGCAACTGCAAGTTTATTCAGCTTGTACACTTTCTCCTGATTTTTAAATGGAAGATCTGAGCAATTATGGTTTAAACTCGCCCCTCAAAATCCAACCTCTGCGGTCCTCGTCCCGAGGGGTGGGCAACAGGAAGTAGGGGACTGACTGATGGGGTGATGTACGGTGGCGACTTGGTGTACCCCATGACCGCTACGGCTGCCGAGAAGGCCCATCAGTAACCCCGAAAACTGGCAGAAGAGGCTCTGGTATTTTTCCCCAGGGACCTACTACGGTAGGTACGGGATTGGCGAACCCGGGGTCCCTAGCCACTCACCCTCATTTCATCCCCTTCACCTCCATCAACTGTGCCACGCTCTGCTACTGTTGATCAGTATGCATCACCTTCTTCCCCTTCTAGTTTTTTATTATAATTATTAGCACTTAAGGTCTTAGGTTTATAACTCCTGTCTCACCAGCAGGGATCTCTCCTATCTCCGTGGTTCTGTCCCACGGTTTTCAGCGCGGCTTCCGACATGTGTGCTCTCCGGAGGTCTCAAAAGTGAAGGTTGAGCGGACCCTTCGCACTGCCCCTATGTGTAGCCTTAGGTGCGGAGCCCGTCCACACCGTGAAGCACACCCACGTAGCTCCTTGAAGGTCCGGTCTGTGTTAATCTCCCGACGGCCGTGTTGCCGTTGGGTTAGTATCACGGACCGGACGTGTTACCGCTGACGGAACCCCGGTGTAATCAACCACAAGTCCCCTGAATCCGCGTGTGCCCTTTATGCGCAGCGTGGCCTAAAGCGGGGAGCCACAGGCGGTTATTCCTGTGGTAGGGGCATAAAGCCGGGGTGTGCGTGGTGAACGGTTTACCCATACGGACAAGCAGTGGATATTGAAGGGTAGCTTTTCTGAGGTACAAATGAGATCGGTCATGGGTGGGGTCCCCATGACGGCACAGACCGTGAAGATTCGGTGTCTTTTTTCTTTAACCCCTGGATGGCAGGCTGACGCCGACGGTTCCGGATGGGGGTCTATATCATCATGTCTCCGCGCAAACAATCTTTCATTGACCCTTTTTTGATAATGACCTTGGCTTGTGATGGGAAAACGTTTAAAGAGATTAGTCCTTTTTACATAAAGCGCGAACTTGATAAAATCAGCGGCCCGGTTAAAAACGCTACGCGTCTCCGAGACGGTAGCTTACTATTAGAGAGCACCAGTGCAGACCAGTCTCGCAAACTGCAAAAGGCGACTTTGTTGGGCTCCTACCCGATCCGGGTAGCCCCACACAAGACCCTTAACACCTGCAGAGGAGTAGTCACCACCTCCAGCTTGGATGGTCTTGCGAATGAGGAAATAGTAAGTTGCCTCTCTGATCAACTCGTTTGTCAGGCGTACCGGCTAACTCGAAAACAAGATGGCAAGGAGTACCCACTACGTATGGTTTTTCTTACTTTCGCCGGGACTAAGTTACCCGAGTACATCTATTGCGGCTATGAACGTGCTAGCGTCCGCCAGTATGTCCCGAACCCCATGCGCTGTTTCCAATGTCAGCGGTTCGGACATACTAAGGTCACATGTACCAATCCTGCTCTTTGTGAGCAATGTGGCCTACCGAAACACGACGATCCAAACTGCAGTCGAACACCTTGTTGCGTGAACTGTGGCGGCAGTCACCCCTCCAGTTCGCGACAGTGCCCTAGATTCATGGACGAAAAGAGCATTCAGGAGCTACGTGTAAAAGAACGCCTGACTTTTCCAGAGGCACGACGGCGCTTTGAACAACTAAAGCCTGCTACCACTACTACTGGATATGCATCAGCAGCTCGCCGTACTCCTAATACCACTGTTGCTGTTCAACACGTCCCTGTCGCCCACGCATCCACGCAGACTGACTTTCCAGCCGTTAAACCCGCCTCTCAGACTGCTTGTATATCCACCAGCACGACCTCCGTTTCAGCCGTATAGACTCCAGCCACCAAGCCATCACCGAGTAACAACAATCCAGTAGTAAATGTGAAAAACCGATCCCGTCCACAACATAGATCGCGAAGTCGCTCGCCTTCTATTAGATCCCGGTCTCGTTCTACGAGCCGTAGGAGTTCTGACTCCCGATCATCAGCGGAGTCTCAGGAGGCTAACGATTTTCGAATCGTAGGGCCCAAGTCAGCCAAGGTCAAAAAAAGGTTAAAACGGCCCATTAAAAACTCTTCATGGAAATAATCCAGTGGAATGTCAATGGTTTTCGAGCTCGTGCTCAAGACCTACAACATTTAGTTTTCCAATGGTCACCATCAATTATTTGTCTCCAGGAAATCCACTTACATCCCAATCACTCGTTACACCTTCACTCTTTCTCTGCATTTAGAAGCGACTCTCTTGCAGGTATGCGTGCGAGCGGTGGCGTTGCTACATAAGTGGCGCCTAACATCTCATCCGCCAACGTTCCTCTCACCACACCATTGCAAGCTGTGGCTGTTCGGATACAGCTGGAGAGCATCAGTTTTACCATCTGCAACATGTACCTGCCGCCGCTCAGTATAGTTCCAGAGCGTGATCTTCAAGCTCTATTGGCTCAGCTCCCCTCACCACTACTCCTTGTGGGAGATTTGAATGCCAAGCACACGCTCTGGGGATCAGATACTGATGACGCCCGTGGATGCCTCCTCGTAAACGTCTTCGATAAGTCTGGCCTGCTTCTGCTAAATACTGGTGACCCGACATTCCTATCATCCGCTTATGGTACACATTCCGTACTAGACCTTTCTGCAGTCCGTCATTAGTACCACTACTTGAGTGGTCAGTACTTTCCGACCTCTTTGGCAGTGATCATTACCCCATTAACATTCATTTTTCTGGCCGCCAATGTGTACCTTCTCGACATCCTCGCTGGATTATTTCCAAAGCTAACTGGGGAAAATTCCAATCCCTCATACACCTCATCGACGATAGTTTCGACACCATCGATGAAATGGTCGAATATTTTACTTGCTCGATCCTGCTCGCAGCAGAATCCAGCATTCCTCGAGGTTCACCTACACCACGTCATATCCCTGTACCATGGTGGTCCGAGGAATGTAGTTTGGCTGTCAAAGCACGCAAACGTGCTTTGCGTATTTTTCAGCGGCACCCGACGGAAGGGAACTTCGTCGCCTTCAAACGTTCTCGCGCTAGGGCACGATTTATACTGCGCAACGCAAAGCGGAAATCTTGGGAAGCATTTGTGCCTTCGCTTTCCCGGCGCAGCTCTACCCAACAAGTATGGTCAACTGTTCGGCGGATGTATGGCAAGTATCGCCGGACGGTAATTCCCGGCCTTGCCATCAACGGTTCCATGTGCACCACCGAGCAGGACATAGCTGAAGCCCTAGCTACCATATTTGCTGCCACGAGCCAAACTGCCCGCTATGACGCTCTCTTCCTGCCTATTAAGGAAAAGGCGGAGCGGGTACCACTTAATTTTAATAGTGACTGCACCGAGCCGTACAACCAACCTTTTACCGCAGCCGAGTTCGCCCATTCTCTGGCGTTAGCAAAGGATTCTTCTACAGGTCCCGATGACGTACACCGACAGATGCTGCTACATCTTCCATCTGAGGCGCTATGTTTCCTTCTAAACATCTATAACCGCATTTGGCATGAGCGGGTTTTCCCTTCCTCCTGGCGAGAGGGTATTGTCATCCCCATCCCTCGACCCGGAAAGGACCGCACGCTACCATCTAGCTACCGCCCCATTTGCCTGACGAGTGTCATCTGTAAGACGTTGGAGCGAATGATAAACGCTCGGTTAAATTGGTGGCTAGAAAAACATAACCATCTGTCCAACTTGCAATGCGGTTTTCGTCGCCATCGCTCAAGTGTCGATAATCTAACACGCCTTGAGGGGTATATTTCCGATGCGTTTCTACTGAAACAGCACGCCGTGGGCGTGTTCCTCGACCTGGAGGAGGCTTATGACACCACCTGGCGGTACGGCATACTCCGTAACCTACATGGTTACGGTATGCGTGGTCATCTACCCGAATTCCTATGCAACTTTTTAAAACTTCTCCGTTTTCGGGTTCGCATAGGAATAACGATATCACGGGAGCGGATACAGGAGAACGGCGTACCTCAAGGGTCAATTTTGAGCGTCACCCTTTTTGCCGTAGCAATTAACGGCATCACTAGTGCCGTTCGAAGTGGAATTCCATCATCCCTCTATGTTGACGACTTCGCAGTTTATTATAGGTCTGCCAACATAGATCACATTGAGCGCCAACTGCAGCTGACCATTACCCAGCTAGCAGCCTGGGCGCTTCAAACCGGCTTCCATTTTTCAGCTGCGAAGACGCAGTGTATCCACTTTCACCGCCTACGAGGTATTCACCCGCCTCCTGATCTTCATTTGAACGGCACACCCCTGCCATTTGTCTCGCACCTGAAGTTCTTGGGACTCTACTTGGACCGACAACTCAATTGGGAGCACCACATTCGTCACCTTCGAGCCTCTTGCGATCGTTCTCTTCGGGTGCTGAAGGTATTATCTGGAGCATCTTGGGGGGGCGATCGCACGGTAATGTTGAGGCTGTACCGCTCTCTGGTTCGGTCCAAGCTGGTCTATAGCAGTTTTATTTATGACGCAGCGACCGCCTCTAAACTGTATTGCTGGATTGCCCGCAGTACACCCGCGTTCGCCAGTCTTTAGTCCTAAGAGCTAACTTGCACGGTATTTTAGGGAACGACCCAGTGGCCGTGGATAAGGCACTGTGGTTTGTTTTTAACATCGGTTTTAATAATCATGTGTGACTTGCATTTTATATTTATTAATTTTAGAGATTTTAAATTTTTAGTACTGGGATCAGTTTTTATGGGCTTTTAATAGTTGAGTGTTTATATTTTATCTTACTTTTTAACTTTGTGTAACCTTTAGTTTTTAGAATTGACTTGGGGCCCAAATGACCTTGCTGTCGACGGGCCCTAAAATACCACACACTCACACTCATGATTTAAACTCTGTAGGCTAAATATGATTACCTATTACGAAGCAATCATAAACATATCTTGTGACGGTCTGCAGATACATATCTGCAGATACACCACTCTACAAGTTAATAGGAAGTGAACTGTTTGCTCTCTCTCTCTCTCTCTCTCTCTCTCTCTCTCTCTCTCTCTCTCTCTCTCTCTCTCTCTCTCTCTCTCTGGAATTTAACAACCACCTTGGTTAGTTCAAAGCAATTGTCTTGGCATGTCATGTCAAGAATTTACATTTAGTTCTGAGTAATTACCAGGGTTAGGACTTCTAGGTGCAAATTTCAGATAAAAAGGGCACCGAGAAGGTCCTCAAATAAGGTGAAGCAAAAAGGACAGAAAGGTACTGCTTTATTCAATTTATTCAACTGTTTCGCTTTCCTGCATTCTAATTTATTGAATTACAAAACAGTACATGAAATTATCACAAATCAGAAGAAGGAAAACACATGAAGCTGTTATACTTCGAGACATTAAGTATCTCTACATTTTTAAAATAAGCCTGTTTCTATTAGGAGACACATGTCTTTGTAGAATCTAAAACTTCTTCCGACATTCACAGAAACCGGTGGGGTTAATCTGTATTCACTCGGAATGGCAACTCTACAGATGTGGCGAAATGCTAAATGTCCGGATTCCTCTGAAGACTACACACAAGTTTGTCTTTGGCGAAGCCATCTAACTGCTCCCGCACGGAAGTAAAAATATCAACTGTTTCTGCCTTTCCAAACCTTGTTCTTCTAATACTTTAATAGCTGCAGTCAGGTACTCTGCAAATTGTGTATTTTCTTCCGTAACAGAAGTCGTTGTGCCTTGGAAATTGCATTTGCGTCAGCTCAATAAAAATGCACAAATTCTAATATTGCCTAAGTTCTTATACAACATACGACGTGTGTTAAAGTTATAACACCTATTTTTATCCTCAGAAAGTAATCACAAGAAAAATGTGAAACTAGCGTCACTTCTCAACGTAATCTCCCTCTATCCATACACATTTTTCACAAGTCAATGCCATGATTCTATGGTCGCTGAGAACGCTTCTTAAGGAATGTGTTTTGACCACTGGAAAATCGCCGAGGCAATAGCGGCACGACTAGTAAATCTGCAACCACCAAGAGTGTCCTTTATCGTGGGGAAACAGTCACAAGTTGCTAGGAGCCGGGTCAGGTGAGTAGGGAGCATTAGCAATAACTTCAAATTTGTTGTCACGAAGAAACTTCTGGATCGCGTTCGCCCAATGCGCTGGTGCCTTGTCCTGATGAAAGAACACACGTACAACCTCTCCCGCCCGTTTTTCACGCAATGTTGGGAGGAGTTTATTCCTCAGAACATTTTGGTAGAATGCAGCTGTCACTGTAGTGCCCTTTGGAATGCAATAGATACGGATTACACCACTGCTGTCCCAGAAGTTTCCCACCATCATTTTGTCAGCACTGGCACTCACCCGAAAGTTTTTTGGTAGCGATGAGTCTGTGTGCTTCCACTGAGCTGACTGGCGCTTCGTTTCAGGATTCAAAAAGGGCATCCACATCTCATCCATTTTCACAATCGATTAAAAGAAAGTTCCATTATTGCCATAATCACACGTCAGAATCACCTGAAAATTTGCCACGCATGCAGCCTTGTGATCATCCGTAAGCATTCGTGGCACCCAAATGGAAGACACTTTTCGCATTTTCAGTTCTTCATGCAAGATTGTGTACACAGATTCCACGGAAATGCCAATTTTGGAGGCGATGTCTGCAACGCCCAGTTGACGATCCTCCAAAACAACGTTCTCCACTCGCTAGATCCTGTCTCAGGACGGCTGGTGCGAGTCCATGGCTGTCTTGGTTTGTTGTCACACGATGTTCTGCCTTCATTGAACTGTCGCACCCAAGAACGCACACTACACACATCCGTGGTACTATCACCTCATGCCGCACTCAACTTGCGATGAATTTCAATAGGTGTCACACCTCGAAAATGGAGAAAATGACACTCTGTTCTTGCAATGAAAACGTCGCCATTTTAAATATCAAAAGCAGTCCTAACTCTCGTCGCTACCACTATAGTTCCATGAACTGTAGTGCTGCCCTCTGTCACGCATTCACAAAGAGTCCGCGTGTATTTAGAAAAGCCAGAAGTTCTCATCTGGTCCCAGTCCTGAAAAAATAGGTGTTATAACTTGAAAGCACTTCGTAGAAGCACACTCGATCCAAGATCGCCAGCGAGTAATGACTGGAAAATTTGGAAGGTGTAGACGTGTGGTTTCCTTGTAGACCACAACACGAGTCGGAGATTTCAGAAGAATCTTCTTCAGAGCAGAGATGAACTGATTCGCCATGTCGTATTCGTTTCTTAAGGATTCATAAACCCTGTGGAGGGCATGAACCAACCATGCCGGATGCTTCAACTTAGGAAATAAGGGCTTCAATTGGTTAACAGCTGAAACCTGGTATGGAGCCAAAAGAAGAAGTTTTCCAAATTCGATACCAGCAGGCCAGAATTTTTGGACAAAGGTCCATAACTGATTGCATTACAGTACTGGCATTGGCTCTCTACAGTTCATACATTTGAACAACATGGGCTTAAGTTTCTCCCCTGCTAAGGGAAAAACTAAAATGTTAAAAGCGTCGTTCCACTGAGTCTATTGTTTCATCCACAGTGATACCCACATTGCAATCAGAGAATATCTCCTTGATTCCTTGTATGGTTTATTGATAAACGGGCTCCATGTAGGTTATTCTTAAAGTACTCTCATTCGGCATTGCCATCGTTGAATATTTTTCAAATAAATCTCTTGAATGCTGGATGGTTCACTTTGTTGAGGAGAATTTATACTTGTGCAAGAGCTGCACACAACTCAATGTTGATTTCCTTAAAATTTTGGATTTTTTAAGAACTCTGTTGAAACGCATTTCGTAATATAGAGTGCCGCGATTTGTTTGCCTGAAGAGTCTTGTTCATTTTATGCTTAGAGCTGGAAATGTACTGTTTGATGCGATCTTGGTGGTGTGTTTCATCCAATGAAATTTCTGAATCGCAAATAATACATCGAATAACAGTTTCATCTGTCTGTGAAATCTTGTTTGGATTCCTGAGCCAAAACAATAAGTCAAGCACTAGACGCCTTTGTCACGATAAAATCTATGGTATGTCCAACGGGAGAGTAGAGTAAATGTCAAAGAAGCACGTGACGGAAATTAACCACATTGGCTGATGGGTTTTAAGACTCCTGTGTTCTTCCACAATATAGTTCCGCGGTTTATTAAGCTTTTGGCTTTACCTACTTTCAATAAAACATTCAAGTTGTTATAATATAGAATTAACATTATAACGTGATTACAGTAAGAACAATGATTCCCAAAAGTTTAAAAGTACACTGGTTGATGTAACAATAAAGAGGCAGTTAAACTCTGGTGATAGCATTGCTGTTTGCTTGCGCATGTACATAACCAATGTGGAGTAATACTTTACATTATACTCCAGTTGGACACAGTCTAGTAATACGCTCGTTTAGTAATGTAACAAAGGACTAACACCAGTTCACTTGCTAAATTAATTTGACTGTGACACAGCTCATTCACTTGCATTCCACACTCTTGTATAACACCACGACAATTACCAGAATGTTCTCATTTTCTAGTAGCATCGAGCAGTACCCAAAGTCAATTCTTAAAACTAGGTGTGTGCGGTTTATGCTGTCTCTGCGTGACCTTGGAATGCGCACGAACAAATGTGGTCATTCACTGTAACAAACTCGCATTCGCAAACAGTAGGTTACTGATTCTGGTGAAATTAAAAGGATAGAATGATATGCAATGGCAATGAGTCACTGTCAGCTACATTGTTGCGGGCCGCTTTATGGTGTAAAACAAGAGAAAGAGGATTTGTCGTACACAATTATTTTCCATTGTTGTAGATGTGCTTACAACTCCCGCGCAGCGTTTCTGAAAGAGGCTTACTCTTCACATGTTCACAGCAGGCTGAGGGTATGTCAATTAAAAGTTAAGTATTTTATATTGTTTAAAATTATATAGAGTAAAATGGAAGAAAACTTAAAATAAAGAAGGGGGAAATGCGATTATGGGAAAGATTGGGGGCATAAAGGATAAAGGTATTCAAAAAGGGAAAAAGTTGCACGAAAAAACTTATCTCTTGGAAACTATAAACAAAACTTCACACTAAGGTATTTTTTCGAAGAGCTTAAATTTACCCTAAGAAAAATGTGCGTACCTAAAATTCCTAACCCTGGTAATTACAAATATATGTACACAAATACATTCATGATGATCTTTACAATTCTTACGTAGCGATGCGTCGTTATAATACATTGGTATTGTCGCGGCTACAGGCATAAAAGTTTCGGCACAAATAGAAAACAGATGGCGGCTATTGTTTCACGGTAATAAAGGGCCTTGCATAAGCAGTTAACAATAGCGTGGCTAGTGAACACAAAGATACGGCAAATTAAAATAGCTGAGATAAAAGACTTACCGAAACAAACTGCGATAAATGGAAATTTCTGGTAACATCTGGATTATTTCGGGTTCTTTATTGTTCTGGAAATCTATAGAATTACGAATGAGGGATTTAAGCAAGTGACGAGTTGTAACAGTAGTAGTTGTGTAACACGAGTGTTGAGAGCTGATCAGAACGTTGTAGACTGTGTGTATGTGACGTAATGTTGTTACGTGAGAATTGAACAGTGTATTTCTACTCAAATAAAGAACGGATTTTATTTTCTGCAAATTGGACTTTTAATTCTACGATCCCACAAAGCTACAGCATTGTATTTATATTATGAAAACTATTCGAGCTAAAATATTGGGCTTTTGATGTTGAGTTAGAAACTGTATTCCACCCCTTCCTCATAGATTACGTTTTGCAAGATTTGAAGTATTGTCTCAGAGTAAAATAGTAATTATTATACATGGATTCACTTGGTGCTCCTCACACCTCACTAAGGGGAATGCAACATGTCAACACTTCAGAAATTCGATTGGGTGCTGGTCTGTTGGCATTTAAGGATAAGGATCATCCCATTTCAATGTCACAGTAATAACACACTTGTTTATTAATGCAATCAGTTTCTAAAACACGAATCTGATTCAACGTTTAAGCATCTACAATTGTAGTATCACTCACTTGCTGTCGACATTCCTGTACACCGCGACAGTTACCACAATGTTATTATTCATACTTGAGCTGCAGTCTGGCGATTTCTGGTAGCCTGGAACTCAAACCGATCTCTATTCTCTAAGCACGTGCGGTTATTGGCGTATGTGCATGACCTCGGTCTCCGTCTGTAAGCCAACAGAATGCCGTCTGTCACAGTAACACACACATTCACGAACAGCAGGCTACTACTTCTGGTGAAATTAAAGGGGCAGAATAATATACAAGAGGAACTGTCACGCACACAGTCATTTTCTGTTGTTACAACGGTGCAAACAAGTCCTGAAAAAATGAAATGTGTAGTGTTTAACGCCCGCTTTTACTACATACGGCACCGCAGGCGAAAACAAGTCCTGCGTTGTGTTAACCAAAAGATGTAGGCTTACTATTCGTATGTTCCTAACTAGCTGAGGAAACGTTAATTTAAAATTAAATGTTTTATCCTGATTAGAAACTATATAGAATAAAATGGAACTAAACTTAAAAGAAAACAGGGGAAAAAGAAATTATGGTCATTATATGGAGAAAACGGAATAAAGGTTCCAAAAATTAGGGAAGTGTCCGAGAAATGAGTGCCTCTTTTCGCAACTAGAAACAAAACTTCACACTGTGATATTTTTTCGAAGAGGAGCTCAAATATTATTCTAAGGCAAAAAAAAAAATACTCTTAAAAGTCCTAACCCCTATTGTAAGAAAAGATTATAAACTTGAATCCTTTTCAATGCAGCACGGTTCCCTTGTACACTTATGAGCGGTCTCTTATTTTGCCTCTCTATTTCGAGATTTTCACTCAAATCGCATAGCATTTGTGAGATAACTGCAGAGCAGAATTCCATGTCCGCACTTTCCTTTTCATTTTGGAGGAGCTGCATAACGTGCTCCAGAATGTTTTAGATGAGATTGCGACATCCTTTACACTTACCTACTGGTGCTAAACACAAAATAAAACTACTCTAAAAAAAAAATGACACTGTTGCTTTTGTAAAACGCTCGCAAAACTCGGAAACGCACGTACAAAATGGCAAGTCAGTATGACAATAAAGGAATGTTTCAAAAAAGTTATATGGTGAGAGAACGTGAGTGGAGCAGTATAACAGTAGAATACTGATTGGCAGAAGAGTTCGTCGCCATGGCAACTCTTTCACGGGTCCATGTGTACCTAGCTGTCAGAATGGACTTATTTTTTATTCCCTTACATCTGTAAAATACGTTACTTTTTGGATGGAACTGTAGATAGATTTCAGTTAGATGCTATAAGATGGGTCATCTATAAGATATGACGTTCGAAAGGAGCATCCTTAACGTGATCCCACCACATTTTACCGCTACTGTTCGGAGCAGTTCCGCGCAAGTAGAAGGGCAAGAGCGGTCATGTGTAACTTGCTATCTGCTTCTTTGTTGTTGTGTATTGGCAACACTGCAGAACTCCATGTGGAGAATTATGGGTGCATCATTTCAAAATAAGACTGTAGTGGTGAACACTTATATTTGAAAGTGTTCTGAAATAGTGTAAGTAATCACTGCCAAGCAAAATCACTTGCTTTCGAAAGCAAGTTTTCAGGTACTACAATATCGTTAATCATCAGTTCTCATCATGTTTATTGAATAAAGCGTTCAAACAATGTGCGTGTATTACCAAAATTTGGAATACACTCAGAGGTTTCTATTTACATTTCTATAGTGATAAGCGTAATGCATTTCCAATCACTAAAATAATTTTGACCACATTCTTGGCTAACAATCTATTTGTTTCCACATTTACTAGCGTACCAGTATTTTATTTACTTTCATTTTTTATTTAACCCCCTCGGATGGGATAAGACGTTTCTGGAATGCAAAGGTATTTAAAGTGAAGTTCAACATGCCATTAATTTGGATAAACGTGGTTTATAAAACATTTCGAAATAAAACATAATAAACTTGATTTCTACTTGTTCATAAAATTAATTGCAAGCATTAACACAATATGAATATAATGTGCAATATTAATATACCTAATATTATATATATATATATATATATATATATATATATATATATATGCTGAATTCTTTTCATTTTGGTTTGGCATTTTAAACATCCTGGAAATAACCTTTAATTCTAAAGCTAATCATAACATAAAATCGTTTATTTGGAACTAAGAAATATACATCATAAGGTAGTATCAATTTCCAGCTTTAAATTGTGTAATAAGAGAGAAAGTACAAAATATGTTAAACTGAAACAAATTAGTCATTACTAGGACTAGGAAGTTAAGAACAAATCTTTTTTCTCCCTAGTGTCTGAAGATGGAGGCCCAACATATATTTAATTGTGGGTCACTATAGGCCAGAAAATGGAAGATTTTATTTATCCTTTTTCTGCCTTTTTAGCAATTTTTTATTTAAAGGCCCTTTTTTAGAATTTCTATGTATCCTTTTTGCCTTTTTAGCTACTTTTTGAGTTAAAGATTCGTTTTATAGTATTTTTGTTTCATCTACGGTCTTTTTTTTTTTTTTTTTTTTTTTTTTTTTTTCAATTTTAACTACTTTTGACTACCTTTTTCCTCTTCAACAGAGTTTAGCACACATTCTAATTTCTTTTAACTAATACGCACTGTGAAGACTGGCTACAGCAGGTAGTAGGTGCGAGCACTCTTTCTATTGTATTCAAGTCATTGGCTCCAGCAGAGCACCTAGTAAACCATCTCTAAATATCTGTTATTTTTCTCCATATTTCACTAGTTTCAAGTATGCACCAATGAATCAGTTGATGTGAAGAGAAGTTTTTCAATGTTTTCGCAACATGTTGTTAGAAAAGAGACGATCCTTTACACCTAAGAATTTAGAGAACTGTTGTGATATACTCAATGCCAACTGAGGTAAGCTTCCTGAAGTTGAATTTCTGCAACCTGAGGATGGTTAAGTCAAGTATGATTTAATTATATCTGTTTTAATTTCTTTCCCTAGAATGTCCATTGCTGGTTGCTGAATCAGAGGCAGCATTTCTTACATGTAGTTCTTCTCACTCTATATGTTGTGTTTCACTGAATGTTGTACTTTCAAACGTATTCATTAAATATCTAATTAAAAATTAATTTGTAGGTATCACTTCTTTATGTCTTTTTTTCCAATCTTTAGGTCGTTTTTGGGATAGTTGTAGCTCATTTTAAAAGTCCTTTATACACAATTTATAGGTCCTCAGATTCCTAGCCATAGTCATTACTGATCACTTACTTATGCAAGTTAATTTTATTATTATAAAATAAGATTTTGTACAATAAAAGGTTATTTTCATTGTTAAACTCCTATAAACAAGAATTTATACACTCCATGCTATATATGCTGTACTTGAACCATCCCGGCCAGGTGATTACAGTCAATTTTTTAAAAGAAGATGCATGACAGCCATGAACTTATCCATGTGCAGAGCTGCAATGTTAACAAGAAGCAGATATCAAAATTACCTATGTTCTATGCTTTACCCTCTTAATATTCTGAATATATAAACTTACATTCCAGTTAATCTCATGTCACCAAAAACATGCAGATGTAAACTGTGTTAACCTATGAAAAGAAAAAAAAAAGTAACTTATTTTTAATACAAATTCAGTGCATTGTTGCACCTTCACAGATGTGATTCTGTGTCTCTGTCTCTTTGTGTCTGTCGATTATTCATTGAAAGAAAATATTATATTAGAAATTCATATGTGAATAGTGATACCAATTATACTATACTATTCCCTTCAAGTTTTTGTTTGAATTTCTTTTAAAACAAGCCCTTACCACTGCAATATCGATCTTTCTATTATCAGTTTTCTGTTACATGAACTAAAATCCCAGATTATGGAGGACCTTGTTTAAAGAGCTACACTTAAATAGCTCTGTTTCTTTAAAAGAAGAAATAAATTTGTATGGGGTAGGAGGTACCTTATGGATGTAATAGCTATAGATGGGCCTTCTAATGGCATTTAATTGAAAACTCTCCAGTTCTGTGATTGAAGATGCTCTTTATATCTCTTTCTCAGGAGTTAAGATTCACAATGGACCTGGCTGTAGCTGCTTCTCTTTAGAGGTTATAGAAACGGCCTCCTCACTTATTTTCTGAGCATGTGCAGCTTTGTCCTCACGTGGTTGAATAGAAGAACAGGTTCATTGTGAAGGAACATACATCAGAAGTTGATATTTGCCTTAGGTTATGAATTGTTTACCTTTATCTACAGTTCTTACTTCAATTGTATTAAAGGGTTTTAACAAAATAAGCTAACATCACACAATGCAACTGGATGCACATGCAAGCTCAATTTCAGGCACACAAAAAGCACATGATCCACTAGTGTAGCCAATATGACAATCTTTGTTTACATTTCCATAGTAAAGTCCTTCCCCTCTTACTGCTTACCCTCCTTATTAGACATCTGTCATATTTTCTTTTAAAATTAAGACTGTAACATACAAAATATTTGTCAGTTCACTGTACCCTCCACTCAACCACATAACTTTAAGTGAGCAGGAATTAGAGCTGAGTTCTTGATTCAGTCTGAAAAGTTTTTGAGTACTTCACTCAGGATATAAGTACGTAGCAAGTACGTAGAAGTATTCAAATACAGTATTCAGGATTTGAGAACATCCAAGATATGAATATATCAACTTTTTGCATATGAATACTCCTATCACAAGAAGACAGCTCAGGTACAGGCACCCTACTCTTAAATTGTAAATCATTAATAAATCATTAAAGTGCATTATAGATGTAGGATGACGTACAACTATATAACATTGTCAACAGATGCTTTTGAAGTACACTCCAATTAACTTGAGGTGGCAGCTGAGTAAAGATGCAGACTGAATGAATTGGTCTGTTTACCAATCCTGAAAGGAGTGAGAATGATTTATACACATGCATGCACCATCAATGGTTCTACATGTATAAATCATCCTCACTGTAATGGGACTGTAGAATGAATGAAAATGTTAATTGGTTGTATTTCATTGATTTGTATCCATATGGTGTTTCAGTAAATAAGATAAGTCATAAAAAGGTTAATTTATATTTCCATAATTTCTTGTATATTGGCCCCATATATCTTTATTAGCAGCTAATTGCCTGAACAACACGTATCAGTAAAGAATAAGCAAAATAAAAATAAGAACTATAAAATTCTAGGTCTTTACATTGAACTACATTGAGATGGCACCAAGGCTGGACTTACAGAAAACATAGAAACAAACTTAGTGTCTTTGAATTTTCAGCAAAGGCTGTTTGTACACACTATGAATGGTGAAATGAACCAATGCCTCTATAACAGAACCTTTAAACCAGGAAACTGATAGATCATACCCCCAGGAATAAATTGTGCTGTTTAGGACAGAAATAGAGATAGAAACCATACAAGACAAAAAACTTGCAAAATGTAATATTATCAAGGTGATGCTCAACAGAATTTAACACATAAAAGGCTAACAACCATTAACCACTGTAAATATATTTGAGTGTAGCAAGAGTGCATGATCTGAGGAACTTTTACTACTGTTACCACAAGGTTAGGTACCTAATTGGATTCAGTGAAAGCATTAGTTGATGCACCTATGTACAACTGGCATGTTATACTTCATTAGGAAATGGACTACAAATTTATACAGAAACACTCCGATAAAACCAACAATTTTATATTAATAAAAATGTGAGGTCAGTTATTTTTGCACACAGACTGTAAAAATGTTTACTTCACAGGTTTATTTTTTATAAATGTTAGACTTAGGTATGTTTCTGAGATCAGATTTCATATTTGGACTTTGACTATAAAACTTGTCCATTGAATGATGAATGAGGAGGAGATAGTGATGCCATTTTTTTATCTTTGGCCAAGATATTATGCTTGTCATATTTTGAAAAATGGAGAAAGAATTGTAATATCAGTTATTGTTATAGATGTCAGGAGTAAAGTTTTCCAGAGTTTATTAGCAATAAAAAATTGGAAATGCCAATTTCACTGAAATTTGTGATTGTTTTGTTTTATCTCTGTCAATGCTAAGCATTATTAATAATGCACATTCACTTCTCATCTACTTTGGTGCAACCACTGTTTGCTAATTAATGTTGACTGTATAAAGAATGGTATTGAAGATAGGCATGGGAGATTTATGGGGAGCAGAGGAGATAAATTATAATGAAGTGAGAACTAGAGTACAAGACATAGATAGGCAAGAGATATGGGAAAGTATAGAAGAAAATAAATCTTTGAAATTTTATAAGCAATTAAAGACAGAATGGGGTATAGAAAAATATATAGATTAATGTGGCAAAACTGGAAGAGAGGGCATAGCATGGATGAGAGTAGGAATATTATACTTTAAAGGGTTGAGAAGTAATGAGGCAGGGATAAGGGGAGTTTTTGGAGATGAAGAGAGCACTGTTCATTTACCTGGAGTAAGGAGCTAACAAATTACAGGAAAAAAATATGGGATAAGAAATGGGACAATGTAAGCAAAGAGATATTGGCGATACACATGCTAACGGGGATGGGAGAAAAGAAAAATAAATTTATAGGAGATTTCTTGTATAGGATAAGAGAAAAGTGGATTAGGGTAAAAGAAGCAAAAGTTGAGAAGAAATGACACCAAGCTGCTCAGAGAAACCAAAGGCTTATAGCCAGGGGACCTGAGTCAGTAAATCTTAGTGTCAGCAATTTCATGTATTTGTACAGGAGGTATAATACAGCATGTTGTATGTTAAATTTTATTGTATTGTAATTGTAAGGGAAACTGTACAAATAAATAAATATCAATTATATAAGAAAAAGAACTGCATATCAGAACCCAAGCTTATATAAATCATAGTATTGTTAAAGAATGCAACTTGCATGCTTTGATGTTAATTAGTGTTCTTTATGTGAATTATTTTGTAATTACAAAGTAAAGGAATTTTATATATATGCTTTCTTCAGTAGTAAATGGCAACTGAAGCAAAGCTGAAGCGAGAACAAAATGTGATACAATCTTATAGTTTTTTGGACTTTTCATGGATCCATTTGAAAGCATAAGAGTAACCTTCAACTTTTATACTGACAAAATCTCAGTTGTCTTAAAAATATCAATTAAGATAACTTACACATGAATAATTAGAAAAATTGTTTCTTATTCAGGCTGCTACTCTCCACTGCTGACATCTTTCATCTGCAGGTTTTGGATATGTAGCGAATCTTTCAACTCAAATAGAGTAATAAAGTAAAACTATGTCAATGAAATTCTAGTATCAAAATGTGGGAGTTCATTTTAGATGTTTTTCATTCCTCATGTCCCAAGGCAACATGCTAGCATCTGGTTCCCGAGGTTGTGGGTTCAAATCCAGCAGAAGATAATGGATATTCTTCAGGTGTAAAAATGCTTAGCATAGCTTTCTTCAGAAGGAATAGTTATTGGTCCTGTGTCAGATTTATGGCATATAAAAGAGCTTAAAGCCTAAATAAAGACATTTTTGAGCAAACTTAAGCAGTATTTCACACTCAATATAGAATGGGATGCTGAGAATCACAGCAGTCAAGGAGCATCCAACAGTTTTGATTTACTTTAGGTGAACACTATAGATTTGGATACCTTAGATGAAACCACTGAATATTTCTAATTACAATTGAGCTGTGGCCAAGTATAGAAGCTATTACCATTAGTAGCTTAATCATCTTCTATAATAATATCCAAATATATTTCTTGCCCACACTTGATGAATCCTTAAGCATTTTTCTTTTGGTGGATAAATCGACACTGGCACCTACTGCTTATCAGAATGCAGATATAAAAGTTCAACTTTAAAATGCACATTAATTCCAAGAAGCTGTATAGTGAAGAATATATCAGAATACTCCTTCACTGAAGCTAGCTTCATTTTTTACGTAATTATTCTACACATACGTTTGTAGTGCATCTAAGATTCTACAAATGGGATTCCTTGTGGAATATAAATACCATTCTGCACATTTACCAAAGCCATTTATGGCTGTTGCCTTTTACTGCAACTTAAAATAATGTACTAAATATTGTTCCACAGTTACCCCTGAACGGTCAATATATTTATGTATTATAAATATGCATTTGATGATTTAGGCATTTTGTTCAGGTTTTAATGTCTTCCATTTGCATATTGTTCTATGATTATTATATGATTATTTTAGCTAAAAGTGAAATTGTAAGCTTTCTATATATCCTCAAAATATAGGTTACTATTAGAAGAAGTGTAATAAAGCAGTCTATAACAAGTGAACATAACTTACCTATTTATTATATATCTATATATTTTATATATTTATATATATTTACATATTTATTTACATATTTATTCATTTCTCTGATTGAATTAATAAGAAAGTTATATTTTAATTACCTGTTGGAAAGCACCTCATATACTAGAGAGAATTTATATTTAAGTAGGTATACTTCACAATAAATTGGACATACTAGTGCTTGCTTGCCAGCATTGTTGCTTTGATTCAAAACCCACCCGGATATTGTGTTCTTTTGTAGGAGAACTGAACACACTTCATGTATAATTGTTCAGTGTTTACTGGTGGTTGCTAATTAACTTAGTTTGGAGGGCCTTTACAAACTCTTATTTATTATTGTTTTATTTTATGGTTTAATGTGTTTAACAACTCGCACATACTGAAATTATGAATATTGTACGTTAGTGAGGCAGATATACTTCTGATTATGTGTTAGACATAAAAACCTCATTCCATCTAATCTTCTTTCTAAAAAGACTGCCATCTTACTAGCAAATAAAATACCAATAATTTCAGTAAACATCTCTACAAGGAGGGATATCACAGTAATACCTTGGCTCTTAAAACTGTGAAAACACACATATTCAGGCATGCGTAATTCTTTGATTCTCTTTATATTAGAAATTTAGTGATGCATAAATTGTATTTAATTGTTGTATTCATGAAATGACCGCTTCTGTAATATTTATCATTAATTCTTATGCATCTCTGTTTTTCTGTGTATAGATCCTTGATGAAAAATGTTCAAATCATCATGTCTGTTACACAAATCTGTTACATAAACTTAAGTTTATGAAATTATATGTTCTAGGATGTCATCATACACAGGCAGCATACTACCACTGATGTGCAGCATTTGTAATGAACATAGCCAGTCATTCATCTCCTTACACCAGCATCATATGTCATGTCATACTGCTGAGGAATTATCGTTAGCAATTATATCCTTTAAAGAATCTGCGCAAATGATGGATGGAATAGAAAATGAACATCTGTTATTCACTCAGTTTTGTGAACTACAAAGTCAGTATAATGTCACAGCTGAGTTATCACAGAATATAGAAGTGACTGCAGATCATGAAATACATTTTGGTCAGAATAAACAGACAGAACAAACTAATGAAAAGGAAGACACTGAAGATATTCCCAGTGTCATAAATCATGATGTAAGAAATTTAGAAAGGTGCTGCAGGAGCAACTTAGAAACAAACAAATTAAATTGCATCCACAAAAGGAGTATATGTTTATGTAATGCAGAACATCAAGAATTGGACGTACCTACCTGCTATAATAGTGAAAAAGAGAACATGTTACTTAATTTAAATGGAACTAATAGGGATGATATGAAATCAGAAATGATTGCTGACACTGAAATGGTATATGTAAATACAAATAGTAGTAATACATATAAAAAGTGTAGAAAAGTTAAGAAAGCAACCCATATAACACAAATTACACTTCAGTCAGAAGTGTCTCATTGTTTTGAAGATTCAGAGGGAGTCATTTTGGATATGGAGTGTTTTGATGAGCTGGATAGGTCACCCATTGAAAAAATACTAGAAGATGCTTCCTCTTCATCTGTGGCTGAAAACTCCTCTACTGATAGTGAATTCGAAATATTTGCTCTTGACAAGCTTTCCCAGTCAGAAATTTGCATTCAGGCAATAGTTACGAGATTATCAAACATTGTAAAAGGTGTCTCTGAACCATTAGAAGGCAGTTACAGTAAATGTAAGCAAGAGGTACTTAAAAAATACAAGGAAGATTATATTTTACCTTCACCTCTGAGAAAGGATCATCATAGCAAAGTTTCTTATGACTTTGGTTCATTAGATGATAATGAAAGATGCACTGAAGGGAGCATAGAAGATTGTTTTAGGCCAAGCATACAATTAAATGGTTTTAAAGATGCAATATGTGAAACAATACCCATTGATTTTTCAGATAAGGAAGTTCAGGTTGATGCTGACATTTCATTAGTAGATGTGCAAAACAGTAATACAGCTTTAAAGAAACAGATTGAAAAGTATACTCAGACAGGTATTATAAGCCTTACAACTCGCCGTCTTGCTGCATATCGAAGACCATTCAAGAGTTCACCTTTAGCAGATAATAATTCAAAACCATCAAATAATGATTCTATTGCAGTTTCAGAATTACTTGTAAAACCTTCAGAGAAAAGACTCCAAATATACACTGGAATGACTAATGATCGCCGTTTCTTTTGTGAACTTTGTGGTAAAGGGTATAAAAAAAAATCCCATTTGGAGCGTCATGTACGTGTTCATACTGGAGAGCGTCCTTTTCCATGCCCTTACTGTGACAAGCGCTTTGCTGTGCGTTCTATTCTGAAACAGCATGTACGTACTCATACTGGTGAGAAGCCATATTGCTGCACCTTGTGTTTGCAACGCTTTCCTCAAAAATCTGGTCTTATGACTCATACTATGCTCCACACAGGAAAGCCATTCAAATGTGACAAATGTGAAAAGGCTTTTGTTTCTAATCACAAACTACTGCAACATTTAAGCTCACATGGTAATAAGAGCAGCTGCAAGTATACATGTCCTGTTTGTAAAACTGAATTCCTTACTAAAGGTGCCATGCTTCAACATAGGGATATTCACAATAGCAAGCCTCAGTTTCTTTCGCACAATTTTAGTAATATGCTATTCTCGAAATAGATTTAGAAAAAGGTTTTAAGATGTAATGCCTTTACTGCTTAGAAAAATTATTTTCTGGCATATAGTATTTGACTATATGGAATAACTTTAATTTAAAACATTCATCTGGTGATCATGAAAACCAGTTTATTCTTTTCTTTTCCTTTCTGTTACTGATGGAAACAGCCTGAATCTTTAAGAAGAGGTAAATATTAGAGTTGGAAGTTGAAGTTATCAGCAAAATAGGTATTTGTAATTCTTCACTTTACTATGCAAATGCAGCATAGTATAAAAGCATTAGTTTATTAATATCTTGAATATTTTTGTTAATGACAACATGCTTTGTTTATCATTTATAATTTATTTACCGAGTTATTGATTGCTATGTTATATTCCTAAACTTTAAATTAAAAAAGAATGGAAAATGTTTACAAATACTGTAACATATAAATATACAGTTACAGTTATTTATTATTGCATTTCTTAATATTATTATAGTTTTGTTTTGAAATTAAAACTGGCAATAAAATTGTTCGAGCAAAACCAGAGGTCATTGAAGTTGCATTTTCACACATTTCTTTCTTTCCTTTCTTCTCTTGTGATGCATGCTTTATTTCTTCAACTCTGATTATTTTTTTAATCATATAATTTTAAGAGAATATCAGAGAATGTCACTTTAACCATTTAAAAGGTAGTACCATATCTACTTATAGTTCTAATAAAACTGTTTTGAAAGAAGAATAATGATTATTAGAATATTAAAATTGATTAGTCTCAGTAATTTTGAATCATATAAACACTCAAGTGCACATAATGTACATGATTTTAGTTAGGCACTATTGCTTAGTTTTAACTTGATGCAATAGCTAGTTTTTCTAGCTACATAATGCAAACATATTGAATGTTTATAAAAATAGCTTCAGTAATGTTTTGTTGTTGCTACAAAAGAGACTGAAATGATGCTCAGATATTTAAAAATAGGTTGTTATAAGCTAGAGTTGAAATTGTATACTCTTTTCTTGACATCAGAAGAAGCAATTAAGCCCACTTCTGTGATGTATTGGTAATGTGTCTGCCTCCATTCAAGAGTTCCAAAGTTTGAATCTCAGTCGGGGTGAGTTATCATGGTAAGGCTTTTGCCCGGGGTTTTCCTTTATTCTGAAAGATAAATATCAGGTTAACTCTAAGCTCTATGGACTCTGGACTCTTTTGAACATCATTTCACCTATTTCATTCATTGTCCAATATGACTTACGTCCGAGGAGGTTAATTAAAAATATAAAATGCAACTGGGGCTTTACATAATGAGAAAAATAATGAAAAATTTGAACTAATAGCAAACTATCTCATAAATAGTTGACAGCACCAGAAGAAGTTAAATGAAATGAACTTCTTTAAAGAAATTTACACTTTTTGTGCAATCTTTTGTCAACAACTTATGGTGTAGATAGAGTCAAACTGAAAAATACAATGCCATGGCCGGGATTTGAAACACAGATTTCCTAGTTTCCGTCCAGTTGCTCTTACTTATTGAGCTACCATGGCCAATGTGCCAACATGACATTAAATTCTCCAACTGACATTTTCCTGGTGAACCACTAGGGTTCTCATATTTGAGATAAACAGTTTGTGGCAACTTACTATTGTAAGTACTTGAGTCCCAGGCTTCATCATTAAACTCTTATTATTTAAGTTAATTGATGGAAATTAATCATACCTTCACACTAGCCGTATATAGGCTAAGGTTTGGGATGGATAGAGTCAAATTGAAAAATTCCATGCCATGGCCAGGATTTGAACCATGGATCTCCTTCCTGGTTTCTGTCCAGTCGCTCTTACTCATTGAGCTACCATGGCTAACATGCTGGCATGACATTAATTTCTTCACTTGACTCATATATTTTCCCGGTAAACCACAGAGCCGAAGATGCAAACGATGATTTGCGAAACATGTCCTCAAAATAGGTACGAAAGTGAAGCAGATGTGTAATAAACACGACTCATCTAAAAATTAATAATTAATTCGCTTCACTGTGGTGTTCCAATACAGTTAAATCTCGATATAAACTGAATAATGTTGCTTTGAACGCTCTAGGGTAAATAGAGATTAAGAAACCATTCATAAACAAAGATATAATGTGACCAGACACGTTCTGCTTGGCCAGTAGGAAGTGTATTGTTTCCTCTAGTTCGAATTTAATAAATACGTTGACTTATTCTAAGTAATTCTTTTATCACGTCATGTAAAACGTTTACATTTCAGTTCTGAGTAATTACAAATATACGTACATGCATACATGCCCACAAATAATGCTATTCATTGCATTGCTTACGACATGATGCGTTGTTATAATATAATAGTACTTTATTTGTATTAGGAAAACTATATGAGCTAAAAATATGGGTTTTTTACAGTTATGTTAAATATATTACTCTCTACCTTCTTCATGGATCAGTTTTTGCAAAATCTGAATTTTCGTCTTAGCACGGATAGTATTTATCCCTTATATATATTCCTTATATATATATATTCAAAACAATAGTAGAAGCAGGGGGATTGGCCATTGGATATGCTGATGACACCACAATCATAGTGAAGGGAAAAACGGAAAGTGAAATACAAAATAAATCCAATCTTATACTTGAAAAAATTAGTAGTGAGTTAGGAAAACTAGGCATGGTAATAAATACAAGCAAAACAGAATGGATGCAAATCTCCTTAAACAAAGAAACCCAATCACATGCAATTAACATTAGATAATAAAAAAATACAAGTAACAAAAATAAACTTACTTGGACTAGTAATAGATAAACTAAATTGGAATCAACACATCAAAAAAATAGTAAAGAAAATAAATATGGGACTATATATTTTAAAACAGGCAGCACAACAAATGGACAGAGAAACTAATACAAATTTACTATGCAGTCATACACCCTCATTTATGCTATGGGGTGGTATTACGGGGAAATGTGCAGAAAAAAAGCTATGATAAGAATATTAAGACTCCAGATATATGCCATCAGAATAATTTGTAAACTAAAAAAGACGGGTTCGTGTAGAAATGTTTATAAAACGTTAAATGTATTAACATTTACAGCATTGTATGTATGTATATATATGAGTGTATTAAATATGTAACAAAAAATTGTAGCAATCAAAATAAAAACATGTGCATACATACACATAACACAAGAACAAAACAGAATTATTTCTTAAACAGATTAAGAGGAACATTAAGTAACAGAAATATAGAAAATAAATCTAAGGAATTGTATACAATGATTTACCGAATCAAATAAAACAGATAACAGAAGAAAAATTTAAACTTAAAGCAATTAAAAAGTACCTCGTAGAAAACCCTGTCTACTCTATAGAGGAGTATAAAAGGTTAAATAAAGCTTAAGTAGTATAGGTACCCTCTGCTTATTTTATTTTATTATTTTTATATTGTGTATACATTGTATTTATTACACCTGTGACGTATCCGATGTATTTTGGATCATATGGATGAAATAATATGAATGAATGAATTCATTAGAGATTGATTAGGTTGGTGCTCATCACACACCACTTAGGGCGAATGCAATACGACAACACCACAGGACTCCGATTGGTTGCTCACCTAGCAGCGCTCAAAGACAAACATCATTCCATTTGAAACAGTTAATAGCAGTCCATCATGTAGTGAAAAAGAGTATACTTAAAGGCTTTTTTGGTTTCAGCCAGACATTTTAAGGTTATTTATAGTTACCTAGGGAACATCATGTATGAGTGATCTACTTGATTCCCTATTCTATATAAGGAATTCATTGTGTGTATCGTGTGTTAGGGCCCGTCGACAACAAGGTCATTTGGGCCCGAGGAATTCATTGATGTATAGACATGAGCATCAAAGGTTATTGTTTACATTCCATTTATATGCTGCCTTTAATATCTAAGCTCACATCAGCAGCTTTGTATCTTTGGAACAATTGCTCAACAGCAAGTATATTCACTTGCTTTAAGTGGTATTAATCATTGGGTTGGTTCACCTTTCGTTATTACATTAAATTTACACATACACATTTATACTCTCAATCATACTTCCAGGCTCTCGAGAATGGGGAATAATCATGGCTAAAGAAAAATCAAACCTAGGACGCCTGTATTTTAAAGTTAACAAGCTAACTACCAGACAGTAGAGGCAATCATCAAATATCTATTATGTATTCTGAATGTCACAATATAAGTACCTATTATAATAAATGTACTATAATTATGGTATTGCAGTAGTCAAATTCATAATTGACCCTCTGCAAGTACTGGAGCTCAAAGTTGCAAATTTTTTTATGAAAGATATATGAAATATAAAACGTTACTGTTAATTTTATTTCAAGAAATAAATTATCAGTATAAATTAAAGCTTTTTAAGCAGCAATACAATTGCAAATGACCAAAACAATCATCATTACTGTCATTTGCTTAATTTTACTCAATCACTTCCTTCCTTGGTTTGTCAATAGCTATTTGTAGTATTAAGTTATCAGTTCAGGAAATTTGTTTAGCTTTTCAATAAAAACACCTTGCTTAATGTAACAACTTAGGCTTTCATGGCTGGTGTTAATCCAGTAAGATGTAGAGATTTCTGGGTTTGCTAGATCACAGCCAATAAGCCTGGAAACCTCTACATCTTACTGGACCTTGCTTAATATTTGTATTAGAATATTAAAAAATTTGTAGTTCACAATGCAGAATGCAGTGTATTCAGTGCTGAGTTGGTCAAAAAGAAAATTGATAAATGATAAGAGATGCAGACAAATAACTACTTTTCTCCAATCAGTAATAAAACTTCATCCAGAAAATTTACATACCACTTCAGAGCTACATAGCTCTTCCAAAAAGTCTTCAAAGAACACAACATTAATCTCAAAAACTATTTGTAGTTGGTTTATTGATACTTGTCACTTACTTTTTCATATTAATGAGAGACTAGTTTCAAAGGCAATCACCTCCATTTTCAATCTCTTTCCAACTGGCATCTGTTGTTGTTTGCTGTTTCTCTGGTAGTGGAGCTATGAACATTTTTGTCAAATTATCTACTGGTGGGATTTCAAAGTTCATTAAGCGTTCCTTATTTCTCCATATGAATGCCTCTCAAAACCCAACCTCTGCGGTCCTCGTCCCGAGGGGTGGGCAACATGAAGTAGGGGACTGACTGATGGGGTGATGCACGGTGGGGACTTGGTGTATCCCAGGACCGCTACAGCTGCCGAGAAGGCCCATCAGTAACCCCGAAAACTGGCAGAAGAGGCTCTGGTGTAATCTCTCGATTGGGTTCCTCCACGAGGTGAGAGTGTTCCTTCAAACGCCCAACTATGGTCCACTTTGGTGTTTGACCCCATTTATTTTCATTTTTTTGTTTTTCCTCCCTGAACACATGTCTGACGGGTAACATAGCGCGGGTGGTCGGAGAGGGAAGCGCAAGGGGTGACTGGGTAACGCGTAACTCCCAGCCCCTTGTTACCATGTAGGACTGTGTTCGTATCCGCTGATAAAGGTCAGTCACGGGGAGGGGCCATTGCGTGAGCTGTTACACTCCTGAAGGCGATTGGGTCCCTCTGTCTTTACACTGGGAGGTGTGACCCTAAGGTGAGCAAGGTCCAAGCCAGGACTCTCACCTAAGCCGGGGTGGCGCCCAGGATGTGAGCACGCCATCGGAGACGTTCGCAATGGTGGAGGACATTACCGCAATGGTGCACTCTTCTAAAACGAAAACTGTGAAGGTAATTGGAAAGGAAGTAGTTGAGTCCGTTGGTCCTCGCTACTTAGTAATAACGAGAACAGAGAAAGGAAAGAACTTCTTGGCACTGAACCCTTTCATAATCCAAAAGGGCCTTGACAATATTGCTGGTCCGGTTAAGTCTTGTACTCGTTCCAGAAATGGCACGCTCCTGGTGGAAGCTCATTCTGTCTCCCAGGCAGCAGTTATATTGAAGGCGAACCTGTTGGGCAGTTACCCGGTGAACATCAGCGTCCATAAGAACCTCAACTCCTCGCGCGGTGTGGTTAACACCCGTGCTCTGGATGGCATGACGAATGAGGAAATCGTAGAGAACCTACAAGATCAAGGTGTGACGGCTGTTTACCGAGTGCAGCGTCAAGAGCGAGGGGACTTGGTGCATACCCGTACCCTGTTCCTGACCTTTGATCGGGTAGATCTCCCACAAAGGATTAGGGCAGGGTACGAGAACATCGAGGTGCGCCCATATATACCAAACCCGCTTCGATGTTTTAAGTGTCAGCGATTCGGACACACTAACGCCTTCTGCAACGGCATGGCCACATGTTGTAACTGTGGGATGTCGCAGCATGAGAGTGCTTGCACATCGCCAGTTAAATGTGTGAACTGCGCTGGAGAACATCCATCCAGCTCTCGAGATTGCCCGCGCTTCTTCGAGGAAAAGGCGATCCAGGAGATCCGGGTGAAAGAGAAGGTCTCCTTCTCGGAAGCCCGGAAACTCTTGCGTACTCGACTACCATCCCTCCCGCGGTCCGCTACCTACAGCTCGGTAGCAGCTAGGCCGGTGCCGCGGCGAGAGATCGCCACTCAGACAAGCGATATACGCGAGGCCACAATCTCAGAGAAAATTATTCTGCCATCGAAGCCTGCCAAAACAACACCCGTGTCTCCACCTTCCACGCATAAGCCTCCGCCAGGAAGGAAATCGCCAGTACCGTCACCATCGAAAGCATCAACCTCTGGCAAGACCAACAAGCCAGTTGTTTACGATGCCCCTCCCAAACAGTTTAAGACGACTTATACGAAGTCCGATTTCCTCAAGGTTACCAACAAACCGGCCAGCCGCAAGAAGAGTTCCAGGACATCTAAAAGTTCTTCCTCTGAGGAGTCTTCCGGGAAGGATTCAGATCGACGGTTATCGTCCTCGTCGAGCTCAGTCTCCAATCGGTTTGGGGCCCTAGAACCGAAGTTCTCTATCGGTAAAGGGGCCTCTTCCGTAGAGGAGATGGAACAGGAGGACACGGACCACACTACCAGGTTGACTTCCAGAAAAAGACCAGACAACTCGGACGATAAAGGGGTTAGCCCAAAACCCAAAAAGAAGGGCAAACTTATTCGGCCACCGTCGAAGTCGTCATAAGGTGGAATAACCTTTCACCTTACAATCCAAATTTCTAATGACGATCCTACAATGGAACATACGTGGGCTTAGGGCACACCGCCCGGAGCTTAATTTATTACTCAGTAGGTACGATCCATTAGTCGTCTGTTTACAGGAGACTAAGCTACGTCCTCTAGATTCCTTCCAATTAAGGCAATATACTCCCTTCAGGCGTGATCTGGCTCCTGAAGAGGGCATTCCTGCGCACGGGGGCACTATGGTGCTGGTCAGAAATGACGTATATGTAGACGATATACCTTTACACACTACCATCCAGTCAGTCGCTGCACGAATAATACTGCCGAGGGTACAGTTGGCTATCTGCAGCATCTACATTCCACCGTCAGACGACCTCTCGCTTACTGCGCTACAAGCTCTAATTGCTCAGCTACCCACTCCCTTTCTGTTGGTAGGAGACCTCAGTGCTCATCATCCTCTTTGGGGTTCAGCTCGAGCTTGTGCGAGAGGCAGAGCTCTGCTTGATATCCTGGACTATAATAATCTGGTTCTCCTGAACACCGGAGAACCATCATTTCTCTCTGATGCAACCAACACCTCGCATCTGGATTTGGCAGTATGCTCCCCGCAGTTAGCAGTGTCCCTACAATGGAACGTCATTTCTGACCTACACTCCAGTGACCACTTCCCCTGTCTAATTAGTCTCCTGGCACACAACGTATATTCCACACGCTTGCCTACCTGGCTTTTCGATCACGCCAACTGGGCTCTTTACACCCAATTGGCGGTTTTAATTACAATGAGCACGCTTCCGTACACGATCTCGTAGAGCATCTTTGCGCGCGGATACTCTCCGCTGCAGAAAGGTCTATTCCCCGATCGACTCCCAATCTTCGTCGACGTCCTGTCCCATGGTGGACGGATGCCTGCCGGAATGCAATCCGTGCTCGTAGGCGTGCTCTACGTGTTTTCCAACGCCACCAAACACTGGAGAAACTTATTGAGTACAAGAAGATGCGTGCGAGAGCTAGGCAAGTTATTAAGCAAATTAAAAAGGAATCTTGGATCGCTTTTGTGTCTTCCTTTAATCGCCATACGCCTTCTTTCGTAGTATGGGATAAGCTCCGACGCGTGGCCGGTAAACCGACTCACATGCAGATTGCAGGTGTGAAATCTCCTGCAGGAGTCGTTGTGGATCCGTTTGACGTGGCTAACACTCTCGGCAGTGGTTTCGCTCACGTCTCTAGCTCCGATCATTACGCACCTGAGTTTCTCGGAATTAAGAATCAGGTGGAATCTCAAGGTTTCTGCTTTCGTTCTGGCAACCTTGAAGACTACAATCGCCTCTTCACCATGGCAGAGCTAGAACACGCACTTTCATCCTCGCGATTATCTGCACCAGGACCAGACGGTATACACATACGACTTCTAAAACATCTTTTTCCCGAAGGGAAGAACTTCCTCCTTGCCGTCTATAACCGCATCTGGGTTGACGGCTGTTTTCCCGAGAAATGGCGCGAGGCCACCGTCATACCGATTTTGAAGGCTGGGAAGGATCGTCATCTGCCTTCCAGCTATCGGCCTATTTCTCTCACCAGTTGCGTCTGCAAGGTGATGGAGCGCATGATTAATGGCCGTTTGACGTGGTGGCTTGAGTCCCGGAACCTCCTGTCGAACTTCCAGTGCGGTTTTCGTCGTCGCCGTTCCACGGTCGACCATCTAGTCTCTCTCTCCACCCAGATCATGGGCGGCTTTCTAAGAAAGTGCCAAACAATTGCAGTGTTTTTTGATCTAGAGAAGGCTTATGACACTTGCTGGAGGTATGGCATTCTTCGTACGCTCCACGAATGGAATTTTCGTGGTCGCCTCCCTCTGTTTCTCCAGGAGTTTATGCGGGACCGCATCTTTCGGGTTCGCGTGAGCTCGGTTTTATCGCGGTGTTTTACTCAGGAGAACGGAGTACCGCATGGTTCGGTACTCAGCGTCACCCTATTAGCCATTGCGATCAACCCATCGTGGACTGTGTTCCTCACGGAGTGTCTTGTTCACTGTTCGTTGACGATTTCGCAATCTACAGTAGTTCTCGGCGCACCTGTCTTTTAGAACGCCGCCTCCAAGTTTGTCTCGACCGCCTGTACACTTGGAGTATTGAGAACGGTTTTAAGTTCTCAGTTGAAAAAACCGTCTGTGTCAACAATTTGTGTTGACTGAAGATGTGGGCAAATGTCCATGAAATTAATTTCGGTTAGAGAAGATAGAAGTATTGTCATCAACTTCTTAAGATAAGTGGAAAATAATTACTAAATATTTTTATTTGTATAATATTTATTATTCCAATGTAACTAGCTTCATTTTCTGTGTAATACTGTTTGTTTTTTATAATTAGCAACTTTTCCCAAACATCGAGTTCAGCTGCATTACTGGCTGCATTACATGTCCAAGTAAGGATAATTTAAGTGATGTTTATGTTTGAATTACCGACTCATTACTTTCAAGTGTAAACATTACTTTAAATGGCATTCAAAATGTGTTTTTTCATATGCAGGCACCTCATATCCTCCTCATCAGTATCAAACTCCAGTTAGGATATTGCTGTTACAATATATATTCCAAGTTTCATCATGCATCCTGGCTTTGTACACAATTATTTAGCCGAAATTCATGCTAGTGGCACTTCCAATCTATTTTAATAGATTCACAGTGATAATTATCACTAAAATGCAGATGTTGAGGTCCTAAAAACTTAAGTTTTAGGCACCCAAGTTAGGGATTTATTATACCCTGTTTAGGCTGTATAGGTTGAAAATTAGGCTCTGAAACTACTTTGAAACGGAGTGTATAAAATTACAAATAAATCTATTATTTTATTCTGTAATACCATTCAAGCCAGTTAACTTAATTTCAATTCACAATTTCAGTATTTTGATTCAATTGGATCAGTTTTCACACTCTAATTAGCCGCACAACAGATCACAAGTACCTTTACTATATTTTCCATAGTAAAACTTATTTGTCACTTAAAATCAGTTTATAGGGCGACAAGGAACGTTCCATGTCCACATAGCAAACATGAGCCTGGCTGCATGTTGCATTAAAAGTGGATGGTCTAGGTCACTACGCTTTCCACTGAGTATCTGCTGCAGCATGGAGAACTGTTAGACCCGAGTTCTTTCTAAGGACTTTGTCTATTTTTGTTCTGATTTTCTCCAACTTCTCCTAGTGCATTCTTAATTTTGTCCTTGACATCTTGAATTAAAGGAATATTTTTATATAAGGGGACCCCTCTCCTCTCCAATTTTGAAACAATCTCAACAAATAATGTGAAGTGAGCTCTGATATATGCCAAGCTGTGTGGAATAAAGGAATCTTTGAACAGCTTTCTTGCTATTGTAATGCAGATTAATGCATTATCCTTCAGCTGCAGACAACCTTTTTTGAAGATGATTCTAGTAATCTGCAGCTTTCAACCATGTACCCCAACAAGTTAGCACAGAAAAGTACATAAAGAAAAATGAATACAACCCAGTTTCACATCAACTAGCTGCCTTTAGAAGTCTAATTCATCGGCTATACAACATCCCACTGAGTAAGGATGAATTTTTGAAAGAACAACACATAAAAGACATAGCGGTATTAAATGGATTCAACCCAGCCATCATAAGGAACATGATGAAGAGAAAAGAAAAACTGAAGATATCAAAAAATACCACTCTCACACCACTTAAAAACACAAATTGGCAATATAGAAAATTCACCTATCCATGGGCTTTTAGAAAATTTGAACGAATCTTCAAAAGACTAAACTTTAAACTAGCACCCCAAAACAAATTCAGTCTGAGGAACCTGCAAAACAAACCACTGAAAAATACAATCCCCAACAATTTGAAATCAGGAATTTATCAGATTAATTGTGAAACCTGTGAAAAAAGCTACATAGGAAAAACTAAGAGAAACTTGTTAACCAGGCAAAAATAACACCAGTGGAACAATAAGTTGAAACAAACAGAAAAATCTGCAGTTTCACACCAATTGGATATTTGGGAAAAAAATATTCATAAACAAAAACCGTGATAAAGTTATAAATTTTGAAATCCCGGCATTAAATGAAGTATTAAAACTTAGTGCCCCTAACACCAGATGGCAGAGTGATCGGAGCTCTGTAGTAGTGGAAGAAGAGGAAGGTTCATTTAGTCACCAAACAGCTGAGGATGAGATTGAATGATCTTGAAAACGTTTCAATTATACAACAAGTAAGTGAAGTTTGAGTGTAAACATAGTGACTCATAAATCAAACTCAAATAAGTTAGCACAGGTTCGGGGGAACATCAGGTAACTGATCCTGGAAGGCCTGAACTCTAGTTAGAGCTTTTATAAATGTCTTCTTTATGGTGGAAATCAGTTTATTAATCATTAAAATTGTAATTGGACTTCTGCTGTGTAACAGAGCTGATACCATGCGCAAGGCAAGTCACGTGTACTAGAGAAAGTTTAAATACTTTCAGGAGCTGCATTGCTGCTACCATGTATACTACCGTATCTGTGTATAAAAGAATTACCCTGTTTTCATCTATGCTATTTGGATACAACACTTTCAGACCGATGTTCATGAAATTTGTTATAGTTTGTTAGCTTTCTGAAGTTGTGTCGTACATATCAGTTGTACCCTTGAGGGTGGATTTGGGTCTAATTTTCGTACTATCAAGTTTGCTACGTATTGACCACAAACGTCAGTGGTTTTGCTGACTGAAATCCAGTCTGATGAATCAAACTTCACTTTGAAGTGATTTTATGCATTTTTGTCACTGCACAGTTCACACGTTCACACCTTGGAATCTTCCAACAAACTACTGTGCATGCAAAAACTATTTTTTCATAGTCACAGTCAGTAAGTACTGTAGGCATGTGTTTGTTAACCTTTGACAATAAAACATGCCCTTAACAGTTGAAAGTCTACAATAGGGTGGAACTTGCTTCAACCACTGTGTTTCTTGAAATATTGATTTTTTTGTTCTCCCTTCACCAATGTTAGGGTTAGGAGTCGCTCGTGTTCCCTCAGAATGAGGGAGCCGCAGCATTTGATCTGAGATACCAGGGTTCAGAGTTCGGCCCATTGCCTGGAATGATGAGATGAATCATGGAGCAATTGGTGGAATGATGGTGGAGGAAACTCACCCCACTGCCATGTTGTCCATCACAAATGAAATTTATTTACACTCATCTAAAATGTTGTATTTATAGTTTCTGATTAATTTACAGCACAAATTATATTTATTTTCCATTTAATATGAATTAAAAATAATGTTCTCAGGATTTGCTGTTAAATAGATCAAAATAATCTGTAATGTCAAAACAGGCACTTTTAGTTAAAAACCTAATGATCCAGGGTGTGTAGCAGTTTGGCACATTAGTAATTGGACACACGATAATTATCTAGGTTTCAGGGGGGGGGAGGTTAATTGTAAAGGTCATTTTCAGAAGGGGTGATTGATTGTTTTTCCGCATTCATTGAGGAGGACACTTACAGTTTGTAACTCGCGAAGATAAGTTTGCTGACATGGAACTCACAGAAACAGAAGGGTAAACCTTGTGCACTTTACAATGGATATCGATACAGAGTAGCACAAGTTAACTTTTTGGAGATGTGTTAATGTTTACTTTTTGGAGGTGTGTAAATAGTGTCAAGTTTAAGTGCTCAGGGAGAATAATCAGCAGTAATAATGGTGTTTTAAAGGAAGTGCCACATATTGCATGTTGTGTGCTGGATGTTGCTACCACTGAAGCTTAGAAGGGCATATGCAGTGCAAGAAAGACAGCAAGAGAAGAAATTACTTCGATATCTGCGATTCATACGGAAGAAATGAGTCTGTTATTTAACTGCAGATATGAGCTGGTGACTGAAATTCCTTCTCAAAATGTGTGTAAAATTAGCCTACACTGAACTAGAAGAAAATCACAAGGTTTACAAAAAGAGCCAGAAAGTCCTGAAAACGTCGGTTTACCACCTGAACTGTTAAAGATGAACGATGGTGGCACGTTTCTTTTATCAGATGATTTCTCTGCGCCACAAGAAAGGATTTTGGTATTTGCAAGCATTAAAGGAGTAATTGCACTAAAAGAAAAGCACACATTTTTTATGCACAGTACATTCAAAAGCTGTAGCAAACAATATAGCCAAATATACACCATCCACGCCGATTTTGGAAGTACAAGTCATGAAACCTATGTCATGCCTGTGGTATACGCTCTTCTTCCAAATAAGAAACAGGAGACTTACAGTAGGCTGTACAACACAATTAAAGAGAAGATTCCAGACTGGAACCCCAAGGAAGTAATTGCAGATTTTGAACCTGGTGCTTTTCAAGCTTTGAAGTCTGTGTTTCCAAATGTACAAATTTCTGGTTGCAACTATAATTTCAATCAATGTATTTGGCGAAAGGTGCAAGAATTAGGACTGGCATATGACTACATTAAAAATGATGAAATTAGACTTCATATAAGAATGTGTTCTGCATTAGCTCATCTTCCGCTTAATAAAATTGACAATGGTTGGCTCATTATACAAGAAAATTTGCCAGAAAATGAGCAATTAAGTTTGTTCTACGACTACTTTGTGGTACAGTGGCTAGTAATCCTTCAATACCATCAGATTTATGGAACTGTCATGGAAAATGTCACAGAACCAAAAATGCTGTCGAAGGTTTGAACCACCAGTTGTATTTACTTCCTCCAATGTCATCGGACGATGAATGAAATGGGTGAAATGAAGCTCAAATGAGCCCGGGGTCCATAGAGCTTAGAGTTACCTGAAATTCATCTTTAAGGATAAGGGAAAACACCGGAAAAACCTTGTCCAGGTAAGTCACCCTTACTGAGATTCGAACTCGGGACCTTTTGAACGTGAGACAGACATGCTACCATCTACGCTACCGAGGTGGGCCCTTGAAGGATAATGCAGAATACCAGGGATACCTTTTCGATAGAAAAGGACTCAACTTGGAGGGCAAGAAACGAACAAAGTCTACAATTACACTTGACAATAGGATTGCCAATAGCCTGAAGGATCTTCAGGAAACTAGAGGTTTAAGAAAATGTCTGAAAACTCTTGCCTATATGCATAAATTAAATTGTTGACAAATTCGGTTTTATACTAATGAACTTAAATAATGAAGAACTGTAACAAATTCTTTCTGGTGAGCTTATAAATAAATGTAAGGTAAATTAGGGACCAAGAAAATGCAAAACCCGTTGATGAGTTCTAGCAGAACGAAGTAAGTGTAATAGTTATAACAAAAATATAAATTTCTGGGTTGCAATAAGAGATCACCTCCACGTGGGGGGCTCCAGAAACAGTATGCTGTAAGTAGGCATAAATCTCTTAAAACAGGTTTTTCAACAAAATAATAAAAATGTCCATGAGCTATTAATAACACTCCTGTGCCTCTCTTAATCCCCAGTAACTGAAACCGGTTTTGCTGATAGATCCATGTGTCCAGTTGCTACTGTTTTTCCCTTGTGCCCAATTGCTACAGATTCAAATATCCACAGTCTAATTATCACTGTAATTCAAACTGATGGAATTGTCAGCCTATTATTCTGAGTGTAATGGTTTATGTTCAGCCATCTGAACTACTTCAATGGAGGGGTATGTGATGTGTGACAATTGCACAATGCCCTCTTTCAGTTATTTATTTTCATGCATAAACTGATTAGAATGCAAAAGTTGATTACTTCTTATAATTGTGCTTATTATTCACCAGGAATAGTTTTAGTATATTTTATATATATGAGAAGGCTGAGGCTTGCAAGCCATAGTGTTATTTTCTTTGTGTGGGATGATAGGGAAAAATCTTATGTTTTACATTTCAAACTTTGCTGACTATTATCCTTTATTTTATATTTTGTATTTAACTTATTCTTATAAATCCCTATTTTTCTATCTTTATAAAATTAATCAGTATACATGATTACAAAACTGTTTTCATTTCTCTTTTTGGTGTAGGCTTAAGGATAATAAATGAGGCTGCAACAAAATGCAAATCTCTAAAATATGAATTAATAACTGGCTTTGAAGTTCTACTCTTTGCATGACATTGCGAGAAACAAAGGAAACATGACTGAGTATAAAATTATTTGTGGTTGGTTTATTGACTGAGTACTTTTAAAAATGTGTAATGCAATGTGGGACACAAAAGCAACAAATATCTTGGAAATAGCAATACCACAAAGTATTTGACACATTGTGATTTTTAAATAATATGGAAATTAATCATTTCTTCACACCAGCCGTATATAGGCCAAGATTTTTTTTAGATAGTTCTTTTTTTCAGGACGGCATGTTGGCCATGGTAGCTCAATGGGTAAGAGTGGCTGGACAAAAACCAGGAGATCCGTGGTTCAAATCCAAGCCATGGCATTGAATTTTTCATGTCGACTCTATCCATCTAAAAAGATCTACATTGTTTCGCATTAGACATTTTTGTTATCTTATGGTTTACCATTGTACAAAATGCATTCAGAATGAAGAGGACTTACAGACTAGTTGCTAAATTTTCATGTTAAGTATTTTATTAGTATCTCAAACATATGTTGATTTAAACAAAATTTTCAGAAGAATTTTGAAATAATAAGGTAGTAAAGAATCGTTTTCCATGCAAAAGTAGTGTGGGATGGGGGATTCTTTCAAAAATCTGTCACATTATTTGACGATTATGCTCTTAAATTTGAAGTTTGGTTGGAGTATTAAAGTAGTCACACGTATTTACATTTAGCTTCACTTTTAAATGTTATGAAATAATTGAAAGTGAACTCATTACAAATGAGTGAAAAGAAGCATGACTACTTCAACACACCAACATGAAAACTTCAGTGTTATTGTACTTTTTTTATTTATTTTTGTTTTTTATAATCAAGTTTAGTAATTTATCCACCATTTTCTTCTTAGGTTACTCCATTAACATTTTTATGTACCTTTTTCTAAAAATATTTGTTTTTATTATTCTGAGAAACCTCAAAATGTGGATTTCCGTGGATTTTTGGATGGAATAGAGGACTTCCTCTACCAGTGTGTAGAGTAAGGAGAAATTGAAAGCATGTTATGTAAAAATGTTTTTAAAAAACTCAAACGAATAACAGATAATATCTTTGAAGTAGCAAACCCATTAAATAAATTATATAATACAAACTATACAACAATAACCTCTGCACCCTTTTAGTTTCTCTACCATTTATTGTCAGCAAGAAGAAATGTTAATTTCTACCATACCTTTAATACCAGGATGTCAAAAAAAAAAATGCATTTTGAGCCCATTTAAATTCAAAAGAAAGATGTTTTAGTTGATGTGGATGGGGGAGCGGTTGAGAGAGATAATAATCTTCATAAATTTTAATTCAGTTTATCTCGAGCTGAAATATATTTTTATCTTTTCAAAATTGTTCTAAGAAATAGAAATTCTAAAAAATATTATTGATACATCACAAGTGTGTGTGTGTGTGTGTGTGTGTGCGCTCGCGTGCGTGCGTGTGCATGTGTGTGTGTGTGTGTGTGTGTGTGTGTGTGTGTAATCACTGCAACGGAACAGTATACAAAAAGGCAGGCAGAGCTACAAATCACATGATTCTCGTGTGTACAGCAGCAACTTCCTTTCATTAGCAGCCCATGTCTCAGTCTGCTTCTAATATTTACTGTACAGCAATTTGTTTACTGTGTGTTGTTATCTTTTGATATAAGTGCTGCTTTTGAAGGTGTGTATTTCTGCATCTAATACACAAAGTGGGATGCAAAGAGCTCACTTCTGAGGAGAAGACTTGTGCTTTAACTCTGTTAGAGGTAGGTACATCTGTAATTTGTGTAGCTGCTGACAAGCCATTTATGAACTAAAAGACGCAGCAGCACCTTTGCCACGTGACACCACACCAGCTGGAAAACAGGCTCAGGTAGTAAAAGACTTAGAGGACTGATCTTGACAAATGTGAAGTTATGGCTAATCCAAGGTTTACATATGGCAGGGTTAAAAAGAATCATCCAGACCTGCTCAACAGTGTTGCAATCCTGACCATTCATCATGGGCTTCAAAAGGACTTAGGTTTACTAATTAGATGTGCTGCCAAGAAACCTCTTCTAACTGAAGCTATGATGAAGAAAAGGGTACATTTCTGCAAAGCATATTAGCAATGGACATTAGAGGACTGGCGAAAAGTAATGTTTTCTGATTAAAGCCCTTTCCAATTGGTGAGAGAAAGGTTCAAAAAGGTGAGAAGGCCAAAAAATGTGTTATGGTATGATCCAAAGTTTACAGTCAAAACTGTTCAACTTCCAGAAAGTGTGATGCTATGGAGTACTTTTAGTGGTAATAGTGGTAGCGGTGGCTTGTACTTTCTCCATAAAAATGTAACAATGACGGGAAGTAACTATTTAGAAATATTGCAATAGCATTTGGTCAAATTTTAGCAAATTCCTTGGTATCAGTTCTTTATTCATGATGGTGCCCCTCCCTGTTAATGGAACAAAGATGTTTCAGAAGTTCCTAAAAGACAATAATATACTTGTACTTGACTGGCCTGGTAACTCTCCTGACTTAAATTCAATAGAAAATGCTTGGGATCAAATGAAAAATAAAATAGAAGAGCTGCATGAAGCTAGAAGAGCTATGAAAAAGACATAGTTGGAAATGAACAAAAATATTTTGAAAATCTAGCAGATTCAATGCCTAGAGACTTATGAAGGTGATACAAGTTAAGGGAAATATGACCAATAATCCGTGATTCAAATCCCAGCTATGGCATTGAATGTTTCAATTTGATTGCCTGTTGAAACCTTAGCCTACATACAGTAAGAGCGGAGGAAGGATTAATTTCCATCAATTTACCTAATAGTGGTATCTATGATGCTAGAGACTTAACTATTTATAACACAGTAAGTCACCACAATAAGGTGCATATCTCACTATATGGGAGAACCCCTAATGATTTACCAGAAAAAATATGTGTTATTTGGAGAATTTTATGTCATGCTGGCATATTGCCCATGGTAGCTCAATGGTTAAGAGCAACTAGATGGAGATCGAGAGATCTGTGATTCAAATCCACAGCTATGGCATTGAATTTTTCAAATTGACTCTATCTGTCCATATATATATATAGAGAGAGAGGATTGTCAATTGTCAACTTTTGATCGGGTTGACCTCCCACAAAGGATATGGACAGGGTATGAAGCAATAGAGTTGAGACCATATATCCCTAACCCCTTGAAATGCTATAAGTGCCAGCACTTTGGTCTCACGAGTGGCATTTGTAACGGTGTACCTACCTGTTTTAGCTGCGGAGGCGTCTTGCATGAAGATGAATGTACAACACCTCCAGCATGCATTAACTGCAGTGGTGAACACTCATCAAGTTCACGACAATGTCCCCGTTTTATAGAGAGGCGTGAGATCCAAGAGATGTGTTCTGGGAAGTCCGAAAATTCTTGCGTACTCGCCAGCCTTCGATTCCTATGTCCGGTACTTATAGCAGCTGTAGATAATCCGGTACCTAGATGCGAAATCGCAACTCAAATTGGCGATTTAAACGGAGCAATAAAGTTCTGAACCAATAATATATAATGCACCTGCAAAATAGTTCAAGACCACGTATGAAAGATGTAACTTTCTCAAGAGTAAAAATAATACTGGCACCAAGTAGGTAAAGCAGAGGTAAAGTCCACAACCAATCTCCTCCGAGATCGTCTTCTGACGAATCTTCCAGAGAGGATTCTGATCGGCGACTAATGTCGCCGGCGTCGTGGATCTCAGTTTCCAATCGGTTCGAGGCCGTCGAACCGAAGTTTTCAATCGGGAAACGGGCCTCCTCTGTTGGTGGGAGACCTAAATGCTCACCATACTCTGTGGGGCTCACCTCGAGCATGTGCGAGAGGCAAACTAATCGCAAATATCTTAGCAACAACCTGGTTCTCCTGAAGACCGGAGAACCCGCGTTTCTTTCCGATGCGCTCAACACCTTTGATTGGGCAGTCTGTTCACCACAGCTGTTTCCCTACAGTGGAATGTCATCTCTGACCTACATTATAGTGACCAATTCCCACGTCTTATCAGTCTCTTAGCACAAGATGTGTGCGCCACACGTCTGCCCAGCTGGTGCTTTAATCATGCCAACTGGGGCTTTACAACCAGTTAACCGTCTTAAACTCTAACGATCACGACTCTGTGAACGATCTAGTTCAGTACCTCACGGGGACGATTCTCTCGGCCGCAGAACAATCTATTCCGCGATCGACAACTGACGCCCGTCGATTTTCTGTCCCATGGTGGACAGGTGATTGCCGGAGTGCTATTCGTGCTCGAAGGCGTGCTTCTAGGAATTTCCAGCGACTCTCGACACTTGATATCCGATCAAGTACAAGAAAATGCTTGCGAAATCCGGGCAAGTAATTAAGTATAACAAAAAGACATCATGAACTAACTTTCTGTCCTCTTTCAATCGACATATACCTTCCTCAGTCGTATGGGATAAGTTAAGGCTAGTGGACAGAAAATCTACATACATGCCAATCGCCAGCCTTAAAACCGCTGCAATTGCTGCTGGTGACCAGCATGATGTGGCTGATACCTTTGGCAGTATGTTCGCTTAAGTATCTAGCTCAGGTAATTATTCGCCTGAGTTTCTCCAAATTAAGACTCAGGTGGAATCACAAGGTTTCTCTTTCTATTCCAGAAACCTTTAAGACTACAATTGCCTTTTCACCATGGCAAAGTTAGAACACGCTCTTTCATCTTCGCGACTATCTGCACTAGCACCAGATGGTATGCACTTGCGGTTGTTAAATCTCCCGAAGGGAAGGCATTCCTACTCGAGGTTTATAATCGTTTCTGGGTTGATGGCAATTTTCCTGAGTTGTGGCGGGAGGCCACCATCATACCCATTTTAAAAGCTGGGAATGGCCGTCATCTGCCTTCCAGCTACCGCCCTATTTCCCTCACCATTTGCGTCTGCAAGGTGACGGAACGCATGACCCATGGGCGGTAGGTGTGGTGGCTGGAAACTTGCAACTTTCTCACCAACATCCAGTGTGGTTTCCGACGTCGCCGTTCCGCAGTAGACAATCTTGTGTCAATGTCAACACAGATAATGAACGCTTTCATGAAGAACTGTCAGACCGTCGGCATTTTTTTTTTTTTTTTTGCCTCATGATACGTGTTGGCGTGCAGGTCTGTTACGCACCTTGCACAGCTGGAATATGCGTGGAGGCCTATCTGTATTCCTTCGGGAGTTCCTGAACGACCGCGTTTTCCGAGTAAGGGTCAGCTCGGCTTTTTCGAACCTATTTGTCAAAAAGAACGGTATTCCTCAGAGATCGGTGCTGATAATTATAGTGTTCGCTATTGCTGTCAATTCTATCTCCAAATGTGTTCCTCGAGGGGTTTTGTCGAGTTTGTTCGTAGACGACTTCGCCTTCTATTGCATTTCTCGACGTACTCCATTCGTAGAATGCCGTCTACAGCAATGTTTACACAATCTTCACGATTGGAGTACTAAGTACGGAATTCGGTTCTCCACGGAGAAAGTAGTTTGCGTCAACTTCTGGCGCTGTAGGAGTCGATTACCACCTTCACTCCGACTGGTCCGCATGTCTTATCATTTGCAGATGAAACGAGGTCCCATGGACTGATTTTTGATAGGAAGCTTAGCTGGACATAATCTGCTCTGTTAGGGGACCTGTTTAACACGAAATGAGTGTATGAGAATACATTTAAGTCACACATACTGTCGCTTTAACATAATTATTGGTTCTTATTACACCACTTCTCATTATAAAAGTCAGACTTATTTTCACATTTGTTTTGCTTAGTTATTATAGCATATAGCAAAGCTGAACGCACGATGTAGGCGTTCTCTTAATATACTGCGGGTATTTAGTGGAAAATCGTGGGGAGCGAATCGTGCAGTGCTGCTTCGTTTGTATTGCACATTTATCCGATCCAAGCTGGACTATGGGTGCTTCGTTTTTTCTTCAGCTCGTCCAATCTGTGCTGAAGAAATTATACACGGTCCATAACTCTGGCTTCATTTAGCTATTGGAGCATTTCCCACCAGTCCAGTTGTGAGCCTCTACCCGAAACAGCAGAACCTCCTCTGGAACATCGGTGGGACGTTTTGCTGGGCAATTACGGCTGTGGGTTAAATAATATGCCTTCGCACCCGACGTTTCACCCTTTTTCGACACCTTAATTGACGTGCGTTATACGAACATACGTCGAAATCCAAAGCCACCGGGGTTTCCCTTCCGAGTGCTTCTTAGGAGGCATGCATATCCCTAGTGTACAGGAAGTCTATGACGCCCAAGTCTAACATCCGCAATTCCTTCTTAGAATGTTTATCAGGCCATAAATACCGTATTTTAGTCTATACAGATAGATCTAAAAGCTCTACCATTGTTAGATGTGCGTATATCCATGGAGCCGAAAGCTATACATTCGGTTTCCATGGCAGCACTTCCATGTATAGTGCAGAGCCCTATGCAATATACCGAGCCATTTTACACGTTCGGCGTATAAATTTAGGTGATTGCCTTATCTTAAGTGATTCCCTTAGTGCACTTCAGAGCCTTCGTGAGTGTTACAACCACCATCCTTTTGTACAGTGTATCCAGGACGCCCTCCACCTTTTATGCACCTCTGGTGTTAGCGTAGTGTGTGCATGGATTCCTGGTCACGTAGACTTGCAGGGGAATTAACTGGTGGATTCGACAGCTAAGAGGGCAACCATAGAGTCCAGTGATAACATCCCTTTTATCACCGCGGAAGATTTTAGGCTTGTGCGTAGGGTGGCACTGTCGTGCTGCCGCGATGAGTGCTCTTCTCTCGGTGGAAACAAGCTTTGAACGGTGAAAGAGCTTCCGGTTAACTGGGCGACACCTGTCGCTTTTCCCATCAGGAGGAGATTAGTTTGACTCGTTTGCGTACTGGGCGCTGTTACTTCTCACACAACCACCTTTTAAAGGAGGACCCTACTCCTCTTTGTCCGCTATGTAGTTGTGTTCTTTCGATCCGTTATGTGCTGCTAGAGGGTTCACCTAGCAGACCTTTAGAATTGGCAGCTGCCGGACAGCATGTCGGAAATCCTGTAAGAAAACTCTACGGTGGAAAAGGTTTTACGCTACATCGCGAGAGTTAATTTTCGGATCTAGAGTTTATTTTGTATTTTATTGTCTGTAGTTTGTTACTTTTGTTATATAGTCTATCGCTGGCTTTTGCCATTGTTGTTGGTTATGGTTATCTATCTCTGTTTTATATTTAACATTGCAGTTCTTCAATAGTTGTTTAAAGCTCCCTTTTATTGTCTTTATATTAATATGTTATTATTATTTATCTGATTTTCTGTTTTTATTGATTTTACTTTTTAAATTTTATTTTAATAGATATTGTGGCGAACGCATTGCTGTGGCGAGGTGGCGCGGCCGACGAGTTCAAAGAGACGGGTAGTGCAGTGCGGAGATAAAAGTTTGCCAAAACAGTGGGGGGAAGGAGACGGATTTCTGGAGAGTTCGTCTTTCTTCTAGCGCCGTCTTGATTGTTTGAGAACATTCCGGAATAGTGAGTAAGCTATAAAAGGAGCCGCCGGCCGTTTAATTTCACGAACCCACAAAGTCATAATATATTTCTACTTAGTGTCTAGTTGTATACATGGCTTTTGCCATGATTGTTTTCAAAGGGCGCTGATGACTTTGTTAGTTGAGCGCCCATAAACACAATTTATCATAATATGACACACTTTCTGCGATGCAAAGATATTGGTGTCATTGACATCAATTGGTTTTTTTATGTTCTTTCACTTTTGAAATTTAGAAGGCTGAGTTCTTTAAATGTGTCTAAAGTTTATAGAGCTTGTAGTTAACTGTTTATTCAATTCAATTCAATTTTTTTCATCCTTTAGAATCAAATCTGTACACAGTACCTTGATATAGGATACGTCAGTAATTTACACTTAATATTACAAAGTTAAACATCAAATATACCTAACCTACATTCAATTATATTGTGACACAAATTGGATATAATTATGAGTGAGAGAAATGAACAAGCTAAGTAAATTCATATTTTATGTTTATCTGGATTTGTTAAATTGCAGATATTCCTTTACTGTGTAAAAGCAGTGCTCCTGTAAGAAAGCCCTTGTTCTAGTTTTAAACATGTTGTAGTTATCTATGCTTTTGATGTCATTAGGAAGGGAATTATATACTATTGTACAGGAATGCAGTACTCCATTCTTAAACATTGTAGTTCTGATTGAGGTTACGTGTATATCCTTAATATGCCTCGTGTAATGCATATGAACTCTTCCGTTGTTTTGAAAGTTAAATCTATTTCTTTTTACAAATAAAGCTGTCTCCAAAATATAAGTTCGAGTTTTGAAAATGAACGTTCCGCCAAAGAATCTGTAATAAGAACAGTTAGAAATAGGTGAAATGCCTTACACAAATCCGGAATAAATCTGTGATTGAATTCCCTTTTACCTATTAGTTTTCTTAACTTTGGTACAGAGGATGAGAATAGTTCTTTTTTAGAGTGTTTCTGAAAAATATTACTTGGTCTGGGATTTCATGGATAATCTTCCTCATGTTCATTTTGAAGAATTGCTGCTGCATTCTGAGTCTCTTCGTCAGAGGTTGAATTTAGAAATTTTGGGAAAATAATTTTGAAGAAACTATTAACATTATACATACCCTCAAATATACTTTCTTTACTAGGTTTCAATAATGTCCAAAATGCCTTTAAAAACAACGGCTCTTAAATATGTATTTTGATCTACTAGCTGCTCATCCTAACACGGTTCATCAAACGGTTGTTTGGTTGGTATACAATGTTTAAGCGCTTGTTAATGAAATCATTTGTCCTCTTGTCTCCAATATTCAGCTGGGCAGTAGAAATCTTCTTTAAGAGCTTGACAACGTAGAAGATGCTCACGATCTAGTCCTCACTTCAGTCACAGACAAGCTAATCTGTATAGATATTTTTGTAAACAATCATATCGTGTTAGTAGTCTGTAGGTTGCTACTGCAGATTTTGTAGGTAATGCAGACATATTGTTCGTTTTATCTTGTAAACATTTCCATTGTTTTCCAGATGTTTTGTTTGTGTATTCTTAATTTATTTTTTGTGTTTATTGGATATTATTCTTTTAAAGAGCAAAATGGAATTAAACTAGGTGTTTATATAGTGATAATTTTACTTCCCTTTTTTTAGTTCACCAAAAGTTTCTTTTTCACATTTTGCTTTTATTTTCAAATTATGGTTAATGCCCCATTTCGTTGCCAAAGATGTAGCTGATGAAATTTCTTCTTTAAAATATTTTTAAAGCAAGATCATGGCATTTTTAACAAGAGAACACACTTTACCAAGCTTTGCATATTCTGATGGCATGTGAGATTCAATTAACTTCCTTGAGTTTTTATTGCGAACACTATATGGAAAGTACATTAAAATTTTTATAATTGGTTTTTCAACCCAAAAGCTAGTTCTGTATATTCCTATTTCATAAATACCCAATTGTATCTGACAGAAGCACCAAAGATAAAATATGTTCCAATGTCTTTATGATTTGTTGACTATAATAATCGTTGCAGTCCTAAGTACACCGACATCAGCATAATGTAGTGATTTAAAGAGTAACATCTCGAAGGCCAGTGCGTTGGGGAAAGTTTTCTAAGGTGCAAGAAAGTATACAAATTTCCTACATAGCAGTATTACTGTAAAGTGTAGTTCTGTTCATTCCAGCCGCATACATGTAAAATGTAGTTTCTGGAGTATCTAATTGTTTTCATTATTCTTTTCGTCGTCATTTGGAGCCTCATTTTCATACCTAATTAACGTAAGTAAATATCATTAATTTTATGTAGTTATTTTCCCCTTATAAGCATAACTGTCAAAGTTTATAGAGATCACTGTTCTTCACAGATTACGACGGGAATGAATGCCGAGCATTCTCCACGCTGAGCATACAGTAAGTAGCACTGTGTGGGTCAGTCAGTGAGTGACAATGATGGCAACTAACGATACCGAGAGGCGAAAAGGAGGAGCATGTGACTGCGTGTTAGAAATAATTCTAAAGCGGGGACTGAGTTTGAGGAAATTTGAAAAGATTTAGGCCTTAATTTCCGGGGGGTAGACCGATGTCTGAGTTACCTGATGTGAAAACCAAGAAAAACAATGTGTACACCATCTCAATTCTGAGCATTGCAAAATAATTAAATGGTTAGCTGGGTGCAAGAAAACATTAAAACTTTGTTGGCTTTGGATTTTAGTATCAAACGAGAATGGTGGGTGGAATACTTCAGGTTTCGATTATATGAATAATCTGCTGAAAGCAACTCAGTTTCACCAACAGTCACAAGCACAGGGGTGAAATTCTACTCACCACTTTCGGTACTTGTAGGAGAGATTTAAAATTAAATGAGCCGTGGAAACATGAAGTAATAAGATATACTGAAATGGTCAAAAATAATAGAAAAGTTATTCAACGTCTCATTGATGTCGGAGTGTACTTGGCAAGACAAGAACTTCCCTTCAGAGGACATGCCGAAGAGAAAGATTCAGCGAACCGTGGAAATTATATTGAAATACTGTTCTAAGCAAGTATGATGACACTCTGTCATGTCATTTACAGACTGTGTTCTCGAGTCCGTCAAACCTTGTTCAAAATGGCTTATTAATGGAGTAATCATGGTGTTATTGAATGAAATAAAAAAGAAATACTTCAGTCTGCGTTTTTATCAGTTATTATTGATGAAACCACTCACATACCTGCTCTTTCTCAACTCTCAACTTACAATGCTGGTATCTGACAATGATGAGATAGAATAAAGGTTTCTGGGTTTTACAGATGTAAGCAGAGATCGCAGTGCTAAGGCACTAGCAAAATACGTATTCCATATGGTGGACGAGTTTATATGTGACTTTATATTGGTCGCTCAATGTTATGATGGAGTGGCCGTGATGTCGGGGGATTTTAGTGGATTATAGAAAAGAGTAAAAGCAAAATATCCTGATGATTTATTTATACATTGTTTTGCTCATAGATTGAATATTGTCCTTTCACAGACAAGATCCAACATAAAAGAACGCATTTTTTCATGACCTAAGTAGTTTGTGTTCTTTCTTCCCCAAACCTACAAAAAGAACTGCTGAATTATATATGGAGGCGAAAAAAAAAGTTTCCGAAAGTATGTCCAACACGATGGAATTATAATGGAAGACTGGTTGAAACTGTTCGGGAACATAAAGTAGAATTACTTCAGTTGTTCGAGAACATTCTTGATAATCCAAATCAATGGAATAGTAAAACTGATCACAAAGCTCGAGGTTTTAAAAGGTTCTTTTTGATTTGGCATTCAACTTTCTTCTCTTAATTTTCAGTGAAATATTTTGCTTAACTGATGCCCTTTTTAAAATTCTGCAGACAAAAATATTGGATATAAATTATTGCACTGCCAAAGTAAGGGAAACAAAAGCCACTCTACAAGAAAAGAGAAACGAATTTGGTACAGTATGGGATAAATGTAATGAGAATTAGGAACTGTCAAAGAAAAGACGTCAAAATAACGAATTTGATGAAAAAGATCAAAGCCGAATCTATTGTGAAATATTAGGTAGTATACAAATCAAATTCAAATTAGGTTTGAGGGTTTAGAAAAGGTTAAATTCGTGTAATGGATTGGACAAAATAATATTATAAGCAAATTTCCTGAAGAAGCATTCTGTTTACAGAAAGCAAGTTATGGTCAGTATTTTGACTTTGCTCGCCTTGTTGTTTATACCTCTAATGAGTATCTGTAAGGGAGTTCAGAAACTTATGATTTATTTGAAATCTAGTGCTTTCTGATCGTCCACCTTTTGTGAACCCCTCAAGTCGTGTGCACAGACATCCATAATCCCAGCGTCCAACGCGAGTGACCAACGATCTTTTTTCGACGATTCGTCGAATTCATACTTGCTGCAGAAAGACCCAAGGGCAGCAAAGACTCGCAAATTTATTTGTTCTAGCTATTCAGAAAAAACTGGTAAAACTGAAATCATCGGAAAATAAAGAGGAATTCTACAGATTAGCGATAGATGAATTTATCAAAAGGAGGGACGGATTGAATTGGTTTTCAAGTGAGAGAAAAAACTTTAAGTAGGCCGGTTTATTATGAAATGATGATGATTATCACCATCATTACTATTACTACTGTTACTGTCACTGTTAGTGTTAGTGTTACTGTTACTGTTAGTGTTACTGTTAGTGTTACTGTCGCTGTTACTGTTAATAATAATCATAATAATAATTGATGATGCTAATAATGATGAGGAGGAAGAACAAGAAAATCAATGGCAGCCCTAACTTTTTCAAACAACTATACTCATGCATCCGCAAAATGACTCATTTCAAGCAGATAGTTGACCTTTTAGCTAGATCATGTTCTGAAATATCTAAAAAAGCGATCCTAGTTCTTATCAATAAAAAAACGAACAACAACCATTTATAACACAAAGAATAAAGATTGATGATTCATTGCAATATAATATACAAATGCAAGAATTGGAAGGGATTCTTAAAAAAATGTAGTAATACGGTCCAGCATTTGATTTCATGTCCTATGAAATAATAAGTGGTATTATTTAACCTATATGGTCAACTAAAATATTCCGTATGCAATGGCGAAGTACCATAGTAATACCAATCCTTATGTCTGATAAAGGTAACTTATTGCTTCAAAGTTATAGATCTACAGCAGTGTTTCTCAAAGTGTGGTCCGCGGATACCTTGAGGACCGCGAGGGGATGTCAGGGGGTCCGCGAGGGTGTCCCTTAAGTAAAGTTATAATAATGAACTAAAACTATAGAAGATTTAGAATTGTATTTACTGAATCACTTACCTGCTCGGTGCCTAATTACGTTTGTTTTATTGAACATTTTTATACATCTATGTCATGGCGAAGTCAAACAGCTGAGAGGTGCAATCAACGTAACAGTTGGGAGCGTGTGGTACAGCGTTATAATAGCAGCGACGGAAGGTTGTTAAACTTGTTACCAAAGGAGTGATGATAATGTGTATAAGGGCGCTCAACTACGGCGGTCATCAGCGCCCTTACAAAAACAAGTCATGGCAAAAGCCAGATATAAAAATTTCCAAAAATTATATAAGTATAAATAAAACCATTAAAATTGCACACACATGTATGTATATATATATGTATATATATATATATATATATATATATATATATATATATATATATATATATATATATATATATATATATATATATATATATATATATATATATTTAAAAAGAAGAAGAAAACGAAATATCAATCAATACCTACTAAACATTTCCTTCACTAAATCCTAAAGTGTAATCTAGAAAGGAATCTAAATACCTTCTCCACTACTGCGTTATCGTCCGCTAGCATTTCTGCAAAGCTGGCTGGCAGCTGCAGAGGCGTCCTAAGGTATGCTAGGTGAAAACACTCTAGCAGCACATGTCGTACAGATAACGCTACATTGCAAAACGGACACAGCCTAGCAGGCTCCTTTTTGAAAAGAAAACTATGAGTAGAAAAAGCAGTGCCCAATACGTAACCGAGCCAAACTCATCTCCTCGCGACGAAATGACCGACAGGAGGTAACCCAGGGAATCGGAAGTTCTTTGACAGTTCTAAGTTTATTATTGCCGAGAGCGGACCACCCTTCCTGCCAGCAGGTTTGCACAGCTCTCCGCAATACGGCCCTAAAATCTTCCGATGTCACAGATGGACTCAAACCCTGGGCTTCATGGTAGCCGTTTTGGCTGCCAAGTCCGCCATTTCATTCCCCCGCAAGCCTACGTGACCTGGGATCCATGCACACACCACGTAAACGCCAGAAGCGTGTGTTACCAAAAGAGGTATATTGTGCCCTTTCCGACCACTTATATGTCCGAGCAAACATTTGCAGTGTTGTGCAACATCAAGTGATTGGAAAAAAAAAAAAAAAAACCGACTTGCCGGTGTACTTGTCAACGGACATAAAAGTAAGAATCACCAACATTGGCCCCAGCTTAACTGAGCTTATTCAATAAAAAATAAAAAAACAGTTGCATTGTTCACATTAATACATTCCAAAGAACAAAGTTTCGAGCTTTTGCCACGTAAACTGATACTAATTTCTTTGAAATGGTTAAACTGTGGACTCAGAACATTATGAATAACTTTTTATAATTATAAAGTAGTGTCTTTACATGGAAAATAAATTCATTTTTATAAACAAAGAATGTGGTATTTCAAATTCTTACCGATGTAAGGCTGAAGTTAAATAAAAATTAGTTGGGCAAACTTGAATACAATTTACTTCAAAGTGGATTTTTTTAAATAAAGATATTTTTTTATTTAAAATACATTTTATAGACAAGCTTATTTTATTTACGTAGAAAATTTTATTTGGTTTAACTTTAACTTTTTAATTTACAATTCATTAAATTTAAAGCTAAATGCTTAAGAAAATATCTTAAAGTATACATACAGTAATCATTTAGTAGCATTCAACCAAAAGCCGACTCGTTTATATAAATTGAGTTGCCAAACTATGGAGGTCTGCGAACAAGTTGCTAGATGATAAGGGGTCCTTGGCCAGAAGAGTTTGAGAAACACTGATCTATAGCATTGACATACTGTATGTGTAAAACTGATTGAAAAAATGTGGACCTTAGAAAAAAAAAACAAGCTTTTAACTTGTGTGCAAAGTAGATTTAGAAAACACCGTTTTATAACAGATCATCTCTTATCTCTTGAAACAGTAATATAGAAAGTATTTAACCCCCTTATAGGGAACCCAGAGGTACCGGTTTCACCAAGACAGTCCCGCATTTTAGCCTTTTCGGTTCAATTGTCCCTGTGTCTCGAAAAGTTTTGCCCGGGACGCTAAGTATCCCGGTGTTTAGAGGTTTATTAGTACTGAATATTTTTGCATCTTAAATAAATGAAATATCTGTAATTTTATTACACTTGCATTCCTTGGCATGGAGAAATGTGGTTTCTCAAATAAGTATCAAAAAGGAAATATTTCGCTATTTGATCGTTATGTTGGTACCGAAGCGTATGTTTACTATTGGCGGAAGCGGCGTTCTAGTTTCTACAGACGATGCGAATTGGCTTATATCTTTTTCTATGTACGTGCTTCCACATGTGTGAACACGAGGATACTAAAGTTATTATTCGATTTAATTTGTTTCTACTGTAACTGTGAAGTAAATTAAGAAAATACCTAAGCGAAAGTTTAAATTTAGTTATTTTGTTAAAGAGCAATTTCCATTTTCGAAGGAGAGTAGTATTGATAGTACTGGATCTGGATTTGAAGTGGAGTGTAATTTCTGCCACAGTGTGTTTAGCATTAGCCATGGAGGGAAATCTGATCATGTTCAATAGAATAAAGTTCAGCTAATAATACTGTTTTAATATCTGTGTTAATTCATTATTAACCCTATTTATATATGTAACAGGTCTTTCGGTTTTCTGATAGCATAATGTCAAAGTATCCCGTTTTTTTCATTTCAGAATCTGGGACTTTTTTCTGGGGTTTTCCCTCGCCTTGAATGACAAATGTCGGGTAACTCTGAGCTCTATTGACCCTGGGCTCATTTGAGCATCATTTCACTTATTCCATTCATCGTCCGACATGACTTAACTTTGGAGGACGTAAATTACAAAAACAAAAAACGAAAAAAAACTCTACCCCCTCGACATCTAGTAAGCATTAATCTGGACATAGAGAAAGTCTGTTACAGCGTATTCAAACAACATATACCCAAAATGCCACAAAAAGACAATATTAACGGAAACGTGGTATATTTTATAAGGTAACTGTACGCCATATGACCTGTTACTCAATATGGCCTAGTGGCTATTTCTTGGTAACCGTGACGGTAATCCGCTAGGTGGCCGCTCATTCACGTTTGGTAAGCTATGTCAACTATCTCTGTGTCACACCCAGTACGCAAGTGACTAACAGCCATTTCACAATTAATATTCGTTTGATGGAAATTAGGCCGCGCCGTGGCTCAGTGGTTAGACCGCTTGGCTCTCACCAAGGCGGCCCGGGTTCGATCGCAGGCGACCGCAAAGTGAGATTTGTGGTGGTCAACACGGCGCTGGGGCGGCTTTTTTTCCGGGATATCCGGTTTCCCTAGCCATCTCATTCCACCGGTGCTCCATCTTCATCTCATGTATGATCAGTGCCATCGCCTACGGTAACGTACGTTGTAAAAGCGGGCGTTAAACACTACACATTTGATGGAAATTAATTGTTCTTTCACACTGGCCGTGTGTAGGCTAAAGTATGGAAAGATAGAGTCAGACTGAAAAATTCAATGCCATAGCCGGGATTTGAACCACGGTTCTTCCGGTTGACGTCCAGCTGCTCTAACCTTTGAGCTACTATGGCCAACGTGCCAACATGACATTAAATTCTCCAACTGACGCATGTTTTTTCCGGTAAACCACTTAGGAGTTCTCATAAACACATGAGACAAACCTTAATGGCGACTTACAACGTGTAAGTACTTTAAGGCCCGGGCTTTATAGTTAACCACTATTAGGTCAATTGATGGAAATTAATTGTTATTTCACACTGGCCGCGTGTAGGCTAAAGTATGGAAAGTAAGAGTGAGACTGAAAAGTTCAATGCCATAGCCGGGATTTGAACCACGGATCTTCTGATTGCCGTCCAGCTGCTCTAACCCTTGAGCTACTATGGCATGAATGGCAGTGGCATTGAATTTTTCAGTCTGACTCTATCTTTCCATACTTTAGCATACACACGACCAGTGTGAAAGAACAATTAATTTCCATTAATTGACCTAATAGTGGTTGATTATAAAGCCCGGGCCTTAAAGTACTTACAGCATAGTAATGCGCCATTAAGATAGTTGTCTCATGTGTTTATGAAAATTCCTAAGTGGTTTACCGGAAAAAACATGAGTCAGTTGGAGAATTTAATGTCATGTTGGCACGTTGTCCATAGTAGCTCAAAGGTTAGAGCAGCTGGACGGCAACCAGAAGATCCGCGGCTCAAATCCCGGCTATGGCATTGAATTATTCAGTCTGACTCTATGTTTCCATAATTTTCATTTGTTTGTCGCCCGTGTTATTATTTTATGCAGGTAAGTTTCTTGTGTTAGTGATTCATTGGAATTTTTCTACAAACATGTTACCATGCCAATTACTTCATGCAACTGTCCTGTTTTAAATTATAGAATAACTTTTATGAATGCAGCAACCTTTGTGTAGCTACACGTGTGAAATTATTTGCTTGTAATGTGGATCCAACATGGCCTGGTGGGCCATACTGAGTATGCACTTTAGCGATAGCAGGTCATATTGAGTATCGACTTTTACTGATGACTTTTTTATTTATTTTCTGTAGTTGTGACCTCAAACCACGATAAGATACGAGATTGATGGAGCCAAGATGACCTAACAAAAGCTATGGAAGCCATCAGTAAGGAAAAACAAAAGTATCCGACTATCAAGCAGAAAAGGAGTTTGTTATTCCACAAAGAACTCTCCGTAGGTATGCCAAATCTAGATGTAAAATCAAAGCAAAATTGGGTCGAAAGTTTACTATGTCTGAAGAACAAACTGATGCACTTTGTTCACGAATAGTGGGGTTGGCAGAAGTGGGATGTCCAATGACAACTAAAATATTAAGATGATATGTCTATAGATTCTGCAAGAAAAACATTACTCATCAGTGTCCTTATGTAAAGCATATTGCACGCTACAAGTGGGCAAAGAAATTTATTAAGGATAACCCTACAATTTCTATCAGAAAATCCCAAAATCTTAATCCAGCTAGGGTACAAAAGTTAAACAAAGTTGTTGTTCAAGACCATTTTCAAAAGGTTGAAACTCTCTTTGAAGAAATTGGCATTTTTGGAAATCCTGAAAGACTTTTCAACATAGATGAGAAAGGCTGCAGATTGCATTTACACAAAGAACCACAGGTACTCGCAAAAAGGCCTCACGCAGAGTACACGTAATTGACAATGAATATGGAAAAAATGTAACTGTTGTCTCTTGTGCAAGTGCAAGATGATCTTATTCAAAGGAAAACGCATGAAACTGGAGTTTGCTGCCGATCTACCTCCTGGCTCTGTTTGCTGCATGACAGAAAGAGAATAAATAACACCAAAGATTTTTTTTGGAATGGTTACACCATTTTGGTTATCATAAACCTGCTGGTCGATGCTTACTGCGTTGTGATGGAGCGAAAAACCACTTAGATTATGAAATGATGGAGATCGCAGACATGTACGACATAGTTTTATACTGTCTCCCCTCCAACACTACTCATGAGCTGCATTCGATGAGGCAGTATTTCGTTCATTTGAAGAACATTGGTATCAAGAAGTGGTGATGTACTGGCACAATCATTGTGAAAGAATATTAACTAAGCCACGCTTTGGAAACTTTTTTGCCAAAGTTTGAGAATAATGCATGGCCGTATCTAATATCACATCTGGATTTAAAGCTACTGGATTGTATCCATATTATCCTAATGCAATACCGGAAGTTGCATTTGCACCTAGTACGACTTCAGAGTTGCAAAATACTGCAGCTTCAGAACCTATGACCACATCAACTACTCAAAAATCAGGAGACACTTCAACCTCAGAACCCGGACCTTCAGGTGCACCAAATAGAAATCTGAATGGAGTACTATACTGTGTGTGAAGGAGGGTGACTCTGTCGAAAAGGTGTTTATTGATTCAGAAGACGATGAAGCTGCTTATATGAGCACATTTTGTGAGCTACTCCCAGCACCAAAGAAACAAAGCACTCAAGTGTCCAAGAGAAACCCTGTTTTGAACAGCAAAGGAACTGTTTTGAAGAAATTACTATTTTCGACAAAGGTTGAAACCAAAGCTCTTGGAATAGCCTAGAGGTTTAAGTTCAGTCTGTATTACCAGGTGTTAATAAACATAATGCATACTCTAACTCACATCATTAGATTCATTAGTTTCTATTATTTTAAATGTTCTACTAACAGAAGTTAAATAGGCCATATTGGGTATACAGTCCACTCAATATGTCCAAAACTAATCTTTTTGTATATTTGTTATTGTTGCTTGTGTAATCATTTTAGTTGCTCCACGTCCTAATATTACATGTCCAGTTTGATGAAATTTATATTGTAGCCAAATAGTATATTTCCATTGCTATAATTTATTGCCACTCATAAAAATGTAAAAAATTGATAATACTTAAACTTAAGTAGTCCATATGGGGTACAGTTACCTTAGAACATTTTCTGAAATGTAGAAAAATTCAAGTAAAATTGAAATGTTAACTTTCTGAAAGAGTTATGTAAACAACGGCGTCCCTCAAGAATCTGTATTAAGTGTAGCACTACTCCTAGTTGCTATAAATGACATAATTTCTATCGTTCAAGCACCTGTACAAGCAACTCTATTTGCAGATGATCTCACAATATTTTGTCATGGTAAAAATCAAGGTCTCCTGCATAAAAGCTGTCAGAGGGAACGATATCAAATATAGAATCTTGGTTACAAGTGACAGTTTAAAACTTTCAGTATAAAAATTAAATGTACAGTTTTTTTGAAAACCAGGAAAAAGCCCATTGGACCTGTAATACATGATCATGGTCATAAAATTTAAGTAGTGAAAACAGTGAAAGCAATGAAACTACTCGGTATAACATTTGATCCAAGATTAACATGGGTCCTCCATATCAAAGGATGCGTGATAGTTGAAAAAAAATCTGAATGTCAAGACATTGGCAGTCAAAAACTGGGGAGCAGAGATCTGTGTTCTTAGTATGACCTAAAAACATTAATCCGAAAGATAGACACAGGTCAATAATCTATAATTCGGCTAAACCCACAACAGATAAAATTCAGCTAAGAAGAAAACAGCTGAGCCTGACATACCTATTAGAACAAAATGCATTCATTAATTCATCAAAAGTCGTTTATGCCAGACACACTACAAAAGATGAAAGATTACAAATATTTGCAGTTATGGATAGATAGAGAATATCCTGTTTTCTTGAAAGAACTAAGACTAGATCTTCCCTTGCTAATACATAGAACTAGCAAAATTAAAATTTCTGCATGGAGACTTCCAGTTCCAAAGATAAATGTGGAAATGTCTAGTCATAAAGATAAAGCGGACAGAACAGTGTACCAGAAGCTATTTAAATAAATAAATGCCCACTATCCAGGTACAATGAAATGTACAAAGGTGGCTCCCATTCCAGTTTGGAAATGGCTATGCTACTGTATCTCAAGAAGCTATATAAACTGTCATAAACAATCCATTAGCTTCAAACGAAATATTTCTTTTTTTTTTAATTCAAATAAAATTCGTTTCACAATTGTTCTTCTATAATTAACTTTTTTATTTCTTTACTCTGTAAATTATAATTACAGAAATCTAGAAAATAATTTAACCTTATCCATCACTTCTAATAATTTTTGTATTAAAAATATATAATAAACCTTCATGGATACCACCCCACCAAGGAATAGAAAGAAATGAAAAGCCAATGAATATGGTAAAAGAGCAAGAAAATAACCACCGGTATCCCCTTGAATACCTACCTATTCCACATGACGATGTTATAAAGAAAATGATTAAAGACTAGAAACATCATTGGTTAGAAACCAATGTATATAGTTAATTCCCACAAGAGAAACTAAACACATTTCCTACCCAGTGTCTTTATAAACGTACAGCTCGAAAACAAATATTACTCTCCAGACTTAGAATTGGTCATACTAAGCTTACACATGATTACCTATTTTCCACCAGACCACACTGTGAACTACGCAACCAACAATTACCAGTAAATTATATTATAAACGAATGTACCCACTGTTCTACCTCTTCATAAAATTCCTACAGATCTTCGTTATTTACAAGATGAACCAAAGAGTTTACAGTTATATTTATTTCTGCAAGACTGTAAATTAACTTCATTAATATGAAAATTATTCACCATTACCTGGTCCAGGCGTATCCTGTGTAGTGAGAGCTCTAATTAATAAACAACACTTTCCATACTACCATAGTTCTATGCAACATCGATTCTGCAGTTCTTTATGAACATGTAATTTACGTGAACTTGTGCGTTTATGTTGTACCGCAACACGTTCCCATAATATTAATTGTACTGACCAACTGTATACAAAAATTTTGTACCTCTAAACAGTTGTCGATATAAGACCATTGTTGTTATACGTCATTAAATAAATTTATCTTGAAAAAATAAAACGACATTTTGAGGATTGTAACTATAGCAGTTCACTCTTTTCGTAAAACTATTTTGAGCACCTGTGTCTAAGAAGAAATGGAAAAACTTTTGGAATTATGACGTTATGCAGCTTAATTTTTACCACTAGTTTCATTCGATTAGTAAGTAAAGTTTATTCGCCCTTCCCCTTAAACGCTTTGGGGCTAATGTAAAGAAAATGCCGATATTTAAATTTAAAAGTACAAATAACTTCATTGGCGGAACTTGTTTCCCTACCTCTTGAGCAAAATTTTGTATTGTTACCAACTGCATGTGAGCAATATGCTGCCATCTGCATGGAATTAAACATATAGGCGTAACTGCGCGTAAGGCAGCAATGCTATGCACGAGAATTTTAAGAACACAACAGCTGAAATGGTTACAAGTTAACAATACATTATTTTGTTTATAATCGTCCGAATCGTAGCCTTTTTTAAAATTTAGATTTTTATAGGTTAGTAATGTCAGTAATATCTCATGTGGGTTGTGGCAAAAGAAGTTGCAAATTGAAGTGCTTGCTGTGAAGAATAAGAAAAATAATGGCAGCAGGTTATACAGATTTAAGACAGAAGTTACAATTCAAGCAGAAGACGTACAGAACACAGTTGAAGGAGAAGAAGTTAGTATTCATTACATTAAATTAAAGTGAATTAGGAAGTATACATATAATGTAATTAGAACAATAAGAACAGATACAGTTGTTTAGAGGTTATAGATGCTCATCACTGAAGGCATGGCACCATCGAATTCATTTGTAAAAATCTTGACAGCTGATTTAGAATGTAATTTTAAGAAGAATTTGAAATTTGTAGTTAAGTGTTAAATACACAATAGAACATTAAACATCATTTGTGTTACAGATATACTATATCTCAGCAGTATTCACCATATCAAAGTGTTGAAGATAATTTGGTGATTCTGAAGCAAATTCATACGGGCATTCAGCAGCGTCGTCTGTTTGATAATGAACAATGTGCAAAAATAGAAGCAAAAATTGATGAAGTGGTTGAACTAGCTGATAAAGGGAAATACAAACCATGCACAGTTGACAGGGCACCTCTTCGAAATAAGTGAGTTTTTTAAATGTCTAGTATTTTTCCCTGTTTAATATATCTACTGAAAGTTCACTTACTTGTGAAAGGGGTTTTTGGCAAATATGTGAATATGTTGCATCAAACTGGTATAATTTTATGTTGCACATGTTAATAAAGTTGGAGGTGATGTAGTAGGTAAGTAAAACTGTAAATTTGCCAATATATTGAATAACTATTAAAGCTATGTGAGCTTGAATAATTGATCAATATATACCTCAAAATTATAATTCAAATATTGGACTGATGACTATTGGGTATTTTCGATTAATTTTTATGAATAATTTGCACATTGAGAAACTCATTTTGAAATATTAAATGTAAAATAAGATTATAGCTACAATCAATATTCATACTTTAGGTGAAACTTCTGCATGTGGCTCCCCTCTTAAAACTGAATAAGTACTAGAATGTGAATAAAACAAATATTAAATGTAAAATAAGATTATAGCTACAATCAATATTCATAATTTAGGTGAAACTTCTGTTTGTGGCTCCCATATTAAAACTGAATAAGTACTAGAATGTGAATAAAACTCAGTAGAATAGCTTAAGAGTTACTTTTTGGAGTTTAGTTGACCACTTTCATAGCATTTATCATTGCAATTAAACTTGTGGCTACACTTTTTTGTTCATTAGCAGCCTTTGGCTACCTTTTCTTAATTCCTCTATTTCTGAAAGGCAGCTCTTAGCAGTTATCATGACTAAGGCCATCAATTCCAGGGCTTTACTTTGTATCTTAGGGTCCTTAACCTTGAGCTATCTTTAGTGTCATAAAAGTGGCTACGGGGTGGATAAAAGGCTTTAAGTGTGTTCACGTCAACTCTAAAAGTAACTCCTAAGGTTTCCTGATAAATGTTGTTCACTTTCTAGTTTTTTCGGTTTAAAGGGGAACTCCGCATGCAGATTTTACACTATTTTACTTTCTGGCACATGTGAATATGACAAAACTGCTAAAGGCGTCAAACAAACAAATAAATCATTTTTATGGACAAAAACTTTTATTATGGGAGAGCAAAATTTATCTCTAGCTTGGCACGTACATATACCTTAGGCATATCCTGCATATCCTCTATCTTGTAGAGTTCTTTGCTAGTGTTTTTTCCTGTGCGACATGCATATTAAACAAAGGAAAAAGTGAAAATGCTGCTAATGCATGTACTTCAGTGCCATACATACATTGCAGAAATAAAGCAAATATTCTTGTACCTCCCTTAAAATGAGTCCATTTATCCAGATAACTCACCCTGACAGATTCAAACTTTAGTCCTCTTAAATATGAGGCAGACATGCTGTCACCTATAATACAGTGACGGGCAAATATCTAGTGGTTAGCATGTTGGCTTTGATTTATCACTTTAATAATTTGTACAATACAAGGAATATAATAACTATATAATGTGGAAAAGGCGCTGACACAATGATTGTACTCATATATCTAGGAGACCAGTGGTGCAGTGTGGTATATCATCTAATGTTTAAAAAATAAAGAAGAGAAGGGAAGGAGAGAGCATGCTTTAATTTAAACTTAACCTCCAGTTGTAGTGCAATATTCACTTGAAAATGTAATACTTCTCTTATTTCAATGTAGTTGCTATTTTAAAATTAGTTGTAATATAGGCATGCTGGAGGATGACTTTATTATAAGTTAAATGACAATGTTTTGATTTGGAAAACCAAAGGAAAATATCAATCAGAAACAAAATTACTTGATTAGCTGGATTATTCTGCTTTTCTGGGCAGAAACATCAATAATGTCATCCTCGAAGCTGGGCTGGGAGAATAGATCTTGTAACGGTTTACTTTCAGTGTCATTGTGGCTAGATATAGAAGTCTCCCTCTGTGCTTAGTATTCCTGAGGTAACTTTTAATCCTTTTTAGGTAGGAAAAATGATTGTTCGTGAAGCAGCTTGTTGCAGTATTGTCATCACCAAAGAGATATAACAGCTCTGCTTACTTGAAAGTTTGAGGCAAAACTGAAGAAAGATCCACTGATTTTACGTACAGATGCAGTTCAACAACACTTTATTTTCATTTCATATCAATATAGACTACATACAATTCACTTTTTAATCTAAAGAATTAAAATAGGACTATAATTACACTTTAAATTTCAAAACACCACTTCTGGAAACTTTTTCTTGGAAGTACAAGAATTGTGAAAGATGAAGAGAAACGAAGATCAGTTTTGGATTTGAGCAAATCTTTCAGATATACACTGTTAAACTTTGCCAATAATTTCAAAGAATAGGATCTTACATGGATTTCTTATCTAATACTGTCCAACTCTTTTGGCCAGTCGATTTGGCGTTTCAGTAGTGTCATTTGTCAATTTTTCTGCAGAAAATGCTGGAAGTTTTTAATATTTTATTATGGTAGGCTGTTTACCTCTTCTGGACACTAAAAGCAACATATCATTGTACTTAAATATGTTAGAATGAACTGTCAAAATAAAATAAAAACATAAGTCTCTCAGTTTGTTCAGTAAACCACCTGCATACATATTTGTTTCTTAGCCGTTGTATTCAAATATCTCCTCTACTCATCCTTGAAGTCTCTTACTGTAGCAAGCAGTTAACTTTTGAAATTCCACTAGGTTTGTGATACAGAAGGAATTCTTTTTACGTTTTCTACTACATACAGTAAATAGAGGAAGTATTGTATTCCGTCCAAAAATCTAATATCAAGATTTAATCGAAAATACATGTTATGAGACTCACTGCATTCTACCCCCATTTTTGTTTAAAAAAAAAAAAAAAAGAGGTTTTGTGTGTGTGTGTGCGTGAGAGAGAGAGAGAGAGAGAGAGAGAGAGAGAGAGAGAGAGAGAGAGAGAGAGAAGCATGCGAGTGACAGAGAGAGTAGCATAATCCAAAAGCATGTCTGCCTCACGTTCAAGAGGTCGTCAGTTTGAATCTCAGTCAGGCTTAATTAACTGAATAAGGCTTTTTCTCGGGTTTTCCCTTATCCTGAAAGATGAATGTCAGGTAACTCTAAGCTCTATGAACCTTGGGCGCATTTGTTCATTTCAGCTATTTTATTCATCATCCAATATGACCTAACGGAGGATGTAAATTAAAAAAAAAAAAAAAGAAGTTACACTAGTATAAATATTTGCTACTAAGGCTCCACTTTTCTTAAGAAATTGATGTTAATACTTCTTAAGATAAGTGGAGCCTTAGTAGCAAATATTTATATTTGTGTAATATTTATTGCTTCACTGTAACTAGCTTCATTTTCTACATAAAAAAGAAGTTGTTTAAATACCATACTTGGTAATTTAAGTTCAGCGTCTTTCAGAAATGCAACATAAAGATTTTTCCATCCCAAACTACTCTTTACATGGAAACTTTTTCTAAAATAATTTTTCATAAATGACTGACAATTTTGATTAAATTAGCATATGTTTAAGATATTCTCATGATAAATGAATTGTATATCTGGAATTTTCTGGGAATACGCTCAGAAGTCCTTCTTAATTCTGGGTGACTTCCAAAATTAGAATTTGGAATCTCTTGAATGTGAAACATGTACTCTCACAGTGCAGAAGTAAGAAATAACTTTTATGACAATACTTTGTAGAAGGATGATTAGTCATGTGACTCAGCTTATCCAATTCTTTTCTATAAACAGTTTCGAGTGAAGCCAAATGGTTTCATTATAGCTTTTCTCAGTTGGAGTTTTACTGAATTATAAAATAGTATGTGATCTCTCTTTATACAGCTTGGTGGAGCACATAGTACTTAAAAGTGTCATTTAGGGAACTAGTGTATTACATTCATATTGATAAATGAAGATTACCAAAAAACATACAATGCAATTTTCAATCTGCCTTTGTACTTATCTCTTGGAGGAACAACAGATAGTATCAATCTCTTTCAAATACACATTTTCTAATTAGTGTAAGTTGAACATGTGAAATATCTGTGCTAGGCATAGTTGAATTTGTTTTTTCGTTTTTTCTCTCTCAGATACTTCTTTGGAGAAGGATACACATATGGTTCACAGCTTTCCAAAAGGGGACCGGGAATGGAACGACTGTATCCGCCAGGAGAAGTGGACCCCATACCTGATTGGGTTCACAAACTAGTGATAGACCCACTGGTGAAAGCAAATATAGTTCCAGAAGGTTTCATCAATTCTGCAGTGATTAATGACTACCAGCCTGGAGGATGTATAGTTTCACATATTGATCCAATTCATATATTTGACAGGTAAGTCGGTGCCTTAATTGTTTAGTATTAAGGAATTTAAAAAAGTTTGCTAAAAGCTCAGAATTATTATAAATAATGTATTTTTTTTTTGGGGGGGGGGAAGCTCTATATACAAATATAATAATTTGTAACATAAAACTTCACTTATCTTATAAGAAATGATTAAACTTTTCTTATTAATTGATTAGGATCATGATTTCGTGAAACAGTTGTTTCACAACAGTTTCCTTGTTGTCCAACAAGGTTGTTTAAGGCTTTAGCTGAAGATGTGAGAAACTACAGATTACGTAGAAAATGAAGCTAGCTACAGTAAAGCAATAAATATTTGTAACAAAAAACCTCACTTATCTTAAGAAAATGGTGTTAATTCTTATTTCTAATGGAGATCAATTTCACAAATAGATTACTTGTATCTTCAGTTTATTGATGGACTGAAGATACAAGCATTCTTACTAAAATTAGGCAAGTGAGTCAACCTTGTATATACTTTTCTCCACTTAAAAGTTTCATAAAAAACTTGTAAGTGGAGAAAAGTATATACAAGCTTGACTCACTTGCCTAATTTTAGTAACAATGGCACTCCACATTCTGAAATACTTCTTTTTATTCTATACAAGCATTCTGTTTGTGAAATCGATCTCCATTAGAAGAATTAACACCATTGTCTTAAGGTAAGTGAAGTTTTTTGTTACGAATATTTATACTTGTGTAATGTGAAAAACTGTATCACAAAATGGCACTCCTAATCAATTAATAAGAAAACTTTCATCATTTCTTATAAGATAAGTGGAGTTTTATATTACAAATTATTATATTTGTATATATTTGTTTGCTTCACTGTTAATAGCTTCATATTTTACGTATTTATTAAAGGAAACTCTATTTAAGAAAGACGGGAAAATGTAAAGAAGAAAGATGATAACATAAAATCATGAATCTGTATCAACAATTGTAAATGGTTTTAAACTGTATACTTGTAATCGGCACTTTATGGTTGAATCATCTCTTATCCAATGTACTTCTTTGCTCAAGTTGGCATGAATGATTAGTTGTATAGCATTGGTTTTTTTGTGGTGATATTGATCCATTCCCAGAATCTGGTATTTAAGCGTTTGGAAATATAACAACTTCAAAGTAGACTTACTGACATATAAAGCAATTAATGGAGGCAAATCCTGGCACCTGTGCTGCCAACCTGATAGAACAAATTTTGGAAGACAAAGTAAGCTATTGTAAATTGGAAGAAAGATCACGTTTTAAAATTTTGATTTCACTATTAAAGTGAGGCTTTGTTTTTATTATTAATTTTTGTGTGACAAACTTGACTGGAATTTAAATAAAAATATGCATAGGTAACTCTGAACAGCATCACTTAATGACATTTTTAAATTTTAGTTGTGGGATATCAACCTTAATAAAAGTGTTAATCAAACAAGTAGGTTAGCCTACTTCAAATAACAGCAGCTACAAAGCAATCAACATATTTTGTTGTGAATAATTTGACATTAATAGCTCTTATCATCGCTGTCCTCTTTCTTTGAACTATACAGTTCATTTTTGACATTTCATTAAACATTTGAAATTTGAAACAGTGTAATTATAAATAAATAGCTGTGTATTTATTGCTGACAGGAAAGGAAGTATAGAAGAGACAAAGATATTTCCATGTAAACTGGTTACAAGTCATTTAGCAAATTAAAGATACATTTTGTCATTTTCGCACTCAATTTGATTTGTTAATTATAGTGCTTTGTAAAGCATATAATATTATAAAAAGGTGCAAATAATTATACTTTAAGTTATCTCTATAATCATATTTAAAATGAAGGAAGATACAATAAGTTGATGATAAAATATTTCAGTAGATAAGTAGTCAATATGTGATTTTGGTCAATCTGCTGTAAAAATGGTAGGGTTTGAAGCATTGTTCTAGTACTCCTGTGCACAGTAGGCCATATCACAAATCTAAAGAGGAAAAATTAATTTTATTGGTGAGCAAGAAACGTTGCTTCTTTAATGTAATTTATTTATATCCAAAGTTTACTGCTGTGTGTAATGGAGAATGGTTAGAATAAACACTTAAGTGTGGGTGGCTGATAAATACGGTATGTGCCAAAATATACAGTACTAATTTTCGCACAGTGCATATGTGTACACCTAAGCGTCTGCATCTTGTTACATCACCATGATGTATAATTGTGTAAAGAACATTGTGCTCTGTGATCGGAAGTGACAGTGGGTCTTGCAACAGAAGAAAAAGTGTTTATAGTGGAGTATTATTTTCGCTTGTATGGAAACAGTTATTAAGGCGGGCCAAAGTTAGTTGGTTAGTTAAAGTTAGTGGTGGAACAATAACATGGACACTTCAATAAGCCAGCATCTAACAACACAGTTATGCTATCTGTTAAAAAAATTTTGTCATACGGGTACTTTATTGTGTCAATGCAAGGGAAGGTCTGGTAGGCCAGTAGCTGTGTCCACAAGGAAAGTGATTGATGTATCCTCAATCAGGTGTTGCAGTCTCCAAAGCAAAGTCTGTGGCAAACATCCTTGAAATTAAACATCAGCAATACATCACTTTGACGATTGTTTAAAGACATAGGTGGATTTCCGTACCAAATACAGGTTGGGCAATGACTGATGGAGCACAATAAGCCTGTCAGGGTAGAGTATTGTGCATGAATTTTGGCCATGGTACACAAGGATCCAGATTTCTTGTTCAACGTGTGGTTCTCCGATGAAAGTCACATTCACTTGGATGGTTTTATCAATCGCCAAAGAACTCACTTTCTTGGTTTTGAGAGGCCAGACACTATAGTCAAGAAACCGCTACATAGTGTGCATGTGACGATTTGGTGTGCAGTGTCAGGAAATAGTGTGCTAGGTCTGTATTTCATAGAGAATGATGATGGCGCACCTCTTACTGTTAACCAGAAATGCTATAGGAATATGGTGATCAGGCCATTTATTCAGGATCTAAGAAGGTTTTGTCATGCCAGGAATATGCAGATGAATACACAGTGGTTCCAACAAGTCACACCGCTCAACAGTCTATGGCTATGCTGCAAGAAACCTTTTCAGGATGAATAATTTCCTGTGAGGGTGAGTTCCCCTACCCATCACACTCCCCCGATCTCACACCACCTGATGTTTACGTGTGTGGAATGTTAAAGGAGAAAGTTTTCAATTGTCCAGATCCACCCAAAATTGTGTCTGTATTTTGTCAGAAGATCGTCTCGTTCTTTGGGACTGCAGCAACCTGCATTCTGGAATATGTTGGAAAATCTGCACGATCATTATGAACACTGCCTACAGGTCAACAGAGCACATTTTGAACATTTACACTATCATCTTGATACGTAAGATAATGACAATAAGAGTAACATAATTTCCAGTACTGTATGTTTTGGTTCATACTGTGTGTTGTTGACTAATATTTCATCTGGAGGCCATAGAAGATGCAGTTAATATGTGAAATTAGGAGTGCAGTATTTTTCATTAAGTGACATATTAGTATGTTTCAATATGAATATATGAGTATCAGGTACGTGCCATACTTGCATGGCATTGTCACCAGATTATTTTATATTTCATATATTTATATTTGACCAAATAAAACTAAAAAACATAAATATTGCACACCCAACATGTTTAATATATTTATGTAGGTTTCTTAATATGAGCAGGCGCACATACAAGCATCACTAAGAGTTCTTTGTATTAGAACTAAGCTTTAGCTTTAATATCCATTTTTCTTATTTTGCATTTTTTGTGCTGTTATTCAAGAATCACCTTTTATTTCAGAGGAAACTCATCAGAGCTAGTCTGCATTAACACACTCTGAGTTGTATAAGCAAATTTCTACGAAGAACACATCACTTACAGAACTGTGTGATTTTGTTCAAGATAAAGGTTCATGAGTAGTCTCAAGATATCCAGAAGGGTTTTAAAAATACAGTGTCGAGTTTTCAAAGGAGCTTGGAGCAAGGAAAAAGGATAGTTTTTTACTTAATTGCTCTGAGTAGTTAGGAAAAGAAATAACTAATGAGAACAACTAGGAAAAATAGTATAAGGTATTAAGGGAAACAAAAATCTAGATCCCAAATTTTAAAATGCTCCATTATACAGGGTGAGTCACCTAAAACTTGCACCGTAAATATTTCTGAAATGGTATGTGCTATTGATATGCGGTTTTCACGGAATTGAACTATAGGCAGGGGCTCGCATTTTCAAATGATACACAGATTTTTATAATTTTTAGAAAGTGTATTTATGTACAAAAGTTACATTTTTTTAAATGGAACAATGCGTATTGACATTAAGAAAATAAAAGTAGAATAAATTAGAATGTCAATGGTGTTTTTTGCACGATTCTAATGTAAGTAGTTTACGAGAAATCGTCATTTGAAAATTGAACGCACCGGCAGTTGTTTGTTCCATTCAATTGCTTAGTTGCTAGGCTAGGATGTTGTTATGTTTGTTTACAATGTGTTTTGTCTACACTGGCAGTTATTTTGTGATAGTTGAAGCAGTAGGACGTGCTTGGAAGATGGTATTTACCAATGCAGAAAAAGCAGATATGCTCATAGTTTATGGTGAATGTAGAAAGAATGCAGTTCTTTTTTGTACAGTGTACTTGGAAACATATCCGAATAGACGTCAACCATCTCGTCAATTATTTGTGAACCTCTTCAACCAATTACGTGAAAGTGGTAGTATAACGTCTAGAAAATGCACCAGAAACAAACGAGCAACTGGAGAGCAAGGAGAAATTAATGTTCTAGCTGCTGTTGCAGTAGATCCCCACATTAGTTCTCGTGCAATCGCACGAGGAAGCGGCATCAGTCAAAGAAGTGTAATCCGCATCCTCCATCGTCATAAGTTCCATCCGTATCACATCTCTCTCCATCAAGTGCTGCATGGCAATGATTTTGAGAATCGTGTGAACTTTTGTACATGGGCATTGAGACATGATACTCCAAATTTGTCATGTATCTTGTTCACTGATGAAGCAACATTTACTAATCATGGCCAAGTAAATCTAAAAAATATGCACTATTGGTCTGTTGACAATCCTCGTTGGCTGCGTCAGGTAGAACGTCAGCATCCATGGAGTGTGAACGTGTGGTGTGGAATAGTGAACCATCACATCATTGGCCCTTTTTTCATAGAAGGAACACTGAATTCACAGAAGTATCTCAACCTCCTAACAGACGATCTTCCACAGATGTTAGAAGACGTTCCCCTTCAGACTAGGAGGAATCCGTGGTATCAACATGATGGCTGTCCGGCCCATAGTGCACGAATTACTACAGCTTATCTTCAAGGATTGTTTCAAAATCGGTGGATTGGACGAAGGGGACCTGTACCTTGGCCGGCCCGTTCACCAGATTTGACTCCTTTAGATTTTTTTCTGTGGGGGAAGCTGAAAGACACTGTCTACAAGGACATACCAACTACACCAGAAGATATGAAACGGCGTATTACTGCTGCCTGCGTTGAAATTTCCACTGAAATGCTAGAACGTGTACAGCAATCTTTACATACTAGACTGGAAGCTTGTATTGAAGCTGGTGGTGCTCATTTTGAACACAGGCTTTGAGGGTACAGTTTTGTTTACTTGTCAGAATCCTCATTTTTCTTCATTCACTTGTTTTTCTTTAGTTTGTCCTAGCCATTGTCCCGTTTTGTACAAATGACGATTTCTCGTAAACTACTTACATTAGAATCGTGCAAAAAACACCATTGACATTCTAATTTATTCTACTTTTATTTTCTTAATGTCAATACGCATTGTTCCATTTAAAAAAATGTAACTTTTGTACATAAATACACTTTCTAAAAATTATAAAAATCTGTGTATCATTTGAAAATGCGAGCCCCTGCCTATAGTTCAATTCCGTGAAAACCGCATATAAATAGCACATACCATTTCAGAAATATTTATGGTGCAAGTTTTAGGTGACTCACCCTGTATACACAACCTGGGTTAACTATAATGGAGCATAAGAAAATGCAACTCCATAACGAGGAGTATGTAAGATTTTGTATTTATTGTATACTAATTGTTATATATGTATGAAGTTGTATATGCTGGATATATTATAATAAGAAATAGGAAATAAACTTACTAGGAAAAGAAATTATGAAATTATTTTTCCAGAATAGTGTTTTGAAACAAGTAGAATCTGTTACAATTGACATTAATCATATAGCATCTACTTCATGTCTTGGAAGACTCGGAAAATCTTTTAAAACTGAAATAAAACCAATGCACAAAATTATCTGTTCAGTTATTGAATAATTTTCAGACAAAGATATTTATATTTATTTGTACAGTTTCTATTACAATTTCATTACAAGAACTTTAAAATCGAACATGCACTATTATACATCCTGTACAAATACATGAAATTGCTGACTCAAGATTTACTCACTGACTCAGGTTCCCTGACCATAAGCCTTTGGTTTTCCTGAGCAGCTAGGTGTCATTCAGACAAAGAACTAACATTTATGACAGTTAGTCTCTTCAGACTTTGATAAAAAGAGATATAGTTTAGGGGCATATCGCTAACTCCATGTAAGGATTTAGAAAGGCATTTTATAAATCAGAATTAGCCTCTTATACCATATACACCAGATAAAGTGCCATCACCTTTTGTTAAAAATGGATTGTCAATGTACTAATATAAGGTTAGGTTCTAAAATGAGACACAATAACATTTTTGCTCCGTGTAATACTATAACAAAAGCATGTTGACTCTATCTAACAAAAACCTTAGAATATATACGGCTAGTGTGAAGAATAATTAATTGCCATCAATTAACTAAAATTGTGTCACAAAGTTTATAAAGTACATGTTATTTTTCTTCAGATATCTTTTGATAATAGTATGAAGAATTTTGAAGAGTAGATGTGAAAGTGGTGCATATCAGAGCACATCATTGCTATTTTAACTGCATAAAACAGTCATTAAAATTATTGATTTTATTTTACAGGCCTATCATCTCTGTATCCTTTATGAGTGACAGTGCTCTTAGCTTTGGTTGTAAATTCAGCTTCAAACCCATTCGTGTTTCAAAACCAATCCTGTGCCTGCCGCTCTCCAGAGGCTGTGTTACTATTCTCAGGTAAGAAGCTTTAGTATAGTGTTCAGTGTAATTAATGTGTCAGTACTTTAAAGAAATAATACATTTTAACATGCATATTTAATTTTGCAACTCAAAAGTACAAATTTTTATATTAAGAGACATGACTAATTTTGTATGTGTATTTTAACCTGGGACTGCTTGCCTCCATTGTCGTCAGCTGCAGACTCCCATTTTAGATGTTTTCTGATAAACTTTATTTTCACAGTTAAATTGATTGAAATCTGGACTTCCCAAATCTTTATGAAATTTTTATAGAGTTTACAAAATGTTTTGATCATGTATTCATTTTTAAATCTCCATGAAACCCTTGTCATTAATTTCTTTGCTGTAGCTAATGATATGTTAACCAACATAATTATTTTAAAAAATCATTTGATTCAAAACATTTTCAAATTTGCATGAAAACAGGATGTTTTAAAATGATAACATGGCCAGTAAGCCAGGCAATCAGGGGGTCAAGGGATTAATGAACAGCTAGACTATAATTTGTACTAAGGGTAAGGTAAGAAATAGAAATATTGTCAAATATTGTAAATTATGAAAAATGGAAATAATATACATTCATTCAAAATGGTAACATAATTAAAAAATGAAAAAGAAATCAAATAGTGTGCATCAAGCAATTCCAGTGGCTTCAGTAACATTACTAAGATAGTAATACAACATTTTAGCTGCAAAAGAAGTATTGCATTGTCCACAAAGTTTAAACACACACCCGTTGTTATTAATATAAAGGAGATGGAAAACTGAGCTTTTATATTAACAGCACATTTGCTATAAAATCTCCAGGTTGGCAAAAGGTAAAGAAATTCATATAATGTTTTCATCAAATTTATAATTCTGAGACATACTTTGCATCTTTACATCTTGAAAGATTTAAGTATTGACAGCAAGACCAATCACAGGTTCTTCCTTATAAAATTGTATTATTCTTATACTGTTTTCGGTTTTTACAATTAATAATATCTACCAGAGGAGGGAAAGATGGATACTTGACAACAGTTTTACAATATGGTTGAGACCTGTGACTCAATGCAGTTTTGTACATTCTGGGCTGTATGTAAAATATTTTCTTTGAGCAACGTGGGTAAACACAGCCATATGATGAAAAAGAAACATGCAACTACTTTTGAGTGCATCATCATTACTTTCACATTATTTTGAAAAAGGAAGTTCAAATGTACTAGAGAATTGAGTAGAAGATAATCTGCCTAAATAGAATGCAAAAGTGCTGTAGCTCACAGTTCCACTACTTCAATTATGGAAGAATCACCTTATAATGAAACCCCACTATTAAAAGCAATTAGATGTATACAAAGGTTCCTTTCAAGAGAACAGGTAGAATAGAGATATGTATTGCATGGATGCAGTCATGCAATATCATTCTTTATGGGCAACTGAAGTTGGAATACATTTATTCCCAATATGTTTCCAGACTCAGAAATTAGTTCAAAACTTCAACTGCCAGAATGAAAATAATGTACACTATCACTCATGGTTTGGCTCCTTATTTTCATAAACAAGTTTTTGATATGTGCAGAAAGTGCATACATATTAATGCTGGTTTTGATGAGTCATTAAATAAAGTCTTGAGACAAATGAGGTCTTCACATATTATTTTGACTATGTGTTTCTTGGACACACTGCCACCTCAAATTTGATGAGTACATTTTTACAAGCCTTGCATGGACTAGACTTAACCCTTTCACCGATATGGACATGATATGACGTCCAGGTTAAATTGTCCCAAACCAAAAAGGACATTTATGGACGTCCTGCACATACATGCATTTAATACTTATTTAATGCCAATTATTTTAATCTTCCTATTTTGCAATAAATTTAAATTAGTTTTATAAGAGATGAAAACTTACCCTTAAAGGTTTCTTTTTGAATGGTACACCTGAAAACTGGATAAACACACAAGGGCGCATATTTAAATGCATGGCAAATAATACCATTTTCCTTGCCAACTTCTTTTTCGTTACACACTAGACATTTTCGAAATGGATTTTTTGGTTTTGGGTGGTATCCTTTTAGGAAAGTGTTTTTCAAGTATGAAAGGTGCTGTATTGGTGGATTTCTTACCGCTAGTATGAAGAGGTCTCTGAATGTGATATTACTCAATTAGGCTGTGAGCTATTTATACAAAGTCCAAGTAGGTCATTGAGTGGTATACATAAAACTAAGCAATTGCTTTTGCTTCAAATCTGCAGCAAAATCTAGCTAATGCTTCAATATGCATAATACACTCTAGCAATTGCTTTTGCTTTAGCAAAAGCTAGATCATGTAGGCAAGGTTAAGCAAAAGCTATGACACACAGTAATTGCTAGAAATGGTATGCACAAGACCTAGGAATTGCTTTTGCTTGATAGCAATAGCTGTGAAAAACTGAAGTCTGCCTCAGTTCTTTCTTTGCTAGCTTAGCAAAAGGTTGATTGCAAGCAGAAATGGCTGAATTTATGAATACTCGGGAAAGAAAGGTCTATAAACAGAGGAGGAACCGCAAAGAACAGGATTTCAAAAAGTTACATAAATTTAGCAGTGAAAGTGTTACTGGTTAAGTGGTTATTTCGTGGGAGAAAATCACGAAACGTGCAGCAGAGCTTTGAGTAGCCAGCAGAAAATGAACTTTTTTAAGATACGTTGGAGACCCGGGTTTCCAGGTAGAAGTTGGAGAAGACATGGGTATACAGAGTACAGTGTCACGAACTGTCACATACATAGCAAGCAAAATAGTTAAAAAAAACTCATCTTTGGATACTAAAATTAGGCAAATGAATCAACCTTGTATATACTTTTCTCCACTTACAAGTTTTTTGATGAAGACTAGTTTCTGGGAACTTGTTACCTATCGTCAGTTCTGTGGTTGACTGATGATGCATCTGGTGTCTGCATCTGGTTCGGTGTCGTGCTGCCATCTAATGTTCTGGTAAGTTTGATGACATCATATATGGTGGCAATTTCAAAATTCATCAAGAGGTCCTGTTTCTTCATAATAAATATGTTTTCCCAAATCTGTAGTTCCAAAGGTTTCTTTGTCTGTTTGATCAGTTCTATTTCTTGTTTTATGTTGTGATTCTCAGACCAAAAGTGATGTACTACGGCCAATTTGTCCATGTGTTTGAATTTAATATTTGTGAAGTGTTCTTTCTTTCTTGTTCCTAGATTCCTTTTGGTCTTACCTATGTATATCTTGTCACAATCCTGGCATCTCATTTGATAAATGCCTGATAATTGAGTTTTCAGAGTGCTATTTTTTATAGGGTGGTTTAGTAAGCCAGGTGAAAAGGCGATTAGAAATCAACGTTTCGGGAGTTTGCTGCATCTCTCGGATCATCACAATATTTATTAAATGTTATAACCACAAATGAATCACTGGATATAACACAAATATAAACAAAGACAAGACACTGTCAAAATTCGCATTACTGAACAAAAGACTTTTCAATAAATTAAATGCCAGGTCAGGAGATGGCATGTGTATAGAAAATTAATTGGGTCAAAGAAACGTAACTACTTAATATATCGAGATTTAACTGTATTGGAACACCACAGTGAAGCGAAAAATTATTAAATTTTAGATGAGTCGTATTTTTTACACATCTGCTTCACTTTCGTACCTATTTTGAGGACATGTTTCGCAAATCATCGTTTGCATCTATGGCTCTTATGCGACTGAAGCTTGATCCAGCGGTGTGGGTAATTCTGGGGTTGCTGCTACCATCTGTTGATTTGAGCTTTTTCGAAACACATATAACTAAAGCCTTCCCTCATATGTTTAAAACATGGTACAGATACGTAGACGACATCTTTGCAATAGTGCCCTACAAACAAATAGATGATGCTTTGAAACTACTCAACCTGCAAGAACCCAGCATACAATTCACAGTGGAAACTGAAGAGGACTGTACTCTACCTTTTTTAGACCTTAAAATCAAAAAAAGCAATGAAAAACTAGAATTTGGCATCCATAGAAAAGCAACACACACAGATAATTACATCAAAGCAAATAGTTTCTACCCAATTCCACACACACATGCAACCATCAACAGTCTCACACACAGATTAGTAAATCTACCTCTCAGCCAGCAAGAATATCAAAATGAATACCATCAAATCTTAAAAACTGCAATTAAAAATGTATATGGAAAAAACCTTGTAGATAAAAAACTAAAATTATTCAAACTTCAAAAGAGATTAAAACAGATCACAGCTCTCATACCAATAAAACAAGAAATTAGATTTGCTAAATTTACTTACCACCCCTAGGCCACAAAAAAGTTCCAAAAAATATTCAAGAAATACAATATAACATTGGCACCAAAAAACAATTACAACATTAAAAACCTACTTCACAGTAATAATACTGATAAGATAAAACGAGAGGAAAAGTCAGGCATTTACAAGATTAAGTGTAAAGACTGTGAAAAAATTTACATAGGGAGGACAAAAAGAAACATAGGCACTAGAAAGAAAGAACACTTCAGGCACTTAAGATACAAAAATATTGATAAGTCCGCAATAGCAGCTCATTTCTGGTCTGAAAATCATGAAATTGAAGATAGCACAGAATTACTAAAATACGTACAAAAACATAGTGAACTTGTCATATGGGAAAAGATATACATAGAAAAACATAAATACCAACTAATGAACTTTGAAATCCCGCCAGAAGAGAATCCCACATTTAAGTTCATCACTAAATCAACAGATGGCAGCAGCAACCCCAGAATTACCCACACCGCTGGATCAAGCTTCAGTCGCATAAGAGCCGTAGATGCAAACGATGATTTGCAAAACATGTCCTCAAAATAGGTATGAAAGTGAAGCAGATGTGTAAAAAATACGACTCATCTAAAATTTAGTAACTACTTAACTTGATCATCAAGCTGTATTGTACTGTGCTTCTTAAGTCGACGGATATCCATTTTTAAGGCAATTTCCAAGAGGAGCTGAACTGAAATCCAGCATCACGATTAAGCATGCTTCTCTCAGAGGAAATCGCCAAAGCCTCCTTAATTCTCCTCTCCCAGTAACTGTTGCATTTTGCCAAGATGGTCGTCTCCCGAAAGTTGGCTCTATGGTCGTTATCAAAACAATGCTCTGCCAGCCCAGGCTTCTCTGGTTGCATTAAACGAATGCGCCATTCATGTTCGTGTATTCTGGCAGTGATGGTCGGTTTGCCCTATATACGGTGTTCCACATTCACAGGAAATGCGGTACACTCCCGGAACTTGGAAGTCCGGTTTGTCTTACACTGGTCTCAACTGATGTTTAATTTTCAGAAGTGGCTTGTGGATGGTCCTGATGTATTTGGCGAGAATTCTACTGATTCTGTCAGATAGTCTGCCATTTGCAGAATTCTCGCCAAATTTAACATCAGGACCATCCACAAGCCACCTCCGAAGATTAAACATCTGTTGAGACCAGTGAAAGACAAACTGGACTTCCAAGTTCTGGGAGTGAACCGCATTCCCTGTGAATGTGGGACACCATATGTAGGACAAACTGGAAGGACCATTGCTACCAGAATAAACGAACATGAACAGAGCATTCGTTTAATGCAACCAAGAAGTCTGGGCTGGCAGAGCATTGTTTTGATAACGACCATAGAGCCAACCTTCGGGAGATGACTATCTTGGCAAAATGCAACAATTACTGGGAGCGGAGAATTAAGGAGGCTTTGGTCATTTCCTCTGAGAGAAGCACGCTTAATTGTGATGCTGGATTTCAGTTCAGCCTTAAAAATGGAAATCTGTTGACTTAAGAAGCACAGATCAATAGAGTTGATGATCAAGTTAAGTATACCTTGTTTCACGTAAGCTTGCCCGGTAATCTCTTAACGGTCACGTGACCTCATCTCCTCTCATTGGCTGCTGTTTGGTAGAGACTGTTTTGCGGTAAAAATTAGTTTGTTATTTAACATGGTGATATATCTTTATATGTTGAAAGAGAATTGTCAAATATTTACTTTCATAACTGTTTCAATTAAATATATTACGCAACAGAGTTAATTTATCTGAAATGCATGTTAATTCTTAAACAAAGTAAAGAGGAGGTTCCTTTGCATCTAGACCTGCCTTTCTGATTACACAAGAGCACGTGCTTTAGCGGTAGTGAATTACATATATTTGTTTATATTTGTTTATATGAGTTTTATCACTGACCTTGTTCTGAACTGGATTAGTCATGTATTGTCATTAGAAGGTGTACTGTGCGCGTTCGAGAGATACGTTATTTTATCCATCGTTTATTGCGCATGTACTTATTATATGTATAATGGCAGAGTCTACCGCCAGTTTTTCGCTGAAGCATCGTAAGGGTAAGCCATTACAAAGCGGTGAAAAAAGAATTGTGTTGCATGTGTTTAATGCACTCACAGAGAAGAATCCGTCTTTGTTAGTGAGGGAAGTTGAACAGTTGTGCTCCGAACTTACAGGTGTGAGTGTTAGGTCCATAGGAACATCGCGACGTGAAGTTGAGAAAACAGGAAAACTTACCACTCCAGGCAAACGCAGGAATAAAGAAAAGCGCGTGCTCGGAGAATGCGATGAGTTCGTTAAAACTGCTGTACGTCGTCATGTGCATAGTTTTTTCTTTAGAAACGAACTCCCTAACATAAATAAAATTTTGTCTGCTGTAAATGAGGATGCAGATTTACCAAATTTCAGCAGATCTAGTCTGTATAGATTGCTTATACAGCTGGGGTTTGTGAATAAAAAAAGGGGCAAGAAAAATGTACTGAGAGACAGAGGCGATATTGCTGTGTGGCAAAGACGTTATTTAAGGACAATCAGACAATACCGGGATACAAATCGCAAAATATACTACCTAGACGAGACTTGAGTGAATGAAGGGCTTACGACAAGTAAACTATGGCGTGACTCGACTATTAAGACTGAAATACAAGCATTTTTGCAAGGTATGTCTTCTGGTTTAAAAAATCCCAGTGGAAAAGGCCGAAGACTGATTGTCACTCATATAGGAAGTGATAGTGGTTTTGTGGAAGATGGTCTACTACTGTTTGAGTCAAAGAAAACCGGTGATTACCATGAAGATATGAATGGACATGTGTTTCAGCAGTGGTTTGCGAGTGTGTTAGCAAAACTGGAACCAAGCAGCATAATTGTGATGGACAATGCTCCTTACCACAGCGTTCGTGTCGAAAAGAAACCAAATACATCCTGGAAGAAACAAGACATTATTGAGTGGCTGCGTGCAAAAAATGAAGTTGTAAATGAATCCCTTATTAAGGCAGAACTACTGGAACTTGTAGTAAAGCATGCCAGCGACTATGATAAATACGTAATCGATGAAATGGCAAGGTCAGCTGGTCATGAGGTACTCAGGCTTCCACCATATCACTGGATTTTAAATCCAATTGAGCTTATTTGGAGCCAAATTAAAGGATTCGTAGCGAGAAACAATAGAACATTTAAGTTGAATGATATCAGGCCATTGCTTACCACAGCATTTTCGGAGATCAGCGACGAAACATGGAAAAAGGCTATTCATCATGTGCTCAAAGAAGAAAACAAAATGTGGGAGCTGGATGGCATCGTCGACAACGTAATAGAGAGAATAATTATAAACCCTACGGAGAGTTCTGACAGCGAAACTGTTACTGCAGAATCAAAATCCGAATCCGAGATGGAGGGGATTACTCCATTACCAGATTCTCCATAACGCGTGAGTTCAGTTTCATTATAAACTTGTATTTTTGCATGCCTTCATATACTTATTTGCATGATTTTAGCTATCTCCTGGCATTTGACGTTTACTGCAGTTTCAATGTAACGGGAAGGCACCGCCTATGGCCTATGGCGCGAAAGCATTAGCCAATTAGGGCGAGAGGGAGGGTTGTTGAACGCGGAGTGATACATTTCAGCCGGGCAAGGTTATATGAAACAGAGATTAGTTATGTTTCTTTGACCCAATTAATTTTCTATACACACGCCATCTCCTGACTTGGCATTTAATTTACTGAAAACAGTCTTTTGTTCAGTAATGCAAATTTTGATAGTGTCTCGTCTTTGTTTATATTTGTGTTATATCCAGTGTTTCATTTGTGGTTATAACATTTAATAAATATCCTGATGATGGGATAGATGCACACTCCCGAAACGTTGATTTCTAATCGTCTTTTCACCTGGCTTGTTTCCTGAGAACAGCTTGAGCATATATACTATTATTCGCATGCACACAAAACAAAATTACTCAAATATTGCATGCATTCGACACAAAGAATGGCTTTTGCTACAGTGAAACAAAGTAGTGAAATTTCAATGATTTATTAATATATTCTCTACTTTATTGATACTGTAGATGTATACGTTTTTAATGGGTTTTAAACCAGTTTTTATTTCATTTAACTAACTTAATAAATACGGAAGATTGTCTATTTAGAAGCATTTTTACAGCATTTAACAATTTAAATGACTTGTTCTGTTTATTGGGTTTCTGTTTCTGGCCCATGCAGGGTTTAAATGGTCATCACTGAAGCATTTAAAGGAACTGTTGCAGATTTTGATGAATGGTCTAGATGTCAGTAAAAGGTTTCATCAGGATATAAACTCTTTCTACATAATGGAGATTCTCCTATTTTGAAGAATATTGGTTCTTATGGACTGAAGCTATGCACATTGTATATAAGGTTGCATTAAAAGAGATTGGATGGCGTATTACACAGAGTCTTCATGCACTTTTTCTTATTTTGCAGTGTTTCTGTAAGATGCACAGATTTTACTCTTTTTTCAGGGTCTACTTATCTCCTTTGAAATTTTGTGCTAAAAGCTGTCTTATAAACTCTGTTCATTCATTATGCTGTATAAGTTCTATCAAATTTAGAAAAATTTGTAGATGGAGCAAAAGGGACAAAAAGTTCTGAATTGTAACAGCTCTAAAATAGTAGCAACTTCAAATTTCTTACGGCAAAAGCTGCCTTTGTAACTATTCCTTATTAGAGATTTCAAATCATTTCTAAAACAATTTCAGACACTACTCCAATATGAAGCTATACTAGTTGCAATGAAAGATATAATGACAAGGTTTGTTAAATTTGAATCATTGCAGTCTTCAGAAAAATCACAAAAATTAATTTAGAAGGCAAAGAAAATCTTTGTGCATCAAAAGTTGACATAGCTGCTAAGGCCGCCGTATATGGCACTGCTGAACTAAACAGTAGATCTGTACTAGAATTTTGTACAGGCTGTATAAGAGCCATGATAAGTCTGAGCAAGAATTTGCTGCAGCAGTTGCTTCTAGTCTATAAACTAAGAGGTTTCTTGTTTTATCCTAATGTGGCTAAGCATCAAATGATTAATGATACCTTTAAATATTTTGTTGAAGACAAGTGGATCTTGGATCAAGAGGTAGATCATATTCAAGTTAGGTATATACTTTCATGCGTAAAACTGATACTTTTTGAGAATCGATAAGTGATCTTAAATTATAGATGAGTCATATTTATTACACATCAGCTTCACTTACGTACCTATATTGAGGACATGTTTCGCGAACTATTGTTCGCATCATCAGCTCTAATGCGATTAAAACTTGATCCAATGGTGTGGGTAGTTCTGGAGTTGCTGCTGCCATCTGTTGAATTTGTGATGAATTTAAATGTGGGGTTGTCTTGATTGACTTCGAAATCCCACCAGAAGACAACCCCACATTTAAATTCATCACAAATTCAACAGATGGCAGCAGCAGCAACTCCAGAACTACCCACACCACTGGATCAAGTTTTAATCGCATTAGAGCTGATGATGCGAACAATGGTTCGCAAAACATGTCCTCAGTATAGGTACGTAAGTGAAGCTGAAGTGTAATAAATACGACTCATCTATAATTTAATAATTGCTTTGCTTCACTGTGGTGTTCCAATACAGTTAAATTTCGATATAATAAGTAATCTGTTTACAGAAGGTGATAAATTATGTCAGTTCTGATCCCACACTGCTCTTCCAGTAGTAAATTTGAAAGTATAAGTTATGTTCATTCCTGAAAATGATTTTACTATTTTTATGGAAATGCATGTGGGCTTTCTCTAAATAAATTTTAGAAATTTATAATAAATTAAAGGAATTTTAGTAGGACATATGCTAGAAGAATCTCTGGTTGCGCAAAGAGTGTATAATGCTATTTCAAACTTTGGGACATTGAAAAGATGTTCATGCTCCATGCTGCAAGGAATGCACATTAAGTGTATGTTAACAATTTGCAAGTATATGTTAAAAATTTGCAAGATAAACATGATGCTTCTGAAGCTCAAAGCTCTTTTGAAATAAAGAAGAGAAAAGCTGATGTATTGCTGAAAAAATTAGAAGAAGAGAAGAGTTATTGAAGAAATTAGAAGAATCGTTAATGATGCAATAAATGTAAAAATTTCTTTCATTCCACAATTAAAGTACGTTTATCTCTTAATTTTCTTCCATGGTCTAGGTGTAACAAGCTAGCCTCTGGTTCCGAGGTTGTGGGTCTAAACCTAGAGGAAGACGAGGGATTTTTTCGGCTTAAAAATCTGTAGCATGGCTTCCTTTGGAAGGAAAGTAAGCCTCTGGTCCTGTTTTTCATACCCAATACAGAATGTGATGCTGAGGGCCAAAGTAGTTAAAGAGTGTCTATAAATAACTCAGTTATACCTTAATTTGAAAATTAATTTGAATTTGAATTAAGCCTATATATTTTGTCCATTTATATTATTTTAAATTAATTACATTTTTTGTAAATTGTCATTGGTAAAAATTTCATTTCTGCTTTGTTTTTAATTATTTTATGTTGGTGGTTAATGGGGAAATGTCAGAATTTTCAAATGTGAATAGAATGGACATCCTGATACACTGCACTGCTTGCTACTACAGGTTGTATATTGGGGTGGGGTATAAATGAAGCAGTCTAAATACAAACCTTTGCAAATATGCATGCTCAAGCAGATTGAAATGACCAGTGACTGCTACCCAATTACTTCTCACATTGCAGCTAATATGCTTATTATTTGTAGCAATTATAGTTATGTTGTGCAAAAGATCTGCAGACCAACAGTTATGTAGTACCATCTGGAAGCAATTAGCAGCCAATCATTTTTTAAGAATCCTTACCATTGTCACTCTTAGGGTTTATTGCTATATAAATGCGGGCATGAGTTGAGCAAAATTTATTTTAGTGTGACAGGTGAAGGTTATATGTTGTTGGGGATATTCTTAGAGCTTACAAATTTATAAGTGGGTTGAATGACTAATAAGATAATTAATTACGAGTTTACTTTATTGATAAAGGGGCCTGCCTTCAGTTACTATTTGATGAGGGTCTGCTAAGAACAGGAATGTTATGAAATATGAGGTGAAGCTTTCCTGGCAGTGATCATACTTGGTGTTCTTGAGCTTCCAGCCAAGGAAGTTTATGAAACATTGTTTTGGGTGTGTGTGCATCTCTCCCATTTTCAGGATGCTTAGGGGTTATATGGCCATTGTATTTGTACTGTTTATTGTGACGTAACTCACAAAAAATTAGGCTATTCTGACTGCTGCTTAGTTGACTGTGTTTGTAGTTTTTGAGTCAACCCATTTCAAACTTGTCAATACAGTAAACATGCTGCATCACTTATCTGTGGAACAATGTTTGTGTATTTGCACAGTTTAATGCAAATCTGCTAACCATATACACGGGAATTTGGTTTAAAAGTTTCCAAACTTCCCACCACCTACTTGAAAAATGATACATGCTGTTGTGAGTAAATTTGAAGCTTTGTTTTTGGTGTTAACAGAAACACTAAAAGAGATTAATGTTAACCGCTTCGCCGATGGCCATTTAAACCTTCATGGGCCGAAAACAGATACCCAATAAACAGAACAAGAACATTTCAATTGTTAAATGCTGTAAAAATGTTTCATAAATACACATTAGTAACTTCCGTATTTATTAAGTTATTTAAATGAAACGAAAACTGGTTTAAAACCCATTAAAGGCAGTATACATATATAGTATCAATAAAGTAGAGACAATATTAATAAATTGCTGAAATTTCAGTAATTAGTTTCACTGTAGCAAAAGCTATTCTTTGCATCAAACATAAATAATAATTTAATATTTGAGTCATTTTGTTTTATGTGCATACGAATGAATGTATATATGTATAGCTGCGTAAGCATCTTCTCCAGTTCAAGATTTTAGGCTCTAGTTTATGCCACCAAGAGATAATCATTGTATATGTTGTATGAAACACATGCTGGAAAGAAACAAACCTCTTTGTCAGCACTTCTTATTACAGTATTTCACAACTGAAGTTTCTGGTAGCCTTATGCAGCCGTTTTTGTTCAGTGTTTTAGTTATTTATACTCTTGGTGTACAGAGTGATTTCTTATAGCAATTAAGAGCTAAATGAATGGCATATTTGAATTGTTAAATTTCAGTGATAACCATGGCTTATCCCAATAATGTAGCAAATAAGTTAGCTTACGTAGGATGTGTATGAACTGCTGATACCATTTTAGAAAATCTGGAAGACCTTTTGTTGTTTGACATGATTTGGATATTGAAGGTGATTACGAGAGGTGTTGAGCATAAGGTAGCAGTGAGGAAGAAAATGAACCTGCTTCCTTCAGGTGTTGGTGAAGAAATTTGCATTGTGCAGTGGTCAAAATAACTCAAACACAAACAACATATAGGTAAATAGGCGTATAGACAAATATACATATTTTCTGATGTACAGCTAACTTCTGACATCCAACCAACTGACATTTTCACAAAAAAAATTTTTTATTGTTGACTTAGTGTCTCTCATTGTTATGGAAATAAACTTATATGCGAGTAGGATAAGGGAAGCCCTGACCTCTAAAAGCAATTTAGGGTCTAAGGGGAGAATTCAGGAGTGGACAGTGTACATGTTATTTGTAAGCCTACATTAGACGTGTACTGGTCTACAGATGGCATGTTAGCTGCTCCATTGTTTGGAAAATTATGGGTCTAATATGGGTGGGGTGAATCAGTTATTACAAGCTATTCCTCTTTACAAAAAACAGTTAAATGTTAAAAAAAAAAAGCATTTTTATACCAGCTGGATGTAACCATACACAATTGTTTAGTAATTTGCAGAGCTCTAAATTCATGCAAGACAATGGCCTACCTGGACTTACACGTATCAATAGCTAGTAACTTAATTGAGTACTATAAGATTCAAGAGGCCTTTAGTTAATTAATGGAAATGAATCATTTCTCCACACTAGCCGTACATAGGCTAAGATTTTTTATGGATAGAGTCAACATATATATATATATATATATATATATATATATATATATATATATATATGTATAGGGGAAATATATGAGTCAAATGGAGAATTTAATGTCAGAACGGCACGTTGGCCATGGTAGCTCAAAGGTTAAGAGCGACTGGACGGAAACCAGGAGATCCGTGGTTCAAATCCTGGCCATGGCATTGAATTTTTCATGTTGACTCTGTCCATCCAAAATCTTAGCCTATGTATGGCTAGTGTGGAGAAATGATTAATTTCCATCAATTAACTAAAATAATAAAAGTTAAATGATGAAGCCTGGGACTCAAGTACTTACGACAGTAAGTCGCCACGAACGGTGTATCTCAGATGCGAGAGCCCCTAGTGGTCTACCAGGGAAATATATGAGTCAAATGGAAAATTTAATGTCAGGACGGCACGTTGGCCATGGTAGCTCAAAGGTTAAGAGCGACTGGACGGAAACCAGGAGATCCGTGATTCAAATCCCAGCCATGGCATTGAATTTTTCATGTTGACTCTATCCATTCAAGAGGCCTGTTCATACTGAGGGTAAGAAATCCACCACTGCAGTACCCCTTATACTTGAGAGAAAACACTTTGCTAAAAGGATACCACCCACAACCAAGAAAGTTGCGACCATTTGGAAAATGTGTAGTATCTCGCGAAAAAGAATCACAAGGAAACCAATATTATTTGCCGTGAATCTGAAGATGTACCCTTTTGTGTTTATCCAGATTTTGAGGTGTACCATTAAAAAATAAACCTTTGAGGATAAATTAAGTTGACATGAAAAATTCAAGCCATTGCCGGGATTTGAACCACGGATCTCCTAGTTTCCGTTCAGTTGCTCTTACCCTTTGAGCTACCATGGCCAACGTGCTGTCCTGACTTTAAATTCTCCAATTGACTCATATTTTTTTTTTTTCCCGGTAAACCACTAGGGGCTGTCTTATCTGAGATACACCGTTTGTGGCGACTTACTATCGTAAGTACTTAAATCCCAGGCTTCATCATTAAGCTCTTATTGTTTAAGTTTATTGACGGAAATTAATCTTTTCTTCACACTAGCCGTATATAGGCTAAGATTTTCGATAGATAGAGGCGACATGTAAAATTCAGTGCCATGGCCAGGATTTGAACCAAGATTTCCTGGTTTCCGTCCAGTCACTCTTAGCCATTGAGCTACCATGGCCAACGTGCCGTCCTGACATTAAATTCTCCAATTGACTCACACACTTATATATGTTTTTGTGGTTTACCGGGAAATATATATATATGAATCAATAGGAGAATTTAATGTCAGGACAGCACGTTGGCCATGGTAGCTCAATGGGTTAGAGCGACTGGATGGAAACCAGGAGATCCATGGTTCAAATCCCGGCCATGGTATTGAATTTTTCATGTCGACTGTATCTATATAAAATCTTAGCCTATATGCGGCTAGTGTGAAGAAATGATTAATTACCATCAATCAACTTAAACTCTAAGGATAAGTTTTCATCCCATATAGAACTAATCTAAATTTATTGTAAAATAGGAGGATTAAAATAATTGGCATTAAATAAGCATTAAATGCATGTATGCACAGGACGTTTATACATGTCCATATCGGTTTGGGGCATTTTAACTTGGACTTCATATTGTGATATACTCACTTCGCATTGGAACAATAGATTCTGCGTGTGGCAATACTGGAGCATGAGGGTCTTCCTTAAGCTGTTTTAATTCCTTGCGTAATTTGCTGAGCTCTACACATATCTTCTTTACTTCTTTATTTCCCATTTTATCTGCATGAGAATGACGGAATCCAAATTCATGCTCAAAATCCTCTTCATAACGCTTCAATTTTTTCTTCAAACTGTTAACCTGTTTGGAGAGTTGTTTCACTCTGGTATCGTCGTCTACAGGAGCTGAGATTCCATTGTGGTCACGATGAGTTAACGCCAGTGAACTGCGTGGAGACATCATCTGCCGACTTAACACTGCCTCCTCAGGCTGGCGATGTGCAAAATTCCAGTTGCTAAAGCTTGTTAGTGGCTCTGAACAATCCACTTGCTGATGTAAAGTGCTCAGATCCAGTGGTGGTGTGCAAGGGCTGGGAGTAGGAGAAGGTGATCGTTCTCTTTCCTGTGTGTGTAGCTGTAGGAACGAGTGTGTTGAACTGGAGTTTGAACTAGTGTCCTGACTCGAGTCCTCATCAGATGTGCTACTTGTAAGAGAGACTGCCTGATGGATAAGTCTTGAACTTGGTACCAGACCACTCTGATCTTCATTTTCCTTTGAAGAACCGCTTCCATCTTGTTCCTCAGGTGGAGATTTTTTGGTGTGTCACCTGATGTCTGTGTCTTACCATGTTTCTTCTGCCTCTGGGCGTGACAGCCCTGGAAAACCGTTCTGAACTGCGTGTTCTTTGTGTTCACTATCCTCAACCATCTCCGCATACGACATTGCATCAGAAGTTGCTTCATTATCAGTGTTTCTTGCAGCAGCTCCTGATTTACTGGGTGGCTGAGCTCCTGCATTACACTCATGAAGCGGCAGACCACTGGTTTGCACTCCATGTCCTGCAGATCCACTTGTTAAATCTGAGAGAAAGGGGGAGATGTGATATACTCACTTTGTTTAGTAAGGTCAAGTCGTCGCCAGGCATCCGGCTCCTTTTGGCTGGTTGATAATCTTTGTAGTAGTGTTTCTACGAAAACAAATGATAGCTGTGATCTAGCCAGCCATGAAAGGATCTGGAGCTGGCTGGCCGGGAGATGTTGGATTGACCTTTGCTTTTGTTACATCTCTCCGCGTCTGTGGAATGTTATGTTGTATTGTGTTTAGTTTGGAATAAAACAGGTATGTGGATTTCAGGAAGAATTGTGTATTTGATTGTGAAGTGTCCCATATCTTCTAGGTTTTAGTGTGGATAATTTGACCTCTCACTATCTGAGTTGTGTTCCCCAGTGGCATCCTTGGGATGGTTCAACCATTTGGTTCATAGCGGCATATTTCCAGGGATATCACAATATGACGTCCATATTGGTGAAAGGGTCAACAGAAAATAAACTAAATGAAATTGGTACAAATTTACAGCAATCACCTAGAAAATTGCTAAACAGATTAGCTGAACATAGTGTATCTCTCTTCTGCAAAAAATGTTATATAGGTGTTGAAACTGAAGCCCTATTGATATGTTGGGGTGCACATATTGAAATAAAATGATACCTGTTAACTAGTAAATTTCTGCAAATGTGCTCAAGTTCTACTTGGGAAGCAAGCCAGGTGAAAAGACGATTAGAAATTGGACGTTTCAGGAGTGTGCATTTCTCCCATTATCAGGATTTATTAAATGTTATAACCACAAATGAATCACTGGATATAACACAAATATAAACAAAGACAAGACACTACCAAAATTCGCATTACTGAACAAAAGACTGTTTTCAGTAAATTAATTGCTAGGTCAGGAAATGGCGTGTGTATAGAAAATTAATTGGGTCAAAGAAACATAACTACTTAACTTGATCATCAACTCTATTGATCTGTGCTTCTTAAGTCAACAGATTTCCATTTTTAAGGCCGGTTTCCACTGAACTGAAATCCAGTGTGCTCCTCTCGGAGGAAATGGCCAAAGCCACCTTAATTCTCCGCTCCCAGTAACTGTTGCATTTTGCCAAGATGGTCATCTCCCGAAAGTTGGCTCTATGGTTATCAAAACAATGCTCTGCCAGCCCAGACTTCTAAGGTTGCATTAAACGAATGCTCCGTTCATGTTCATTTATTCTGGTAATTGTTTTAAGTGGCTGGGATCAGAGATAGACAAAGCTCTGTGGGCCAGTGTATTGAGAGCTCCCAGTTGCTGAGACTTATGATGAAAACTATGAATGTTCAGATAGAGATTAGTGTGTGTAGGCTTGTGGTATACAGCATGCCCCAGTGTACTGTTGCTGTTTTTTGAAACAAGAATGTTCAGGAATGGAAGAGTTTCATCCTTCTCCACTTCCATGGTAAACTGTATTTGAGGTCGAACACTGTTGAGATGTGCAAGAAAGCTAGGCAAAGTGCATCAGCCTTGATCCACAAAGCCTTGATCACCAAAGCTAGGAAAGGAAAACCTGTAATACAGCAAGCATCAGATAAGCCTACCGCTACAGCCTGCACCCCATTTACTGGCAACCTGTCCGGCAGAATCAGCAGAATTCTTGCCAAATACATTAGGACCATCCACAAGTCACCTCTGAAAATTAAACATCTGTTGACACCGGTGAAAGACAAACTGAACTTCCAAGTTCCGGGAGTGTACCGCATTCCCTGTGAATGTGGAACACCGTATATAGGACATACTGGAAGGACCATCGCTACCAGAATAAGAACTGAATAAGAGCATTGTTTTGATAACAACCATAGAGCCAACTTTCGGGAGACGACCATCTAGGCAAAGTGCAACAGTTACTGGGAGCAGAGAATTAAGGAGGCTTCGGCCATCTCCTCCAAGAGGAGCACGCTTAATCGTGATCACAGATTAATACCAGATGCTCAACTCTGTGGTAAACTTTGAAGCCACATAGGGCGCTCTTTCCTGAACCTTTAGACCCTGGCGACCTTTGGAACTACGGCCGGTAATGTAGTATGCTTCTATTGCGACCGAGCTATGGTGCATTCGCTTCCCCTACCCTTCCTCTCCCATGTTCAGTGACTGATAGAATCCAACTTCTTTCGAAATCATATCTCACCACACATGAATAGTTTACGCGCATTTAAACTAACGCATATTAGCATAATATGCATCAAATACCCTAAGGAAATGTGCGGTAAACTATTCATCAGGGTGCGAGATGTGACTTCGAAAGAAGTTGTCCAATGAATTTGTGAAAAAAAAATATCAAGAATTCACTTGAACTTTTCCTGTTAAATATGAATAATTGACTTCCTCAAAGCATTATATCTTTATTCCTGTTGCAAATTGATAATTTTGTCTTTAAAAACAATTACAATTTTAAAAACGAGAGAGTGAGATCACTCAAGATGCTGTTGAGATTATACAAGAATATGTATCCCCTTTCCCTCAAGCTTGTTAGTGTAATACTTAAAGATAACTTAACACTAAAATAATGATTCTTACAGGAAAACAGGAAAGGATACCATAATGTTATGTGTAATGCAATTTCTTTGTACACAGAATGTTGAAAAATACCCTGGAATAAATGTTTAAAAAAAAAAAAAATACTAAAGAAATGTATATATAAATTTTAAATGAGTACACCAACAATTAGTAAAAAAAAAAAAAAATGGCACTATCTGTTTAAATGACAACAAAGCAGCTCTCTTAACTGTTATATTTAATAATAATTTTAAAAGCTCAATAGTACATACATTATTTTCAGCACAAGTATACTAAAGTATATTCAGATAAAAACCTGAAATTTGTGATCAATTCATATAAGATTAATAATGTCAAATTACTACATGAGTCAGAGTCAGCAACTGGTGACATAAATTTCATAAATGGCACTATTTTATGTACTTCTAATCACTTTGGTTGAATTATCATTCACAAGTGCAGAATAAATTATGAAAAATAATAATTACATTAAAGCTGTATCGTTCATTTAAAATTGTGCTAAGCTTAACTTTGTCTTCACAACACAAGAATATTACAGCGTTGAATTTTTAAATGCTTTAATGACATGCATATGCACAGCAATGAATGCTGAAGAAGAAAATGTGCAGCTTTAAAAATAAAATTTAATGCACAGTGTATCTTCCAATAAGAGATTATTTCATGTAGTTATCTAACTGAAGTATAATTTGCTTAATGTGCACAGCAATTGTTTGGATAAATGGCTTGCTTTAACCTGGGACTTTAAGCAATATACTTTCTGACTAAGATGGCAAATGGAGCCCTCTGCGTAATGTAAACTTCTCAGTCCATGACATACAACTGAATGTGTGTCACATAAGTAACTCAATGAAAGATTACACTCGGAACTACTAATGCTGTTTGTAGTTTTAGTTAAGAAGTGAAAGTGATGGAACCATGTGTTTGAGTAGTTAATAGAAAATAATTTAGTAATGTAATTTAATTGTTCACACATCTAACCATTATTTCTTTTGACAGTCCATAATTCCCTTATGTGTTCACTACAAAGAAACAAGAAGTGCATTATATAGCAAAATAATGTGCAGTTTTATCTACTTTTCAAAATTATTATGTGGCTTCGCATCACTGATGTAACAGATGGCTCATATATTAGGTTAAGCATTTTTTTCCATGCCAAAGATTGACATTTTCATTCCAACTTAGAACAAAGAGAGGATGCTTAACAGTGTAGTTTCATGTCACATGTAACACTTCTGTGGGTCATGCTAGTAACGTTATATCACCCTTAAAATGGTTAGCATTACAGAAATTGTGTACCAATATTACTAATAAATGGTGGCAAGTACATGTTGAGAACAGATGTACCACAGAATAATACATCAATGCTGTGCAAATATCCTTTAACTTGTTATTTTTCTAAACCCATTTGTCCAAATTGCATTGCGATATATGAGGTGCTCAACACTATATGCCTTTAACGGTAACCCTATATTGCAGAAGACTAAGTGTTAGGCCTCGACACTGTTTATATATATCTGTGTGTGTGTGTGTGTGCGCGTGCGTGTGCGCGTGCGTGCGTGTGTGTGAACAAGGAAGAGGATTAATAACCTATTATTTATTGTGAAGCTTTACTAATTTGAGATCAAGCCACACTGTGTTTAGGTCCTAGCTACAGCTGACATTGTGACTTTGTGGGTTCGTGAAATGAAAAGTCCAATTTCACCACTCAAAACTGCTCTTTATTTCCACCGACTTACAGTTAAACACTTGCCAATTACGCAGAATTGCGTACTGCACACAATTACAATTCACCAGTTCGTCCGTTACAATTTCACTTGTACTCGCGATTACATCAACTCCGGTACTCATACACAGTTACGTACAGTCTTCCGTTGCACAATCTTTTCGTTCATTAACACGTCACTGACTAACACTGCCTTCTTACACCAAGAACTGTCACTCACTCACACACTGACTAACTGACTTCACTTCGCTCTGGCAGCCCCTTTTTATAGGAATATCGCAGCCTTCTGGCTTTCACGGGAAGGTTCCAGAGATGAAGGATCCCGTAATTTCCAGAACGCAGGTGAAAGAGAAACAGACCGCACAATCATGTTTCTTTTTCAGCCGTCCCTGTCACCACTATAAGACGGACGAGGGGGAGGCGTGGCTAACACGGACCTCCCCTGTCTTCCGCTCTCAGCTGCTTCCACAGGGTGTTCCAAAGCCCGGGTGACAGTATCTTTTAAGAATTACTGGAATACTAGAAATAAAAGTAAAAGTGGCATATAATGATGATGACACACTGACAGTTTAATCATTTCTTGCAATGCACAGTTACACCTAAAAACTTGTAAAGCTTTTTCAAATCAATTCTAATCCCACCAGATCTCTTCTAAGATGGTTATTCAGGTACATAATTTGGTGTAGTGTGTACAATAATATTACATAGTGAGTACTGCATTAAACAAGATAGAACAAATTAGGTTTATGGAATCTCAGATTATACTTTTAATTGCTGTTAAAAGCTGTGACATTCTTTATCAATGATGCAGATATACACTGATGAGTAAGGTTAAGAGAAATAAATTGTTCAAAATACTTATCATTGCAATTAAAAGAAAAAGTTTATAAAATTCATATCATGCATCTTGCCCAAATATTTTAATTTAAGCCATCCCGATTATACGTAAACACAGATGATGCCAATTATAAACAAAGAAATTCTACAGCCACAGTTTTGGTATATCTGAAAATTCACAGCTATTTTTTCAGTAATTTAAACTGGATATTACTTATCTTAAATGGACTTATATATGATTCAAATATTTTAAATTTAAAACTACGAGTACAAACACAAAAACTAATACACCCAAACAACTGTCTAAAATAACTTCACTTTTCACTTTTCCTTGTTGGCCACAGTATTCCTCAAAGTTTTTGTTAAATTTTCCACTGATAGGAAATGAATATCAAACTTTAAGAAATATTTCATATGCTACATTAAATTGCTGTATATGCGGGAAAGAAAGCTTTATGCTACATTACTAATGTTCCTGGAGATCACTGCACATCACCAAAACAAGAAACATACACAATATCCAATAATCCTGCACTCTCGATTTCTGCCATCGTATTCCTGGTAGCCTTAGATGATGAGCCCTGAAAGACAAAAAACAGAAAACCTCATTATTGCAGTAATAAAGTAACAAGGTTAATGAAACTAATGCTTTTGTATGTAAAACACCCTTTTTCCATTATAAAGGGCTACATTAATGCAAAGAATTTAACTATACATGAATATGTATTAAGGTACAATTTAGGTTATATCATATTAATTTTCGGTATTTAGCTACATGCTAAATCTTACTTAGCAATAGGTCTTTGTGAAAATCCATTCTCTTCCTTCCTGCTGCCCATACTTCCTCGCAGGTCTTTCAAATCTTTACAATTTCACAAATCGATGAAAATTTTATTTAGAACTTAATTTGGCTTGGCTTCCATACCGTTAAAGCTTCAAAATTTTGTTCAAATATTTACAGGTTAGCCAACTTAGTGTGTTATTCATATCGTACATTGAGCTCAAATAAGGTTGAAAATATGCCAATAATATTACGAAAATTACTTCATAAGTAGTAAAATAATACAATAGCTATTAAGTTTTGAACTGAACAGAAGTTATTTTATATATTATTTAGTATGCAACATGGCAGCCAAAGTAATTATATTGGCGGCATTGAATCTGGTTGTTAGAGTACATGCAGCGCTCGAAATGTACCTTTAGACCCCGGGTGTTTCGCGAACCTTAATGCGGCTTCTGTATTCCTATCCCAGTTAACACCCCCTGATCGTGATGCTGTATTTCAGTTCAGTGGAAACCAACCCTATAAATGGAAATCCGTTGGCTTAAGAAACACAGATCAATACAGCTTGATAATCAAGTTAAGTAGTTATGTTTCTTTGACCCAATTAATTTTCTGTACTCACACCATCTCCTGACTTCGCAATTAATTTACTGAAAACAGTCTTTTGTTCAGTAATGCAAATTTTGATAGTGTCTCGGCTTTGTTTATATTTGTGTTATATGCAGTGATTCATTTGTGGTTATAACATTTAATAAATATCCTTATGATGGGAGAGATGCAGCAAACTCCCGAAACGTTGATTTCTAATCGTCTTTTCACCTGGCTTGCTTCTCGAGAAGAACTTGAGCATATTCATCGCCAGGAAAGTTTCAGGTCTTATTTTACTGCAAATGTTTCTGTAGAAAGTTTCATTGATCCTTAGCTTTATTTTTCACAATGAATCTTGTTTTATACAAATGGGCATGTAAACACTTACAACATTTGAAGGACTTTAGATTGCGTGAAATGTCTCACTATGATCTGAAAATTGGAATGAGGTTTGTGATGGGTACTAGAAGAATAATAGAACCCATTTTTTTTAATGTAACAGTTAATGTAGAGTAATGTGGAAGACTAATTTTAAGGCTATTTTTTGATCGCTTGATAGAAAAAAAGTTATTCTCCAACAGCATATTTGGTTACCAAATCTTGCATTAAATAACAGGGGTGATTCATGATAGACTGAATCACCTTGCTTCACCTTGTTCCCCCGACCCAACTAGCTGCCATCCAGAACCTCCCAGTGTTCGACAACATAACCATTAAGAACTTTATGAGCATGGTGGATAAAATTGAGGACTTGGATTTAGCACAGTGCCACTTCAGTTTATTTTGTTGTGAAGGCCCTTTTTCTTAGCTGAAGTTAGTATACCTCAGCAAATGGTTCATTCAGTGAATGCATCCGAAAAGAATATGAAGAACCTGTGCAGGATTCTCAAACATGTTATGCATCATACAATCATCATTTTTTACTTTTGAAAGTGTCTTCTGAAAAAAAAAAGTCTGATGGGATGTCTATTGTCACTATTCTTGCTGTTCTGTTAATGAACTACCTTAAAATCCACATAACTAAAGCCTTTTCTCAAATCTCAGTGTATTTGCCATTATTCACAATAAAAATGTGATGTACAGAAGCTCTTTAACCTACAAGATCCAGTAATCCAAGTCAGGTAAAAATAGAAACTAAACATATACTCATCTGCATTTAAAAATGAAGAACAAGGATAAAATGGAAATTGGTGTATACAGAAAAAAAATGCACCCTGTTAACTATATTTAAGTTACAAGTTTTAACCCCAAATCACACTAAAATGTACCAGGCTTTTGTAGGCCAGAACTAGTTAATATATCATTAAGTAGCATAGTATATACCAAAGAATATTATTGAATAGTCTAAGCTGTAAAACTAAACAGCTTCATAGAAGAAATGGGGAAAAAAGTTTGCAAATTCAGAACACAGCAGTTGTTCAAAACTTCATTTTAGTTACACAACCAGAGAGCAAAAAATTAGGAAATATAAATTTCAGTCATAAGCTCATCATAAATTTGGAAAAAAATAGTCAAAGGCATTGGTATTACTCTAGCACTGCACAACAAACATGATAAGAATCTCATCAGTGCAAGGAATAGAGAAACAACAGCAACAGAAAAGAGATTTGACATTTACAAAATAAAATGTGCAAACTGCTACAAAATTTATGGCATAAAGCAAAGAAAAATTTATGCATCAAGCAGGAATATTAAATATAAACAAGTAGACAATGCTGTGATGTTATACTGGTCGCCAATCTAGAAAGTGATTGACATTTTGTACGGAGAGAGAGGCGACGTTGCCGCTTATTGCTGCCACGTGGAGAGCCCGATAGGATTATGCATGCGAAGGTGATTCAGATGCAACTGCAATTGGTATTTATTATTATTATTATTATTATTATTATTATTATTATTATTATTATTATTATTATTATTATTATTATTATTATTATTATTTATTTATTTATTTATTTATTTATTTATAATGCTGTGCACAAAGACAATAGCTACAGTCGTGGATCTACATGCAAACGCTAGAACATGCAAGAACACATCAATGTAAAGATCATCATAACAAAAGAGGCATACCTGTGACATTTTATGCTTATTGAAGTGGGAAAATGCTGCTTACATAATTTTTTCCAGGAGTTTCTAATTTATACCCCAATGTCTTTCTTCTTTAAAATACTTTTCTTTCCCAATCTTAACCTTAATGCCCTTACTGATACCTACAGCACGGGAAGTCCTATCAAGCACTTAGAGAATTGAATACTAGACTCCCCTTTCAATTTCTCCTCTTCGAAGTATACTCTCACAGAGCATATTATTTCCCCTGTCTGTCCAAATATAGTTTTATAGTTTTATTTGGTTCCTGAGCACGTTCAGGTTTTCGCTTGTCACTATATTTTGACATAATTAAACATTCATTAAACACAATTGCAAATGATCACAACACACGCACAGATACACGAACTCACACATACGTAAACCAAGGCAAATTGCCACAAATAAAATACAAAGTAACTTGCCAGTACAGGATCTCTAACTGTGAGGGCATTCTATTTATGCATCATTATCAGAAGAGAAATAAAAACCTAAATAGGTATTGTATTTACTGCAGCGCTTGCATAACTCGCTTGCCCGCAAGTTATGCTACGCACGTGTTAAAATATCGGCAACCAAGGTTTAGCGTCTAACATTGTCATGGAAACATCTCGACTCTAATTGGTCCCTCCAATCGTTACCATGACAACCGTTATGACTTACTCATCCCCTCCCATTTATTTAGAGCGTTCTTCCATGTGGTTGCTGTCAATCACATTCTAGTTTGGCAACCAGTAGTGTACTTTTCAGGTAAAAGCTGTGAAACTGAATATAAAATCTGTTTTTTTTTAAATTAACTATAAAACATACAATATTGAATATTTAGGAAAACTTTGGCATCCTAGAAGTTGTTACCTCATCAGGTTCATCCAAATCTTCTTGGGGGCCAAAAGACATCAAATAGGAACTTCGCCCAAATATAAATCCAAGTAAGTTCTCTGATAACTGTCGTGGTAGAGAAGATTGCATATGAATGCATACTAAGCAAAATGGGAGGATCAATAAATGAATTTTCTACAGAGAAACCATTGAATCATTTAGGAGCTTAAGCTAGGATACAAAAGAAGTTCACTTATTACCACACTGTAAGCCAATATGAAGACTTGCAATAATAAATCAAATTACAAGAATCAGAGTTAAGTTGACTCTAAGCTATGTGACTATAACTTAGGTATTTGTTATTAAAAGTATAAAGTGCAAGAAATAAAAATAATTTACGCATAATTTTAAACAGCAACTTAATGGTGCTAACAGAAATACGCTCTGAGAAGAAAAACTCTGTATGTATAATCTTTAAGGTTGTTCTGTAATTATTTATTTTGTAGAAAAGGAAAGAGTACACTACAGTATACTTTTAAAAATGGTATCAAAGCAAATGGAATTAGAATATTTAGTGTTCTTACTTGTGAAAAGCATTTTGAGGTGACCATTATGGAGCTGACTGTAAAAGTGTGTCTGTATAGAAATCCTAGCAATAATGTGCATTATTTTAAAGAACAGATACTGTATAAAATCACTTCTATAAAAAGCTAATGTACTATTTTGTTAATTGGGGACTTAAGTATAGATAAATAAAGACCTGTTAAAATTAAGCAATTTACTTGCTACCTATATTGTGATGACGTAACCATGGATTGTAAAAGCTAAGGAGCACATAGCCAAATCGTACATGGGGAGAGTAGCACAATTGGTAGGGAATGCATGCTTGGTGAGAGGTTGGTATTTTCTAATAGGTTTCATTTCTAAAACAGGTATGGTAAGGCTACTTAAATATATAATTCACTTATTAAGAATATTTACTACAAATAAGCAGATTACAAAGGTAGGCATAACGGCGTGTTACCTGTCCTCAAGAGGTTGCGTACAGGTGCTTCTATCCAAGGCAAAAGCTAGTCCAAGAGAGAGCAAGCAACTCGCTTATGCAAACTTTTAACCAACAAGTCATGGAGTGGGGGGAGTGACGTCACATGTACTACTGAAGTCACATCAACTATTATTAGTATTAATACGGTCACTTGTGACAGTATAATATAAGCAATTGTATGTAAGCATGGCCACGAGAGCAACAAATATTCTAAATCAGTACTAGATTAATTAATTGTTAATATAGTAGAGTCTCGGTTATCAGACCTTCGGTAATCTGACATTCTGTATTATCCGACTCTCACCAGTGCTTGGTCAGCAGGATGTGCATCCTTAAACCTTCATGAGTGTGCAGATATAGCTTCGGTGTGGACAGTATTGTTTTCATTTTCTGCGAGTACAATATGGCAAGTAAAAGTAGAAAGTAGGACAAGTTGACAACATTAAAAAGACTGGACAAGGGGGAAACTCTTCAAAAAGTGGCTTCAGATTATGGTGTTGGTCGTGTTACAGTGGGGGACTGGAAAAAAAGAGAGAACAAATTGAAAAGTGGCGTGCTACTAGAGCAACAAGTGATGCACTAAAACAGGAAAACAATGAAACGATGTGAATATGAAAAAGTTAGCAAAGCACTGTTTCTTTGGTTCACTCAAAAACGACAAAAGGGCCTATCAATAACAGGCCCCATCCTGCAAGAGAAGGCACTGTATTTCCGGAAAGTGTTCAATGAAAGGGATCCTAATTTTACTGCTAGTGTTGGGTGGTTTGATCGTTGGAAGAAACAGTACGGTATTAGGTAGCTTAATACCGTGGGGAGAAACTGCTAAATCTGACAACGTTTTCAAATTTAAAAAGAATTCCAAGAATTAATTCTTGCTGAAGGATTAACTGGTGATCAGATTTTTAACTGTGTCAAAACTGGACTAAATTTCAAGGCGCTACTATCTAAAACTTTTGCAGCCCGAGAAGAGGCGTCTGCCTATGGCTACAAGTGTAATAAAGAAAGGATGTTTATATAATTAATGAGTAGCTGGCATACTTAATTTTTTAAGATTACTCACTCAGACTAGGCAGATGTTCACCCTTTCTTCCAGAAGCGCTTTTCGGTCTTTGCTACAGACCATCTTCAGTGGAAGCTGCACCAACTACTCAGCTGCACCGGTAGTTGGTGCAGCTCCCACTGAAGATGGTCTGAAGCAAAGACCGAAAAGCGCTTCTGGAAGAAAGGCTGAACATCTGCCTAGTCTGAGTGAGTAATCTTAAAAAATTAAGCATGCCAGCTACTCATTATTTACATAAAAATATATCTCACTTTTAATAACTTGACAAGTCTTCTTTAAAGGAAAGGGTTACTATTCTTTCCTGCAGTAATGTTATGGGGAACTTCAAAGCTAAATTGCTAATGATTGGTAAATCTAAAAGACCTAGAGCATTTAAAAATATTTCTGTTAATGCTCTACCAGTGTATTACAATAACCAGAATTCTGCCCGGATATCTGCTGCCGTCTTTAAAGACTGGTTCTTTACACAGTTTCTGCCATCTATAGAGAACTTTCTAGCTTCCGACGACTTCCCAAGAAAAGCTCTCCTTCAACTAGGTCCTGTTTCTCCCACCTAAGATGACATCATTGTGCCAGCCAATGGACCAAGGTATGCTGGAAACATTGAAAAGAATATATCGGTGACAACTTCATTTGTCCGTGATAGAGGAAACGGACAATGGCAAGGACTTATGGAAAAGTTAAGATCTATCAACATGAAAAACATTGCATACTGGGTGGCTCAGGCTTGGGAAGAAATCAAAACGACATTAGCAAGGTCTTGGACCATACTGTTAGGTGGTGATGAAAATAAAGAAGAGATAATACAAGAAGACATGGGTTACATTGTTCCCTTACTGAACCACATTCCTGGCTGTGAGAATGCTACGGTTCAAGATGCGAGTAGCTGGTGTGTGAAAGATCAACAGTTTGAACTCAAAGATGTGATATTGTTGATTTCATGAATGTTAATGACAATGAGAATGAAGCAGAATGGAAATTGAACAAAACAAGAAGAAGAGTCATTTTTGAGTTTGATTTATGAGTCACTGTGTTTACACTCAAACTTCACTTACTTGTTGTATAATTGAAACGTTTTCAAGATCATTCGATCTCATCCTCAGCTGTTTGGTGACTAAATGAACATTCCTCTTCTTCCACTACTACGGAGCTCCGATCACTCTGCCATCTGGTGTTAGTGGCACTAAGTTTTAATACTTCATCTAATGCTGGGATTTCAAAATTTATAACTTTATCACGGTTTTTGGTTATGAATATTTTCCCCCAAATATCCAATTCTATGGGTGTACTTAAAAGATTTTAACAGTTTAATGTTGTGGCCAATGTTGTGGTTTTCTGTCCAAAAATGGTGTGAAACTACAGATTTTTCTGTTTGTTTCAACTTTATGTTCCTCTGGTGTTCTTTTTGCCTGGTTAACAAGTTTATCTTAGTTTTTCCTATGTAGCTTTTTTCACAGGTTTCACAATTTATCTGATAAATTCCTGATTTCAAATTGTTGGGGATTGAATTTTTTAGTGGTTTATTTAGTAGGTTCCTCAGACTGAATTTGTTTTGGGGTGCTAGTTTTAAGTTTAGTTTTTTGAAGATTTGTTCAAATTTTCTAAAAGCCCATGGATGGTAGGTGAATTTTCTATATTGCCAATTTGTGTTTTTAAGTGGTGTGAGAGTGGTATTTTTTGAAGATTAACTGAAGATAGATTAACTATAGATGTTGTTTAGGAAAATAAAAATAAATCAAGTAAGGAAAAAAGTTAAGAAACCTGTAAGAACTAATATAATGATGTATTGAAAGCAACATCAACAAATAAAATCTACGCTGTAAGAAAATTATAAAACTTAAGATTCAAAGAATACAAACTTGGAATACAAACTTCAGACAGATTACATAGTCATGTACTTGTAGTACTAGAGTAGATTAGATTGATTTGCGTTCAGTAGGTTCACTTGTAAGCAGAAAAGGCTGTGAACATTGAACATGTCCAGAGGTATAAAGTTTAATAGCATATATATGTACAAAAGTTAACATAAGACACATATTATAGTACACAGGCAATATGAACAACAATATGGAAAACAAAGCAGGGATAATTATATATGATACAAAATGAAACACTTTTTAAACCAGCTTTCACTTCGCTTATGCCAGTACGTCTCAACCTTTTTGCAATGGATACCATTCTTGTTATTTATTAAATACATATACATTAAAAATAAACTTTCAACTTGCATCAAATATTTATAAATAATGATTTGTCATTGGAATAGTTAAATACTACTCATAGAGCTACAGAAGCATTATCAGGATAATTTGTCATTCAGATAATCTTGTACAGAATAAAAAGATTTTGAGCAAAGGTACTCTCTGACAACTTTTTTAAAAGCACCGAAATTATCAACTTTTTCTTTAAGAACATTAGGAAGTGTTAAAGTATGCATAATATACTAATTTAAGTGTGTCAATAGAACTCACATTAACCAGCTCTCGGATAGCATAACAGGCAGAGCTGAGTTTAGGTAAGATATAATTTATGTGACCTTTCCAATCTAAACATCTGTCCACTTGAAGGCCCAGAAATTTAATGCTGTCAATTTCTTCTAATAATGTATCATTAATCCCGATTTCTATTTCAGCATGTGATGTACGACAGGTTATAAATTTGAGCACTTTTGTTTTGTCTAGATTCACAGATAATTTGTTTGCTTTAAACCAGCATGACATACAGTTCAAAGCATAATTCATTTTAATTATACACTCGTTTAAATTTGTACTGGTCACCAGGACACTAGTGTCATCAGCTAAAAGAACTGTACTTGCAATGTCCTTTATATAAAGTGAGAGGTCATTTATATAGATAAGGGCCCAAATGACCTTGTTGTCGACGGGCCCTAAAACACCACACACTCACTCACTCACACTTTATATAGATAAGAAATAATAAAGGCCCTAACGCGGAACCTTGGGGTACTCCATGAGTTACTATTTTCCAGTTCGAAGTTTGTTTTTCATAACCAGTATCACTGACAGCTACTTCAACACTGTTTTCTTTCATTTAGATATGATACAAACCAGCTTAAATGTTCATTTTTTAGCCCATAGAATTCCAATTTTGCTATAAGAATGCCATGATTAAAACAATCAAAAGCCTTTGCTAGATCACAAAAAATTCCACCTACATGTCTTTTATCATTTAAGGCAGTCAACACTTCATGTGTAAGCTTGTAAGTTGCATTATTAGTCAATATTCCCTTTCTGAATCCAAACTGATCACTGACAAGTATGTTGTTACATTCAAGGTGTTTATACAGTCTGGTGAACATTACTTTTTCAAGAATTTTTGAAAATATTGGCAAGAGAGATATTGGTCTATAATTTGAAACATAATTGCATTCGCCTTTTTTGAAAAGAGGTTTAACAACCGAGTATTTCATTCTGTCAGGAAAAATACCTGTCTTTAGAGACTCATTACATAAATAACTAAGGGGAATGCTAATTTGTGAGGAGCAAGATGTTAGGATTTTTGTAGTTATTTCATCATAACCGGAAGAATTCTTCATTTTTAAAGAGTCAATAATTTTATTTATTTCGGAAGGTGTAGTTAAACTGACTTTAAATGTAGGTACAGAGTTTGTGAAACTTGATCTTAGAAATTCTAGTGCTGCATCTTTACTTCCATAATTAATATTTAATTTTTTTGTTACATCCAAAAAGAATTTGTTAAACAATTCTGCAACTTCAAGAGGTTTGGCAATTTCATGATTGTCAACATTGAGTGTTATTGGGCAATTTTCTGATGAGTGTTTACGTGTCACATTTTTTATTATATTCCAAGTGGTTTTTATTTTATTGTCTGAGTTTTGAATTAGTTTATTATAATGCAATACTTTAGCTGCTATTATTACCTTCTTTAGAAGTTTACAATATTTTTTGTAGTAGTTTTTTAAATACAAATTGTTACTGATTCTAACTTGCTGGTATAGTTCTCTTTTGTGCCTGCATGAGGTTTTAATTCCTAAAGTGAGCCAGGAATTGTCTTTTTTAAAGTTAAATGTTTTTTTTTTTTTTTTTATACTCGGATGGGAAGCAAAATTCAAACTGAGTTTTAAAGCATTGAAGAAAGCTTTTATATTTGTTGTTGGTTCCATTAATCTCATAAGTTTGTTTCCAAGATTCAAGTTTAAGGTTCATACTAAATTCATTCAGAGTATTTTCGTTTATTTCCCTATATTTAATATATGTGTATTTAGGTTTGAGTTTTAAATTTATCTTATCAATTCTTAGAATTTGTGCATCATTAGAACTACTTGTAACTACTTGCAATGTAAATATGTTCTTGCAGGTCCTCTTGAGCATCTTATCAACTATTCAATAGCAAAAGGTCAATTCCCAGATTGCCTAAAATTATCTATAGTTAGACCTGTTCATAAGCATGGTGACACTAAGGACATAAATAATTACAGGCCAATTACACTAACTTCAGAGTTAGCCAAAATCTTTGAAAGAGTTATACTACAGAGATTATTGTGCTTCTTAGAAAATAATAAAATAATTTCAAACTCACAACATTGATTTAGGAAACATTATTCAACAATTTTGGCAATTATTGAATGTACAAATTATATAACAAAGCATTTGGAAAACAAAGAAAAAACTGCAACATTATTCTTTGACCTCTCTAAAGCGTTTGACTGTGTGGATTACAGTATACTACTAAATAAATTAGAAACATATGGAATTAGGGGTTTAGCTAAATATCTAATTAGTTCGGACCTTATTGTCAGAAAACAAGCAACACAAATATACTATAAACAAGGAAAGTCAACAATAAAAAATACATCCAGTTTTGAAGCTGTTAATTACGGTGTTCCACAGGGTTCTGTGATGGGTCCTCTCTTATTTATACTGTATGTGAACGACATACCTAACAGTGAACAGAGTAAAGCAATATCATATGCAGATGACACAACTGTATGCTGGGGCACCTTGATTCTAGAATTACATTACACATCTGCTTCACTTTTGTACCTATTTTGAGAACATGTTTCGCAAGATTTGCGAAGCAGATGTGTAATAAATACGACTCATCTATAAATTAATAATTATTTTGCTTCACTGTGGTGTTCCAATACAGTTAAATCTCGATATATTGAATCACTCTTTAATTATTTTTGGGGAAATAATTTGAAATGTAACATGTCTAAAACAAAGTTAATACATCGAGATTTAACTGTATTGGAACACCACAGTGAAGCGAAAAATTATTAATTTTTAGATGAGTCGTATTTATTACACATCTGCTTCACTTTCGTACCTATTTTGAGGACATGTTTCGCAAATCATCGTTGCATCTACGGCTCTTATGCGACTCACAACTTCACATAAGAGCCATAGATGCAAACGATGATTTGCGAAACATGTCCTCAAAATAGGTACGAAAGTGAAGCAGATGTGTAATAAATACGACTCATCTAAAAATTAATAATAAAGTTAATACAGTTTAATTTGAGAAATTTAAATAATGAACAGGACTCTATAATATTATCAGATTACAACATACATGTTACAAATAAACATAAATTTCTAGGCATTATAATAGATCAAAAACTTACATGGTCGGAACATATTCAGGACATCTATGGGAAAATCAGTAAGTCATTGTACTTGCTTAGGCACTTTTCTAAACTACTGGAAGAAAAAGAATTAAAAATTATCTACTATGGTGTCATATTTCCTCAACGAGTATATGGAATTGAAATTTGGGGGTGTAGTGCAAAATCAAATATGGAAAGATTACTAAGATTACAAAAGAAAGCAGTTAGAATAATGTATCATCTAAACTACAGGGATTCTTGTAAGCAGTACTTCAGGGAAAAACAAATTTTTACAATATTTTCATTATATATATGGTAATAATTTATGGATTGGGAAAGGATAACTTGAGAAATAGGGATATGCATAATTATAATACATTACACAACAATGATTTTTTTTAGACTGGGTTTTCGTATAAATAGTAGTATTAAAGATCCAAACGTAATGGCACTAATTTTATACAATAAACTGCCAAATTCTGTAAAGCAAGCTATGTCAGAAAATACGTTTAAAAGGAGCTTAAGATTTACTTAATAAATAAGGCACTGTACACGATTGATGAATTGTAATTCTATTGGCATATGTATTGTAAGTTATATATATGTAAACATTGTAATTGTAACTGACAATGTCAGAAACTGCTTTGCAGTCAATTGACAATAATAGACTTTATATTAATTTGTATTATTTTCAACAATATTGTAATTCATATTTATATTTTTGAAAATTATTGTCTGTATTATTGACGATGCCATGAGTCTGGTTGACTCCTACGGCAGATAGATCAGTAAATAACTAAATAAATAAAAACTTTGCTGGGATTATAAATTACGAAGAAGGAATGCCAGAATTATAGACAATACTTATATAGGAGTACTTATAAAGAACTAAAAGGTACTAAATGATAAGAGTTCATAGTTCACCACATCTTGCGTATCTCATGCACTTATAGTAATTGATAAAGGATATGCAATATTAACTTGCTTTTTTCAATGTGTAAGGACTATGATACAATGAAGCACAAAATTAATATATTAACTTGCTTTTGTTGCAGTGGCTTTGCTGCAGATGAAATTACCCACTGCGTTCGTCCTGAGGATACAGTTGCTCGTCGGGCTGTGATTTTATTACGCAGGTGACTTCTTATATAGACCTTAGAGAATGACTTTATATTTAAGGATTTCAATTTTATGTTGTCAAACGTATACAAGCTTACATAGAAAATGAAGCTAGTTACAGTAGAGCAACAAATATTACGCAAATATAAATATTTGTTACTAAATCTCCACTTATCTTAAGAAATTGATGTTAATACTTCTTTCTTCTTTCTAATGGAAATCAATTTCAGAAGGAAAATTGCATTCGTCCTCAGTCCCTCCAAAAAACAAACTCTTTTGTCAAGGAAATCTCGGTTACCATGTTTTTTTTGTTTTGTTATGTTATGTTTTCAGCATTACCAACATCTGAAGATGAAACAAACCTAAAAATAGAATCAACTGCCGGTATGTCAAAATTCATTACGTGATGTTTAGTGTTTAAAATAAATATATTTTCTCAAACTATTAAATCTGTGGGACCATTTAATTGCTGTAGATCATTTTTGGTCATTTAACCATGAAATAAATCCCGAAGTTAAATTATTAAAACAGTTAAATGGTTCCATAGATTTAATAGTTTGGGAAAAGATATTTATTTTAAAAAATAAACATCACATAATGAATTTTGACATACTGGCAGTTGATTCTGTTTTTAGGTTTGTTTCATCTTCAGATGTTGGTAATGCTGAAAACATAACATAACAAAAGAAAAAACATGCTAACTGAGATGTACTTGACAACGGAGTTTGTTTTTGGAGGGACTGAGGGCGAATGCGATTTGCCTTCGAAATAGATTTCCATTAGAAAGAAGAAAGAAGTATTAACATTAATTTCTTAAGATAAGTGGAGACTTAGTAACAAATATTTATATTTGTGTAGTATACAAGCTTTCTTAGCACCAAGAATCCTGTTATAGAGAAAGCACTAGGGCATTTGCACAATCAGAGCTTAAAAAAGAAATAGATCTTTTTCATTAAGGGAAAGTATCTAATGTACACTATCCCTGCCTGCCTCAGTAGCGTGGTGGTAGCATGTCTGCCTCACATTCAAGAGGACCCGAGTTCGAATCTCGGTCAGGGTGAGTTACCTGGATAAGGTTTTTCCGGAGTTTTCTCTTATCCTGAAAGACAAATGTCAGGTAACTCTAAGCTCTATGGACCCTGGCCTCATTTGAGCATCATTTCACCCATTCCATTCATCGTCCGATATGACTTAACGTTGGAGGACGTAAATTACAAACAAACAAAAAAAAAAAAAAAGGAAGGAAAAAAAATACACTACCCCTGCAAAGTTTCTGGACATAAAAATTTAATTCGTAATTGAGCTTATCACCTTTCCGTGATAATGTATAAGTTTATAATAAAATATTATTTACCTACAAATGTATGCAACTGAAATCTATATTTTGGTTATTTTATATAATGCTCAAAATATCCTCCCGTTTTCGCAGAAAAGCTTTGCACATATGCAAGGCATTCTCACCAAACATTTTTGTAGGTATTCAGCATTTACTTTTGCCCATTCTTGTTTCAGAATCTCTGGAAGCTCATTTGTGATGCACACCCTGTTGGTCTTAATAGCTCAATCTCCAACTCATCCCAAACTAATTCAATAGGATTACAGTCAGACAATTGTGGGACCATATTACTTTGCACCAATGCTTTACAAATGATGTTTAGTGAGAATTATTTAAATAAAGTCATCCAATAAGCTGAGTCTATTTACGTCAGGTGGTATTTTGTGATCATATGCGTAGATAATTTATTCTTGGTTCTAAAATTATACAATGAATTTCTAGAAGCTTTGTATTCCAGCAAACTTTTTCTTGTAACAATATTTTTTTCTTAACCAACTTATTTTTTCATATACAACTTTATTAGTTGGCTTGGATATGCAATCCTCAAATTTTTTACAATAATACTTATACTTCAACAAAAGATGAAATCCCATCAGTTAACAGATCCGGAATATACCAAATAAGTTGTAAAAATTGTGAAAAATGCTACATAGGTCAAACAAAAAGAAATCTAAAAGCCAGCATCAAAGAGCACTTTAGAAACTTCAGATTGAAACAAGAAGATAAGTCAGCAGTAGCATTTCATTTTTGGAATGAAAATCATGACATTGATCCAAATCCAAAATTATTAAAAGGAGTGATAAACCAAAATAAATTGACAACATGGGAGAACATATTCATTTGGAAAAATAAGGATCACATAATGAACTTTGAAATCCCATCAGTAGATAATTTGACAAAAAAAGTTCATAGTTCCACCACCAGAGAGAGAGAGAGAGCAGACAACAGATGCCAATTGGAAAGAGATTGAAGATGGAGGCGATTGCCTTAGAAACTAGTCTCTCAATAATATAAAAAGGTAGTGACGAGTATCAATAAACCAACTACAAGTAGTTTTGTGATTAATTCTGATGTCACTGTTACTAAATTGCTCCAAAAACATACAATACTTATACAATTTATATATCTGTCTCAATATGATTGCCTTTTGCCTATTAATTTCTTTCCACAGAGAATATCATGCTTGCACAAGTTCTTTTAGTACCCTTGCTTCGTTAGTATTCTGGTGTCCTACAGAATTAAGCCAGAACCCCCCAAATCATTGCACTTCTGCTACTGTTGGCACTAAGCTTTGGTACTGTCGTTCTCTTCTTTTGAATGCCTTACAAACTGACACATTTTAACTAAAGAGTTGAAACTGAGATTCATCAGTAAATAACAGCCTTTTCCATTCATTTAGTCCCCACTTTACATGTTTTGCCCAAGTTACCTTTTCTTCTTATTTTGAGGGTGCAGAGTGTTTGTATATATATATTGGCAACATGATCATAAAGTCTTTTTTCAATAAGGTAAGAATGCAGTTTCATAACTGATGGTTCGGAGTACACTGCATTCAAGTGACCTTGAATCTGAGGAAGTGCTTTTGTCCTCGCTTATAAATCAGTGCAGTGATTTATCCTCTGCTCCTGTATCACTGTAGGTTTTCTTGGATGTAACAAGATTTTATTTTGGCCTGTTTTATTATATCTGCTAACAGTCCCTTATGCTGTAGACTAAGAGACTTTCACTTTCGTACTATTTTTTCTAATTTTGTGTGTCCCTTAGTGTGATGATTGCAGCTCATTTCATCATGTCTACTTCTGTTTGCCCATAATTGTGCTGCACTGGCAGATTTTCATTACACTACACAAAGACAAAAACAACCAATGTTCTTTCTCCCAAATACACAGACCACTAGGAAGTACATAGTATCCTAATCTCATAATCATACTAGCGGAGTAAGCTATTCTAGCTGTTTAAATAGTTCTGTATTAAGTTGTAACAGCTATGTAAATACATGTTTTAAAGTCATTTAAAACATGTGGTGCTTCAGTTGTAAGTCAAATTAGAATTGATTCTATGCAGAAACCATTAGTAGTAGAGTCTTTTATTAGAGGTTTGTCCAGAAACTTTTTAGAGGTGTTGTAATTCATTAATATATTTGGGAAGTTGAAGGTGCTAGATGGCAAGGAGACACTGATTTCATGCTTTCTGGAGTCGTGTAAGTTGCGCTGGTTAATGAGTGGGATTTTAATCTTACAAATATGGCTTTGTAGTTAGAGAAAAATATGTTTGTCATTTCTGAATAAATATACATCATGATCATAAAGATTTAATTTGTAAGCCCTGCTAAGAATGATTGAATATGAAGAGTAAGATTGTAGTGATAGTTTTGAGTTATGTCAGAGAACTTTTAAATGTTCCAAAATTCAGTTCTGTTATTCATTTTCTTAAAAATTAATGTGTTAGAATGACAGTACATCTTTGGTAAGACAAAGTATATATGTAGTCAAGTCACAGAAAATTTATGGTATTTTAACCAGTGTATGTGCTGTGATAATAAGATTTCTTTCAATAAGTCAATTTTTTAATCAGATTCATATTCGGAAGACAGGACAAATAAATTTGTGCATTTGCAGTAGTTGCTTGCAAAGTAAAGTGATATTAAACAAATGGTTTGGATTAATCTTCCTTTCCCTTCCCTATCCTTTCCTTCCCGGCTATCTTCTCCTGTTCTCCCCTCTCATCAAGAAATTTTTAACACTTTTAAAATACTAGGGAAATAGAGGAAAAAAAGAGAATGTTTTAAGAACTTAATGTATAGCAGACGCTTCTTATACTCTTTATCAATTATGCTGTTTATCAGTTTTGATAGATTTGTAATTACTTCAGTTAGCTTATAATTTTTCCAGTTGTTTTATTTACTAGAGATACTATAACAGGGATAGTAAACGTATGACATGGATATTACAAGGTTGCATGGTAGGTTGTTATTGTGGTTATCATTGTTATTTTCATTAATTAATTTTTGTATTAATAAATGGAATCTATCTATAAGCCTTGCACTTAATTTTGTGAATATACATATTATACGAGGGCTGTTCAATAAAGAATGATCATAATTTTTTGCACTAAAATTCAATCTTATATTCTGTTAGCTTAATGTGAAACAAACACAAAATAATAGTTTCATTGTTGGTACTCCTGGTTCCCACCTGTGAGAACCAGGCAAGTTCAGACATGTTCAGTATAGCCTACTGCTGCAATGGAGGTAACATGCAGTTAAAGTTGATGTCAGAAGAAGATCCGGAGTTTCTTTCAAACGTAATCACTGCTGATGAAACTTGGCTACATCATTTTGATCCTGAGAGCAAACAGTAAAGCTCAGTGTGGAAATCTCCTTCATCACCAACCGCTAAAAAAGCAAAAGTGGTTGTTTCTGCTGGGAAAGTTATGGTCATCTCATTCTTTGATATTCATGGAATGGTTTATCAGCATGTTGTACCTGCATACATATCAGTAAGTGGACAATACTACAGGGATGTCCTGAAAATATTGCAAGTCCATATCAGGTGTAAAAGGCCATATATCCATGAAGCAGGCTGAATGCTGCACCACAATAATGCGGGGCTGCATATTGCCAATGTTGTTGCTGAATATCTTGCAAAAATCAACGTGAAGTGCATCCCTCACCCTCCCTATAGTCCGGATTTAGCCCCATGTGACCTTTTTCTATTCTCTAACTTGAAGAAACACCTTTGTGGGAGGCATTATCCATCATCAGAAGCAGTTGTGAAGGCTGCGGAGGTGATTTTGAAGGATCTCTCAAACAATGGATTCCAGCATGTCTTTGAAGACTGGCAAAAACACTGGGACAAGTGCATCGCATTCAGGGGAGACTATTTTGAGAAGGACCATCAAAATTATAAGGATGATTAAAGGTACATTGTCAAGAAAAAATTGTGATCATGCTTTATTGAACAGCCCTCATATTTATCCAAATACAGCAAATTCTCAAATGCAAAGTGATCCGCATAACGCAAGATCTAATTTTGGAATTCAGCACTTGTGGTAATTTCACTATGTTACTAAATCTTTTCTTATTATCAATCATATAAGATAAGATACTTTATTCACCTTTTGATTTATACATAAATCATGGCTTCGTCAGTAATACTACATAATTATATAACATAATACTATATACAACAGTATGTACAATATGAAGTAGCTTATACAAGAAGTAATATTTACAAAGTTATTACAAATTTATGTCATCCAGGATGCTAAAAGGTACATGTTTTAAGAGTGCTTTTGTTAATGAACATTTAAATTTGCTATAGACCTGATCTTTGAAATGTACCAGGCAATGTAGTGTATAGGCTAGTCCCATGATGAGTAATGCTACTGCGACTCTTATTGGTGCGACAGAATGTGGTATGTATGTGATTTAATGATCTGGTGTTGTGTGTGTGATACATGTCATTTGTTTTGAAGACATTTCTGTTTTTATGGATGAAGCATAATTTTTCCAGAATATATATGGAAGGGAGAGGTAAAATGTTTAATTCCTTAAATACTATCCTACTAGGCATTCTTATAGGTACTTGTTTAATTATTTTTAGTATTTTCTTTTGTAATTTAAAGATGACAAGATGACATTAAGTGGACATGCCCCATACTGGAATGCCATAGGTTAGAATTGAGTGAACAGATCCAAAGTACATAGCTTTTAGCACACTTGTGGTGCAAACTTTACTTGCTACTCTGAATGCAAATTAGATTTTGGACAGTTTATTTGCTAGATAATCAATATGTGTATTCCATTTTAGTTCCGAATCAATCCTCACTCCTAAGAATTTAGTTTCTTTAAGCTTCCTTTATGGAGTGAGTATTAATGCAAATCTGCAGTTCATTAGATACTTTACCAGGACTGAAGTTAATAAAAGTTGTCTTATCTATATTTAAATGGAGCTTATTTCGTACCAGCCATTCATGTAGAATTATATATTGTCACCCGAACTTCGGAACTCCCTATAGAACCGGCCGGCAGTAGGGCCAGACGGGAAACATTCAGCCACGCCTACCCATTTGTCTCGTGTCACTAACTGAAGGGATGATTAGGCGCAAGCTCTCTCTTTCCCCTCCCACCAGACGTCTCGAAACCTCGGGATAACTGTGCGCGCTGCGAAACTTCCAGAAACGGCGATCTTCCGTATATAAGGCCTGTAGCTGGCAAGTCAGTTCAGTTCTTGGCGAGCAGCCGTGAGGAGTGACGAGTGAGGTAACAGACCGGAAGACTGGGAACGTGCATCAGAGGAGTTGTACTTAACTGTGAGCGTGCAGTGGACCTGTAACAGACGAACTGGTGAATTGTAATTGTGTGCATTACGTAATTCTGTGTAATCGGCGAGTGTTACGACTGTAATTCGGTGGAAATAAAGAACATTTTGAGTTGTGCAATTGGACTTTTAATTTCACGAACCCACAAAGTTACAACTGGTGTCAGGAGTGGGATAACGGCCATGGAATCGGCACTGGAACAGATTTTACACAAAATGGAAGAAATGAAGGCGGCCAACGACAACCTTACCGCCGAGTTGAAAGCAATGAAGACGGCCAACGACAACCTTACCGCCGAGTTGAAGGAAATGAAGACGGCAAATGAAAACCTCGCTGCAAAAACAGAAGCGGCAAATAACAGACTGGTCGTGAAGCTGGAGACTACAAATAACTTGGCAGCGGAACTGAAGGAACTAAAAACCGAATTGACCACGGAAATTAAAGCGGCAAACGAGGTCCTCGCCGCACAATTTGAGGAGCAGTTGGCCGACGTAAAGGAGGATGTCATGGAGCTCGGTGAGCACGTCGAAGACCTGGCAAGCCGCGTTAACGACCTGGAAGGAAAGGCCGACAGCAGCGTCAAGTGCCTGAACGCTATCGTGGAGGACGTCGTCGGCAGGAGGTTGAAGGATTTAAAGGTCGACGCGCCGGGACGCGACACAATATCTGCGCGCGTCAAACCTCCTAAATACGACGGCGTGGAAACTTTCGAAGTCTTCCGCCGCCAATTCGACGCAGTGGCCAAGCACAACAAATGGTCACCGGAGGAGGAGGCCACACAGTTAATATCCAGCCTCCAGGGACGGGCCGCGGAAGTCCTGAAAGCGGTACAGACAACGGTGGCGCCCAAGGACATCTGGGAGGCCCTGGAGAATCGTTTTGGAAACCACCGCTTAGCCGCAGCGTACCGCAGCCAGCTAAAGGCAAGGTCACAGCAGACAGGGGAGACGCTGCAGGAGTTCGCCCTGGCAGTTGAACAACTGGCTAGCAAGGCCCTAGTCGACCTTCCACCAGAGTTCGTATCCCGGAAAGCTGCCTACACATTCGTTGACGGGGTACGAGACACGGAGATTCGTCAGCGCCTAATGCTCGGTGATTATAAAACCATCCACGAGGCGCTAACTGCAGCATTAAGGATGGAGGCGGCCAAGGTAACAGCTATTTCGACGTCGAAAACGGGGAGTGTCCGCTACACCGGAGACAGAAGACCAGCCGAGGGACGCCGGCGAAGACCTAGTGGCCTGTGTTGGGGGTGTGGACAGCCCGGACACCTGCGGAGAGACTGCTCACACCAGGAAGAGCAGCCGGAAAACGAGTAAGGGCCGTCGTGGAGAGGGGCACGTCGGCGCCATTACCACCATCCCCTCGAGTGACACTGCGCGCCGTCAGCCGGCGTATGGATGACAGCCTCATCGCGGACGGTTGGGTAAGAGGAAAGCCGTGCCGCGTGCTGGTGGACACCGGGGCGGCCGTGACCATCATCAGACCTGACGTGGCGAAGGGTTTGCCGACAAGGAAGCCGAGCCGACCATACCAGCTTGTCGCGGCATCGGGCGACAAGACAGCCTGTGGAGAAGGGGGCCCTGCTGGAGCTGACCTTGGGGCGGAGTGCCGTGCACCTGTGGGTGTTCGTCGCGAAGGTGGCTGAGGAGGTGATTTTGGGATTGGGTGCCCTCAGGAGCCACGAGGTGACGGTCGACCTCGGCAGGAAGGTCCTGCGGCTCATCGGAGAAGAGGTTATACTCCGTCAACCCGAAGAGTGCCTTGGAATCTGCAGGGTCATCTTGAACGAAGACGTGGTTGTCCCCGCGAGGAGCGAGGTGGTGGTGACGGCGCGACTGGAAGGCCAGAGAACCAGGAAAATGTTGCTGGACCAGAAGACGCCTGTACACGGCCTATGTGTAGCCAGGGCATCGCTGCCGTGCCGAAAGGAGGTGCTAGTGAGACTGCTAAATCCAACGGCCACCGATCACGATGTCCAGGCCGGGGCGGAGTTGGGAACATGCGAGCCCGTGGTGAGCGTAACAGCAATCGACAAGACACAGGAGCCGGTGCCAACGCAACACCTGGGGCCCCGGCTAGAAGGCCTACTGGAGAGGGCAGCCGACCACTTGACCGCAGAGCAGCTGGAGAAAGTTCGACAACTGCTAAGACGATACCAGCGCGTCTTCAGCCAAGGTAATAGTGACTATGGCCGCACGGACGAAGTGCTTCACGACACCGGGGATGCCTGGCCTTTTCGGCAACCACCTAGATGCATTCCGCTGGCGAAGCAAGGGGCGGTACGAGACATGCTGGAGGACATGAGATCCAGGGGAGTGATTGAAGAGTCGAACAGCCCTTGGTGTTCCCCTGTAGTCTTGGTGACAAAGAAGAACGGCGAGCTACGCTTCTGCGTGGACTACAGGAATCAGAACGCTGTCATCCGGAAGGACTGTTTCCCCTTACCCCGGATTGACGACATCCTGGACAGGTAGTGTATTGTGTCAATGCAGGGGAAGGTCTGGTAGGCCAGTAACTGTGTCCACAAATGAAAATCATGCATGGACGTGTGCTTAATCAGATTTTGCAGTCTCCAAAGTGAATTCTTTGGCGAACATCCCTGAAATTAAACATCAGCAATACATCACTTCAACAATTGTTTAAAGACATAGGTGGATTTCCTTACCGATACAGGTGGGGCAACAACTGATGGAGCATGATAGGCATGTCAGGGTAGAATATTGTGCACAATTTTTGGCCATGGTGTACAAGGATCCAGATTTGTTGTTCAATGTGTGGTTCTCTGACAAAAGTCACATTCACTTGGACGGTTTTATCAATCACCAAACAGCTTGCTTTCTTGGTTTTGAGGAGCCAGACACTATAGTTAAAAAACCGCTACATAGTGTGCGTGTGACGATTTGGTGTGCTAGGTCCTTATTTCATAGAGAATGAAGATGGTTCATCTCTTACTGTTAACCAGGAACTCTATAGGAACATGGTGTTCATGTCATTTATTCAGGATCTAAGGTTTTGTCGTGCTGGGTACATGCAGATGAATAGACAGTGGTTCCAGCAAGATGGGACGACCTGCCACACTGCTCGACAGTCTATGGTTGTGCTGCAAGAAACCTTTCAAGTATGAGTAATTTCCCGCCGGGCTGAGTTCCCCTACCCATCACATTCCCCCGATCGCACACCACCTGATGCTTACGTGTGGAGAATGTTAAAGGAAAAAGGTTTCAATTGTCCAGATCCACCCAAAATTGTGTGTGCATTATGTCAGAAGATTGTCTTGTTCTTCGGAACTCTGCAGCAACCTGCATTCTGGAATATGTTGTAAAATCGTGTGATCATTATGAACACTGCCTGCAGCACAATGGAACACATTTTGAACATTTACAGTATCATCTCGATATGTAAGGTAATGACAGAGTAACATAATTTCCAGTACTGTTTATTTTGGCACATACTGTGTCTGGACAATTGAAAAAAATAACGGGAGCCATACTGCACAATTCAAAGTAGTAAACTGATTCTAATGTGATATTAGATTGGGAAAGTCTATTGGATCGTGCAACTAAAATTAAAATGCTTTTTCACTGAGAAATTAAGTTTTTTAAAACAAGTGGCACTTGTGTAAGAAAGTTACAATTGATAAACTGTACTTTTTGTAAAAGGTAGTAGTACAGTGTTTTAAGGTATGCTAAGAACAAAGATATGTAGTGGACTACCTTTATGTATTTGCAAATTAAATGAATATCTGGAGAGCATGTTAAGTAGTGTTATTTTCACAACATTCTGTAATTTCTATTTAGTGAAAACCACAAAATTCAAGGTGATATCCTTGTTAAAGGTTTGTTTCTCAGCGCTTAATTGTGACTAAAAATAATAAGATGTAATAAAATTTAAAATAAATAAACATTTATGAAGGGAAAGTGTGCATAGTAGTATATTAAAATTATTTTGTTTTTTAAACCATTATGGGATTTGTAGTTGCCTAAGCTCTGGTACAAATGGTTTAATCAACTGATTTCACCCTCTCAGCATGTTACCAGTTGTACTGTTCATGCTTTTGTATTTTCTCACATCTCATTTACCAATAATAACTGCAGTTAGTTTTAGGCCACTTGTGCTCTCAGTATTTTATATGAAGAAAGCATGTATATAAAGTGTAATAATTTGTAATGAATAGAAAACACCTGTTTGCATTTCAGGGTATTTCCTGATGCTCCTAGATTGGCTCCTGATGAAGTTCTACCTCCCCTCGGTTTATCGTCACTTTCTTCTCGTCACCAGGATATAAATGGACTCTCCAGGTATGTACTGATCAGATAAATATAAGAGATTAAAACTGAGTGATTTAGAACTCAGCTTTTACACAGTTTTAATCTAAATTAATCAATTATATGCTTTGGCAAACAATTTGTAATACATAAATAAGAGTCAACCTGAAAAATTCAATGACATGGCTGGGATTTGAACCACAGATCTTCTGGTTTCCTTCCATTTGCTCTTACCCATTGAGCTACCATGGCTAAGGTTGGTAACTTACAGATACCTTACAGATTGGTACTTACAGATACAGAGGTCATATAATTTATTATGTATTCTAGCAAAAATGTTATATGGGAGTGAAGTTTGGGGTACACACTGTGCAGTACACAGGTTGTTCTGTCGAGAGGTTTTAGGACTACCAAGCGGCACAGCAAAGGAATTTGTTCAATTAGAAATGGGTAGAGTAGGAAGGGAAGGTATTATCATGGAGAGAACATCTATGTTTTGGTTTAGAATTTTAAATTTAGATAAAAGAATTTACCAAGACAGTGCTTACACTACCAAGAAAACGTTTTAAAAGGTAATGGATGATGCAATAGCTGGAAAATAATGGTCTGGCAGAAATTTTAAGAATCAAGGAAAGCAATGTAAAGCGTTTTTTAGAAGAAATTTTGAAGACCTAGAAATACAAACACTATTTGCCAATATAGTTGGAAAAAGATAGAATGTACTTTATAATAAATAATATATGGGAAAGAAAAATATATATTGACAAACTAAATGGAGAGAGCGGGTGTATGGAGACCAAAATGCATAAGAAATGATTTTCCACAAAAACATTGCCAGTATTCATAGAAAAAGAAGACATTATTAAGACATATTTGAGTGTAAAGGGGCAGAGTTATGGAGACAAGAATGTGTAAATGAGAAATGCCTCAAAATGAATAGAAAAATTGCATTAATTAAAATGTTTATTTTTATTAAAGACTATGACAGCTGGAGAGTTTTCAAATAAGGTCAAAAAGAAATGGAATTGGAAAGAGAAGTAAACAAGATATGATTTTAAGAAAATTAATATATAGATAGTAGAAGTTGTAGATGTTAACAGCCTGGACTGAACACTTAACCATATTTCTTGTATTTTTTATTGTAAGAAGCGTAGACAAATAAACAAGGAAAATAAAAAAAAATAGTGTGTCAGACAAGGATTGCACTTTTTATATACTTGAAACTTGAAAAAAGGGGATTCTTGGAGGTTGTATGATGACAACTATGCTTTAGTCGGAAATGTTATACTATTAATGACAGGAGGAGTGGAATTAAAGCTCGATCGGGAGATATCCAGATATATTTGGAAAATCTCAGAGACAAAATTGGATTTCTGGATGAAGTGGAGCAATAAATAAATGAGCGGTTTATTTTTAAAGTGGCGGAAGACCAAAAATTCTGTTTTATATATTTAGACTTTTGTGTTTCATGTCTGTGTAAATTCTCAGAAATGCATAGCTTAGGTTTCTTAAGTGTTTTATAAATAAAAACAGCCATATTTTCAATTCCAATAAAATAAATTTGTTTTTTAATAATGAAAGTTAGTCTAACACTATTTTAATGTAAGAGTAAACAGAAATTTGTATAAAAGTGAATCGAGAAGATATTGACACATTGCTTCACTCACACTGTTTTATTCACTGTTTATTCTGTGAATAAACAGTGTGAGTGAAGCAATGTGTCAGTATCTTCTTGATTCACTTTTGTACTAATTTGTGCTTCACTGTCCCTACACTTCTTTCAAGTTTATACTTTGAGAAATTTGTGTTAAACAGAGATAAAATACTGTATATTTACACAAAAAATGAAGCTATTTACAGTGGAGTAACAAACGCTACAGAAATAAAAATATTTAGTAAATATTTTTATTTGTGTACTGTATATTTGTTGATCTCAAAATAATTGACATAAGGTTCACTTTAACGTATACAGTCATTGCATACTTCATCAGAATGTTTTACTGTAACATTTAAAATTACAATAAAAATCATGAAATCTCAAGGAAAAACATTTTTGCTGAGCCAAATGAAAACATTTTCGTTATTACATTGTAGACATTCGTTAAACACTCTGTCGAAAAGGAGTCGAGTATCAGGAATACAAGAAATAAATAGGATGAAACTTTATAACAAAACTTAAGTATCAATTCCAAGTCAAAAGAACCCATATGCCCTATAACATGTCAGCAACAGACTCCGCTTCAGCGATATCAGGGGCAATATTAGTAGATCAAGGGCTGCTACTTCTAGAGGACCAGTGAGGAGATTTTCATAGAAACCGTGATGCACAGGAGGAATGAATTTCAACAAATTCCTCTTCTTCAATGTTGTTGTAATTTACGTCCTTTAACTTTTTAAGTCATACCGGACAATGAATGGAATGGGTGAAATGATGCTCAAATGAGCCCAGGGTCCATGGAGCTTAGAGTTACCAGACATTCATCTTTCAGGATAAGACAACCCCGGATAAAACCTTATCCAGGTAACTTACCCTGACCGAGATTCGAACTCGGGACCTCTTGAAAGTGAGGAAGACATGTTACCATCTACGCTATCGAGGCGGGCTCTCTTCTTCAATACTGATACTTCACATCCATTAGGGTAAAGCAAGGATTGCTCTGTTGAAACTAAACATCTTGGACGCCCAGCTCTAGTTAGTGTTAAATCCAATGTCTTGAATGATTTTGTTTCATTTAAACTTCCATTGTAGCATATGGTGAACGGTTGGGCACTATCATATTGAATATACTGCATTTTCAACCAGTTGACATTGTTGCCTTCAGAATTATTCTTCTGCCTGGCGATAGCTTTCTCAATTAGCTCTGTAGACAAGAAATCCAAGTGGAACATCTGTGTTACTATAAATTTATTTGTCCTTCAAGCCGATGCCATCACCTAGTATCAGTCCGTGGTACATAGATAGTCTTCCCCTTTATGCTTGCTCTACTGAACCAAAGTCACGGTTGTTAGGTGGTATGGATGGCCAGAGACAAGGAACTTCTGTTCTATGACTTCAACATAGTTCTGGGTTTGATAAATGAAATAAAATGTGTAGTTAAGTTAATTGGGAGTCGATTAATAACACAAAACAACACTCACTTTTAAATTTTCCCGGAACCGGTTTCTGAGGCCTTCCCTCTATCTTCAGCCGGACATCGACTAGTTCTCATTGGTGTAGCTGGCAATATTTTGTCTTCGGTCTCCTCTGGTGGCGGTTCGAGAAACTTGCTGAACAAATCTTTCTGGGGGATGTCGAAATTGAATACTTTGTTCCTATTTTTTGAAATAAAGAATTGTTCCCATGTGGACAGTTCTTCTTTTCCTGTTGTATGTTTTAGTAATTTTGGTTCTGGATTTATGTTGTGGTTTTTTTTTTCCAAAAATGCGTGGCCACTGCTGATTTTTCTAATTGTTTGTATTTTATGTTCCTAAAGTGTTCCTTTGCTCTTGTTTCTAAATTTCTTTTGGTTTTTCCAATATAAATTTGACTACAGTCACAGCATTCAATTTGATATATACCAGATTTTTTGTTAGATGGAATGGCATCTTTGATGTTTGAGCAAATTAGGTTATTTAAGGAGTAATGGTTCACTGGAGCTAGTTGAATGTTTTGTTTTTTGAAGACTTTTTTGAATTTATCAAAGGCCCATGGATGGTAAGTGAATTTTTTGAAGATCATTTTAGTTTCTGTAGCTGAGAGGGTTGTGGTTTCCTTTAGTAGTTTCTTCTTTTTTGCTAAGTTCACTTTTTTGTCTACAAGTGATTTGGGAAAGTCATTTTTCTGTGCTATTTCAATAATTTTGTTGTATTCTATTTTGTATTCTTCTGCTGTAAGAGGGAGGTTGACCAGTCTGAAACTACTAAAGGAAACCACAACCCTCTCAGCTACAGAAACTAAAATGATCTTCAAAAAATTCACTTACCATCCATGGGCCTTTGATAAATTCAAAAAAGTCTTCAAAAAACAAAACATTCAACTAGCTCCAGTGAACCATTACTCCTTAAAAAACCTAATTTGCTCAAATATCAAAGATGCCATTCCATCTAACAAAAAATCTGGTATATATCAAGTTGAATGCTGTGACTGTAGTCAAATTTATATTGGAAAAACCAAAAGAAATTTAGAAACAAGAGCAAAGGAACACTTTAGGAACATAAAATACAAACAATTAGAAAAATCAGCAGTGGCCACGCATTTTTGGGGAAAAAAAACCACAACATAAATCCAGAACCAAAATTACTAAAACATACAACAGGAAAAGAAGAACTGTCCACATGGGAACAAATCTTTATTTCAAAAAATAGGAACAAAGTATTCAATTTCGACATCCCCCAGAAAGATTTGTTCAGCAAGTTCCTCGAACCGCCACCAGAGGAGACCGAAGACAAAATATTGCCAGCTACACCAATGAGAACTAGTCGATGTCCGGCTGAAGATAGAGGGAAGGCCTCAGAAACCGGTTCCGGGAAAATTTAAAAGTGAGTGTTGTTTTGTGTTATTAATCGACTCCCAATTAACTTAATTTATACAACAACACTGTTTTCAACACTTCCATGAAAGGATTTATAAAATGTGTAGTGTTTAACGCCCGCTTTTACTACATACGGCACCGCAGGTGGTCCTGGGTTTGCAAGAATTTCAATGGTGCTATCGGAATCTTACTGTTGCAGTTTTATCCTGAAGAAGTGCCGGAGTATATGATGTGTTTTTCCTTCATGCAAAATAGATTGAAGTGTTTTAGCAGACAAGCTACTATTTCTTGAGAACTTCTTCATCCCTTAGTTTCATCCCAGTAACAAAAATGGCCTTGCCCTGAAGATAGAACATGTATTCCACAGTTGTAGACATACATGTTTCGCTTATAATAAGCATTGGAGACTGATAAAATGGGGAATGGAAGGACTTCCTGTAAATCAGTAGAGACAGTGTGAAATATGTCTGAATCCTGAAGTGAAAGTTCCCTATCAGCTGATAATGATTATGTAGCCCTGTCTGCTTTCCTGCGATGAAGCTCATGGTTGGCCACTATTTATTTCTTCTCGTTGTCAGATAGGATTGGATCATGGCTTCTAATCTTTTAAGTATCACATGTCTTACAAGTGTCTTTCTTTGGTTTGTGAAAGCCAAGATTGCATTGTATATTTAAAACTTTATAATAAAAGCTTTATTTCACAGGAAGAATTTGTCAACACACAATTTTGATTATGTAAGTCATACATTTTACATATGTCCAAATCAGGACTTAAATATTTTTTGTGTGGGTTATGAGCCTGTCAATAATGAGACTCATACAATGGAAATCTTTGAATATGTTCGTTAACGGAATTCTTGAACTCTTGTGGGCAATTTCCTTGACTTTGCTTTTTTACCTCTTTTGTCGTCTCCTGGTGATTTTTCAGTGCGGAATTTTGTTAATAGATGGCAAAGTCTCCCATCACTGATCTGAAAAGTGTCAAGAAAAAACTTCTTACATTCCTGAATAGTATTGTACTTCAAGGTGAGGAAATAAAAGTTCACAGACGTCCGCAGAGGCCTACCCGCATCTCGTGTTCGTCGTCTAACCACATCAGCAAATTGAATATTTCCACAAATATATGCATTTTGTTTCCCAAAATCAGTCATATTCCAAAACTGTTAATGAAATGTTTCCCATTCTGCAGGACTAATACAACTATGACACTTTGCGGCACTAGCAATTTGTTTTGAAACACCTTTTTAGGAATGATGACACCCTTCTTTTGTTGCATATGATTGACCACTGTTTCTCTTTGTTTTAGCATTTCTCAGTATTTTGCTAATTTTCTGGATTCGTGTGTCTTTTTCTTGGTATGGTGTTTTCACCTATATCATTCATACTGTAATTATAATCCAATAAAAAACAAAACCAAATACTGCAGCTGTTGAAAATTGCTTAAACATGTACAATGAGGTATGCAGTGCGAAGCTAGAGGATGCAATAATGCCATTGTGGAAGAAAACCATGTGCTGGACATACACCACTATTTCCTTTAACCATTCCACTATTCCGTTTAGCACGTCAAGTTTGTGCTGCTCCCAAGTGGCTAAAAATTAATCTGGACATACACCACATTGTCAGTGAGTAGAAGGCTCCTTATTGAAGTTTTTTCTTATGTAAATCCAAAACTGGCAATTTTGGACTTACACCACTTTAAAAATAAACTTGAAACTAGTGGCCAGGGAAATAAAAGAAGACATGAAAGAACAAATCAGAGGAATAAGGAAAGAAGTAAATGAGATGAAATTTGATAAGAGAAGACAAATTATTTAATCTGATACAATAGGTATAGGAGAGGTGATAAAAGTTGCGGTATAAAACTTGAAAAAGGACGTGAAAGGTTGGCAGATAGTGGATGTTTACTGGGTAGAAAAGAACATCAGAAAAAGACAGTTGTGGCTCCATTATCAACTTCACAGTTAATTTATGTCTTGGGAAACTAGGAGGCTGAAAGGCTCTAATATTTTTATAAATAAGGATTTGATGCCAACTCAAAGAGAGTTGGAAAAGGCAGAAGTTGATATGAAGAATGGTGGAAGCAAGAGCAGCTGGAAAAAAAGCTACATTAGGAATTTACAAGTCTGGCTACAAGGAGCGGATGTAACAACTGGAGGGGAAGGAAAAAAAGACACTTGGTGCAGAGAGCACATAAGGAAATAAATGATTTTCAACATTTGCAGGAAGTTCAGTCAGGTATTTGTAGATGAAATGTGCCATGGTTAAAGCAGTAGTGTGCAACCCAGTATCTACATCAAGGGCAATGGCTATTCATCAAAAGAGTCAGCTAATGCTGTCATGGAAAGTGGAGGGGAAGAAGCAGTGAGAATGTTTTTAGAGTGTACAGGAACTGTTAGCATGGTATGGAGTGTTGACGTAAAACCATATGAGAGAAGAATTGTGTCACCAAAGAAGGAAAAATTAGAAGAATCAGCAGATTGTAAAGAAGGGGAGGATGGCATTGTTCAGAACTGTGGGGAGTGGATGTGGAAAGGGAGAAGAGATGTCTGATATTGTACTGTCATCAGAATATGGCAGTATTGGATTGGATAAAAATAGAACAAGAATGTGTAATGAGCTTAGAAGGAGGAGTTCTCTTGATAGATTTAGATTTAGAGCAGGTTCATAATAGAGAATGCGGAACAGTAGCAGATAGGCTCTTGGAACTGCAAGGGTCTGAAAAGCTAAATGTATAACAGAAGTATAAACCACTTACGGAACAAACTAAATTATTTGTGAGTTACTGAAATATGGTTAAAAGAAGTTCTTGCAGTAAATGATTTTAAATACAAAAGTATAAAAGGACAGAAATTAGCAATGGAAGGGAGATTGTCATGGCAGTTTACATTGCTACATAAAATAATCTTGGACAAACAGCCAGCTTACAGCTTGATGGTGTAACATCGAAGGCAACAGACATTTTTTAATTGTGTAATGTCAAAGGGAACAGATCTATAATTCTGTCAGAATGGCATGCAGAAAATTATAGAGATTATAAACTATATTCACAAGTTCTGTGAAAATGCAATTCAATTAGATTGATCAATGATTGATCAATGTATATCTACATTACAATGTATTCTATAAATTTGTTACTCAAAATTAAAAGATTTAAATTATATTAATTTAAAAATAAAAATGGAATTATTTCCTCAATAAATGAAAAGTTAATTCCCTTGCTCAAGACCATGCTCGAATTCAAAGAGTTTTTCTCATGCAAAAACTGGAGCAGCAGCCGTGGATAACATCTAAAGGAATTGCTCATCCTGAGATGCCGGATCTGAGCAAAAGCTCAGATTAAAACAACTACAAGACCTGGAACATCGTTGCCATCCCCAAGGACAGGACACAGCAACAGCATCTTTAAAAATCCTTTTATGGAAGTGTTGAAAACAGTGTTGTTGTATAAATTAAGTTAATTAGGAGTCGATTAATAACACAAAACAACACTCACTTTTAAATTTTCCCGGAACCGGTTTCTGAGGTCTTCCCTCTATCTTCAGCCGGACATCGACTAGTTCTCATTGGTGTAGCTGGCAATATTTTGTCTTCGGTCTCCTCTGGTGGCGGTTCGAGGAACTTGCTGAACAAATCTTTCTGGGGGATGTCGAAATTGAATACTTTGTTCCTATTTTTTGAAATAAAGATTTGTTCCCATGTGGACAGTTCTTCTTTTCCTGTTGTATGTTTTAGTAATTTTGGTTCTGGATTTATGTTGTGGTTTTTTTCCCAAAAATGCGTGGCAACTGCTGATTTTTCTAATTGTTTGTATTTTATGTTCCTAAAGTGTTCCTTTGCTCTTGTTTCTAAATTTCTTTTCGTTTTTCCAATATAAATTTGACTACAGTCACAGCATTCAATTTGATATATACCAGATTTTTTGTTAGATGGAATGGCATCTTTGATGTTTGAGCAAATTAGGTTTTTTAAGGAGTAATGGTTCACTGGAGCTAGTTGAATGTTTTGTTTTTTGAAGACTTTTTTGAATTTATCAAAGGCCCATGGATGGTAAGTGAATTTTTTGAAGATCATTTTAGTTTCTGTAGCTGAGAGGGTTGTGGTTTCCTTTAGTAGTTTCTTCTTTTTTGCTAAGTTCACTTTTTTGTCTACAAGTGATTTGGGAAAGTCATTTTTCTGTGCTATTTCAATAATTTTGTTGTATTCTATTTTGTATTCTTCTGCTGTAAGAGGGAGGTTGACCAGTCTGAAACTACTAAAGGAAACCACAACCCTCTCAGCTACAGAAACTAAAATGATCTTCAAAAAATTCACTTACCATCCATGGGCCTTTGATAAATTCAAAAAAGTCTTCAAAAAACAAAACATTCAACTAGCTCCAGTGAACCATTACTCCTTAAAAAACCTAATTTGCTCAAATATCAAAGATGCCATTCCATCTAACAAAAAATCTGGTATATATCAAGTTGAATGCTGTGACTGTAGTCAAATTTATATTGGAAAAACCAAAAGAAATTTAGAAACAAGAGCAAAGGAACACTTTAGGAACATAAAATACAAACAATTAGAAAAATCAGCAGTGGCCACGCATTTTTGGGGAAAAAAAACCACAACATAAATCCAGAACCAAAATTACTAAAACATACAACAGGAAAAGAAGAACTGTCCACATGGGAACAAATCTTTATTTCAAAAAATAGGAACAAAGTATTCAATTTCGACATCCCCCAGAAAGATTTGTTCAGCAAGTTCCTCGAACCGCCACCAGAGGAGACCGAAGACAAAATATTGCCAGCTACACCAATGAGAACTAGTCGATGTCCGGCTGAAGATAGAGGGAAGGCCTCAGAAACCGGTTCCGGGAAAATTTAAAAGTGAGTGTTGTTTTGTGTTATTAATCGACTCCCAATTAACTTAATTTATACAACAACACTGTTTTCAACACTTCCATGAAAGGATTTATAAAATGTGTAGTGTTTAACGCCCGCTTTTACTACATACGGCACCGCAGGTGGTCCTGGGTTTGCAAGAATTTCAATGGTGCTATCGGAATCTTACTGTTGCAGTTTTATCCTGAAGAAGTGCCGGAGTATATGATGTGTTTTTCCTTCATGCAAAATAGATTGAAGTGTTTTAGCAGACAAGCTACTATTTCTTGAGAACTTCTTCATCCCTTAGTTTCATCCCAGTAACAAAAATGGCCTTGCCCTGAAGATAGAACATGTATTCCACAGTTGTAGACATACATGTTTCGCTTATAATAAGCATTGGAGACTGATAAAATGGGGAATGGAAGGACTTCCTGTAAATCAGTAGAGACAGTGTGAAATATGTCTGAATCCTGAAGTGAAAGTTCCCTATCAGCTGATAATGATTATGTAGCCCTGTCTGCTTTCCTGCGATGAAGCTCATGGTTGGCCACTATTTATTTCTTCTCGTTGTCAGATAGGATTGGATCATGGCTTCTAATCTTTTAAGTATCACATGTCTTACAAGTGTCTTTCTTTGGTTTGTGAAAGCCAAGATTGCATTGTATATTTAAAACTTTATAATAAAAGCTTTATTTCACAGGAAGAATTTGTCAACACACAATTTTGATTATGTAAGTCATACATTTTACATATGTCCAAATCAGGACTTAAATATTTTTTGTGTGGGTTATGAGCCTGTCAATAATGAGACTCATACAATGGAAATCTTTGAATATGTTCGTTAACGGAATTCTTGAACTCTTGTGGGCAATTTCCTTGACTTTGCTTTTTTACCTCTTTTGTCGTCTCCTGGTGATTTTTCAGTGCGGAATTTTGTTAATAGATGGCAAAGTCTCCCATCACTGATCTGAAAAGTGTCAAGAAAAAACTTCTTACATTCCTGAATAGTATTGTACTTCAAGGTGAGGAAATAAAAGTTCACAGACGTCCGCAGAGGCCTACCCGCATCTCGTGTTCGTCGTCTAACCACATCAGCAAATTGAATATTTCCACAAATATATGCATTTTGTTTCCCAAAATCAGTCATATTCCAAAACTGTTAATGAAATGTTTCCCATTCTGCAGGACTAATACAACTATGACACTTTGCGGCACTAGCAATTTGTTTTGAAACACCTTTTTAGGAATGATGACACCCTTCTTTTGTTGCATATGATTGACCACTGTTTCTCTTTGTTTTAGCATTTCTCAGTATTTTGCTAATTTTCTGGATTCGTGTGTCTTTTTCTTGGTATGGTGTTTTCACCTATATCATTCATACTGTAATTATAATCCAATAAAAAACAAAACCAAATACTGCAGCTGTTGAAAATTGCTTAAACATGTACAATGAGGTATGCAGTGCGAAGCTAGAGGATGCAATAATGCCATTGTGGAAGAAAACCATGTGCTGGACATACACCACTATTTCCTTTAACCATTCCACTATTCCGTTTAGCACGTCAAGTTTGTGCTGCTCCCAAGTGGCTAAAAATTAATCTGGACATACACCACATTGTCAGTGAGTAGAAGGCTCCTTATTGAAGTTTTTTCTTATGTAAATCCAAAACTGGCAATTTTGGACTTACACCACTTTAAAAATAAACTTGAAACTAGTGGCCAGGGAAATAAAAGAAGACATGAAAGAACAAATCAGAGGAATAAGGAAAGAAGTAAATGAGATGAAATTTGATAAGAGAAGACAAATTATTTAATCTGATACAATAGGTATAGGAGAGGTGATAAAAGTTGCGGTATAAAACTTGAAAAAGGACGTGAAAGGTTGGCAGATAGTGGATGTTTACTGGGTAGAAAAGAACATCAGAAAAAGACAGTTGTGGCTCCATTATCAACTTCACAGTTAATTTATGTCTTGGGAAACTAGGAGGCTGAAAGGCTCTAATATTTTTATAAATAAGGATTTGATGCCAACTCAAAGAGAGTTGGAAAAGGCAGAAGTTGATATGAAGAATGGTGGAAGCAAGAGCAGCTGGAAAAAAAGCTACATTAGGAATTTACAAGTCTGGCTACAAGGAGCGGATGTAACAACTGGAGGGGAAGGAAAAAAAGACACTTGGTGCAGAGAGCACATAAGGAAATAAATGATTTTCAACATTTGCAGGAAGTTCAGTCAGGTATTTGTAGATGAAATGTGCCATGGTTAAAGCAGTAGTGTGCAACCCAGTATCTACATCAAGGGCAATGGCTATTCATCAAAAGAGTCAGCTAATGCTGTCATGGAAAGTGGAGGGGAAGAAGCAGTGAGAATGTTTTTAGAGTGTACAGGAACTGTTAGCATGGTATGGAGTGTTGACGTAAAACCATATGAGAGAAGAATTGTGTCACCAAAGAAGGAAAAATTAGAAGAATCAGCAGATTGTAAAGAAGGGGAGGATGGCATTGTTCAGAACTGTGGGGAGTGGATGTGGAAAGGGAGAAGAGATGTCTGATATTGTACTGTCATCAGAATATGGCAGTATTGGATTGGATAAAAATAGAACAAGAATGTGTAATGAGCTTAGAAGGAGGAGTTCTCTTGATAGATTTAGATTTAGAGCAGGTTCATAATAGAGAATGCGGAACAGTAGCAGATAGGCTCTTGGAACTGCAAGGGTCTGAAAAGCTAAATGTATAACAGAAGTATAAACCACTTACGGAACAAACTAAATTATTTGTGAGTTACTGAAATATGGTTAAAAGAAGTTCTTGCAGTAAATGATTTTAAATACAAAAGTATAAAAGGACAGAAATTAGCAATGGAAGGGAGATTGTCATGGCAGTTTACATTGCTACATAAAATAATCTTGGACAAACAGCCAGCTTACAGCTTGATGGTGTAACATCGAAGGCAACAGACATTTTTTAATTGTGTAATGTCAAAGGGAACAGATCTATAATTCTGTCAGAATGGCATGCAGAAAATTATAGAGATTATAAACTATATTCACAAGTTCTGTGAAAATGCAATTCAATTAGATTGATCAATGATTGATCAATGTATATCTACATTACAATGTATTCTATAAATTTGTTACTCAAAATTAAAAGATTTAAATTATATTAATTTAAAAATAAAAATGGAATTATTTCCTCAATAAATGAAAAGTTAATTCCCTTGCTCAAGACCATGCTCGAATTCAAAGAGTTTTTCTCATGCAAAAACTGGAGCAGCAGCCGTGGATAACATCTAAAGGAATTGCTCATCCTGAGATGCCGGATCTGAGCAAAAGCTCAGATTAAAACAACTACAAGACCTGGAACATCGTTGCCATCCCCAAGGACAGGACACAGCAACAGCATCTTTAAAAATCCTTTTATGGAAGTGTTGAAAACAGTGTTGTTGTATAAATTAAGTTAATTAGGAGTCGATTAATAACACAAAACAACACTCACTTTTAAATTTTCCCGGAACCGGTTTCTGAGGTCTTCCCTCTATCTTCAGCCGGACATCGACTAGTTCTCATTGGTGTAGCTGGCAATATTTTGTCTTCGGTCTCCTCTGGTGGCGGTTCGAGGAACTTGCTGAACAAATCTTTCTGGGGGATGTCGAAATTGAATACTTTGTTCCTATTTTTTGAAATAAAGATTTGTTCCCATGTGGACAGTTCTTCTTTTCCTGTTGTATGTTTTAGTAATTTTGGTTCTGGATTTATGTTGTGGTTTTTTTCCCAAAAATGCGTGGCAACTGCTGATTTTTCTAATTGTTTGTATTTTATGTTCCTAAAGTGTTCCTTTGCTCTTGTTTCTAAATTTCTTTTCGTTTTTCCAATATAAATTTGACTACAGTCACAGCATTCAATTTGATATATACCAGATTTTTTGTTAGATGGAATGGCATCTTTGATGTTTGAGCAAATTAGGTTTTTTAAGGAGTAATGGTTCACTGGAGCTAGTTGAATGTTTTGTTTTTTGAAGACTTTTTTGAATTTATCAAAGGCCCATGGATGGTAAGTGAATTTTTTGAAGATCATTTTAGTTTCTGTAGCTGAGAGGGTTGTGGTTTCCTTTAGTAGTTTCTTCTTTTTTGCTAAGTTCACTTTTTTGTCTACTAGTGATTTGGGAAAGTCATTTTTCTGTGCTATTTCAATAATTTTGTTGTATTCTATTTTGTATTCTTCTGCTGTGAGAGGGATGTTGACCAGTCTGTGTGCTAAACTATTAAAGATTGCCTGTTTGTGGGATCTTGGATTGTAGCCATTAGCTTTTATGTAGTTGTCTGTCTGTGTTGGTTTTTTGTAAATGCCAAAGTTTATTCTATTTTTATTTCTGATTATTTTTAGATCTAAAAATGGTAAATACTCGTCTTTTTCAACTTCTACAGTGAACTTGATGCTTTTTTCTTGAATATTTAAAAGTTTTAGTGCATCACTGATGTGTTTTTTTGGCACTATGGCAAATATGTCATCTACATATCTTTGCCAGAGTTTGAACATCCATGGGAAACCTTTAGTGATCCTTATTTCTAGTGCACTCATGTACAGATCGGCCAGGAAGGGTGATAAGGGGTTGCCCATTGCTAAACCAGAAGTTTGATGGAAATATTTTGTTTGAAAAATAGTCTCATTTGACGTTAAATCACTGTTTCCCAGCATACCAGTTAAACAACTCCCAACATTGATAGAAAAATGGCTCAAATCACTTGGAATGTCATCACTTGAAATTTCAGATTACATCGAACTTACCAAATTATGCATAGAACAGAATTTCTTCCAGTTTCAAACAAAATATTTCCATCAAACTTCTGGTTTAGCAATGGGCAACCCCTTATCACCCTTCCTGGCCGATCTGTACATGAGTGCACTAGAAATAAGGATCACTAAAGGTTTCCCATGGATGTTCAAACTCTGGCAAAGATATGTAGATGACATATTTGCCATAGTGCCAAAAAAACACATCAGTGATGCACTAAAACTTTTAAATATTCAAGAAAAAAGCATCAAGTTCACTGTAGAAGTTGAAAAAGACGAGTATTTACCATTTTTAGATCTAAAAATAATCAGAAATAAAAATAGAATAAACTTTGGCATTTACAGAAAACCAACACAGACAGACAACTACATAAAAGCTAATGGCTACAATCCAAGATCCCACAAACAGGCAATCTTTAATAGTTTAGCACACAGACTGGTCAACATCCCTCTCACAGCAGAAGAATACAAAATAGAATACAACAAAATTATTGAAATAGCACAGAAAAATGACTTTCCCAAATCACTAGTAGACAAAAAAGTGAACTTAGCAAAAAAGAAGAAACTACTAAAGGAAACCACAACCCTCTCAGCTACAGAAACTAAAATGATCTTCAAAAAATTCACTTACCATCCATGGGCCTTTGATAAATTCAAAAAAGTCTTCAAAAAACAAAACATTCAACTAGCTCCAGTGAACCATTACTCCTTAAAAAACCTAATTTGCTCAAACATCAAAGATGCCATTCCATCTAACAAAAAATCTGGTATATATCAAATTGAATGCTGTGACTGTAGTCAAATTTATATTGGAAAAACGAAAAGAAATTTAGAAACAAGAGCAAAGGAACACTTTAGGAACATAAAATACAAACAATTAGAAAAATCAGCAGTTGCCACGCATTTTTGGGAAAAAAACCACAACATAAATCCAGAACCAAAATTACTAAAACATACAACAGGAAAAGAAGAACTGTCCACATGGGAACAAATCTTTATTTCAAAAAATAGGAACAAAGTATTCAATTTCGACATCCCCCAGAAAGATTTGTTCAGCAAGTTCCTCGAACCGCCACCAGAGGAGACCGAAGACAAAATATTGCCAGCTACACCAATGAGAACTAGTCGATGTCCGGCTGAAGATAGAGGGAAGACCTCAGAAACCGGTTCCGGGAAAATTTAAAAGTGAGTGTTGTTTTGTGTTATTAATCGACTCCTAATTAACTTAACAGCATCTTTAGTCGCACAACCGAGAGCAGCATCCCCACGTATGTAAAATTTCTGTTACATATGGTTGCCGCAATGTGGGGCTTTGAGAACACAATCCCCACCCACAATGCCATGGAAGATATATTTGTATTTATGTTTTATCAGATTTTGTCTTTAATATTTTTTTCTTTAATAAGTTTCCACTTTTGGTTTCCATGTTGATCCTGAAAATCCTCTTATTATTTGATTGACAGATGATATCATTAATCTTCACATAGTAGCATTCAATTTCATATGCAAAAGGAATAGAATTTTAGTTAATTGATGGAAATTAATCATTTCTCCACACTAGCCATATATAGGCTAAGGTTTTTGATAGATGGAGTCAACATGAAAAATTCAATGCCATGGCTGGGATTTGAACCACGGATCTCCTGGTTTCCGTCCAGTCGCTCTTAACCTTTGAGCTACCATGGCCAACGTGCCATCCTGACAATTAACTAAAATAATAAGAGTTAAATGATGAAGCCTGGGACTTAAGTACTTACGATAGTAAGTTGCCACAAACGGTGTATCTCGGATGCGAGAGCCCCTAGTGGTCTACCAGGGAAATATATGAGTCAACTGGAAAATTTAATGTCAGAACGGCACGTTGGCCATGGTAGCTCAAAGGTTAAGAGCGACTGGATGGAAACCAGGAGATCCATGGTTCAAATCCCAGCCATGGCATTGAATTTTTCATGTTGACTCTATGTATCAAAAACCTTAGCCTATATACGGCTAGTGTGGAGAAATGATTAATTTCCATCAATTAACTAAAATAATAAGAGTTAAATGATCAAGCCTGGGACTTAAGTACTTACGATAGTAAGTTGCCACAAACGGTGTATCTCGGATGCGAGAGCTCCTAGTGGTCTACCGGGGAAATATACGAGTCAACTGGAAAATTTAATGTTAGGACGGCACGTTGGCCATGGTAGCTCAAAGGTTAAGAGCGACTGGACAGAAACCAGGAGATCCGTGGTTCAAATCCTGGCCATGGCATTGAATTTTTCATGTTGACTCTCTCTATCAAAAGGAATAGAATTTTATGTATTATGTGTGATAGGAGGAGTTTAGTAACAGTGATGTCAAAATTAATTGGGAAAACTATTAGCCATCGGTTTTTTGACACTTCATCACTTACATTTTTATATTATTGAGGGACTAGTTTTGGAAGTCATCACGTCCATTTTCAACCTCTAACTATGCAAAACTGACATGATGGCTTCCGAAACTAGTCCCTCAATAATATAAAAATATAAGTGGCGAAGTGTCAAGAAACTGACTACAAATAGTTTTTTCAAGAATCTTATGTACCTTGTTTTAGTATATACATAAGATACCTAGAGTTTAGAGTTAACCAACATTTGTCTTCCCAGTATGTGGGAAATCCTCCAGCAAAATTCTGTATGCAAATAACACAGTTCAAATGAGATTTGATCCTGGGACTTTGGGATTATGAGCAAGGCATATCACTCTTTCTCCAGTGATTGGTAAATTATGCATCATTACCTTTCTTATATGCGGTGTACAATTCTTTGTTAAATATTAAAACCCCATTTGTAATGAAGACACAATGTTAAAGAAAGCATAAGTGCAAGTATGGGATACGACCATTTACAATGCAGTCATAGTTTAAAGACTGGAACTTGGCACATATTTTGAGATAAATAAATTATGTGGGAAATCTTTAAAGCATACTGCAAGTTTTAAGTTATAGCACAGCCAATAATATCCAACAAGAAAGTTACTCTTACAAATAGGATGTAAAAATGTGTTAACCATACAGTGTAGCAATATCTGGTATTACACTGTCAAATGGAACGGTGGTGTATTAATAAATGGCATACAACTCCACATTGCAGTTATGTGCTGTTATAAACAAGCTGTATGTAGAGAAATAATTGTAGAAGTCTTCAGTTATGCAGACAATAAAACCATAAGGCTTGGAATTTCCAATCTCTTTTTGTTAAGTAGTGCATTCTCAAATACGTAATTGCTTCCATTCAATAACATGAGTGCCAGGTCTTGTGTTTATTCTATGCTTGTTTATTATTGCAAATGGAGCCTTGATGCAGCTGTAAGTTTGTTGCTTGTATTGTGAAACAAAAGTGTTATGTGCTATAGACACACAATTGTCTTTGTACTCCATAAAAGTTTAAGGAATGTTAGGATTAATGATAATATATTTATTTGCATATTAATGTATATAAGTAATTTTTATGTGAAGGCCTTCAGAGAGTGCAAGAAAGAGGGTGGTGGTGGTCAGCAGTTCATTGCATCCTCGACAGGAAGAGAGTGAGGCTGATGATGAAGATGAATATCCAGATAAACGACGCAAGATACAGAAAGAAGTCAGTCCCAGTCCTAGTTCAAGCTCCAGCACCAGTTCAGTTAGCAGCAGCAGGAGCAGTAGGAGCCGGAGTAGCAGACACTAGCATAAGTAAGTAAAATGCTTATGTAATAATTTGAGCTCGGATTTATATGCATGCATCTAGGTACTACAAATGAGTTAAGTATACTTTGAAAACTTTATATGCATTTAAAATAAAGTATATTATGTCAACTTTCAACATTTATTAATCAATCTTGAAGTAATCAAATTGCAAATTTATTCTTAAACTCAAGCATATTTATTACTCTCTATCTATTTTAGCATTAATGGTTTTTATTGTAGTAAACAGTTCAATATTTTTCACAGTTTTCTGGAAGTTTTCTGTTACTTAACATTTTTATATGAAGAGAAAGCTTTCTCTACTTCACATGAAACCATAAGATAGTTTCAAAAAGAGACTATGTCACTTACAGAATAAGCAATAAGTTCTTTTTCAGATTATCCTTGTAACATCTTATAGAAATTCCGAAGAAACATTTAACTTTGATTCTGTGCTTCAATTTTGTTATGAAAACACTTTCCTATACCTCCTGGTATGCCTCCAGCAACAGCTATTTTTTATACCTGCGAGGCAAAGATAAAGGCATCCTTTTTTCTTCCTAATGTGTGATTGCAGTTGGGATTTTATTAAAGTAGACGTTAATAAACACTAATTTACTCTGGAGACTTCAAATTGCAAACATTTACTGCACTAGGGATACTTCCTTCATTTTTAACAATCACGTTGAGCACCTTCTTCACATCTTCCAAATGATAACTGCAATATAGAGCTACTTCAATGCATGTTCTCCAGCTCGTGAGGATGATCTGGAATTAAATAAGTATCTGCATTATATCAATAAATAATTTCACTACTGATGGCACCTTCATATATATGAGGGCTGTCCAGAAATAAACAGACAATTTGAAATAAACAGTTCACAAATTGAAAAACTCAAAGTTAATTATGTACATTTGAAAGGTACACTCTCAAGCTATTTTTCTACTTAATCACCATTCAGATTGAGACATTAATCATACTGTGGCACAAGTTTTTCAATACCCTCTCTGTAGAAATGTGCCACCTGTGATTTCAACCACTGGTTTACACTGGCATGCAGTTCGGCATCAGTATCAAAGCATTGTTTACCAAGCCATTTTTTCATCGCTGGGAACAGGTGGTAATCACTCGGTGTCAAATCTGGGCTGTATGGTGGATGGTTAAACATCTCCCATCCAAAACCATCCAAGAGTGCCCGGGTACGCTGGGCCATGTGTGGATGTGCAGTGTCATAAAAAAAACTAAAAAAAAAACCAATACCTTGGTGCTAAGTTTTTCCCGATGCTTATTTTCTATGACACGACATAACTTTCTTAGTGTTTCACAATACCTTTCTGAGTTTATTGTTGTTCCACATTCCAGAAAATCAACGAGAAGTAGTCCCTTGGAGTCCCAAAACACAGTAGCCATGACCTTTCTTGCTGACAGTGTTTGCAAATACTTTCATGGCTTCTTGGTTTTGTGGTTTTGAGAGAATGTGTGTGCGCCCCATACCATCAACTGCTGTTATGTTTCACAATTGACATGCTTCACTTAAGTCTCATCTCCGGTTACGATACGATTCAGAACTGCATTACCATTTGTGCTGTATTCTTTGAGAAAGGTCAATGCTGCAGTCAGTCTCTGTTTCTTATGGTCTTCCGTTAGGATTTTCGGAACCCATCGAGCACAGAATTTGTGGTTACCAAGTTTCTCCACCACAGTTTGATGCACCAAATTCCATGAAATTTGTGGTAAATGTTCCAACAATAGTCCATAATCGTGAAACAACGTTTTTCACGAAGTTTGTCATTGATTTCCATTGCTAGGTCATCAGTCACAAGGCTACGCCTACCACTGTGGTCCTCATCGTGAACACTGGTATGGCCATTTTTAAAATCAATGCACCATTGCCTCACTCGGCTTTCACTCTTTATCTCCTGCCCGTAAACATCACAAAGCTGACAAGAAATTTCAATTGGCTTTTTGTTTTGAGCCAACAAAAATCAAATCACAGAGCTCACTTCACAAGTGCTGGGATTTTCTATTGCAGGGCACATTTTGATGACTCACAGAGAGCAAAGTAAGGAATGCACATAGTCCTCATGCTGCAACAAATGGATGTGTACTGAATGTAGGAACATTCTGACACCAAGATGGCAGCTCTAGCTCCACCCATTGCCACGATAGGCAAAAACGTCTGTTACTTTCTGGACGGCCGTCATACTTTTTTCACAGAGAAAATTAAGGCATTTACTTCTGGAAAATTTGCTCAAATTTTCTTTAGCAACCATTGGAGAGTATGTGCTAAACTAATATGAACTAATATAATTCATAGGAATAATATGAACTATCTTAGGCTAAAATACCTGCAAAGCTTTTGCATTCTCAAGCATGAATGCTGCTGCATTTGTAACTATCTCCAAGGTGTTTTTTTTCCCCCCCGCTTTATTTAGCAGGCCACAAAACATATAATCCATCATGAACAATCCTAGTTTCCAATCCAATCCAAACATTCCATCATGGAATGATTAGCTACTTCCAGTACAAACCCAGAGACAATAAGATGGGGTGTTCCTGGTTCCGATTTAATCATTTTTCCCACCACAAGTTTATGGCCACGTCGTGGCTCAGTGGTTAGACCGCTTGACTCTCACCAAGGTGGCCCGGGTTCGATCCCAGGCGACTGCAAAGTGAGATTTGTGGTGGACAACACGGCATTGGGGCGGATTTTCTCCGGGACCTCCAGTTTCCCCCGCCGTCTCATTCCACCGGTACTCCATCTTCATCTCATGCATCATCAGTGTCACTGCCTGCGGTGCCGTATGTAGTAAAAGCGGGCATTAAACACTACACATTTCATTTTTCCACCACAAGTTTGGCAATAAATCTTCCATATGAGTCGGTTTTTTCATGAACATATAAACACAAGCTTGATTTGCTGATATGGTCTCATTTCTGTATTATCTGAAAAAAAAAAAAAAAATATATATATATATATATATATATATATATATATATATATATATATATCTATTGTAATGAAAATTAGTAAAGATCAGGGGTGTAATTTAGGGCCTCATGTTTTTGAAGAACAAGTTTAAAAAATTATAAAGAATGTGTTTCTTGATCATAAACTAGATAAATCAAACCCTGTTGGTACTACAGGCCATGCATAATTTGTTTCAATTTGAAAACATTTCTGTATAATACAGTTAAAAGTTTTAAATAATTGACAAGTTTTTGTAAAGCTCAAAGAGGTTTGGTTGGAGTAATTGATACATAAACGAATTTCATTAAATGTTTAAACTTTATCTCTTCACAAACTTTGCCAAGGTAGTTTTCCTTTATTGTTTATTCATCATGATCTTTTTGTCGAGAATACTTATCCAGGAAAGTTAAAAGTTCTACATTATTTAACTTTCAAAGGGAAATTGGCTGAAACTAATGCTTTACGAATGTCTTTCAAAAAATTATTGTTGTTATCATTTCCATTTCTGCTTACAGAAAATGTTGCTAGTAAGGTTGTTCGGGTCTTGAAGACAGTTTTACTAATAGCATTTCTATGAGCAGTTGGTAATGAATGTTGCGTAATCTAGAATTTTTTTGTCACAGATCTATAACAATGGTATAAAAGTAAGGAGTTTATTTTAGTTAAATAAAACCAACCATCATTAACTTGAAAATTGCACTGCTTTTTAAAGTATTCTGAGTGTACAAATATAAAACATATGTTAATTGATGGAATCAAATGGAGAATTTAATGTCATGACATCAAGTTGGCCATGGTAGCTCAGTGGATAAGAGCGACTGGATGCAAACCAGGATATCCATGGTTCAAATCACAGCCGTGGCATTGAATTTCTCATGTTGACTATCTATAAAACGTATGTTTTTCACAGACTTAGCATAGTACATTTCTATCTGTTGTTATAATAGGATTTCCTTCAGTCCACTGTTGAAGCAAATAAGCTTTGCTGCTCTTCTCCTTCTGCATTACAATATTCCATTTCTTACTGCTCATACTTCATAAATTACAAGCAACAGCACATTAGTTAAAAGTTGAAAAGTTGACTGAAAATGGCACCTTTTAATTCTAGGTAATGTTATCATTGCGGCAGATGCAAATCAATACAAGCCATATCAAGTTTTATAATTCAGTGGCTGGATAAAACTTGAAGGATTTGAGACATGATTGTTGAACACTATTTAATTCTAAGCTGTTGATCGGCAAATTTTTATATCAGGATGCGCTCATTGTTGATAGCTTTGTTCCCATTTTTGCCATCTTTTATGGATTTTGGAACATTATAGGTAACAGTCCTACACAAACAGAGCAATAAAAGAGAAATTTACTCAGACCTGCTCTTCTTCTTAAAGTATTCTGGTGAATATTTGTATTTCAAGAATGACTGCTCAAAAAGTAAAACGTATGCATACATATTGATGCCAAAATAAAGATGCTCATTGTTACATCAAATATAATATAGAAGATTTCTCTGGCATCATTTCCCAAGCTAATCTTGTAAAGTGATGAGATGTTTCTCCTTCAGGGTATGTGTGGGTGTTCAACAAAGATATGACACAGAACTGAAGTTTTGTTTTTACTAATTTTTTTTCTTCATGCTGATTAATTCTTTAAATAACACTAAAGCCCCCTATGAAGTCACTGATTTCATATATTACGTATTTAAAAATATTTTCATAGACATAGCCCTATGCATGTCTGATCACTATGATGAACCAACGCTATTTAAAAATGAAGCCATGCCAACTCTCAGTGGATTCCCACTTTAAATTCCAGGCATATGCTCACAGTCAGCCTACTGCCGCTTTCAAAATAAATCTTCTTTTATTCCAAGATTTTTCTTTATATATTCTTAATTATTTTAACTATTATTTATATTCTTCTCATTATTTTATTTCCCTTATTTATTTTATTAAAAGTAACATAAATGTCTCTAATATTACCTAATTAATTTTTGTATCAATATGCATTTATATGCCTAAAGAATTTCGATAATAAGCTCTTTACAGTGTGAAAAAAATTTATTACTTACATGCATATCAAGGAATAAAACATACAAATGTAGAAAAAACTGAGATCTAGTAATAATTTCCTTAAATTCTTTAACAGTCTTCATTCCTGAGGTTAGGAGTGATGTGAATGTACTTTTCATATATGTAGTTGAAGTTGCACTGTACTTTGTCTTAAAAATAGTTTTCAGTAAGAAGCACTACTTTGCCTTTTCTAAGTGATTAGTAATTTCCTTTCTCATAAATTCATCTTCATCATTATTATTCTTTTACTAGGAAAACACAATTCACTGAAATGTAATTGCTGACATCTATTTTATGCTTTTAGATGATTTAACAATGACTTCTGACTAATGGATAATCAGCAGCATTACATTGCACCATAACATGTTATAATGCAGATTTCAGTTGAAATGGTTTGCTCATTTTCATATGAGGATGGAATATGGCATTTAAGTAATTCATATTATTTTCTTGAGTGGTTACGCAGATATTCATATGTGATATCATTATTCATTGTCCAGAGGAAGGACAAGTCATCCTGCCTAGCAATAGGCAGGAAATTGTAAACATTTCTCAAAATACACACAACTGTACCATCCATGACCTGTCATTTTAAATGCTCAGGATAAAGAAACTGTGATTTTACTGAATGATGTGATTAAGTACTAGTACTTCAGTCAATACATTCTACTCAGCTAAAAGTTTTATTCATGCAAAAGCCTTTTTTTTTTTTTTTTTTTTTTTTTTTTTTTTTTTTTTTTGTTTTGGTGTGTGTGTAATTTACGTCCTCCAAAGCTAAGTCATATCGGACGGTGAATGGAATGGGTGAAATGATGCTCAAATGAGCCCAGGGTCCATAGAGCTTAGAGTTACCCGACATTCGTCTACCAGGGTAAGGGAAAACCCAGGAAAAAACCTTATCCAGGTAACTCACCCTGACCGAGATTTGAACTCGGTACCTCTTGAACGTGAGGCAGACATGCTACCACCACGCTACCGAGGCGGGCTTGCAAAAGCTTAGCATACAAGAATAGTTTCATAAGTTTCTGACCTGACCCTGAAAATGAGCACAGAGGCTAAAATGTTGTGGAAAGGGCTTACAAACATCTGTCAGGATGTGCTCATATTAAATTCAACCCACTACTAACCTCAGTCGAATTGTGGCTCTCAAGTGGGTAAGACATTGCATACTTTGGTTAAAATAGAATACTGAGTAGTGTTAAAATTTCTGACAGAAGAGGGCTTGCACTAAATGAAATCAAATGTAACTTGAATAGTGTGTATAGTGATGCTTCCCCTTTGTATTTCACAGTGAAACAATGTTCTAAACAGTTTCACCTAGGTAGCGTATTGGTGATGGTCTACATGTTTGTTGACCTTTTGAGGTGGTGACTGAGGAAACTATTGCTGCTGTTGAAGGTGAAGTGCTAGTGACACGTGACTGAAACTTAAAGAAATCTCAATGAGGTTGGAATTATATAAACCATTTTCTGGATCATTTGTGGTGGCTTGTTCATGGAAGAAGTCAGTGCAAGATGAGTTCACAGACCTCTCTCTGCAGTTCAGGAGCAGTGAATGACTTGGTGCACTAAGTTTTTGGAGCTCTGCTGTGATATCAGAAAGAAGTACTGGAATTCATTGCTACAGGGGTGAAACTATGGTCATTTATATGATCCTCTGCTACCAAAAGAGGATCTCTTGAATGGTGTAAACCAGATGAAGCTCCACCAAGAAAGAAAAAAGTCGTTCATCCACAAAGATGGTCATGGGGCTATCTTCTGGGATTCCAGAGGAATTTTCCTTGTTGATTTCAAAGAAAGGAATAAATACCATTTGATTGGAAAAACTGATGCTTCAATTTTGCCAAATTTCTGAACTCCATCAAACAAAAGAGGCAAGGAAGGTTGTCACATGCTGTTTGTTTTCTCCATGACAGTGTCCAGTGCATGTGCCACAATTGTGAATGTTGCAGTAGAGGAATGTGTTTCCTGGAGATGATCATTCAACATAAGTCCAGATCTAGCTGCAAGTGATTAGTATGACTTCTCCAACTGAAGGAAGATTTTTGGGGGAAAAGTTTGAAGATAATTAAGTGAAAGCTGCTGTTGCCGATAAAGAATCAGATTACTTTTTGAAAGACATAAACTTGTTAATCCACAGATGTGAAAAGTGCATTGAAATAAAGGGTGATTTTGGTAAAAAATAGCATTGCTTTACAACTTGGAAAAAAAGTTAGGTTTGGAATTTTGGTACCTACCTCACATGCTGTTGCACTTCATGCACTTACACACTTTCACTCAGGAGTTTACTCAGGTTTTATTCACACCACCTGTTCATTGGCTTTATAAGAAACCCCCAAAACCTTTTTTCCAAAGAAAAACTATGGCACTTCTCACTTAATATTAGTGTATATGCTGAAAAAGAATGCTTAAGTCAGCTTTACTTTTGGTACATATAGGATAGGAATGCTAACTTTCTCATAAAAATGTCTTCTACTATATGTAAGTCTTTCAGTGGTTGTTCTACATAGTCTTTTGCTTTTTATTTCTACTTCATCCAGTGCCCCATTACTTTCCCTTTTAACCTTCTCCAGTAAATTCTTGAAAGCAGTTGTCATATTTTGAAAATGCAGAGTCAGTTTTTAAATAAAATTACAAATTTTATGTTATATTAAATGATACAAGCTCTTTTTTTAACTTAAAAGATGAAATAGGCAAAAATAGCTGCCATTATCTAAATAGGTCTTTCAGATGATTTAAAATTAACCTTTTTTGGTTCAATTAGTCATGAAATGCAAATGTACGATTTTTTCTTCAGTTAGAAACTCTGCAGTGTAATTACAATACTCATATCATTTCCTATTGCAGTGTAGTTAATGTTAATTCCTTTACTCACAGGTGCAGCAGATTTTCATTTACAGTTGAGGCAGTGACTGGGGAAATGTAGTAACTGGCAAAAACAAAACTTTTCAGGAGAAGCAAGAAACAAATTTATGAACACTTTTTAACCAACAGTAATACAAAAATTTGTTTAAATGGAAGCATACACTCATGTCAGTATTACATATGAAATTTTCCAAGTCTGGCACAGATTAGTCCATGACATACTACTTTCTTAAAATACGTGGAAATCACTCCTTAGACAGACTTGGAATTAATGTTATTGATACATTATGCACATATTTTTCAGTAAAATGCATTATATATTTCATCAAGGAAATCCAGCTTAGATAATAATTCTCTCTTTTTGGCATCAGGGACGACTGGTTTTCTTTCAAGGTGTTGCAAGCACTGCAAGTTAGTGACATTAATGACTTTCCCCTCTTAAACATCCTGTGTTCTTACCAGTCATTAAATGACTGTCTTGTTTTGATTAGAGGAAAAACAGCTCTTGTGAGTCTAATCCAGCTGAGGGTGACGATTTTGATAGTTATTAAATTTAAAGGGAGTTGATTAATGACACTAAACAACACTTACTTTTAAATTTTTCTGGAACATGTTTCAGAGACTTTGTCTCCATCCTCAACCGGCCATTTGACGATTTTTTGTCATAGGTCTCCTCTGGTGGCGGTTCAAGGAACTTGCTGACTAGACTTTATGGCTTACCCAAAATACACAAACCATTCATAACAATGAGACCTATAGTTAGCAGTATAAATTCACCAACATACAAACTTGCAAAGTGGTTAATAAATTCAACTCATTTCCAAAATTCGACCGCCTAAGCATCAAAAACACCTATGAACTTATAGAACAAATTAAGGATACTGAACTAAAAGAAGAGGACACACTAGTCTCGTTTGATGTTAAATCACTGTTTCCCAGCACACCAGTAAATCAACTCCCACCGTTGATAGATGGTTTTCCAACAAGCAACGTGTAAATGTCCATAAGCGAAACAGGGAGATTCCAAGTTGATTCCACAAACATCCCATGACTGCCCTTGTGATTTATTTACGGTCATCGTAAAGGCCAAATGCACTGGTAATTGTAGATGCTTCAAATCAAAATGTAAATCCATTGGAATTATCGGAATACAGCAGATCAAGATAAAAAGGATAACATATGATAAAATATAATAAGTGAAATGGCTTTGAAGACTTAGGCAAGCAGTGGAATATCTTCCTACTTTGTAATGCTGTGTGCACCTTTATTTTTAGGTGATAACCTGGTCCATTATCACTTCAGGACTTAATCCCCTGTGGTCAAATATATCATATCATTGAAGACAAGTCACTTATCCACTATCACTTAATTTTTTGTTTTCTCACCTTTTAAACCCACGTTTTTCTTTAACAAATATTTCAAAACCAAAATTAGGCAAATCGGTTCAGCCATTCTCAGGTTTTTGTGAAACTAACAAACATCAATTCATTTTTATATACATAGGTTTTATTTAGGCTGAATGTATGTTATTTCTTTCGTCTTGTTTTTAGCATGATTTGACTTTCAAGGGTGCTGATGACCACACAGTTTAGTGCCCTTTATACCATCATCAGAATCAGAGTTGTTTTGGCCACATTAGGATATATGTCTTGACACCTCACATTGATAAATTTTGTTTTATGCGGACATCTAAAACTACAGGTCTGTTACAACAGGCCAAGAAACATTACAGTTCTCCACAGACACATGCTTAGTGCTTACTGTAGTATGATAACAGAGATACTTTGAGGACACACCAGGATAAAGAGTGATGTCTTCACTACTGCATTCACATGGAGATGATGATTGTGATTTAGGGCACTCAACAGCGCGGTCATCAGCGCCCCATACACATGGAGGGAATATCAACCAAAATTTAAGGATAATGATCAAGGCCTATACGAGGTGTGTTCAAGTTGTAGCACCTCCTATTGTTTTTCTGTTTCACGACTGGGACCAGATAGGAACTTCTGGTATTTCTTTTAAAATACACATGGACTCTTTGTGAATGAGTGACAGAGATGGCAGCACTGTAGAATGCATAGAACTCTAGTGTCGGCGACGAGAGTTAGGATGTTTTTGATACTTAAAATGGCGATTTTTCATTGCAAGAACAGCATGTAATCATTCATTTTCTCCATTTTTGTGGTGTGACACCTATTGAAATTCATTGCCGGTTGAGTGAGGCATGTGATGGTACCACAGATGTGTGTAATGTGTGTTCTTGAGTGCGACAGTTCAATGGAGGCAGAACATTGTGAGACAACAAACCAAAACAGTAGCAGACATTGCTCCCAAAATTGGCATTTCCATGGGTTCTGCGCACACAATCCTGCATGAAGATTTGAAAATGCTCAATCAGCAATCCTCCAAAATGTTCTCCACTCACTGGATCATGTCATCAGACCAGCTGATGCAAGGCTGTGACTGTCATGGTTTGTTGTCACACGATGTTCAACCTTCATTGAACTGTCGCACCCAGGAACGCACATTACACACATCCATGGTACCAATGAATGAATGAACCATCACCACATGCCTCACTCAGGTGGCGAATGGAGAGAACGAATGATTACACGCTATTCTTGCAATGAAAACGTCGCCATTTTAAGTATCAAAAACAGTCCTAACTCTTGTCGCTACCACTGGAGTGCTATGCACTGTACAGTGCTGCCATCTCTGTCACGTATTCACAAAGAGTCCACGTGTATTTAAAAAAAAAAAACTGAAGTTCCTATCTGGTCCCAGTCCTCACAAAGAAATAGGTGATAACTTGAACGCCCCTCTTATTACTCATAGTGCTACTCTATTGTTAGTTACTTAATTTCAAATACAAACCTAGAAATAGATAAGATTCGACTCAAATGTGTAATTATTACTTGACTGGCAGTCATGTGCCAGCTGTATTAAGGAAATAAAATATAAGTTCTGTTTTTTCAAAACAGTCATGCTGTGGTAGTTTACTATAAAACCTTCCTAGAATTTTCACAGCATAACCAACTTCAAAGTCACATTTATTGAATTCAATGAAAGTATTTTCATTATTTATTTTATAAAAACCCCTTTAACATGCAACCAACCTTACCGGCAAACCATGCATATTTGCAGTGTGTAACTTTAAGACGTGGACAGTGATTCAGGAACACCCTATGTTCTGTAATTTAGACTAATTAATTTAATATTAGATTTTGTCTTGATTTAAAGATAGTTTGCAGCACATCAATCCCTTATATTTAAATTTATATAATTTAATTCATTGTTTAATGAATCAGTTTTGCTTCTACTGGGTTAAGAGCTATATCATCACCAAATAAATGTTATTCAATAATAATTCAAACTTTTGAACAGTGAGGTTAATCACGTTAATTAAATATAACCAAAGTTCATATATAAAAGGTGCTAGTATTTAAAACAGAGTGAATCATAACCTAGGTAATAAATATCAAGCTCAATATTTGTTTCTGTATCTTGTGTGTAACAAAAATATATTGCCTAATTTGAATTGATTTCAAAAGGTCATTGTAATTAATTTAAATAAATAAAATAAACACACATAATTTGAGTCGAACTAGTACTCAATGCTCCATATCGTCATCGTGCCTGTACAAAAATGGCCATGTGAAGTAAAGGTAATTTTACAGGAGAAAGAAAAAACACTCTCTTATAATTGTTTTTCAATTTATGATTTGTGTGATGCAGCATTAAATTTCTTATTTTCTCAGTAACATTGTGGATATGGCAATATCAGTTCAATTTCAGCAAAAAAATTCTAGTAAAGGAAATTTGAATGAGTACTTCACATAGCCGATTAAATATGCGCCTTTTGTTTCACATAGCCAATTTAGTAGACAGAAGGCAGCATTAAAGTATGTAATGTTTCTGTATTAATGTTATATTGTCTATCTTATTTACATGTTATTAAAGTTAAAACATGATATTATGAGAAGAACTAATATGATTATGAAAATGTTTTTGCGTCAGAATCAGAATAACTTAAATTACTTCCAGATGCTTAGTAGACAGAAGGCAGCATTAAAAGTATGTAATGTTTCTGTATTAATGTTATATTGCCTATCTTATTTGCATGTTGTTAAAGTTAAAACAAGATATTATGGGAAGAATTAATATAATTATGAAAATATTTTTGCGTCAGAATCAGAATAACTTAAATTACTTCCAGATGCAGAAGTTGAAGTGACTGTCGCATAACAACTTGCATTTGGAAGTTAATACAAGGTCATGGTAAAAAATGTGACATGACTTCATATTGTAATTCTGTCAACAATGGAATCATTTCTGTGTATGAAGATGAAGCTTTATTTCACCAACAGATCCAAGATAGCGCACTGCATTGTAGGATTTTCACGACTTTCATTAGCCAAACATATTGTGACTGTGGGTTCGTGAAATAAAAAGTCCAGGTTAGAAACACAAAAAAATTGCACTTTATTTTCGTAGGAATACACTGTTCACGTACACAATGTAACATACAGGTCAACCAACACAGCTGCTTACCCGTAAGCGTTCAATTACCGACTGGCTGTCCTTTTCAGGCAGGCTGCCTTTTTATCGATTTCTAACACACCAGAAATTTCTCAAACAATCGAGACCGGCTAGAACAAAGGCAAACTCTTGCCAAATCCATCTGTTCCCGCCCACCATCTTGGCAAGCCTCCATCTCCACACTGCACTGCCGTCTCTTCGATCTTGTTACCCGCGCTGCCTCCAATCAGCAATGACCTGACGACACTACTCCCCCCCTCAAGGCTGGTCGTCCTGAACAGCACCATCGTAGCAGGCCAGGCGATCCAGGTGTACCACCAACATCTTTCCTTGGGGCACATTCTGGATGCGGTAGACCACGTCATTAATCCTCTTCACCACCCGGTAAGGTCCTTGCCATGGTTGCTGGAGCTTCGGGCATCGTCCCTTGGTCCGGGTAGGGCGCTACAACCAGACTAGGTCACCCTGCTGGAACCCTTGGCTGTTGGCTTGCTTGTCGTATCGGGTCTTCATGCGGTCGCTCGCCTTCTGGATGTTTTGACAAGCCATCTCATGCATGTCGTAGAGATGGTCCACCAAGTTCTCCACATACTCGGTTGCTGGCTGTTTTGCGTCCGGGGGGCTTCCAGCTCTAACGGTACCCCAAATTGGCAGAACACTTGCTCCATGAGGCAGTCTGTAATTGTCCTTGCCGCTTGGTTCGCGATGGCATACACCTCCGGCCACTTGGTGAAGTAGTCCACGACCGCCATCAGGTAATTGTTACCTCGGTCGGACATCGGAAATAGTCCAGCTATGTCGACGGCGATCCGTTCGAATGGCTCTCCGACGTTATACTGCTGCATGCGACCCCGGCTCCTAGGCTGGGGGCCGTGACTCGCTGCGCACACGTGACATTGACGGCACCATCTCTCAGCGTCTGCTCGGAGCCTCAGCCAGTAGTAGCGCTGTCGTAGTTTGTCAATCGTCCAGTTCGCTCCCAGGTGTCCTCCTGAAGTACCAGCGTGCACTTGCTCCAAGACTTTCGGGACCTTACTCCGGGGAAGTACCAACTGTTCTTTCTGCGTCTTCCCATCGGGCGATTCCCATACCCGGAACAGCACGCCCTCTCTGGTCTTCAACTAGTACCATTGGGCCCAGTACGACTTGTAGGTGGCGCTCCTCGGTGCGATGTCCTCCCAGGTTGGTCTTGTCTCTGCCTCCACTTACCTCACGAGTGGCCCCAAGTCTGCGTCCCCAAACTGCTCCCTCCTCAGGCCTGCGCTATCCCAACCATCCGCAGGCACTGCCGTGACCACTCGGACTGCTGCGGCACGCTCCTTCTCTTCCACTCTTGTGCACTGGCCGCACTCTTCTGAACAGGGTCTTCGTGACATAGCGTCTGCGTTACCGTGGCTCTTCCCTCTGCGATGTTCCGAGGTGAAGTCGTACTCCTGCAGCCTCTGAACCCAATGTGCTGTCTGGCCTTCCAGGATCTTAAAGCTCAATGGCCAGGTTAGGGCGGAATGGTCAGTCCTCAGGTGGAATGGCTGACCGTACAGGTACTTGTGGAAGTGTTCCAAGGTCTTTACTACCGCCAATAATTCTCGCCGGGTGACGCAGTAGTCCTTCTCTGCCTTGGATAGCGTCTTGGTTTAGTAGGCCATCACCTGCTCATGGCCGTCCTGGATCTGTGATAGGACGCCTCCAAAGCAACGGTCGCTGGCGTCGGTGTCCACAATGAAGGCGTCACGTGGTTGTGGGAATCCCAAAATTGGAGCTCTGCACAGGGTCTTCTTCAGGTGCTGGAAAGCGTCTTCGGCGTCCTCCGTCCACACATAAGGCCAGTGTTCCTCTGTCAGGCGTGTGTAGCCCGACTTCAGGTCCAGGGTCGAGAACCACTGTGCACCAGCTAGCGTGTCCAGGGTCTCGTCAATCCGGGGTAAGGGAAAACAGTCCTTCCGGATGACAGCGTTCAGCTTCCTGTAGTCCACGCAGAAGCGTAGCTCGCTGTTCTGTTTCGGCACCAAGACTACAGGGGAACACCAAGGGCTGTCAGACTCTTCAATCACTCCCATGGATCTCATGTCCTCCAGCATGTCTCGTACCGCCCCTTGCTTCGCCAGCGGAACGCGTCTAGGTGGTTGCCGAATAGGCCGGGCGTCTCCAGTGTCGATGCGCTGAAGCACTTTGTCCGTGCGGCCGTAATCACTATCACCTTGGCTGAAGACGCGCTGGTATCGTCTCAGCAGTTGTAGAACTTTCTCCAGCTGCTCTGTGGTTAGGTGGTCGGCCGCCCTCTCCAGTAGGCCTTCTAGCCGGGGCCCCAGGTTTTGCGCCGGCACCGGCTCCTGCGTCTTGTCGATTGCTGTTACGCTTACCACGGGCTCGTACGTTCCCAACTCCGTCCCGGCCTGGACGTCGTGATTGGTGTCCGTTGGATTTAGCAGTCTCACTGTCACCTCTCAACACGACGGCAATGCCCTGGCTACACACAGTCCGTGTACAGGCGTCTTCTGGTCCAGCATCATGTTCCTGGTTCTCTGGCCTTCCAGTCGCGCCGTCAGCACCACCTCGCTCCTCGCGGGGACAACCACGTCTTCGTTCAAAATGACCCCTGCAGATTCCAAGGCGCTCTTCGGGTTGACGGAGAATAACCTCTTCTCCGTTGAGCCGCAGGACCTTCCTGCCAACGTCGACCGTCACCTCGTGACTCCTGAGGGCATCCAGTCCCAGAATCACCTCCTCAGCCACCTTCGCGATGAACACCCACAGACGTACGACACTCCGTCCCAAGGTCAACTTCAATAGGGCCTCCTTCTGCACAGGCAAGGTGTCGCCCGATGCCTTCACAAGCTGGTATGGTTGGCTCGGCTTCCTCGTCGGCAAACCCTTGGCCACATCAGGTCTGATGATGGTCTCGGCCGCCCCGGTGTCCACCAGCACGCGGCACGGCTTTCCTCTTACTCAGCCGTCCGCGATGAAGCTGTCATCCATCCGCCGACTGACGGCGCGCAGTGTCACTCGAGGGGATGGTGGTGATAGCGCCGACGTGCCCCTCTCCACGACGGCCTTTGTTTTCCGGCTGCTCTTCCTGGTGTGGGAGTCTCTCTCCTGGTGTCCGGGCTGTCCACACCCCCAACACAGGCCACTAGGCCTTCGCCGGCGTCCCTCGGCTGGTCTTCTGTCTCCGGTGTAGCGGACACTCCTCGTTCTCGAACGTCGGGATAGCTGTTACCTTGGCCGCCTCCATCCTTAATGCTTCCGTTAGCGCCTCGTGGATGGTTTTATAATCGCCGAGCATTAGGCGCTGGCGAATCTCCGTGTCTCGTACTCCGTCAACGAATGTGTAGGCAGCTTCCCGGGATACGAATCTTGGTGGGAGGTCGACTACAGTTGCTCAACTGCCAGGGTGAACTCCTGCAGCGTCTGCCCTATCTGCTGTGACCTTGCCTTTAGCTGGCTGTGGTACGCTGCGGCTAAGCGGTGGTTTCCAAAACGATTCTCCAGGGCCTCCCAGATGTTCTTGGGTGCCGCCGTTGTCTGTGCCGCGTTTTTTTTAATTTAATTAGAATCTTAAAATATATATCTACGCGACCCTCTACGCGGTGGAACGCTAGAGACATACGTTCTAACGACTATGGCTACGAGGGCCGGCAATCGTTCAGGACTTCCGCGGCCCGCCCCTGGAGACTAGCTGTGCGGCCTCTTCCTCTGGTGACCAGTTGTGTTTGGCCACCATGTCGAATTGACGGCGGATGACTTCTAAAGTTGTTGCGCTGTCATATTTAGGAGGTTTGACTGGCGCAGATGTTGTTTCGTGTCCCGACGCGTCGCCCTTTAAATCCTTTACCCTCCTGCTGACGACGCCCTCCACCATGGCGTTCAGGGACTTTCCGTTGCTGTCAGCCTTTCCGTCCAGCTCGTCAACGTGGCTCGCCAGATCTTCGACGCGCTCGTCCACTTGACCCATCCGCTTCCCGAGCTCTGTGACGTCATCTCTCACGCCGGTCAGCTGCTCTTCGAACTTTACGGCGAGGGCGTCTTTTGCCACTTTCATCTCCGTGGTCAATTCGGTTATCTTCGCGGTCAGGCTGTTTTTGGCTTCCATCTTCTTGGTAAGGTTATCGTTAGCTGTCTATTTGTTTCAGCTCTGCGGCCAGGTTGTTATTTACCGCCTCTCGTCTTTGGTGTTAGTTCCGCGGCCAGGTTATTTGCCGCTTCTGTTTTCGCAGCGAGGCTGTCATTTGCTGCTTTCATACCCGAGGTCAGTTCGGCCTTCATTTCCATCATCTTCTCCAAAATCTTTTCCAATGCCGCGTCCATGGCTGTAATGTTCGGTGATGATGTCATCCCACTCCTGACACCAGTTGTAACTTTGTGGGTTCGTGAAATTAAAAGTTCAATTGCACAAACTCAAAATGTTATTTATTTCCACCGAATTACAGTTGGCACACTTGCCGATTACATAGAATTACATAGCACACAATTACAATTCACCAGTTCGTCTGTCACAGATCCACTCTGCACTCGCAATTACGGACAACTCCTCCGATGCACGTACACAGTCTTCCACTCTGTTCTCTCACTCGTCGCTCCTCACAGCTGCTCACCAAGAACTGAACTGACTCGCCAACTGCAACCCCTTTTTATAGGAATATCGCTGTTTCTGGAAGTCTCGCATTTCGGTGAATCACCCCGAAGGTTCCAGACGGCAGGGGGAGGGGAAAGAGACGGCCAGTGATGTTTTTCCAACCATCCCTTCGTTAGCGCTATAAGACAAATGGGTAGGCATGGCCGAATGCCTCCTGGCCCTCACCCAGCCGCCAGTTGGTCGCGCCTTCCGATAATTGGGTGAGAATATTTTACTTAGCCTCATTGGATCGTTCCCAGATATCTCATCTCTGGAGAACCATGATCAGCTTGGAACACCAAAGTTCTATCCACTCAACAATTCCTTGATAATGCTTTCATGTGGAGATGAAACACATTGAAAAAAATTTGTGGTATGTGAAATACGGAGTATTTACGTCGACTCATGGTATAATTTTAATTGATATAGCATATATTTACTTCTTTATTTGCACTCAAATTTTAAAGCTTTTTTAGCTTCATCAGAAATGTGCTGTTTATAGTGGTCATTCAACTTTATACAAAGTAAAATTAGAAAGATAATAGAATACACTATATGCAATGTTTCTTTGATATTATAGTAATGCATGAAGTATCCGTGGTAAAGCTATAAATTCAGTAGTGCTGAAGAAAGTACTTTTAAAGGAAAGTTTTAACTGTGTTTTAAAAGCCTACCTGTTATATAATGGGTAGAGAAAGTCATGCCAGATTTGTTTTTTTAATCTTCCAGGTTTGGAAACTGTTTCTCCCTGCTCTTTCTTTTCCTTATATATCTTTTGGAATACGGACTTCTACCATGTGATTTGGTAAGAAAAGGAAGTTCCTATGAGAGAGTAAGCACAAGAATTAGCTTTAAAATCATCTTTCATGGTAAGTATCTAAAATGGTGCAACATTGTGTTTACGAAGTCTACACTCTGGCTTGAATTGTTGAGAATGTAATAATTAACACTAATGCTTATAGTAGTTGATTTATTTTGATGGCTTTTACTGTAATTGCTTAACAGTTTTTATAGTTTCTGTGAGCATTATTTTAAACCATAGTAGTACTGAAAGTATTAACTGCTGAACAGTTTAATTTACTTACTTCCTGTAAATTGTTTCATGTGAGAAAGCAAATGTATGAAACATGCTGAAGGATTGTTATTACCACAAAACAGTGAGATAAGTGTATGTTACATTTTGTGATTAATGTTATTGCAACTCTGGCTCAGTATTTTGTTTATAAGCATGACGACAAAATATGTTCAATAACTTTCATTTAAATTAGGTACATTATTTATGTGAGAACATTATGTCAACACATTGACTAGGAATGTCACTCAATGGTAAAAGGACTATCTAAAAGCCATGAAGTAGCTAATTGTGTTTATCATTGTGAGTTGCAGGGAGATATGTTCTTCCATCTTTGGAATAAATAACACAGAACTTTAAGGGTAATCTGAAAAAGTATATTTTTACTAAGTGCATAATATTTTGATTGTAAAAAATTATATTAACACAGTATGTAGGAAGCTTAAATTGGTATATTTCTTATTAAAATGCTTGACATTCCTGGTATCAGTAGCACCAACATAGAGGTTGTCATAAAAAGATGTGTTATATGAATAAAAACATGAACCCTTACTTTTATTTGGTGTAATAAACAATGTAAAAAGCTATTTGCCCATTAGAGTGGAAAGCTTCTACCATTGGCTTTGTGCTGTAAAAATATGTAACAAAACATCAAGTATACATAAATCAATTATATTATTAAAAATACAAAAGTGTCACATAATATTGGTTATGTATGTTTTACTACATCTTTTTATTGTATTTCAAATATAAAAATTAATATTCTTGTAATTGTTAAAAATTCTGTTAACTGCTTAGGTATTTTTAACCTCACTTTTATACTCGTCCTTCCCAGGCTGCCAGAAGTACAGAATTTCTCATTTTTATAGTTTTACTTCACATTACAGAGGCTGTTCACATTGAAAATAATTGTAAAGGTAAAATGTATATTCATGAAGAAATGTATTATTTTTCTTTCTTCGGCAAAGAGTTGGATAAGTATATTTAATGTATCCATCAGGATAATCTTTTGAAATTAAACATGAGCAAGACAAATTGTGGCACATTTGCAGGATGTTTAACTTTCTAAAAGTCATAAAAGAGAAAACTGTAATAAAAAGAAAATGAAAGAAAGTAAGCATTGGGTGATATGAATAAACTTGAGAAAACTGAGGCTTGTCTTTATTGTTTTGCTATTTTAATATAGAAGTACTAAAGAAAAAGATAACCTTCTCCCATAATTTTCCCTATATGAAAGAAAAGTTTTTTTTTTTGTTTCCTTGTTTAAAGTATACTGAAAAAACAAGATCATTTGTATAAATAGCTTCCATTTGTTGGTGTTAATGCATTTTTCTGTCTCACTTTTCTTTAATTCTGACATAATCTGTCAACAAAGTAAGTTTTAATAAAAGAGGAAATACTATAACTGAAACAGCCAATAACCCATCTTTATTTTTAAGACATATCCAGGAATTCCACCTTTCTTATGAAAGAAGCCTTTATATTTAAGCCTTTAATGTATATTTTATTGACATGAATTTTTCTATCTATTGTGGTTTATTTGTATAAAATTTCTAAAAACTAGCCGTACAAAATGATTATGCTGAAATCAAGCAATAAAAGTGATGCATCAAAATGTGTAAAATATTTTATATCACTACAAAAGTTTATTTTTCTATCTACTTCACGATAATCAAATAAACATGTGCAGAAATAGTTTCATTTGACATTGCGGCTACAAAGTGATACAGGAGACTGAAATGATGATGATTGCTGTTGTTATTGTTGTTATTTATTATTATTATTATTATTATTATTATTATTATTATTATTATTATTATTATTATTATTATTATTATTATTATTATTATTATTATTATTATTATTAATGCCATAGACGTATAAAATTATTAATTTATAGATGAGTCGTATTTCTTACACATCGGCTTCACTTACGTACCTATTTTGAGGACATGTTTCACAAATCATCGTTTGCATCTTCGGCTCTTATGCGACTAAAGCTTGATCCAGTGGTGTGGGTAATTCTGGAGTTGCTGCTGGCATCTGTTGATTTAGTGATGAACTTAAATGTGGGATTCTCTTCTGGCGGGATTACAAAGTTCGTTAGTTGGTTTTTATTTTTTTCTATGTATATTCTCTCCCATATGACGAGTTCACTATGTTTTTTTGTGTAGTTTAGTAATTCGGTGCTATCTTCTATTTCATGATTTTCAGACCAGAAATGAGCAGCTATTGCGGACTTATCAATATTTTTGTATCTTAAGTGCCTGAAGTATTCTTTCTTTCTAGTGCCTATGTTTCTTTTTGTCCTCCCTATGTAAATTTTTTCACAGTCTTTACACTTAATCTTGTAAATACCTGATTGTGTGATTCCACACAAACATGCCACCATCAATAGTCTCACACACAGATTAGTAAATCTACCCCTCAGCCAGCAAGAATATCAAAAAGAATACCATCAAATCTTAAAAACGGCAATTAAAAATGGATATGGAAAAAACCTTGTAGATAAAAACCTAAAATCATTCAAACTTCAAAAGAGATTAAAACAGATCACAGCTCTCACACCAATAAAACAAGAAATTAGATTTGCTAAATTTACTTACCACCCTTGGACCACAAAAAAGTTCCAAAAAATATTCAAGAAATACAATATAACATTGGCACCAAAAAACAATTACAGCATTAAAAACCTACTTAACAGTAATAATACTGATAAGATAAAACCAGAAGAAAAGTCAGGCATTTACAAGGTTAAGTGTAAAGACTGTGAAAAAATTTACATAGGGAGGACAAAAAGAAACATAGGCACTAGAAAGAAAGAACACTTCAGGCACTTAAGATACAAAAATATTGGTAAGTCCGCAATAGCAGCTCATTTCTGGTCTGAAAATCATGAAATAGAAGATAGCACCGAATTATTAAAATACGTAGAAAAACATAGTGTACATGTCCTATGGGAGAGAATATACATAGATAAACATAAAACCCAACTAATGAACTTTGAAATCCTGCCAGAAGAGAATCCCACATTTAAGTTCATCACTAAATCAACAGATGGCAGCAGCAACTCCAGAATTACCCATACCACTGGATCAAGCTTTAGTTGCATAAGAGCCGAAGATGCAAACGATGATTTGCAAAACTTGTCCTCAAAATAGGTATGTAAGTGAAGCCGATGTGTAATAAATACGACTCATCTATAAATTAATAATTATTTCGCTTCACTGTGGTGTTCCAATACAGTTACATCTCGATATATTGTATAAAATGTTTTGAGCCTAGTCAAAATTCAGTTATAAAACAATGCAGTCAACATCATAAATCTTAATAATCATTACGTCATAATGATAGCATCAATTAGAAATACTATTAGTTCACTGTATGTTAATACTACTAATAATTAGAATTAATGTATACTGCATAAACTTTTTCTTATATTTCCTTAATTCTTTCTTAAAGTTTACTCTTTGTTTGGCTTTTAGATTATGTGGCAATTGGTTGCATAGTTTCACACCACGTATAAATGGATCACACTCACTTCTTATTTTATTAACATTAATTCTATGTAATATTGATTATTACAATTGGTAATATATACATTTTTATTTTTACTATGTAACATTACTTTATATACACGTAGAGAAATTAACGTAAACAAGTTCTTAAAAACTCAACATTAACTCCTGTTACTTATCCTATATACAGAATTAACAACCTATTTAAATTATGCTTATTAGTACTTCTGCAAACCTCAAATCCATATCGAAACTAATGATATATACCAAAATATACAAATCTTGAAGTCCAGATATCTGGATAGCATCCTTAAATCTTCTGAGCATCTTTATCACAGATGAAGTCAATATTAGGTTTCAGTGAAAGATTTTTCTCTAGCATTATTCCTAAGAGTTTAATCTGCTGTACATATTCGGTATTGTATTTTGTACATTGCAGGTACTGAGTTATTTGAATTTTGATTATGATGCTGAAAATGCTAGTTTTGTCTTGCCAATATTTACAATTACTTATCTTCTATATATATTTCAAACTAATTTTAAATTAATCTCTCACTTTTTTTGTTCAAGATATTTACTGATTTGTCCCACTACAGAAATGCAATATCATCAGCTAATATATATTCCTGCAATTTTAAACTCGGATTCATTTATATATGAGGGTCAGCTGATAAGTCCCAGTCTTCACAATTTAAAAAAAAAAAATAGACCTTTATTTCTCAACATAATCTTCAGAAAGACTAATACATTTGTCATATCAGTGTTGTAATTTAATTAAACCATCTCTATAGTGCAATTTATCATGGTACTCAAAATAGCTGTTTACTGCATCAATGACTTCCTCCTTGCTGTGAAATCTTTGTCCTCCAAGAAATTTTTTCAGGTTCAGGAACAGGTGGTAGTCACTGGGTGCCAGATCTGGTGAATAGGGTGGATGCTCAAACAATTCAAACTTTAATTTGCACATTTTTCCCATTGCAGTGACTGAACAGTGGGCAGGAGCATTGTCGTGAAGAAACAGGATGTTTTTTTATTAAATTTTAGATGAGTCGGATGTTTTTTCTTTGCCAAATGAGGTCTTGTTCTTTTCGTTTCATCACTCAAACGTTGTAATAGTCACCAGTGATACTTTTACCCTTTTCCAAGTAACAAATAAAAATAATTCCCTGTGCATTCCAGAAAACACTCACCATAACCTTGTTAGCTGACAGAATTGACTTTTCCTTTTTTGGAAATGGTTCAGCTGGCGCAATCCACCATTTTGACTGTGATTTACTTTCTCGAGTGCAGTGATGTATCAAAGTTTCATCCATGGTAATAAGCCATCTCAAAAATTCACTGGGACATTTATGGGACAGCTCCAAATTCTTAACAGAAACAGTTTTTCTTTGCAACTTTTGATCAGGTTTCAACAAACATAGCACCCATCTTGCACAGACCTTGTGAAAACCAAAAAAATTACTTAAAATATTACCTGCATGCTCTTTAGAGACTCAAACAACTCAAACAACTTTAATCTGTGGTCTTCCTATACTAAACAAACTTTTTCAATGATCACTGTAATAGTGACTTCTACAGGGCGTGCAGAGCAAGGCTCATCATAGTGCTTGTACGTCCCATTTTAAACTCTGCAACCCATCTTTTAATCATTGTATATGAAGGGGCAGAGTCTTTCAATGTACTGTCCATTTCGTCCTTGATTTCTTTAGGCTTTAACCCTTTCAAATGGATGTATTTAATTACTGCTCATTTTCCAAATCTTCCATTTCATGAAATCTCCACACTTGTGTTTAAAATGCTGTCATTCAAAAAATAAACAAGCTATTGACCTGTAACTATGGATGCAAGCTAGTCAAGAGTTAAACTATATGATGCTATCTGCCAAACTGGCCCAGTGGTGCCATCTCTATGTGAGGCCCAGGACTTATCAGTCGACCCTCGTATAAAATAAATAACGAGACACCCTATTACTGACCCCTGAGTACTCCAAACCTTACACTGTCTTAGATAAATATAAAACATTTAATCAAACCATTGAATTTAGTTGTCATCACTGTACATTGCCTGCAACTTATTAAGTAATATCTTACTAAGTCATGAATTTGCCTCTTATCCCAAGGATGAACGTCCCAACTGTACACGTCTATCACACGTGTAATTAACTGCTCCAGTTTCCAGATTGGTGCAATTTTCATGTGCCCAACCCTTGCATTGTTCACACTGGATGCAGTCCTCATCAAAACTTTCACCGCACAAAATGCAAAAGTTTTCGCTGTTTTCATATTGTTTATCCACCGACATTTGTGACGTAGATGTGCGTTGAAGCTCAGCTTCTTTGAAGTTTTTCGACCTTTTCTTTTCTCTGATACAACCTTTGCTTTTTTCTTCTCCTCAAGGATTTTCTTGTACGGAGACTCGGTGAAAATTTCACTTCTCTCTGACTTTCTTTTTCTTGTAGCCAGTCTCCTTTTACTAGCATCAGGGATTGGAGAGAGTTTCTTCGAAGCTTTTGAAATTGTTGGAGTCCAATTTATTTCTAAGCTGGCTTCTCCCCTTCTTATTTTCGAAATTCTGTCCTCAGAGAACTCCGTGGTACACCAAAAGCCTTGCAGCTTCCCTGGCACTTGTTTTCCTTGTCAATGCGGTATGCAAAGCAAATATTAAAAGCAGAAGCATTATTAACAGTGAAGTATTCTTCATATTTAAGTTTGATTTATGAGTCACTATGTTTACACTCAAACTTCACTTACTTGTTGTTGTATAATTGAAACGTTTTCAAGATCATTCGATCTCATCCTCAGCTGTTTGGTGACTAAATGCAAAGCAAATTTCATGTTCTCTTCTGACCATGTGCCCTTAACAGTAGCTCTTACTTTACCGGAAGCCATAGTAACTTGAACTGATGAGACCTATAACAGAAAATCTCCATCAGTTTTACCTGACCGGCGCCAACCAATATTATAGTGACCGGTCATAGCCGAAACACCGACCATTAGAAAATTTCCTGCCATTACTAAAGTACCCAGTATTTATTGGTTAATCTACTGTAATTATAAACTCAATATTATGATGATAACAGAATAATAAAATAAATAAATGCACATACCTTTCACAAAGCATATATTTCTGTTGAAACAATACAAGAGATAAACTCGTGCACAGACAAAAACACTATATATGCTACACTATGCACTTCCAACAATGTACACTCACACACTGAGGATACAAAGCACGGCCAAGCAAGACTTCAAGATGCACTCAAGGAAGTGTTTCCATCTGCTGTGGTTTTTCCGAAACTAGATGTGGGCGGTGCTAGCTGCCAAGCATACATACACTCCCCTAATCCTGGAAATGTGCTACTACTGCAGATTTATCTATTTCTTTTTACTTGATGTTCCTAAAGTGTTCTTTTAATCTGGTTTCAATGTACTCTTTCCAATGTATATCCTATTGCAGTCTGAGCAATTTTATAAATACCAGATTTCTTTACCAGAGGAATTTTGTCTGCTTTTGGTTTTTTTTTTATGAGATTTCTGATATTGAATTTACTTGTGCCAGAATGTATTAACTGGTGTTAGATTCACGGAAAATCTTTTGAAATTTTCTGGTTGCCCGTGGATGATGTCTTTTCCTTTTTTCTTTTTCTTAAAAACTGTTAAGGTCTCATTCAACTGGATGAGTAGAGCCAGACTGAAAAATTCAATGGCATAGCCGGGATTTAAACCACAGATCTCCCAGTCTCTGTCTGGTTGCTCTAAACCACTGATCTACTATGGCCCACATGCCGACATGACTTAAATTCTCCAACTGTCTCGTATGTTTCCTGGTAAACCACTAGGGGCACCTTTTATGCTGACTTACTATCCTTTAAATAGTTAAGTCCCAGGCTTCATAGTTAAACCACTATGCTTTTTAGGTAAATTGATGGAAATAATGATTTCTTCCACACTAGCTGTGTGTAGGCTAATTATTTCCATCAATTTACCTAAAAAGCATAGTGGTTTAACTATGAAGCCTTGGACTTAAGTACTTGCAGCATAACAAGTTGCCACTAAAGGTGAATGTCTGATTGTATATGAGAACCCCTAGTGGTTTACCAGGAAACATTAGAGTCAGTTGGAGAATTTAATGTCATATTGACCGTAGTAGCTCTGGTTTAGAGCAACTGGGTGGAGACCGGGAGATCCGTGTTTCAAACCCTGGCTATGGCATTGAATTTTTCAGTCTGGCTCTACTCATCCAAACCTTAGTCTACACACGGTTTTTTTACTGAAATTGTTTATCACCAGATGTCTCATCTCCAGAGAACCATGATCAGCTGGAACACCAAGGTTCTAGCCAGTTGACAATTTCTTGATAATGCCTTCAAGTGGAGGCGTAACACTTTGAAAAAATATTTGTGCTATGTGAAGACATAGTGTCTCAGTCAACTCATTGTATATTTTAATTATCTTAAAATTGTTGTAGCTGTTTTGTAGAAGAATAAAGTATAACTACAAACTGCTAAGGCTTTCATGGCTGGCGTTGCTAATGCCATTATTCATTCTTTCCAGGCTTAGGCTGTGGCCCAATAATTTTATCCTCCAATGTTTTGCCATGGCACTGCCATGCGGAGCATCATCATGCTACTTAAATAACATGAATGACAAGGCTGGTTAGGACAGACAGAAAAGTTAGCAATAGCAGAACATTCCCTACTGTTTGGCCACGACATAAGCTACAAGGGCACTGTTGTACTGTTCAAGATGGCTAATTGCCAGACTTGATTGACACAGAAAGCAATTGAAATATTCAAACATGACAAGACCTTCAACCGCAAGGAAGAGAGGCAGCAGATAAGTAAAGCTTTGATCCCGGCCCTGAAGGGAGTGAACTTCAGTCTTGCTTGGACTCTGGAGACTTTTATCCACAGCTTTGACTTCCCTGGATGCAGTTTTCGGCGAAACATAGGAGGATAAATCTACTGGACAATAGCCTACAAGCTAAGAAAGAATGAATAATGGAATAAGTACAAGCAGTATGTTAAAACTGACTTACTTCATAGATAACATATCTCATTGTCGACTTACAATTAATAAGTACTTTTAATTCTCTGGCACACAAATGAACAATTGTAAGGTCAGAATATTAAGTGTATTAAATCCTTTCATGGAAGTGTTGAAAACAGTGTTGTTGTATAAATTAAATTAATTGGGAGTCGATTAATGACACAAAACAACACTTACTTTCAAATTTTCCCGGAACCGGTTTCTGAGGCCTTCCCTCTATCTTCAGCCGGACATCGACTTGTTCTCATTGGTGTAGCTGGCAATATTTTGTCATCGGTCTCCTCTGGTGGCGTTCCTCGAATGCCAGCTACACCAATGAGAACAAGTCGATGTCCGGCTGAAGATAGAGGGAAGGCCTCAGAAACCGGTTCCGGGAAAATTTAAAAGTAAGTGTTGTTTTGTGTCATTAATCGACTCCCAATTAATTTAATTAAGTGTATTGTTAATCAGAAGTTGTCATTGAGATATATTACCTCTGAAGTATGATACTTTGTGACGTACTGGGAATATTTAAATCCCAGTTATGGTATTGAGTATTTTAGCTGAATTCTATCTTCAGAATAATTCTTAGACCTCTAAATAATGATGATGATGTGTATATAAGGACGCTCAACTACGAGGTCATCAGCACTCTTTAAAACACTAAATCATGGCAGTAGCAGAGATAAATTGAATTATAAATTACAAAACATCAAAATAAAACGGCCACAAAACTACCTGTACAGCAGTGGTTGATCAATTAGTTCTTTTTTTTTTTTGGCAATGGCTCCACAATCTTTTCAGCAGATTTATCCTGCCTTTTTTTCTCTTGTCTTTGGCAGTGCGGGCAGGATCTTCCCACTTTGTATCCTCTATGGAGGAGGACCATTTTCCAACTGAGAATTTCAGTTTGAGAGGCTCAAACTGATCAGAAACTTAATCGACGAAGATGATAGTTGCTGAACTGAGTCCTCTCCAGAGTATTCCTCAGAAGATGTTCTCGGAGGAAATGGTCACAGACTTTTATGCTGGCTAGCTGACTTCTTACTGGTCTTAAAATTTTCCCTAAGGAAGACAGTTCTTTCGTATGAGATCTTCAATTTATTTGGCAATGCATTATATATTACTGGTTCACATGTCATTCTTGAAGTAGATGCTTTTGGCGTTGAGTTAGCTAAAACGTTCATCTTGGGACTGGACTTAGAAGGCATGCTCATTGTTGTTCATGCTGGTGTCTGTTGCTTTGGTTGTGATCTTGGTGCAATTGTTCTTTCTGCAATTACTGCCCCATTTAAGTCGCTAGTTAGTGTTGTGATTTCACGTCTAGGTACTGGCTTAGCTGCAACTGCACTATAAGTAATGGTCCTAGGGTCAGAAAGCTGACGACTATACATCATCTTCCGGATTTTCAAGAAGGACGCCTTCTCATTTGCGTAAATTTCTTGGATCGCCTTTTCCATCATAAAATGGGGACATTCTTTGGAGTACAATGAATGATTTCCTCTCAGTTGACACATGTTGCAGGTGAAGTACATGCATCATCATGCTTGAGTTTCCCACAGACAACACAGGTAGCAACTCCATGACAATAACTTGTGTGGTCAAAGTGCTGGCATTTGTAACACCTCAATGGATTGGGTATATACTGCTTCACTTCAATAGCTTCATACCCTGCCTTAATCCTTTGTGGGAGTTCTACCCAATCAAAGGTAAGAAACAGGGTACAAGTGGACACCAGTTCACCTCGTTTTTTGCAGTGGATTCGATATACGAGGGCTATTCAATAAAGAATGATCACAATTTTTTTTTGACAATGTACCTTTACTCATCCTCATAATTTTCTCAAAATAGTCTCCCCTGAATGCGATGCACTTGTACCAGTGTTTTTGCCAGTCTTCAAAGACATGCTAGAAACCATTTTTTGAGAGATCCTTCAAAATTGCCTCCACAGCCTTCATCACTGCTTCTGAGGATGGATAATGTGTCCCACGAAGGCATTTCTTCAAGTTAGGGAATAGAAAAAAGTCACATGGGGCTAAATCCGGACTATAGGGAGGGTGAGGGATGCACTTCATGTTGATTTTTGCAAGATATTCAGCAACAACATTGGCAATATGCCGCCGCGCATTATCGTGGTGCAGCATCCAGCCTGCTTCATGGAAATGTGGTCTTTTGCGCCTGATATGGACTTGCAATGTTTTCAGGATATCCCTGTAGTATTGTCCAGTTACTGAGGTGTGTGCAGGTAGAACAAGCTGATCATTCCACGAATATCAAAGAATGAGATGACCATAACTTTCCCAGCAGAAGCAACCACTTTTGCTTTTTTGGGTGTTGGTGATGAAGGAGATTTCCACACTGAGCTTTCTGTTTGCTCTCAGGATCAAAATTATGTAGCCAAGTTTCATAGCAGTGATAACGTTTGAAAGAAACTCCGGATCTTCCTCTAATATCAACTTTAACTGCAAGTTACCTCCATTGCAGCGGTAGGCGGTACTGAACATGTCTGAACTTACCTGGTTCTCACAGGCGGGAACCAGGAGTACCAACAATGAAAATACTACGGCGTGTTTGTTTCACATTAAGCTAACAGAATATAATAAGATTAAATTTTATTGTGAAAAATTATGACCGTAAAAGTATTATGATCATTCTTTATTGAACAGCCCTTGTACATTGGTCACACCTTGTTCCGCCAAGTTTTCCTAAATCTCCTCATTGGACATTCCGTCCAGTGCGCTGGTGTTTACAACACCAAGCGAGGAGTTCAGAGTCCTATGCAATTCAATGCGTACCGGATAATTCACAAGCATATTGGCTTTCAAAATTTTCACAACCTGTGTTGGTGAAACAGCTTCGACCAGAAGCGTACCACCATTGTGAGATTGAATACATGACGTTACAGACCAACAATATCTAAACCTTCTGGATAATAAACAGTTTCATGGCAGTACATTTGCAGCCTTCCTCATTTCCAATAATAATGAAATAGTGAGGACCACAAGACTCAGCTATTTCTTTTCCACCGTTTTTAACATTTTTGTTTATTTTTTATCAGTTCCCATAACATTTCAGTTCCTCCACCATTGAAAACATCTCCGATGGCATGCTCACATTCTGAATGCCTTCCTGGCTTAGGTGAGAGTCCTGGTCTGGACTTTGTTCACCTCAGGGTGTCATCTCCCAATGTACAGACAGAAGGACCCAATCGCCTTCAGAAGTGCATCAGCTCATGCAGTGGCCCCCTCCCCAGGACTGACCTTGATCAGCGGATACGAACATAGTCCTACATGATAACCAGGGGCTGGGAGTTGATTGTTGCTTAGTCACCCCCGTGCTCCTCCGCACTAGGTTGTCCATCAGACTTGTGTTCAGGGAGGTTAAAATGTTAGGGTCAACAGGGATGTGGACCAAAGTTTTGGGTGTCTGGAATAGCTCTCAGAGGCACCCAGTCGAGAGATTTGACTCAGGACTCCAGGATCGCCAGTCCAAAGTCCTACCGAAGTAGGACCCTGTGGGTTAGACCTCTAAAGAAAAGAATAATTTATATATAAAATTCAGAAGGCTATTTCAGTTAATGCCTAGAGAAAGCTATAAAATAGTTCAGCTATACATTGAGGTACAGTATGTTATTCAAATTATGATTTAAACATCAGTTTGAGAAATTACTGTTTATTGCATTTTAAAATTTGAGCCTTGGCAAAGTTTGATGAAAATTAGAAAGAGTGCAGGTGCTAGCCTGAAGGAAACCATGGATTTCAAAATAAGCTAATGAAAGTTCCAGACTTGACATTTTAGTCTTAATCTTTAGTCCCAATCTTTCAAACTGTATTTCGCTTCTATGACTTGTATCGAAATATATATCTTAGGTTCTCTTTGACCAAATATCATACCAGTCTCTTAACCTATTTCAGAACTTCCTAAGGCTTAGATACAGAATAAAAATAAATTCTAGCTTTTGAAGCATTATAGTATGACGGGGTGTCGTCTAATTTTAATTATCATTTGATATCACATTCAAAATGTGATAGTTTGTGTTTATGTGCTTGTTAGTTCTTCTCTATTTAGTCACCATTCAGATTTACACATTTTTCCCAGCGATTCTTGACCCTTCGAATACCTTGATTGTAGAAGTCTGCAGAATTTGCTTTAAACCACTCTTCCACTTTATTAATGAATCATTTGTGTTGTCAAATCGGCGCCCACGCAACGGATTCTTCATTTCCAGGAACAAGAAAAAGTCACTTGGTGCAAGATCGGGTGAATAAGGTGGATGCTGTAAGGTCTCAAAGCCACATTCCCTTGTTTTGTCAACTGCAACTTGAGATGAATGAGATGGTGCTTTGTCAGCCAGAAGACAAACAACTTTGGAGAGCATACCGTGTCATTTCTTAATCAGAGCTGCTTGTAACTTGTCCAGAAGATTGCAGTAGTATCTGCCAGTGATGGTTTGAACCTTGGCAAGATGTCTCTGGATCATACTGATAAATCCAGGATTCATCCATGGTTACCAGACAATAAAAAAAAATAATCTTCAACCTGTTACAACAGCATCAACATCTGTCTTGAAAGGTCAAACCATGTTTGCCTTTGGAAAGGGATTAGCAAACGTGGAATCCACCATGCAGACACCTTAGATATGTGCAGTTCGTCATGAATAATTATCCACACACTATCATAACTAAGATGTGTCTCGTTCATGATCATTTGGATGGTTGCTCATCTGTCTTCCAATATTAAACACTCCACTTTCTTTACTGTGACAGCATTGTCTGTCATTGACGGTCTACAAGCTCTTGGCTCATGTCAGGGACATGTGACCAGTTTAAAAATTCCTTTTCCACCTCACAGTAGTGACATACAATGGGCAATCATTTCCATAAACATCGGTCTTCTCATCATGGATTTCCCAGGCAGTTTTGCCCTTCAAATGCAGGAACTTGATCACACTATCAGCCTCAATTTTCTCCATCTTACATCTGGCACTTCTGGCACTCACTGTAAAAAACAAAAGGATTCAAATCACTGAAACTACCAACATTATGTCCTGAGGGATCAATGATGACACTGAAAAATTTTCATCACTATAACATAAAAACTACCAAGTGGTAATTAAAACTTTAGGACACCCCCTCGTATTTCGTTTTTTGCAAAAATCTTATATTTCAAATGTAAATTATGACTGAATCAAAGCACAAATAGACTATCAAATAAACTGGAGTTGGTCTTAACAGGTTTCTTATACTGCATTAAGCATAATCAGTTCATTACAGCTTTATAACATTCTGAGCAACTTAGCTCTCCCCACCTTCCTCCACTTTTGTTCTGAATATTATGTTTTGCTTGTGATAACCACCATTTCTTTATTATGGTGATACTTGTACAAGGGTATAAACACTGCAGATACTGATTTTCTCCAGAAAGAGTGAAACTGTCTAGCAATTCAATTTTAACATTGCCTCTTTGAAGTGTTGAGGCTTTGTTCTAGACTGAGTGATAATTAGCATTTAAGCAAATAATTAGCATGGTATTTGACTTTATTTAAGGTATTAAAGGAAGAATATGCATACATTTACTGTGAGTTAGTTGTGATATGGAGTGCAATGTGTACATAATTATTCAAAACAAATAGATTTGATTCAATTCTGATACAGAAAGTTTGCTAGAATGAGATTTACATAAATATTTCATTGACCTGGAAAGTTGCATTAGAAGTGATTTTTGACAGGATAATGGACAGTGGGTGCCTTTTTGCCGTAATTTCACTTTTTCCTTGTATGTTGCAAAAACCTGCATGGGACATACTGGTTGGCCTAAAGTAAGAGCTAATAGAACAAAAATTATAGGTAGATGAACTGATTGTATAAATGAAACAGTTTTAAAATTCAGCAGAGCTTGAGTATCTCCTTTGATTTGTCAGTTCAGCAATTTTGTTTTGTTTCCACATTAAGTTGCAATTTTTTGTTGTGTTCTGTCCATTTATACATAAACGGAACATCTAAGATGGTAATATTTATGGCACACTGTGGAAGATACCATTTTCTTTAAACATAGAAAGAGCATTTGTAATAAACTGCATACAGAACTTGCACCCCTTTCAGAGACCCCAAATTATTGACCATATCATAAACCCCCCCCCCCTCCTTTTTTTTTCTATAGGTTGGTTTGGAAGGATTGCGTAACTAATCAGTCTAGACTAGCTTGCAAGTTGTCTTTTATCCATATCTTTTTGTTCTTTTTAACATGGCAAGTGGAAAAAAAAAAAATAAGCTGTGCTTCACACTGGAAATAAGCGTAAATCACAGAAAGATATTATGTAGAATTATGACAAATTTTGTATCAGAATTTGGTGCTATGTCAGCATCTAGTGTAATAACAAAAATGAACTTTTGCAATTTAGTTTTCATAAATTTGAAAGACAGCAAGCAATAGTATCAAACAAAAACTGTTGTATATGAGACTACTCACTAGTTTTAACAGGAGTATGATGATACAATCATCCACTCATGAATCATTCTGTGGCAAAAAACCTAGTTTTTTTTTTTTTTTTCTGGTGCAATGCAGTGAATAAAGAAATCAGTACTGGATGAAGACAATAACGTCAAAAATATATGTTCTTCTACAAACTGTACTGTAATCCGCCATCAATTTTATTAACCACTTGGAAAATGGGAAGAGGCATTCATCCAGATATTTTTCGTTTGGGAGAAATAAGAATAATAATAAAAACTAAAGTGATGACATTTGTAAAGAAAGTCGAAACAATTAAAATTAATTTAACATATAGTTTGATTTGATAAACAGATTATATGTAGCTTTTTGTAAATATTACTATTACCCTGTTATTATGTTGAATAATGGAGTTATGTTATCAGCAGGCTGATCTTATTATTTAAATAGGCACATTGTGGCAACACCCAAGCAATTATAACGTGGATTGTAACTTTTGCTGATCGAATGTAAAATATCCAAATAATAAAATTAATTTCTTAAATATCTGAAGACTCTTACTAGACAGAATTCCAAAGCAGGAATTTTACTACATATTTACTCATCTCTGGCCGTATTACTAAAAACAATTATTGTAGTGCTGAAGCCTTTCAAATGAAAAACTCATTCTATGTCCCGTAAAACAAGATTTAGTTGTTAATTTTTAGATGAGTCGATAATGAGATTTCGTCTTACGAAAGTGAAGCAGATGTGTAATAAATACGACTCATCTAAAAATTAATAATTACTTCGCTTCACTGTGGTGTTCCAATACAGTTAAATCTCGAAAAATTTAGTTGATTGATAATGTTACAAATTCGTTAATGATTTCAGCTAATTTAGTTTCTCGATCTAGCTTCTCTTTTTTCCATGTTTGCTGAAGTATCCCACTGAAATGTAAGTGTAAATAATGAAGTAAATAAGGACATGAATAAATACACTTCTAGAAAACATACAATGGTTGTACAGCAAATTTAGTTGCTCATCTTTGAAGCACAACAAAGATGTTATTCGAATGTCTTCCTTCCTACCAACGTGCTCTGTGTCATGCAGTTACACCTGTTTTGCAGTAATGAGTTGTATTCTGCGGTGAATCTTGCTCTTGTTAGTAGTGCTGTGTTGTATAGCCGTGCCTGGCTGCTCTTACACTGCTCAAGGAAATCGGTACGAACTTCCTAGCTCTGATTACCAGCAAGCATAAATTTATGAGCAGGTGGAGTGGAAATCCTTATATAAGTAAAAGCATTAATGCACATTTACAAAATTTTAAAAGAAATACCAATTATGTCTGATTAAATCACGTTGGGCACATAAAATCATTTTCTGTAAATTGTTATCCTGTTTGTTAAACATTTGGTTCATTAACAATGACACATGTTTTGTCCTATTTTGGATTGAATGCAGCAGCAATGTTACAAACTGAATACAGAATAATCATATACTCTAGTCAAGATGCTATTCCGATGCTATCACTGTGTGTTTACCTAGTTTTACTTTCAAATCTCAAAGTGGTTATCAATCAGACATTAGTATATATAATATACAAAAGAGTAGTTGCATTCTTGAAAGGTAGAATATAAGCTCCACTTCAAACCCATACAGACGATAATGGGTTTTACAGAATGGGTGAAAGTACATTTTTGAATAAGACATTAGGGTTCCCTACAGCAGTCTTCCAAATACCTGCAGCTGTAGTTTGGAAGTGAAAATAACAGTAATGACAATGGAGAGCATGCAAGTTCAAATTTCACATCATTATTTACACCTCAATCCCACATTTCAATCCTTTTTTATTTGCTCTTTTCATGATGAATATAATAAATGTGTATTTTAAGGATTATATATATTCCTTCCTTTCAATGCTAATATCCTCCCATTGATTAAAAAAGAATACTGTGTGATATTCACTTCATAAATAATAAATCTATGTAATAGCCATTTAAAAATATGCAAGTCTTACCTCGCAATGAACTTGTTCTATATATTTCAATTAATTAAATACTTACCTAATAAGAAATGTCGAGAATCCTGGGTTACATTCAATACTCCTAGGAGTGCTTGTACTGGTTCTTCTATTCTACTCTAGAGCAAGCTACACATGTGTTGCAACACACAACCATGCCTCTTAGAACTGTTTGAACTTTCATAATGTATTGTTCTCTTAGCTTGGATTAATGCAGGGGATTCTTCAAAATTCCTATAGCCTACCTCCCAGGAACATCTGCTGAACTTGGGACAGGGTTGAAGACACATGGGATTCCCTTGCAGAAAGACCACATTATTTTCATCAGCTGATAAACTCCATGCCAAGAAGAATTAACAAGGTGTTTAAGCATGAAGAATATTGGACTGTATATTATTTATTTTTATTTTTGTGCCATTTTTATTCTATTTATTTATTTTAATGTTTAATAGAGACCAGTATTTGTCTCATGTATAAACAATTATTTGAAAAAAGTTATTTGTAATCGGTTTTTAATACTCCATCACTTAGATTTTTATATTTTAAGAGACTAGTTTCTGAAGCTGTTGCATGCTTTTCGACCTCGAAGGTCAAACTATCGTCTGTTATTGTTATCTGCTGTCTTCTCTCTGGTGGTGGAACTATCAGATAATCAATAACAACAAGATGATAGCCAGACCTTCAAGGTTGAAAATGGAAGCAACAGCTTTCGAAACTAGAACTTCAAAAAATAAAAATGTAAGTGATGGAGTGTTAAAACCCAACTTCAAATATTTTCTTCATTTAAGTTGGACATCACTATTACTAAATTTCTCCAATCATGCATAATAAATAATTATATTTAGGCCAAAGAGAAAAGGTCTTAAGGTGCAATAGTGTGGTTATTAAAACTAAAATAGATTGAACTCCCTCTTTCCTTAGTTGTTAGTCATCTAAATAACGAAAGTATTAAATTTAAAAAGTGAACACAAATTCAAAAATGTGCAACCTGTTCATTATCTATGATTATGTCTCAATGCCTAGAAGTCCTCTTACCCTCTGAGACATTGGTTAACTCTTATTATTTACGATATGCTTTCATACAGGGAAAACAGTCCTCGATTACATTCTGTTTAATCTGTGCCAAACTGGCACTTATTGACACTTCTGTTTCAATGAAGGAAATCTTAAAAATTTGTAGTTTACTTGAAACATTTGTGTCACTAATGATAGATCCATGTCAATACTGGTTGCAATCAGAGATCTTTCAATTCCTTAACACTTGTACGAGCTTGCCTGCAACTTTGGCTAAATTCAAAACCACAAAGTGATCTTAGTTTCAAACAAACAGCCAAACATTTTTTTATCAACATACCTTTATCACCTAGCAATGTACCTACAAAACTGACAAAAAATGTATACAACTGAATAAACACATGCATTTGTATTGGTCTTATAGAACAAAAGTGTATTAACTCTTACCATACACCCCAAACACTAATGTCATCTTTACATTCTTCAGTATGTATACTTAGTAGGGAAAGTGTTACATTCAATCCAGAAATTTAGTATATACATTTCACCATAAATAACATCCTTGAGACCCCTGAATCTAAAAAGAGCATTTTGTGAATGTGTGTGTGTGCGTGCATGCGCGCGCATGCAAGTCACAACAACTATGTTTGAGAAAATACCAGCACAGGTGGAGAATTTAAAATATGCAAATGAAAGACATGTCCTAATGTGTGTTCTAGCAACAGAGAGTAATGTGAAATCAATTGTTTGGCTATCACTGTGCAAAATGGATGCAATTCATATCGAGCAGCACTTAATACATCAATATAGCTGAATGGGAGAAATTGCCATCAAGATAGGAGAAGTGCCAAAGAATGTTGCAGGGAATTGGTGGAAGCTGTTGGGTATAATGCTCTTCCATATTTAATGATTGTGAGGTGATTAGGAGCATTTCAACAAGGGTGCATGGCAACCAGTGATCAGCAACACAGTGGATGACCTGTGAGTGTGCGGACTGATAATCAAGCACCTACTGGAGGGAGACAGAAGATAGACATTACTTGAGTTGGAGAGCGAAAATGGCATCAAGAAATGCACCATTCATGGAATTTTGCAAAAAGATCTGCACCTACAGAAAATTGTATGTGGGTACCACATGAACTGACAGAAGTTGAAAAGTGGGTGCAGTATGCAATATGCTCTGCTCACCTAGCACAATGGCAACAGGACAGTGACCACTTCCTTTCCAAATAATCACCATTGATGAATTTTGGGCCCAGGCATACAAACCAGAACTCAAACAGCAGTCCATATAGTGGTGACGTACTGAATCTCCAAGAAAGCAGAAGTTCTGTCAGAATCCTTCCCCTGTGAAATTAATGACGATTGTCGCTTATGATATAGGAGGTGTCATTGTGTGCCACTTCATTCCACATGAGCGAACTGTGTCTGCAGCTTACTACAGGGACTTCCTGCTAGGACAGGTATGACGTGATGTTAGGGAGAAACATCCTGATCTTATGGATAGTGCAATCATTTCCCACAACAATGGAAGACCACATAAAGTGGCATGTGTAAAGCAGCTACTGCAGCGCTGGGGTTGGAAAGAATTAGAGCATCCATCATACTCCCCTGATCTATCTTAATGAGACTTGGTACTCATACAAAAGATGAAGGAGTCATTACTTGGTAGACAGTTCGCAACGCAACAGGAAATTAAAACTGCTATGCAACAACAGATGATCAGTTACATGGTGAGGTAAGTGGTGAAGCAGATGGTATACAGCACCTCCCCCACTGTTGGCAGCATGTTGTGAACATTTCAGGGGTCTACTTTGAGGGCCTTTATTTGTGCAGTACTGTAAATGGCACATGCTGTCATGTCAACCAGCTTAATAAATATGTGATGCTAAATATTGGAGTGTTCTTAAATGTCGATACACATTGTCCATTCCTTCACCTTTCATTGGTATATTTCAAATTCTCCAACCGCATAGGTATATTCACAGACACACTTAGTTGCCAAGACTTATGCTCCATCCTCATATATGCTGGCAGACATTATTCCTTAAGAATACATACTTTTTGTTTAATTCTACATAATTTACAAATAATTGTGGAATACAAAATGTTCAGAGTGTAAATGTTCTAGTGGAACATTTATAATGTTCTGATACTTCTTGTTTTAACTTTTCTTGCTTAATTTCTAATACATTATATAAGGTTAATCGAGTAAGGTGTCATGGTTCAAGTCAAAGTTGAAATATGTGTGCTTTAGTTACTCTATATCTGTGAAGTTTATGAATTTCATGAAATGAACAGTGTTTTAAATGTGTGTTCATAAGTTCCTCCATTGTTATGGGCCATGCCCATCCTCTACTTTGTATGTTTATTATGTCATTTCTGTGTTGGTTTTCAGTTTTACATTAGAATATTGTGTGATTTATTGTTTGATACTTCTTTTGGCATTTGCATATTTGGGCTATCCAATAAGACAAATCTCTGTGATGTAATCTAAGCTTGCTGTGTCCTGTGATGATTGCTGTGAACTTTTGGCATCATATGGGCATTTTTTGTGCTAACCTTTTGTTATTGCTCCTTTCCTTGATGCTGACCATTCCTGTTGCCATGTGTTGAGTTCAGTTTCTTTCTCTTTTTGGTTATTAGAACTTCTTTTACGTTTTATCATAGCCTATTTCATTATCTTTCACAGCAGCCATCTTTCCAGTCTGCCCACTATTTCATTTCCATGTACCTCTGAGCATCCTTTCATCCAACTGAAATGTGATGTCCACTCTCATTTTGTCAGGTAAAGAAATTTAGATATGATTGATTCAATTAGCTGGTTGTGCTTCAGGTTGTTTTTAAGTAGATCTAGGATTATCTTGCTATCAGTGAACAACACAATGTGTTTATCATTATATCCTTGATTTCCCAACTCATTTAGTTTTCTTCAGTACTTCTAGAATTGCAAGTTGCTGGGTCTTGTTATTTGAACATCGAGCATGCAGCTTGAATTTTAGCAGATGAGTCAATATGCCATTATAAATATTCCTGCTGTGCCAACTTCATCTCCCATTTTGCTGCCATAGGTGTGTACCTCAAATGCATATGTGCTTTTGTTCTCTATCTCATTATTTAAGGAATTTCTGTGGGATGTCTCCAGTATCTCATTTCTAGGGTGCATCAAATTTCTAATTGTTAACCTTGGTTGCCAGATAAGTTACGTTTCCTTCTATGGTTATTTGTAGAGTTTGTGCACCAGCTATTACGTACGATGCTTCGTGTGATAGTGTGCAGTAAGGTTTAGCAATTTTAATAATAATTAATCTTTGGACTCTTCTGTATTTAAATGTATTCTTGTGTACCTTTATTGCTTCTACCCACACCGGTGAACCATACATCAATGCTAGAACTGCAACTCCATAAAGTGTTCTTAAGAGATTTGCATTTAATCTCCAATGTAGTTTAACTGTACAGGATAACATACTGACGAGTGTTCTCACTATTCTCTATTCCATTTTTCACAACTAATACTCCTTCTTGGTATTTTATTTCACTTTTTGGGATCTTATAGTACCTGACTCCTGTTGAGTGGATGTTTGTGGCCTCCTTCACCAGTTGGTTTGCCTTTTCATTTTCATAGCACTGTGCATGTGCCTTTATTCTTCTGAAGTAGCTCTTACAGTGATTGGCCACTGATGCTCGTGTTAGTTGACATATTCTTTGCACTGTTGGTTTGTGGTTAGCAGGATTTCTTATGGAGTCTTGGGAGATTTGGCTGTTGGTGTATATGCTTGCTCCTTGTTGGTGGTTTTCTGTTTTCTTTCTCTACAATCTTTTCTAAAGCTTTAATAACGACCATCTGTTATGCCTTGCTATTAGAGCACTTTTTAGTAGCTTGAATTTCATTTGATGTAGAAGTTCACTCCTACATTATATGGTCACTTCTGATCCAACACCTTCCTCATGTTTGCTTCCATCTGTATAAATATTCAGGGTGGGCTCTTCAGGATCTTCTGTGCCTTCACTAATCCTGAGTATATGTTTTGTGTGTGGCCAATATTTTGGTTCTTCATCATTGTCCAGCTCATATATTTGTTTTTCCCTCCATTATGTTATATTCTGGAATTTTTTCAGTGTTTATTCTTATAAGTGTTACTCCTATGAGGATGCTAATTGCTTATGTTGATGAGTTCGAAGGCCTTGGCTATTCATATATTTATGAGTCTCTGTATTCTCAGATACTTTACTCGGTTATGTTGAGTTTTCAGTGCTCCTATCCATCTTGTATTCCATACATGTGATGGATAAGATAACTCCTTTATAAATGATTTCAAGATTAAACATAGTGTGTAATAGTTCAGATTCACAGCATGAGCCTAACAGGCCATCTTTGGTAACCTTCCTTACTGTCTGCTCAATAATACTGCAGTTATATAATACTTATAAACTATAAAAGGCAGCTGCCTTTAGGAGTCTAATTCACCGGCTATACAACATCTCACTGAGTAAGGAGGAATTTTTGAAAGAACAACAACACATAAAAGACATAGCGGTATTAAATGGATTCAACCCAGCCATCATAAGGAACATGATGAAGAGAAAAGAAAAACTGAAGATAATATCAAAAAATACCACTCTCACACCACTTAAAAACACAAATTGGCAATATAGAAAATTCACCTACCATCCATGGGCTTTTAGAAAATTTGAACGAATCTTCAAAAGACTAAACTTAAAACTAGCACCCCAAAACAAATTCAGTCTGAGGAACCTGCTAAATAAACCACTGAAAAATACAATCCCCAACAATTTGAAATCAGGAATTTATCAGATTAATTGTGAAACCTGTGAAAAAAGCTACATAGGAAAAACTAAGAGAAACTTGTTAACCAGGCAAAAAGAACACCAGAGGAACATTAATTTGAAACAAACAGAAAAATCTGCAGTTTCACACCATTTTTGGACAGAAAACCACAACATTGGCCACAACATTAAACTGTTAAAATCTTTAAGTACACCCATAGAATTGGATATTTGGGAAAAAAATATTCATAAACAAAAACCGTGATAAAGTTATAAATTTTGAAATCCCGGCATTAAATGAAGTATTAAAACTTAGTGCCCCTAACACCAGATGGCAGAGTGATCGGAGCTCCATAGTTGTGAAAGAAGAGGAAGGTTCATTTAGTCACCAAACAGCTGAGGATGAGATCGAATGATCTTGAAAACGTTTCAATTATACAACAACAAGTAAGTGAAGTTTGAGTGTAAACATAGTGACTCATAAATCAAACTCAAATATGAAGAATACTTCACTGTTAATAATGCTTCTGCTTTTAATATTTTTTATTCTACTTGTTTCCAAAAGCCTGTATAGCAATACTCCCCATTCCTCCAAATATGTCCTATACCTATCTGCTCCATCAATGTCCTTACTTTTTTGTCCAAGATCCCTCCCATTTGCTTTTCATTTGCATAAGAAAACGTTCCTTAATAATATTGTTTTCCTCCAAGTTGGCAACCCTGTATAAATATTTCATTACACTGAAGACAATTTTGACCTTAGTTGAATGTCTTCCCAACTCAAGTAGTGCTGCTCCGTTAGGTGATGCTACCTGCAAGCCTAGAATATATTTACAAAAGGATTTGTTAATAATGTCCACCTCTGTCCATGCTTCATCTACTCCCCATATTTCTTCCCCATGTATCATTTTGTTTTCTACCATCGCAGTATAGATCCTTTGAAGCCATTTGACATTAATGTCAGGTTCATAGAGCTTAGAGTTACCTAACATTCGTCTTTCATGATAAAGAAAAATTCCAGAAAAAACGTTATCCAGGTATGTGTGATTGGAGGAATTTAGTACAGTGACGTTAAAGTTAATCGGAAAAACTATTTGTAGTCGGTTTATTGACCCTTCATCACTTACATTTTTATATTATTGAGGGATTAGTTTCGGAAGCCATTGTTTCCATTTTCAACCTCTCTCCAACTAGCATCTATTGTCATCTGCTCTCTTCCCTCTGGCAGTGGAAGTATGCACTTCTTTGTCAAATTATCTATTGGTGGGATTTCAAAGTTCATTACTCGGTCCTTATTTTTCCATATGAATATGTTTTCTCATGTTGTCAGTTTATTTTGGTTTATCACTCCTTTTAATAATTTTGGATTTGGAGCAATGTCATGATATTCGTTCCAAAAATGAAATGCTAGAGTGCATTCACATATCACCCAAAAAACATTTAAATTCGAAAAGATCTTTAAGGAACAAAATATTATCTTGGCACCTACTAATAGACACTCAGTTTTAAAACTACTAAATTCAAAAACAAAGGATGAAATCCCATCAATTAACAAATCCGGAATATACCAAATAAGTTGTAAGAAAGGTGAAAAATGTTACATAAATCAAACTAAAGGAAATGTAAAAACCAGCGTCTAAGAGCACTTTTGAAACATCAAAATTAAACAAGAAGATAAGTCAGCAGTAGCATTTCATTTTTGGAATGAAAATCATGACATTGATCCAAATCCAAAATTATTAAAAGGAGTGATGAACCAAAATAAACTGACAACATGGGAGAACATAATTAAATGGAAAAATAAGGACCGAGTAATGAACTTTGAAATCCCACCAGTAGATAATTTGTCAAAGAAGTTCATAGTTCAACCACCAGAGGAAAGAGAGCAGATGACAACAGACAGTGAAAATGGAAGCAATGACTTCCGAAACAAGTCCCTCGATAATATAAAAATGTAAGTTACAAAGTGTAATAAACCAACTACAAATAGTTTCTCCGACTTATCTAGGTAATTCACCATGACCGAGATGTGAACTTGGGGTCTTTGAATGTGAGGCAGCCATGCTTTTGGAATGATGATTTCCTACTTAACGTATTTTTCTCTAGAGGAGTAGCAATAGCATTGTATTTAGAAGCCTAAATTAAAATTCCTTGTAATATACTCATTTTGGCTTTAGTTTTCTCAAGTACATTCCAACATTAATATGGTGCATTTATTGTTTGAAATCTCAGATGTAAGTTTGGAGAAAACAAAACATTCTTTACTTAATCAAAATCAAAATGTTTCTCACTAATTTGAGCATGTTTGTTTTAAAAAGGGATATGCACGGTGCATCCAAAAAAAAAAACACACAAGTATATTCTCAGTTTTATTTATAACACACATTAACATTATGTAGAAAATGAAGCTAGCTACAGTGAAGCAATGAATATTACACAAATATAAATATTTGTAACAAAACACTTCACTTATCTTAGGAAAATGGTGTTAATGCTTCTTTCCAATGGATTTAATAATTTAATGCTATTTCAAAAGCTTGTTCTGTAAAAATATGTTGATGCAAATTAACGTGGCAAGATTTAGTTTTCAGAATAATATTTGGCATCAGTGGGTTTAAGCATATGCACAACATTAAGATATACTTTCCTCTTAGTTAAGATAGGTGATTATTGTCTTAGCGATTTTATTGTATATTTTGAGATCAAATATTTATTTTCTATAAACTATAAGGTTTTTGTTAACTTTTTGTCAACTTCTGATACTAACTAATGTTTATAAAACTCAAATCTAGTCTATCACTACTTTTATAGTGGGAGTGCATATTTTTGTATTTATGCTGGTTCTCGACAGTGAATTTGCTAAATTTGTTTCAGAAATCCAAATTTCTGCAATGGCATTTAAGAAAAAATTGTTTCATTGCTCTTTATTTATGTAATTTGCATTAACAGTGGTTTAAATTGTGTCCTTTTGAACTGAAAACATGAATGCTGGTAATATGTTTCAGAAAATGTATAATTCAAGTTCTCTATATGACATTAAAATTCTGCATGAGCTGGGATTTGCATTCTAGGAAGTTGAATGCCATTGATCATATGCATTAAAAAAAGTTGTAATATAATTAGCGGGAAATCATACAGCTCAGCAAAGATACTATATCCATTTCTTATTAATGTTTCTTGGTTTGAACAAATACTTGTTTCCTTCACTTACTATCCATTTGAATATGTTTCACAGGTTTTATTTACCAAATCAATTAACCTTATAAAACTCTAGTAAATGTTAAATAAGTGGAGTAAGTGAAGTGTTGGACTCAAAAAGTGTTAATAAATAAGTAAAGCTATGATTTTATTGTGGTTTCTCTTGTTGCTTGTTAATAATGTAAGGATATATTACTTTATCTATTATCAGTTTGGATTTTGGGCATGGTATTGTGAAATTATAATTTAAATGAGGGAAGTGCAAAGGATTTAATTTTCTGAATGAAGTTTTTAATTCAAGGCAACTACTATGATGGGAAGTAAATATGTGATTCAGTAAATATATAATGGAAAGTTACATAATTTCCAATTGAAGGGGGTCATCACAATTTTAGATGGTGAATTCTTTTATATTTTAGTAAGTTTTAGGTTCTTTTGCAGCATTCTGAACTGTAAGTGAAATAAGAGGTATAATTGAAGCTGAATTAATGAAGGTGTTTTAAAAGTTATGCTCAACAGAATCTTTTTCTAATCTCTGCTGCTGATGGCATATACACTTTATTTTATTAAGAAAAATTACTGTATTTCTTGTTGGCATATCTTCTTTTACCAGAGTAGTTTTACCTTTTCATGTAAAAGTTTTAACATTTTTAAACTTATCATCATTTTGTTCTACTTGAACATAAAACTTTGAGGGACCAAATTTTAAGGAAGAAAAACCACAGCATTCTTCAATATTTTTCAAATATCCTCTTATACCTTTGGTTTTCAATAAGATATATTTTTCCAAGAGCTGTCTTTCAACTAAAACATGAAAATCAGGGAAACTTAAGCCACTAGCTGACTACAGAAGTATGCGACAAAATCCGTGTTTAGCAATGCTAAAAATGAATGCACTCATGAAACTTGCATTAATATGTATATTTCTCAATCTCCTTTATTACAGTCAACATTTGAAAAGGCAACTTGGCATTTGGATTGGTGTTTTGTAGTGTTTTTGTAATTTACGTCCTCCAAAGTTAAGTCATATCGGACGATGAATGGAATGGGTGAAATGATGCTCAAATGAGCCAGGGTTCCATGGAGCTTAGAGTTACCTGACATTCGTCTTTCAGGATAAGGGAAAACCCCGGAAAAACCTTATCCAGGTAACCCACCCTGACCGAGATTCGAACTCGGGACCTCTTGAACGTTAGGCAGACATGCTACCACCACGCTACCGAGGCGGGCCTTCTGTAGTGTTGAGGGTGAGGATAGCTTCTCAGTTATGCCAAGCTGTTTATCTATTTCTAACCTTAAATTGGTACCAAACAATAGGTAGTATCTCATTTCTTACTTTCAGAAAATATTTGTATATATAAAATACATGTTGTTTGTTAATGGTACTGTCAATTGCTAGGACCATAGCACTGTTAGTGTGCCAGAATTTGGTCTCGCAAGAGTATTCTTTGACATGCCAGTAAATCTACTGACTTGTTGAGTCAATTTGTTAGAACTTGTTGGTGCTTTAAGCACACTTTAAAACCATAAGTCTGAGTCTGATTAGAACATAAGCTTGTGATCAGTGGGCCAGCACCTAACCAACTGAACCATTCAGACCAACATAAATATATGAGGAAGCCACGCCATGGCCGAGTGTTTGGCTCTTACCAAGGTGGTTTGAGTTCGATCTCAGGCATCCGCATGTGAGATTTGTGGTAGACAAATCATGTGATAGACATGGCGCAGGGCAGGTTTTCTCCAGGATCTCCAATTTCCCCCACCATGTTCCACCAATTTCTCTAGTATCACCTTTCTATCATCCACCGTCGGCATGTAGTATTATTAAAAAAATGTAGCATGCTAGTAAATAATATATATGTGTATGTGAATATATATATTTTTTTATTTAGTGTACTAAGCTATTACAATTGTTGAGCTGCTCGCCAGTATTTGGCCCAGGCCATTAATTGGTGGGCAGCCCATTGAATTACAAAATGTGTAATACACTACTTACATTTCTATTACTACTAACATTACTACCATTACTACTATTGCTTACACACTATTGTTCATTTCCTTTTTTCACAGTCCACTTCCATTTATTTTTCACTTTATCTAAGAACTGTCCTACATTCTTGAGATTTTTATCTATAATTTTACATATATCAGGACTTTGCTTAATTTTTCTCCAGATGTAATCTTTTCGCCAAATCTGTTTCCCTGCATTCAAAAAGTATATGTTCCATATCTTCCTTACCCCCACACAATGGGCACTTGTCATGCACAAACCCATTCCGCTGCCCTTTTAGCCTCCACACTCCTGCTCTCAGCCATGCTATCCCCTTCCTTTCTTCATTAATGGTTTTATCTATATACTGCTCCCTTCCCCAGCCACTTTTTAACTCAACATAATATACCAATGACCTCTTTTCACCTAACTGGCTGAACAGTTTTTGAATTTCTATATCTTCAAATCTTTTTCTAACACCCCTCCAGAAACCTTTATAATTTCTATCTCTTTTTCTCCAATTATCCCCTAAGCCATTATTTTCTAAATTGTTTCGTAGAGTGCTTGCCCAGCCCGAGCTTTGCAGACTTGCTTCTTGATATTTTAAACATTGTTGCAATAAGCTGCCTTCATCTAAATTCAAGATCCTATGCCAGTATTTCAAGGCTCTTTCCATTATTAACCCTTTCCTTGTTACTCTCCCCATTTCAATTTGAGCAACTTCGTTTGCTGTTGCCATTGGCAGCCCCAAAACTTCCTTACAGAACATCCTGTGTATCTGATCCACAACTTCCCACCCATTCTCAAGCCCCCATATTTCAATGCCATATAGCATTCTGGCCTCGACTACAGAACTATATACTCTTTCCAACCATTTCATCTCCATCTCCAGCATTTTATATAGACACCCTCTCACAGCTATCATTGCTGCTTTCCCTTTTGCCAGTGCGGATTTCTTTTGTTTTTCCCATTTGCCTCCTGCATCTAATTTTAATCCTAAGTACGCACTACTTTGTATTCAGCTTCTCCCTTCTTCCACTTTTCATATTTACTCAATTTAGTTCCTTTTTTAAATACTACAATTTGAGTTTTTTCGCTGTTTACCTTTAAGCCCCACTCTGAACAGTATTTCTGCACCTCTTGCAAAGATAGTTTTAACCCATTAACGGTAATGGACATAATTACCAAATCGTCTGCAAAAAGTAAACCTGGGACTTGTAAGCTGTTTATTACTGGCATGAGACTATTATTCTTACTTATATTTTGTAATACATCATCAATAAATAAATTGAATAAAATTAGACTTAGCTTGCACCCTTGCCTTAGTCCTTTTCCCTCCAGTTGTATTTCTTTAGTTAGTGCCCCTTCTTCATATTTTATGTAAAATGTATTTTCATTATACAATTCTTTTAGTATAGTTACGATTTGATTACTCACTCCTTTCATTAATAGCTTATACCACAACAGTTTCAGCTCTACCCAGTCGAAAGCTTTTTCCAAATCGATAAAAGCCATATATAAGGCAGACATTATCAACTGTCTGCCTCCCCTTTCTGAAGTCCATTTGGAATTCTGAAAGAATATTATGCTCCTCTACCCACACTTGCAGCTTTTCTGCCAAGATACCCGTATAAATTTTTCCCACATTCGATAACAGTGCTATGCCTCGGTAATTATTGGGTACATCCATATCCCCTTTACCTTTATAAATTGGCTGAATAATAGCCTTTTTCCAACTCTTAGGTATATACCCTTTGGTTTTCATTGAGTTGAACAATGATGTTAGAACTTCAACTCGGTTCACATCTTTGCTCCATTCCCTAATGAACTCTCCGGGTATACCATCTATACCTGGTGCTTTGTTCCTTTTAATTTTTGTAATTTGATTCATTACTTCTTCATCTGTTATGACTCTGTTCAGATTTCAGAAATTATTTTCTATTTCAGGGATTACCCTCCCTACACTAAAGCTTTCAAATGTATATAAAGTTGCAAAATACCCTAACCATTCTTCTTGAGTTATGTTAGATTTGACAATATATTTTTTGTATGTCTTAATACCTTTCCATATTTTACTTACATTATTTTCAGTAATAGTACTGATTAGTTTGCTGGCATTTCTTTTCCTCCATTGAGATTTTTTATTTTCCAGCAACTTATAATAATATTTGCTTAGCAGATATTGTTCTTTCAGTGTAATATTCCCTGATTCTTTCCATTTTACCAACTTCGCTTTTACAATACCTTTATTTATTTTACACTCCTCCTCAAACCATGTGTCACTTTCAATAATTTGCCTATTTCTAACTTTCATTTGTTCCCCTGCCCAGTGCAATATGAAATTTAAGATATTCATCGCCTTTTCAATTTCAAAGGTTTCCGAGTTCTCTTTTAGCTGCTATTCTCTCCCTTATTATGTCAGTTTCCACACTTTGTGATTTGGTTTTAATACACGTTACTAATGGGAAATGACCACTATTGGTACTTATGTTTGACACTGAAATTACTCACTATATGTCTAATATTATTGAACCAGAAAACAAAGTCAATTACACTCTGGCCATTTGCAGTTATGAAGGTGTATTCCCCCTGCTCATCTTCACCGTATTTCCCATTAAGAATGTCAAGCGCATTTATTTCACAAAATTCAATGAGTTTTTCACTTCCTCTCTCGACGATCTTGTCCTTGCTACGTCTATTATCATCATTTATCCCTGTTATGTTGTTATTTTCCCAATCATCTGTTAGATTTGCATCACTTTCCCCAATTCTTATATTTAGATCTCCCATTATTATAATCTCTATGTTAATGTATTTATCCCTTAACCTCTCAATGTCTTTGTCTAAGAGATAAAATATTTCGGGATTATGAAACTGTGAGGAGACTGGCGGGTTATACACTATACCTAAACATATCATGCTGTCATCTAGCTCCTTATCTTCTATTACAACCCAAAGCACTTCTTTATGCCTGGACCATGATTCTTTCATTGTTTTACACAGAGACTTCCTAATAAAGAAACCTAGGCCTCCAGATAGTCTCCCTTTCTTTGCATATGCTTCTCCCTTTCTTCCTGCGTAACTAAAACCCCTTATGTCAATGACCTCATCTTTCAACCATGTTTCAACCACTGCTAAATAATCCAGCGTTCCCAAAAAGTGCTGTAAGGTTCCCGTATTAATTTTATTTTTTATTCCTTCACAGTTCCAAAATCCTATTTTCCTGACTGACTGCTATTGTGAACCCGTTCTGCCCCTAGACCACACATACTTTTTCAATGTGCTTTTGCTTATCAGCTGAATTCCTCCAACAGCCGAGGATCGTTTGTCTTTGTTTATCACCATTATGCTTCCATGCGGTGAAATTATAATATTATGTTCTTCTCCCGCCTCTGCTTTACCTCTCCTCCTGCCTTCACCATCTACCGCCCCCTCCTCTTCTTCTTCACTACTACCAATGGTTTGCATCCACCTTCTTTCCCCTCTCTCCACCAGTCCACGTGCTGCCATAGTCTCCTCCCTCCTTGGCAACAGCCACTTTCTCCTGTCTGTTGTTACGGGTGTTGACGTCATCTCCCTGCTCTCCTCACCTCCCTTCTGTCCGACGGAGATTTGATTTCCTTTCGTCTTGTTTGATTCACTCAATGACGTATCCTCTGATGCGTTAGTTGTTACCACGTGCTGTATTACATCACCTCTCTGTTGTGTGCCGGTGCCAGACTTTGGCTCCCTCCTCCCTTCCTGTGTATGTGGTACTTGGCTGGATTTTTGCTGAGTTATTTCCTCCCGTGTAGGCTCCCTACTCCATACATCCCTCTTGCTCGCATACGTTGCATTCGCTCCTTCTATCCAGAGTTGCAAATTTCTGATATATGCTCGTTTACCCGCAGCTCTCGCTTCCATCATCCTTCGGATTAGATTTTGCTTCACGTGTCTTTAGGCTGGTGTTAAATCCTTATTTATGAATATTTTTGTGCCTTTCAACATTTTAGCCCTTCCCAGTATTTCGTAGATTAATTGAGTTGTAGAGAAATGTACAATAATTGGCCTTTTCCCCACATGTCTTCCTACGTGGTAAGCCTCCACTATCTCCCAACCGTGTAGTTCTATTTGTAGTTTTTCTGTCAATATTTGGGACACTTCCTGCCATGGCCAAATACCTCTTCTCTCTTTCACTCCTATAAATACTAAGTTTAGTCTTCTTCTCCTCCCATCTGCTCTTTCCAATTTCACTTTCAGTTCATCTACTTCCCCTCTTATACCCTGGATTTCTTTTCCTACTTCTTCTTTTATTTCCTAGCTATTTTCTCCAGACTGTTGCGTAGTCTTTGCTCCATCCCATCCATTTTATTTATTTTTTCCACCAGATTCTCCAGAATAGTTTGTATTTCCTCTGGTCCAGGATTCTGTTCGACTCCTCCTATTATTAATAACATTAGAATTATACATCCCAGTGTTATGCCGCTAACCCCCATAGATCTTCCTATTTCCTTTTTCTTGATTTTCCTTTGCCTAAACAGTCCTATCCTTGCTCTGTACACTGTAAGCTCATCTCCCATTGTTGCTTCTTGTACCACTCTTCTGGAGCTCACTGTAACACAACCTTCCTCTTCAACAGCTTGCTTAGCACTCATGTGTATATATATGAGAAGCATCAGAACAAAACACACCAACTCTCCCCATAGCGAAAATGTTTTTGAATATGGATTCCTTGTTTTTTAATGGAGCTAAATTGGTCTATTTCTTTCGAATAGCATTCCTCCTTAATGTAGAACGGCTTCAAAATACAGTTTGGTTCAAAATGTGCTTGTTCACTAAGATGAATGTATCAAAATACACTAAATGCTTATGTGATACTGTATACATGTCATGACTATTCTATTTGGCTTCTGTGAAACTAAAAATGCATGTGTTGCTGCCAATACAAGTGGGGTTTTCTTAGCAATATTAAGTCATGATGAATGAATGTATAAACAAGTGAAAATGAATCTGCTTATTTGTAGATCTGAGGTAGATAACTGCGTAAAGAAGTACCAATAGTAGATTTGCTAAAGTACAGCATGAAAAAGGAAATAATTTTTTCAGGCAGTGGTGGTGGTACAAGAAAAAGAATGAAACAGCAAGAACGAACAGAAGCAAAGAAGAAACAATTACATAAATTGCTCATGCTATGTATTTTTAATGTACATGCTATTTTTAATGTGCTTATTGCATTGCTCTCATACAAGAAAATATAGTGGAATGCCTGCAAGGGATATTGAGAAGATTTCCTCTATTGATTTGACTTTCATACTAGTAGCGAAGTATTAAGTTCTCTTTTTGTTATTATCTTTAAAATACAGCAATAAAGATCTAAATCAAATTCTCTAAATTGGCCATTCTCTAAACATTCCAATCTCCACAGAAAGGGGCAGTTTCATTTCAGTATGTACCACAGGTTTAACAGTCCAGGTCAAAGTCAACAAGGAAAAAAGAAGTATGTTGACACACTCTCACAGAATAGATTTGGAAGTGAATGGAGACATGAAAAGGTGCTGCAGTTTAATGTGAAATTCTGGATTAAGAGTTTTGCATTTTGTAAAAAACATGAAATAAAGAAAAATATGTCCATTTGGAGATGATTATTTTTAAAATAGAAATAAGTTGTGTTTGTGATATAAAAACATTGATATAAAACCACAGAAAAATCAAATGAAATTTGAAGACTTTTTCCTTTCAAAAATACAAAAGCCAAGTTAAAACTGCTTTTGTAAATAGACTTGAAATTGTTTATTAAATATCAAGGTCACAGTACACACAGCTGGTCCAGAAGTACCTACTGGCAAAAAGAAAAGTGACCAGCAGAACATCTTGTGAAAAAAATCACTGCAAGAGCTACAACATATAGCATTGCATTTCAGAGACTTACTATGCAGATAACAATGTAAGAAGAAACAGCAGAAGAGTAAATCATGTTATAAATAAGGAAAGTGAGTCAAAGTAAATGTAGAGTACAAAAGCAAAATTAAATGAAGTAGGCAAGATGCAAGAACACTACTTTAAAATCATTCTTTCTGAAATCAAACACAAGAATGACAACTTCAGATGCAAACAATGTATAAATGAAAAAAGGATAGACATGATATGCACCAAAAGATAGGTAAAATTAAAATACTGATGAGCAAAAACCTATTCGGAATTGAAACACTGCTGCTGTGGCTGGAAAAATAAGAGTAATGCTGACAAAAGCAAGAAAGAAGACTAACTTAATAACAAAATGCCAGAAATGGAGGAAAATAAAGACAAAGTTTCAGATTCAGATTTATTCTGCCATTTGTAACATATTTTACAAAGCATCGTCAAAAAATAACACTAAAATTACATTTTTACAGTTCTAAAATAAAAACAAATAAATCTATTTACAGATTATTAGCAGATCTAGATATATAAAAAAGATTCATAACAAATTTTAATAAACTAAGTCACTCTTCCATTTTTGTATTCGTCAGTTGAGTAGAAAGCATTTTTATTAGGTAAGTCTTTATTGCGGAAATTTTCTTCACCTCTTCGTTTATTGCCTTGATAGAGTGAGGTAAATGATTGTGTAAAGTTTTTGTGGTACTTTCAATACATTTGGCAGCTAATGTTCCCCTGAACCTATTTCTAAAGTAGTTCTGTTTTGTTCTTGTATTATATTCATGAATGTTTCTATTTTTTCCTTGTAAGTGGTTTCTTATTACATGTTTGAGACATTCAAATATATATAAACGGGGTAATGTGAGTATTTTAAGTTTTTTAAAACTACATGATTGTCTCCTAGAGATTTTTTCCATTATTCTTATTGTTCTTTTCTGTTGTCTAAATGATTTTAACGTATTTTTCTTACCTGCTGCTCCCCATAAAATGATCCCATAACTTAGGTGTTTTTTTTTTTTTTTTAATTTACGTCCTCCAACGTTAAGTCATATTGAACGGTGAATGAATTGGGTGAAATGACGCTCAAATGAGTCCAGGTTCCATGGAGTTACCTGACATTCGTCTTTAAGGATAAGGGAAAATGCCGGAAAAAACCTTATCCGAAATTTGAACTTGGGACCTCTTGAACGTGAGGCAGACACGCTACCATATACGCCACCGAGGCGGGCATAACTTAGATGTGAATGTATAAATGCATAATAAACCTTTAGTGCACTGACTTCATCCATAATTTTTGTTGTCTGTTTTAATACATATATGCCCTTGTTTATTTTCTTGTTGAGCTTTTCTATATGTTTGTGCCATTTTAAACTGCTATATATAACTAATCCTAAAAATTACACAAATAAAAATATTTGTTACTTATAATCCACTTATCTTAAGAAGTTGATGTTAAAACTTCTTTCTTCTTTTTCAAATTGATTTCGAAGGTATTTTGCATTCATCTTCAGTGAAAACAAACTCTCGGTTACTATGTTTTCCGTTTGCTATGTCACATTCCCAGCACTACCAACATCCGAAGACGAAACAAACCTAAAAACAATCAATTGCCGGTATGTCAAAATTCATTACATGATGCTTATTTTTTAAAATAAATATTTTTTCCACACTATCAAATCTATGGGAACATTTAATTGTTTTAATAATTTAACTTCAGGATTTATTTCATGGTTAAATGACCAAAAATGATCTGCTGAATAAAGAAGAATTTAATAAAGAATATAAACATATTATTAATACTGCTTTAATTAATGGTTTTAATAAAGATTTTATACAAAAGAAGATTGAAAAATTTAAATATCAAAAGCTGTTAATGATATTTCTACTCTTAAAAAATAAAAGATGAGTATAAATTTAAAAAATTTACTTATCCTTGGGTTAATAAACATTTTCAAAAAAATTTTCAAGAATTTTGTATAACTTTAGTTCCTCAAAATAAATGTAGTATTAAAAATTTATTACATTTTTCTAAAAAAGATATTATATGGTATTTATCAATTTAATTGTTTGGATTGTGATAAGGTTTATATTGGAAAGACAAAACATAGTTTAGAAACCAGAAAGAAAGAACATTTTCGTAACATTAAATATAAACAAACAGATAAATCGGCTGTAGCAGATCATTTTTGGTCATTTAACCATGAAATAAATCCCAAAGTTAAATTATTAAAACAATTAAATGTTCCCATAGATTTGATAGTGTGGGAAAAAATATTTATTTTAAAAAATAAGCATCGCGTACAGGTTTTTTTGACATACCGGCAATTGATTCTGTTTTTAGTTTTGTTTCATCTTCGGATGTTGGTGGTGCTGGGAATGTGACATAGCAAAAGGAAAACATAGTAACCGAGATTTCCTTAACAACGGAGTTTGTTTTCACTGAAGATGAATGCAAAATGCCTTCGAAATCAATTTGAAAAAGAAGAAAGAAGTTTTAATATCAACTTCTTAAGATAAGTGGATTATAAGTAACAAATATTTTTATTTGGTTAATATTTATTACTCCACTGTAACAGCTTCAATTTTTCTGTGTAATCCTAAAAAGTTTGTTTGTGCTGCTTGGCTAATTTGCTTATTTTGTACTGTTAATGTGAGGTCAGATTTTGTTCTATTACTGAGTTGAATTTGCATCCATTCGGTTTTCTTTGTGTTTAGTACCATTCCCAGTGCTTCTAAATAAGTGCTAATTGATTCTAATAAGTTTTTCCTGAACTTCTGCCTCTGTCTTACCTGTTACCACTACAGTTGTATCATCTGCATATCCAATGGTTAATCCTCCTGTATCCTGTATTATTTTAAATAAATAATTTATATATAGGATAAATAGATATGGTCCCAATTTTGACCCCTGAGACACTCCATGTGTTACATGTTTGAATGCTGATTTAATTTTTTTCAAATGTCCTCCTGTATAGTGTATTATTTCGACACACTGCACCCTATTTTGCAGGTACGAGCTTAACCATTTTAATGGTATGCCTCTTATCCCGTAGTTTTATAATTTCACCAATAGATGTTTATTATTAACACAGTCGAATGCTTTTGATAGATCAAGAAAAATTGCTATAACTAACTCCTTTCTATCTAATGCTCGAACAATTATATCATTTCCCTTACTAACTGAATGTATTGTTGATTTCTTTTTTTGAAAACCAAACTGATTCTGTGATATAATATTAAATTTACTACAGTAGCTCTGGAGCTGTTCTAGGAAGTCTTTTGATAATCTTTGAAAATCCAGAGCAAAGAGATATGGGACGATAATTTTCCATCATTTGTTTGGAGCCTTGCTGTTTATAAATAGGTTGAACTATCATTTGTTTTAGGTTACTTGGAAAGGTTCCTGAAATAAAACTTTCATTTATTATATGTGTGAATATATCCATTATTTTGTATTTGCAGTATTTTATCATTTGGTTTGAATATTCATCTAATCTGCTAGATTTTTTACATTTTAGTGTATTTATTTGTCTAATGACATCAGCTTGTGTAATTTCTCTAATTACCATTGAGCTACATATGGAACTTTCATTTGTTTTGTAGCCTCTTGTCTTAATTCCCATATTAGTTATAATATCTATATAATAATCATTAAATTCATTACTAATAATCACTGGGTCTAGTATTATGCAACTGTCTTTTATAATTTGGAAGTTTTTTGTCCATTTTGAGGAATTTTCTTTATGTATAGTTTTAATAATATTCCATGTTTCTTTAATTTTATTTACTGCATTCAAGGCAATGTTTTGTTATGGTGGTTTTTTTTGCTTTGTTTATCACTGCATTTAGAGTATTTTTATAGTTTTCTATGTATGTGTGGGACCGTTCATCTAATTTAAAAGCTTTTAGACTATTTAAGAATTTCATTCTCCTTTTGGATTTTTCTATCCCTTTGCTAGACCAGTTTATATTATTCTGTTTTTTTATGAACTACCTTATATAATGGTACTGACTGCTCCAACCATGACTTTAAAGTGTTCATAAATTGTTCAAATTGTTCATCTATTTTAGTTATTTCAAATATATTACTAAATTTTGCTTGTTTAAGATTAATTCTTAATGCTTCTAGAGTAGTTTTATTTACAATTCTTTTAATTTCCTTCAGATTTTTTAATTTTCCAGCTTGTATATCTAAGGGCTTACTCTCAATTAATTGTACGGAGTGGTCACTAAACCCATTTTTTATTAAAACTATATTTACATCTTCATCCTTTAAGTTAGTACACACATGGTCAATAACTGTAGAAATATGCTGTGTTAATCTAGTTGGCCCTGTTTGTAATAATTTCAGGTTACTTGTTTCAAGTAATTCCACTAATGACCGTTTTTACTTAGTTTCTTTTAGCAGATCTATATTTAGATCTCCTACAACAATAATTTTGTTACTTTTTACAATGTTATTTAGGCATGTTTCTAATTTATTTAGAAAGTTGTCTTTATCAGCATTTGGTGGACTATAGACCCCTAGAATAATTAGTTTTGATTTTTTACAATTAATTTCAATTGCTGATAGTTCACAGCACATTTCGTCACAGTGTAGTTTACAATCAATTTTATTAAATTTCAAACCCTCTTTTGCATATATTACAACCCCACCACCTCTATGTTTTTCTCTACAATAACTAGAAGCTATAGTAAAGTCTAGGTCAGTTTGTGTAAAATATTGTGATATTCCCCCACTCTTGGAGCAGGGATGTGTAATAGGACTGATCAGCCCACTTGCATAATAAGAGAACTGGAGATTAGTCTTCCACTTGCTGTGAGTGTGATAAGTTCAATGCATTATGTAACTAAGGTGAAAGTGCCATATTTCAAAAGCAGAATTGATGCACTAGACAAGAAAAAAGTAGCTGGTCAGAACTATTACATAAAAAGTGATATGGTAAAAAAATGGGGATAAACCCAAGCAACATTATGCTGGGTTAAAGAAGAACAGGAAGTGGAAGCACTATAAGGGTCCAATTGGCAAAAAACAAACACCTAGAACAGCATCAAATTAACACAAACCAGATCAATTAATAATCAGATTTGTGAATGTAAAAACATTAATAGAAGAAGAGAGAGAATTAGAAGTTAGAACATGTCCTAATAATAATAAAATTTTATATTTTAGGGTTGAGTGAAATTAAGAAAAAAGGAAACAGAATAATAGAAAAATAGGATGTCAATCTGCTATACAAGTTGGGTCGGAGAACAGAAAGGAGTATTCAATTCCTTTCTTGGAAGTGTTGAAAACAGTGTTGTTATGATAAATGACACTAAACAACACTTAGTTTTAAATTTTTCCGGAACATGTTTCAGAGACTTTGCCTCTATCCTCAGCCAGCCATCGACTAATGTCATGTCGATGGCCAGCTGAGGATAGAGGCAAAGTCTCTGAAACATGTTCCAGAAAAATTTAAAAGTAAGTGTTGTTTAGTGTCATTAATCGACTCCCTTTAAATTTAATTAAGAAAGGAGTATCTTTATAATACACAGCAACACTGAGATCACCTTAAGAATTTCTAGGAGTAAAGAATGAAATTTCTTAGGTTCAATATTAATAAAATCAAAATTACAATCATTCTAGTCTAATACCTCAACTGAAGCTAGCTCAAGTAAGGTTCAAAACAATTATATGAGACCTTAACCAAAGCCAGCACCAAATACAATGCACAGAAAAACAATAAAGTAAGATGGAAATGTGAAGGCAAAGAGAATCTAGGTCACTATGGATATAGCAAAAAGAACAAAGTAGATAAACTAGTTGAATTCACCATAGAACAAAGGGTGAAAATAGCAAATGCATTCTTTAAAAAGCCCCCAGAAGCAAGGTGGACATGGCAGGTTCGAAATAGAACAACGGAAAATAAAATTGATTTCAAACAAAAAGTATGAAAGATTTCAAACAAATTAATTTTAAACAAGAAGTGTTGTGTGAATATAAAACAACAAAAGAAGAAGAAGAATTTTTGCCATAAATTAAAGTTGCATAAATAATTATGATGTGGAAACAAATATATATGTCAAAGGTTTTCACCTGCCAATAACTTGCTAGAAACAGTGCGATAAACTAAGCAAAGACATCCAAAAGCTAATAGAAGACAGAAGAAGTACCTAGAATTTCAAGAGTTGGCAACAAATGGGAAAAGATACAAAGAATTAATAGGCCAGCCAAATGAGAAATAGGAAAGGATCTTTTAGAATTAAAATATATGTATAGGGAAAATATTCTACAAGGAATTATAAGAGAATTATAATCTTAAAAGAAGTGGATCTAGAGATTCTAAGTAGATTCTACAAATGCAGAAGAAAAAGAAGAGTAGGACGAGGAACAGAAGAAGAAGAAGAAGAAGAAGAAGAAGAAGAAGAAGAAGAAGAAGAAGAAGAAGACCAACCCATACTACCAAGAACTATCAAGAGAAGTGGGGGCCCACCTGTAGCTTAAATGGTAGCATGTCTCCCTCACACTTAAGAGGTCCCAAGCTCAAATCTTGGTCGGGGTGAGTTATCTGGATAAGGATTTTTCCAGGGTTTTCCCTTACCCTAAAAGAAGAATGTTAGGTAGCTCTAAGCTCTTCAGACCCATTTGAGCATCATTTCACTCATTTTATCCACCATACCGATATGACTTAATGTTGGAAGACAAAAAGAAAAGGAGAGAGAGAGAGAGATGTGGAACATACACTTAACCAATTAAGAAACAATAAAATGACAGAAGACTAGATAATAAATGAAAGTCTAAAATAATGAACAGAAACACTGGTAAAATCATTAACTATGAGCTGAATGAGTATGAGTATTCAACTGAATGAGTATTCAGTTCAAATAATATGCTGAATATTCAACAATATGTTACAAATTATTATTACAGATAGTAGAGATACCAAGCAAATGAGTGCAGTCATACTGTTGTATAACAAGAAGCTAGGAATATTTTAACTTTCAGCTGATAACCTTGATATCAAATCTTTATACAGTGTTCCAAAAAATAATCATGAGCAGGCTATCAAAATATTATATCAAAACCAGCTGGAAGAACAACCAGAATTTTGAGCAAGATGCACACATTTGACCACCAGCAAATAACCAAACAGGTAGTGGAGAAGACAGTCAAATGCAGCCAGAATCTGTGTATACCTTTTGTGGATTACATACTCCATTGACCACAGAAAAGTCATAAAATCTTGCAACTAATTAAAATAGCAAATATATGTGGGTCATACATCAATAGCTACACTAAGGTCAAAACAGATATTTAAAGAAATACGTTAAAACTGAAAAGAGGCACAAAGCAAAGCAACCTAATCTCACTTTAGCCTTTTACATGCTTGCCTCAAATTTCATTTTGCACATTAAAAATGAAACAAGAAGCAAAAGCACTTCAGAATAAATGGAAGGAAATTGTCCAATGTTTGTTTTACAGATCCGTATAACACCTTTTGCAAAGTCAGCCAAGAATTAGGGCTACAGAACGAATCCAAAAAAGATAAAAGTGATACAAATATTATTTCAGTAAATTGCAAGGAGCAACTATGGAATATGTGGAGGACTACCCTTACAAGGGATAAAGTACTTCAGTGTCGGAAATCAATAAGGCAGCATCAGTGCAGCCTGGAGACAGTTTACAAGCTTGAAGGATATCCTATTAAGTAAATACCTAAACCTGAAAATACAAGTAATGGAATTGAGCATAATATTTGTACTAGTACAGGGTGTTAATAACTACGTCAAAATATTTTCAGAGCAAGTTACGACTATAAGTTTCTAAAGTGCCAGTACACCACAGTTAATAACACAGCTTTAGTGCACAACAGACGAAAATGGAGAGACTGTCAGAACATTCCTTCTACCACAATGGATATAAAATCAGCTTTCAAGTACAGGCAAATGAGTTCGAATCTCCTTCATTTTTTTTTTTTTTTTTTTGTTTTTTGTTTAACTTTTTTTTTTGGTTGTTTTTTAATATTTTGTCTAAGCTTTTGATTCTTGTATAATTGTATGCTTTTTATGGAGTAATTTCACCTTGTCAGTGCAATTAATTACAATTCTTTCTAACAAAGGTTGAATTCTTCTTAATACTTTTACGTGCTGTACATCTAAATGGGATGAACGAACTTTAAAGGGTGAACGGACTTACATAAAATAAAAAGTAAATGGAACTCTATATGTCAGGTTTATAGGAACTGCTCAAAATGGCAACCTGCATTTCTAGTGCAAAATTGACAGTAGTGAATGAACGACTGTCATAAAATTCCTTGTGTGTGTCAAGTAACTGCATATGCTGCTATTATTCAGCCAATTAGATCCTCTTCTGAGGTAAGAGGTATACATCAGAGACCCCAGAAAAGTGAAAACCCAACAAGTTATATTAAAGGAAGATGGAATGGGAAGTGCTGAATGTAGGCTACAAAGTAGAGCATGAAACACCAAATAAGAAGAACAGAAAAGTGTGATGCAGAAGTCAACTCAAATGGAAATGGGAAAGTCATAGAAGAAGATTGAAATAGATAACAGACTCATGTGACTACAGATAGGTATAATAGGCTCAAAAAAGGAAGCAAAGTGGTCCACACCAAAGAAGGTCAGATATACTAATATAAAGAGCTGGAAGAAGATGAATTACTCTAGAATTACCAACTAAAGAAAGTCATTGCCATGGTATTAAAACTACAGCAATCATATAATGCTAAGGACCAAATAGTGTTATGAATAGGGTTAAGTGAAAATACAAGTGAAGGTTAAATTCTCTCATGGACAGGCTCACCCTGGAAGTTCACTCTAAGTTAACTATCCAGTGGCCTAGGAGGATGTAGCCCTGAATGAAGGTAGCCTATTTCCTAATATCCATGATAGTATTTTCAGTATAATTGGCCTAAGTGTCAAATATTTTTCATTATAAATGTGGTATTAAAAATAATTTTGGTGATACCACTATATGAAAGTGACATTTGCAATGCTATGAAGAACTTTAAAAAGTGCAGTAAGTTTAGGAGATATTGGTCCTTCCTTTCCCCTGAAGACTTTTTTATTGTGCATTTAGAACTATGTATTTGATTCAGTCCTCCTCATGTTTGTTATGCTTTGCCCCAAAGATGATTTTAAATCCACATTATTATTTGAGTTGAAAGCTTAAATGTCTAAATTTATTGTTTGTTACGACATAATTTAAAAAATGTAACACAGTAATCTTAGTTTTAATGCCAATGTTACACTTTTCATTACTGCTAAGTTCTCTATTCAAACCCCCTCACTGTTGAATTTACTGCTTTGTTTTTATGCAAGAAACCAAAGAAAGTCAGCATTTTTCTTATAGTCATTGAGGTAAGAGTGGTCAGATTATGTTTTGCCCAAAGCACAGAAGCAGTACACCATTGTCTTTACTTCATAATTAACTACTCACTTTTTGTTATGCCTGAGACAGATGATATAGGCATTTTCTTGGAGGGCATTTTAAAGCTACCTCAGTTTTGCTACCATCAAAACTTTCCTTCCCCTTACACATTACACATTTAGTGAAACAATTTATGAATCTAGGAAAAATTGCTTAACTATATCCCTGTTTGCAATTTATTGCAGGAAATTATCTACAGACCTTTTTATATGAGTCAGTTCTCATATATGTGTCTTGCATTGAAAATCCTTAGTAAAACTTTTGAGTAGCATTCCAGTGGGATAATGTTATGCGTGCACTTGCACACATACACATACTCTGAAATTATACTAAATTTAGCAAAAATTATACAGAAATAAAAGCATGTATGTACAGTATTGTACATAAGCTTCAACATGAAGCTCAAATCACTGCATCTGTTCCTGTACACTGTTGAATGAAAGATAAGCTCAAGCTGGTGAGTCATGTAAAATATAAGTATAGCTGCTGTATATTAATGTACTATTATGGTTGTTTTATTGTTATTAATGTTATCATGTGACTACTATGGCATTTATAAAATAACGTTTTCCAGCTTAAAAGAGTATAAAAGTTATTTAAATTCTGCATTTTTCATATTGATTAGAATGAGTATGTGTCAATTTAATTTGTTGGGTCAAATGATCCATCTTCAGATTATCATAGCTTCTTCATGCATTTCTTGCTACAGGCAAAGATGACACTAATGACAAGCAGGTTTGATATTTTGTGTAATAGAGAGCTTTCTGAATATGATTTATCAACAACAGGTATTTATCCTCATCAGCATTGCACTGCCTGGACAAATAAGTAGTGACAGCATTGGCCATAATGGGCAGGGAAGTGTGCACTCAATATTAGTGCTATTTGTAGATAAAACTAGGTACATTACCTAACACAAAGCAGGTTCATTTCATCATTATTTCATAATCTTTACAAAGCTCTACCTGGGTACCAAAAATTTGGTGTAACTAATGGTGCTATTTTCTGTCACCAATTAATGTAATGTCGCTTTTGTTTCAGATTGCCTAATGGAAGACTTAAGATTATATGATTTCAATTTCACCAATATTATTGACCTTTATGTTAGTGTAATAATTCTTTAAAATATTTAAAAATTGAAATGCTTTTGTCACAGATGGGTGCAAATTTAGCTGGCTTGCTTGTAGTTGTTGCTCGTTTTGAACAAGTAACTGATACGACGATGTGCAGTATGAACAGACTTCAACATAAAAATAACAAGAACATGTGTTATGTGTTAACTTGGAAAATCTGACAGAGTTTAGAGCTTCGAAATTATAAACAAATGTTGCAAGTCCATGGTCTTAATTTTACTAAGAAATAGCATCAGTTTCATATATGATATGAAAATCTGCCCCCCCCCCCAAAAAAAAGAAGGAAAAGGTTATACAAAACTGTTGAGTTAAAAGGGGAGACTTTTTGAATGAATAGTGCATAGTTACATGCCATGAAAATCCACAAGAGACAGTAATGTCGTGTAGCATTGTGTAGATGTGTATCAATATGCCGTTTTTAGTTTTTGCCATATGTTGTGCCTTCCATTTTATAAAATGTAAAATGTATGTTACAGTTTGTATCAAGAATAATTTGTTACCACAATATATAAATTGTATCATTGTAAATAATATCTGAACTGTATCATAATGTAAACTATAACATATTTAAGTATGTATTCTTTTGTGAAAATCTTCAGCAGCTGTTGTTATTGTAAATAGATTTAATATCTCTTGTATTTTTAAAGAGAAGTACTACATTTCAGTTTTCATTAAGGGTAATTAGCTGTGCAATGCAAAACTAATAAGATTTATGGAATTTACAGGTACAACTATGGAATATTTTCATATGTAAATAAATATGTTTAGATTATAACTCTTGTACAATATGGAGGACAAGAAAAACAGAAACAACCATCTATCACTGAAGCGAGTGAAATCCAGCAAACCAAAACACCACTGTAACAGGGATGATATTGTCAAAATAAACAAGATTGGATCAGATTACACATGCTTTATCTTCAGTGGATATGTAATACAACTACTTCACATTGTTTATGTAGATTTACTAGCCTCCATTGAGTAATTGTTTGGAGTGCAGCATCTAAAGTAGATTCTGTTTGGTAATATGAATACTTTAATCTCGAACTAAGCCACCTTTTTCTAATACGTGAGATACTTTGTTATCACTTAACCTGGTTATAGCTTTTAATGCAAATATTCCTTGTCTTGAAATATTAGAATTGAAAGTAAAATGTAATTGTATTTAAGAAATTGTTTTATGACAGAGCATCCAAACTTTTATGTATGTAGGGCTAGTAATTGCTTGAACAATCAGTTGTGGGACATATATGACTTTCACAAAAATATTACTGTAGTGTAACAAACTGTATTATTGTGATTATAAGATATTTCAAAAGGGACTTTTAATATGTTACTAATTTTGTGTAACCTAATACAATTATATTTTATTTAATTTGAATAGTTTCTGTTTCAAATAAAATGATATTTTGCTCTGTGTGCATTACCAATTACACTGGACAATAAATTTTAACTTATCTGTGACAGGAATGAAATCTCAATTTTTTTACGCAGTATCAAATGTAAAAATAACAGTGTCAGTTTGTCTCCATATTAAGTGTAGTTACAACAAAAGTTTCCTATGAGAATCTATTTAATGTAATTTGTTATTTAATGAGGTGTTTACCTTGACTATATTCATTTTCTCCTTTCTTTCCTCCTATATAGAAATCCCAGAGTATTCTTAACAATTAAGGTAGTCGGTAGGCATTTTGACTCTGCATTACTTGGTAATACTTTTCTATCAGGATTTGTTGATAAAAGCATTTTCCGTGCTGATGGCTGATTGCTGAAAAGTTTCTTGACAGAATTTCTGTGAGTCTTAAAAATCCAATTTAAGTAGCATAGCACATCTGTTTGCAATGAGGTGAGAATTTATACAAGGTGTATCTTTATCTTTGTTGATGCCATCCCAACATGTGAATAGTAAAACACGGGTAAGAAAATCTTTTTTATTTCATTAAAGTCCCTTCATTTACTCCAATAGTAAACTGAATTAAATTGCTATTTGCTGATTGTTTTTTTTTTTTTTTTTTTCGTTGATTACTGTAGATCAAAGCATCAGTAATTAAATTAAATTGTTGTTTTCTGATTGTTTGGCTGTTTTATGTAAAGCACAAAAGGCAGAAGAAAACATATTGTGTGATGGAACAGATTCATATGTCATGCATGACCTAGCATAGATGGGAATTAATCAGGAACATGAGCTTTAAACAAAAAAATACCTAGACAAGAGGTCATATTCTTAGGAAATCAAACACTTGAGAGGAGTGTTTTGGATGTTGGAAGTCCAAGAGAGGTATGAAGCATTGTTCATACAAGTTCTTCTAGGGTGGACTCAAACCCATTGCAGTAAGGGAAGCCATGACTGTCTGGTTTATATCATATGAAAATTTTCTGTATGCATGTCATCTTCATGTATGTAAATAATAAATGTTGCAAACTTTTAAGTCAAAAAGTGTTTTTTGTCATTACATTTTACAGAATTGTGGTATGTTCAAGGATTTCTTACCATGGCTTTTTCACTGGTGAGACTGGGTTTACTCAAGACAGCATCTTTAGTTTTCATCATACTTAAAATATGAAAACCCTTATGAAATATGAGAGGACAGACATCAGCAAAGCTTCTGCCTAAACATTTGGACTGGAATTATTGATCATCTTATTGGTCCCTATTTCTTTCCTCTGAGCCTGAATCTCATCCTGATATGAATCCAGTGCATTTCTTCATCCTCACTGAATTTGATCAAGTATGAAACACTCTAGGAATTTGAAATAGTGCATGCAATAGCAAGGAACGCAGGTTTAGGATATGCTTCAAAGCAATAGGAGATTGTTTGACAATTTTTGTAGCTATACTTTTGTTTTGTAACATAGCAATAAGTGATTTTTAGACTCTTTTCATATGGACCTGTTTTCTACTTGACTGTTTCATTTCATTTCTTTTCATTTCATCTTTATTAATCCTTGATATCTTGTACAAGATAATGGACACGTCAAGCATAATATAAAGAATAATATTAACATAGTAACAGGTAAAAAAAAACATACAAAAGAATATGTGATTACAAGAAATAGATAATATAATAATTTAAAAAACAAAAATGTATAAGAACATAATACATCATACAGAAGAAGAGAAAACTAACTAAAAGCTCTTGTACAGAATAAAAACATTCTTCAATTAAGAATTTTGTAAAGTAATAAGATAAGATCTTTATTAGCCCCAAGGATTACAACAATATATAGATAAACATACAGAAGCATTTCAAGACCAGAAGACCACCATTTTATGTAAACTCAAGATTTAAAAATTCCTGTATTGAATATGGCATATGGACTAAGAGTAGCTCATGTAATTTAGTTTTAAAATGTTTCTCATCAAGTGATTTTAAAGCAGATGGTAATTTGTTATACAAACTAATTCCTCTATGGACGATGCTGTTAAGGCTTTTATTGATCCTATGTGAGGTTAAATGCAAGTTATTAGCTGCTCTTGTGTTATACATATGAAAATCTGAATTCTTTTTAAAGGGACTTATATTTTGATGGACAAAGCATGCTGTCTCTAAAATGTATACAGACATAACGGGCAATATCTTAAATCCAGAAAAGATGGCTTTGCTAGGAGTTCGCAGGGGTACCTTTTTCATTATTCTTATAATTTTCTTTTGAATCTTAAATACCTGAGATACTTTTGGAGATGAACCGCATAGTGGTATGGCATAAAAAATATGGGTTTGTACATAGCCAAAATACACAGATTGCAAAACATCAGGCATAACAATATTACTAAGTATTCAAAATGCATAGCATAGTTGAGTGAGCTTATGTGTTAATTTTTCAATATGAGTGTTCCAAGAGAGACTTGAGTCAATCGAAACACCAAAAATCTTTGTTTCACTTAGTTTTTGGATAACTGAGTTATTCATAAATATGTTCAGTGGATTTTGTGTTACCTGCTGGTTAAAGTGTATATTGTGACTTTGTGGGTTCATGAAATGAAAAGTCCAATTACACCACTCAAAAATGTTCTTTATTTCCACCGACTTACAGTTAACCACTTGCCAATTTCACAGAATTACGTAATGCACACAATTACGATTCACCAGTTCGTCCGTTACAATTCCACTTTACGCTCACAATTACGTAAATTCTTCCGTTGCACGTACACAGTGTTCTCGTCCTTACACTAGCACTGCACTCTTACACTGCTTGCCAAGAACTCACAGACTCACTCATTGAAGCCCCTTTTTATAGGAATATCTCTGTTTTTCTAGAAGTCTCTGGTTTCCGTGAATCACCGCGAAAGTTCTAGAGGACAGGGGAAGGGGAAGGAGGCGGCCAGCGACAAGTGACATTTCCCTAATCACCCCTCAGTTAGTGACTGAGATAATGGGGGGGGGGAGTGGCTCGGCTGCCCCTGGTCCCTTCTCAGCTGTCGTTGGTTTTGCTTTCCGCTAATTGGGTGACACTGCTCCTCCTCAAAGCTGGTCGTCCCGAACAGCACCATCGTAGCGGGCTAGACGATCCAGGTGTACCACCATCTTCCCTCGGGGAACCTTCTGGATGCGGTAGACCACGTCGTTAATCCTCTTCACCACCCGGTACGGTCCCTGCCATGGCTGCTGGAGCTTCGGGCAGCGTCCCTTGGTCCGGGTAGGACGGTACAACCAGACCAGGTCACCTAGCTGGAACCCTTGGCTGTTGGCTTGCCTGTCATACCTGGTCTTCATGCGGTCGCTCGCCTTCTGGATGTTCTGGCGAGCCATCTCGTGCATGTCGTGGAGATGGTCCACCAAGTTCTCCACATACTCGGTCACCGGCTGCTTCGCCTCCGGAGGGCTTCCAAAAGCCAGGTCACAAGGGAGGCGTAACTCTCGGCTAAACATTAAGCTGGCTGGCGTCATCCCAGTTGTGTCGTGTGTAGACGAGAGGTAGGCCAGCAAGAACAGTGGCATCTTGACCTCCCAGTCTCGCTGATGGCTGGCCACGACCTTCCTCAGGTGTTCCTCTAAGGTCTTGATGTATTTTTCGACCATGCCATCCGACTGGGGATGTAGAGGCGTCGTGCGGGTCTTGTTCACCCCAAGCCTTTGTAGTGCCTCCTTCATTAGGTTGGACTCAAAGTTGGTACCCTGGTCACCGTGTAGCTCTAACGGCACCCCAAATCGACAGAACACTTGCTCCACGAGGCAGTCTGTGATTGTCTTTGCCTCTTGGTTTGACATGGCATACACCTCCGGCCACTTGAAGTAGTCCACGACCACCATTAGGTACTTGTTGCCTCGGTTGGAAACTGGGAACGGTCCAGCAATGTCAACGGCGATCCATTCGAATGGCGCTCCGACGTTGTACTGCTGCATGCGACCCCGGCTCCTAGTCTGGGGTCCGCGACTCGCTGCGCACACGTGACACTGACGGCACCATCTCTCAGCATCTGCTCGGAGTCTCAGCCAGTAGTAGCGCTGCCGTAGTTTGTCAATCGTTCGGTTCGCTCCCAGATGTCCTCCCGAAGTACCCGCGTGCACTTCCTCCAAGACTTCCGGGACCTTACTCCGGGTAAGGAGTAAGTGTTCTCTCTGCGTCTTCCCATCGGGTGACTCCCATACCCGGAATAGCACGCCTTCTCTGGTCTTCAACGAGTCCCATTATGCCCAGTACGACTTGTATGTGGCGCTCCTCGGTGCGATGTCCTCCCAGGTTGGTCTCGTCCCTGCCTCCACTTCCCTCAAGAGTGGCCCCAAGTCTGCGTCCGCCAGCTGCTCCCTCCTCAGGCCTGCGCTATCCCAGCCATCCGCAGACACTGCCGTGACCATTATGACAGCTGCGGCACGCTCCTTATCCTCCACTCTTATGCACTGGCCGCACTCTTCTGGACAGGGTCTTCGGGACATGGCGTCAGCGTTACCGTGGCTCTTCCCTCTACGATGTTCCGAGGTGAAGTCGTACTCCTGCAGCCTCTGGACCCAACCTTCTGTCTGGCCTTCTGATCGCGCCGTCACCATCACCTCGCTCCTCGCGGGAACAACCACGTCTTCGTTCAAGACGACCCTGCAAATTCCAAGGCGCTCTTCTGGTTGACGGGGTATAACCTCTTCTCCGTTGAGCCGCAGAACCTTCTTGCCGACGTCGACCGTCGCCTCATGGCTCCTGAGGGCATACAGTCCCAGAATCACCTCAGCCACCTTCGCGACGAACACCCACAGACGCACGGCACTCCGTCCCAAGGTCAGCTCCAGCAGGGCCTCCTTCTCCACAGGCAAGGTGTCGCCCGATGCCGTGACAAGCTGGTATGGTCGGCTCGGCTTCCTTGTCGGCAAACCCTTCGCCACGTCAGGTCTGATGATGGTCACGGCCGCCCCGGTGTCCACCAGCACGCGGCACGGCTTTCCTCTTACCCAACCGTCCGCGATAAGGCTGACATCCATACGCCGGCTGACGGCGCGCAGTATCACTCGAGGGGACGGTGGTAATGGCGCCGACGTGCCCCTCTCCACGCCGGGCCTTACTCGTTCTTCCAGCTGCTCTTCCTGGTGTAGGCAGTCTCTCTGCAGGTGTCCGGGCTGTCCACACCCCCAACACAGGCCACTAGGTCTTCGCCGGCGTCCCTCGGCTGGCCTTCTGTCTCCGGTGTAGCGGACACTCCTCGTTCTCGACGTCGGGATAGCTGTTACTTTGGCCGCCTCCATCCTTAATGCTGCTGTCAGCGCCTCGTGGATGGTTTTATAATCGCCGAGCATTAGGCGCTGACGAATCTCCGTGTCCCGTACCCCGTCAACAAAGGTGTAGGCAGCTTCCCGGGACACGAACTCTGGTGGGAGGTCGACTAGGGCCTTGCTTGCCAGTTGTTCAACTGCCAGGGCGAACTGCTGCAGCGTCTCCCCTGGCTGCTGTGACCTTGCCTTCAGCTGACAGCGGTACGCTGCGGCTAAGCGGTGGTTCCCAAACCGATTCTCTAGGGCCTCCCAGATGTCCTTGGGTGCCGCCGTTGACTGAACCGCGTTCAGGACTTCTGCGGCCCGACCCTGAAGGCTGGCTATTAACCGTGTGGCCTCCTCTTCTGGTGACCATTTGTTGTGCTTGGCCACTGTGTCGAACTGGCGGCGGAAGACTTCAAACGTTGACGCGCCGTCGTATTTCGGAGGTTTGACGCGCGCCGATTTTGTGTCGCGTCCCGGTGCGTTGGCCTTCAAGTCCTTCAACCTCCTGCCGACGACGTCCTCCACCATGGCGCTCAGGGACTTGACGCTGTTGTCGGCCTTTCCTTCCAGCTCATTAACGCGGCTCGCCAGGTCTTCGACGCGCTCGCCTAACTCTGTGACGTCCTCTTTTACGCCGGCCAACTGTTCTTCAAACTTTGCAGCGAGAGCCTCGTTCGCCGCCTTCATTTCCGTGGCCAGACTGCCGTTCGCTGCTCTCATTTCTGTGGTTAACTCGGCCTTCATTTCTTCCATCTTCTCGGTGATGTTGTCGTTAGCCGTCTTCATTAGTTTCAGTTCCGCGGCCAGGTTGTTATTTGCCGCTTCCGTCTTCGCTGTCAATTCGTTCATCTTCTCCAAAAGCATTTCCAATGCCGATTCCATGGCCGTAATGTTCGGTGATGTTATCGTCCCGCTTCCTGGCACCAGTGTGACTTTGTGGGTTCGTGAAATGAAAAGTCCAATTACACCACTCAAAAATGTTCTTTATTTCCACCGACTTACAGTTAAACACTTGCCAATTACACAGAATTACTTAATGCACACAATTACGATTCACCAGTTCGTCCGTTACAATTCCACTTTACGCTCACAATTACGTAAATTCTTCCGTTGCACGTACACAGTGTTCTCGTCCTTACACTAGCACTGCACTCTTACGCTGCTTGCCAAGAACTCACAGACTCACTCATTGAAGCCCCTTTTTATAGGAATATCACTGTTTTTCTAGAAGTCTCTGGTTTCCGTGAATCACCGCGAAAGTTCTAGAGGACAGGAGAAGGGGAAGGAGGCGGCCAGCGACAAGTGACATTTCCCTAATCACCCCTCAGTTAGTGACTGAGATTAATGGGGGAGGGGGACTGGCTCGGCTGCCCCTGGTCCCTTCTCAGCTGTCGTTGGTTTTGCTTTCCGCTAATTGGGTGACAATATAGACAGTTTTACTAATATTTAGTTGAAGTTTGTTCTTTACTAGCTAGTCTTGCAATGCCTTATTGGATTCATTTACTACAGACTGAAGTTCAGCTACACAACTGCTTTTAAAAGCCATATTTGTATCATCTGCAAATAACACTGTTTTTGATGGATAGAGTCAACGTGAAATATTCAGTGCCATGGCTGGGATTTGAACCACGGATCTCTTGGTTTCCGTCCAGTTGCTCTAACCCATTGAGCTACCATGGCCAACGTGCCGTCCTGACATTAAATTCTCCATTTGACTGGTAAATTTCCCCGGTAAACCACTAGGGGCTCTCGCATTCGAGATACGCCGTTTGTGGTGACTTACTATTGTAAGTACTTGAATCCCAGGCTTCATCATTTAACTCTTATTATTTTAGTTAATTTCTATCAATTAACTAAAACACTGTTTTTGCTTGTGGTAAACTAGAGGGTAAATCGTTTATATACAACAAAAACAATATTGGATCTAAAATTGAGCCCTGTGGAACACCATGTTCAAAGAAATGAAATCCCACCAGAAGAGAATCCCACATTTAAGTTCATCACTAAATCAACAGATGGCAGCAGCAACTCCAGAATTACCCACACCACTGGATCAGGCTTTAGTCGCATAAGAGCTGAAGATGCAAACGATGATTTACGAAACATGTCCTCAAAATAAGTAAGTAAGCGAAGCAGATGTGTAATAAATACGACTCATCTAAAAATTAATAACCATGTTCAAGTTTCACAACATCGGAATGACATTTATCAATTTCAATATATTGTTTTCTATTTTCCAAATAAGTTGCAAATCATTTTCCTGCTACACCTCTAATACCATATGAATTTAAATTTTTGAGTAAAATAGTATTAACTGTATCAAAAGCTTTTTTAAGATCTATAAATAGCCCAAGACATTGATGTTTATTATCCATGGCCTGGATAATATCAGCAATAAAAGAGAATACTGCATCATTAATGGTTTTTCCCTTTCTGAAAACCATACTGTGATAGTGTAAGGATACCATGTGATTTCAAAAATGATGGTTAACCTACTTAACATAACCTTCTCAAGCACTTTTGAAAATACAGACAGCAAAGATATTGGTCTATAATTCTCAATGCTGTTTCTGTTTCCCTTTTTAAAAATTGGCTGCACTCTGGCAACTTTCAGACTTTCTGGAAACATTCCTGATGCTAAGGAGGAGTTACATATATCTACGAGGACATCCACAACCAAGTTATAGCAAAGAAAATGTATTAAAGAAAATCTGGGATGCCATCTATTCCATAAGATTTTTTTACTTTTTAGACTTTTTATTATGCAAATAATTCCTCTTTTGATAGTGGGTTTAAGAAGATTGTATTAGCTTCTTTGCTAGTAAGAATGTTTTGTTCATCAAGTGAGTGAGATACCTGTATATTTTTAACAGAATAAATAAAGTAGTTGTTAAACATTTTTGCAACTCTTCAAGATTTGTAATATTTTTATTTTTATAGCAAATGTTAATTCCAGTCTCTATATCACTGTTTAATTTACCAGTTTCTTTTTTAACCACCTCCCAGAGTGCTCTTCCTTTGTTATTTGACTCCTTGATGCACATGGACTCCTTTTGGCTTCATTTATAACCTTTCTTAAGACACAAGTATATTGTTTATAATTTGTCTTAAAGTGTTCACTGTTTGTGCTTCTACTTATTTTTTGCAACAACTTTTTTCTTTTGTAGGAGATTATAATTCCTTTAGTTATCCATTTGCATGAATCTATTTTTTGAGTATTATGAAACTAGTTCCGGGAAAATTTAAAAGTAAGTGTTGTTTAGTGTCATTAATCGACTCCCAATAAATTTAATTAAATTATGGAAGGTGCTTATTTTCTTAATGGGAAATGCAGTGCCAAAATAATGGGTTATCGTTTTCAAAAACTCAATTGTTTTATATGATGTATTAGTTGCAGTGAACACTGTGTCCCAATTTTCTTTTTGGAGTAAAAAATTGAAATAACCTATATTTTCATTTGTGAAACTTCTTGTATATTTAATTTTATCAAACCGAGGTAAATCTGTTTTATTATTTATCTTTAGATGTAGAAAAATAGCATTATGATCAAATATGCCAAGATTTACCTTTCCTTTACAAAAGGAGAAAAGATCTATATCAATAATAATTTGGTCCAAGCAAGTTTTTGCTGTATGTGGTATACATTTGGGAGAGTCGATTATTGTTGTTAAATTAAATGAATGAATTAGGGTATTGAATTCTGTAACTGCCTTATCATGTACTAGGAAGTTTATATTAAAATTTCCACAAAATATTAATGGTATATTTTTCTTTCTTAGCATATTGATTGAGACTTTAGTTTGTGAAGGAATACTTGTAAGTCACTGTCTGGTGATCTGTAAATACATACTAAAATTATTTCCATACCTGGAAGACATATTTTTGCAACTACATGCTCAAATAGCTTTTCTTCATTTAAAAAAGAGGTGTTCAAAATTTCATTGCCAGTTATATTAGATTTTACATATATAGATACTCCTCCATTTTTAAATGTAGTACGACAATAAGCTGCACATAATTTCTACACACTATGTACAATTGGTATTAATGATGAAAATTGACTATATCAGAAATTGTAACCAACAATCTATTGACAGTAGTAATAATAATAATAATAATAATAATAATAATAATAATAATAATAATAATAATAATAATAATAATAATATCATTATTATATATAATAATAATTATTATCATTATTATTATTATTTATTATAAATTTTGCTATGGGATACAAATCACATTCTTGTTGGCAAAGCCAGTGTTCTGAGAAGCACAAAATGCTAACATCCCTTAATTCATCATGCAAAGCTAATTCTAACTCATGAATTTTATTTCTTAAACACTGTACATTTAAATGTAATAATGATACTTGGGAACAACTAGCACTGATACAAAGGGGCCTTAAAAGCATCGACCATGTTTTTACTATTGAAATCATTTACTTTATGAGGAAGATTGTCTATAAAAAATCAACGCTTAGCTTTTGTGGTGGTCTTCTGTCCCTTTTTGATGCATGCAGCTCTTCTCTAGTTGTCATCACTGCTGTTGCACACTCCTGCATATCCTCTCTCTTGTGGAGCCGGACATCGTCCTGCTGGGCTTAGTTGACTGCTCTGACTGGTTCCCTCGATTCTTCCTCCTTCCATGGCAGGATAATGTTTGACTGCATATACTTGGGCCTTTTAATTTCTTCTGCAATTTTCTCAGCCACCTTGATTTTACCCCTACCGTTAAGATGTAAGCCATGCTTAGTAAAGCAGTCTCTCTCTGGATTCACATCTATCATTGTTGCCCTGGGAGATAATTTTATAATTTTCTTAAGCTTCCTATTAAATACTTTAACTTCCTCATTCACACACAAAGAATTCATCAGATCATGTCTGTGTAGTGTATTTATTACATTTGTGTGTTGGCCATGTTGTTTGATGAAATGTGCTAAGTTGGTAACGGCATCACTTATTTTATTTTTACTTATGTCATTTGTCCCTGACCAGACTACAGTGGTGTCCCTCGATGTGAGAGATTTGACTTCTTGTAGGTTTCACAAACCCAGAAACAAAATATGCTTCTTTGTCTAGTACTGACCTTAAATTTACTGCACAGCCTCTAGTATGGCTATCGCCTATTATCACAATTTTCTTGTTACTACTTTCATTTCTTAGTTTCTGGCAATTTTCCGTGTTAATGATGGTTTTTGCTGACTATTGCCGGTTTCTGTATCTTCCTAACTTTGTAGGTTACGTAACACGGCAAAATGATTTATTACTGTTGGTATAAATCCAAAACTGTTCTCACTATTATTCCCTTTTCCAGAACCATTTCCACAACGTCATTTTTCCACTATTATCCATTTACCACCATCTTCAATTAATTTATTTCTTCCTTTTCTTGCAGACAAATCGCAAAATTGCTGCCAATGCGGTTCACCACCTCTCCTAGCAGCAGCATAGCGATCCTTTTCATTTTCATTTCTTCCCCTTAGATTTTCATATAGAACTGAGATTTCTGTCTTTAGATCAACTATTAATCTGTTTGCATTTTGAAGAAGGTTAATAATCAGAAGGTTTATAATCAAACACTAAGATGCAATCGTATTTTCAGCATCATATACTGCCAGTCCATAACCTCTACTGTCTCTTCTGGTTTTCACCTTACCTTCATTTCTAGTAACAGAAACAACTTCACACTGCACTCCATTCACATTTTCACTTTCAAAATCAGACTTTCTATCGTCACAATGCAAAACTTCTTCACGAACTACACTACAGATGTATTTTTGTATCTTGACAGACAGAGAGCAATGCGCAGTTGTATCTGAATGACCAGCAGCAGAAGATGCGAGTCACCCAGGTTTATCTGGGCAGTATAAAAGAAATGTTGATTGTTGCAGGCGGTTGTCTTAGGCAGTGCGATAGTGCCCCGTGGGGGGTGTGTGCCCTGTGCTGGCTGCGCTCTTCCTCCTGCCTGGAAGGCATCTGAGCACAGTCCGCTTGACAGGCTAGAGGGAAAGGAACTAATATTTGGGTATGGGACTTACCAAGCCCATTACTGGGCCTGGGGGTATAGAGTCAGGGGATAGTGGCCCTGTTTAGTTCAGGTTACCCAATGCATCTTTGGGCAACTGGTAACTTGGTCGGCGGCAAGGAACCCTATGGTCGTAACGGCCAAGACTGTTCACCAGGTTATTGGGATGGGAGTCTAGCTTACTGTAGATGGTGACAATGTATGGGACTCCGGAGCAGGTATGAAGGATGTGGGACAGGAATCTACGTCCAGTATCGTAGATAATTCACAGCGCCCTGTTCTGGACGTACTGCAGTCTGCGGATAGTGATCGGAGCCGCTGATCCCCAGACTTTCAGCCGTACAGAATCAGGGGCGGTATAATCGCCTGATACAGGCGTAGCTTGAGGTGCGTTGGCATGGTGGATTTTAAGACAGGGTGCAACTGCCTGAGTGCTGCATGCCCTTGTCGGGCTTTGACCCGGACATGAGGGGCGTAGCTGAGGCCGCGATCAAGGAGGACGCCAAGGTATTTGGCAGAGGGAACCCAGGGGATTTGCCTCTGCCTCAACCTCAGCGACCAATCCGGACGCCTGGCTCGGACCTTAGCCAGGAGAAGAGCGGAACTCTTCCCCGGGCTAATGGCCATCTTCCATCTCTCACTCCAACGGCCGATGGCTCGGAGCTGGCGCTGCAGCGGAGGATGACAATATCTTAGGTTTTTGTTACGTGCCATTATGAGGACGTCGTCGGTATATTGGCACGTAACAGTCTGTGGTTCCAGGGGGAAATCAGAATGTAGGCCGCAAAGAGTAACGGAGACAGAACACTGCCTTCCGGGACTCCTGCGGCTATGGGTCTGATAGATGAGAGCCGTTCTTCCACTCTTACCCTGAACGTGCGATCTCTGAGGAAACTGCTAATCAGGGCAAGATATGGAGGAGGTATGTTGACCTCCCTGAGTTTGTATAGAAGGCCTTGGTGCCAGGTTGTGGCAAAGGCTTTTTTCCACGTCTAGCAGCACCGTGACTGTCTTGAGGTTTTCCTGAAATCCCAGGGCCATCCTCTCGGCCAGTCGCAGTAGCTGCAGGGTCGTGGAGTGTCAATGACGAAAACCAAACTGGTGATCGGGTAGGAGCTGCCTTTCCTCGAAAAGAGGGGTCAGGCGGGATAGGAGCAACCGCTCAAACAGTTTTGAGACGGTTGGGAGAAGACTTATGGATCGGTAGCTAGAAGGAAAGACCGGATCCTTGCCGGGCTTCAAGATGAACACCACTCTCGCCTCTTTCCAGCAAGCCGGAAAATGGCGGAGGTTGAGGACGCACTGAAAATCCGCGTCAAGTGGATGACGGCCCTCTTGGGAAGGTGCTGGAGCATAAGAGCTCTAACGCCATCATGTCCAGGGGATTTATTAGGTTTCAATTTTCGGATTTCAGCAGTCACCGCTCTTGGGGTGACTATTGGGAGATGGATCGCCTAATGGCGCTGCTGCGGCTCCTCATAGAGGTCTTTCACAGCAGCCTCCGCGAGGTCAGTGAAGTCTTCGTCCTGGGGGTCCTCGGCTCGAATTGACTTTCCAAATGATCCGCGTAAGCTGTGGCTTTATCTTGGGGCTCGAAAGCGAGTCTCCCGCGAGTGTCATGCAACGGATGCTGGTATAGGGTTTTGTCCCTCCTGAGAGACTTGATCATCCGCCAGGGGTGCTTTTCCTACGTTTCTGAAAGTGTTCTCCCAGGCCACCTTGCGGTGTATACGAAGCAGCCGCCTTGCCAGGGATTTGAACCGCTGGTAAACTGCTCCTATCCTGGGATGGCGGAAACGCTGTCATAGCTTCCGGGCAGCTGCCTTGGCTTTTAGCAGCTGCCGGATCTCGTTTGGAATGGTCTGAGGATTATGTGTGTTGGTTGGGATACGGTGAGTGTGTGCGCTCACCGCTTGACGGACTTGAGAAAAACTCATCGCCGCCGCCTCCAACGCCTCGACGTCGTCGATGCGTGGACGCATAAGATTGAATAATTGCTACTGCAGACTCTAAAGTTAAAAGTAGAATTTGTGTAATAATTAATAAAGGTAGTAATGATATTATTATTGTTCTTCCAGTATTTCCTAAAAGAGTTATTAAAAGGTGTCCTGCAATTATATTAGCAGCTAATCGAATTGCTAAAGTACCAGGACGAATAATATTTCTAATAGTTTCAATACATACTATCGATGGTTTGGTTCAGTTTGAGGATGGCTGCATCCTAGTCGACCTCAAGTTCCCAGTCTGAGTTTAACAGAGCTGGCATGGAGACGTCGGAATCCAGTTCATTCTCCGCCGAGAGATCTAGGTGAAATGGAAAGTTCTTTGTGGCCATGATGTCGATGACATCCGGCCTGCCGCGGGCCAGATGGAAAGTTGGGCCTCTCGGCCCATGCGCGGCGAGATTTGGGTCACCGCCTATGAGGTGGTAAAGCATCGTCCCCTCTGGTTGCTCGTACGGCTGTGCTAGAGCCCGTGTTTCGCGTTGAGGTCTGCAATGCAAACCACTGGGTGTACGTTGAGTAGGGAGGTGTAATCAGCTTCGAAGAAGTGATTTCCAGGTGGGTCATATGCCGCTATAAGCAGGATGTCCTGTCCGCTGACTGACAGCCGGACGGCGCAGGCCTGCACGTGCTCTAGGGCAGGGAGAGGAACAGGAGTGTGCGTGATGATGTTTTTCACGAGTATAGCTGTATCGCCACCCCGCCGACCGTTACGATCGGAGCGGTGGGTGGTGTAACTTGGCGGCGAAAAGTCGATACCAGCATTCAGGTGCGTCTCGCAGATCATGAGGATGCCAATCCCGTAGGACTGTACAAACTCTTAACACTCCGGGTCGCTGATCGCGTACACCGTTTGCGTTCCAGAAATAATGTGAAATGTGTAGTGTTTAACGCCCGCTTTTACTACATACGGCACCGCAGGCGGCGACACTGATGATACATGAGATGAAGATGGAGCATCGGTGGAATGAAATGGCGGGGGAAACCGGAGGTCCCGGAGAAAACCCGCCCCAGCGCCGTGTTGTCCATCACAAATCTCACTTTGCTGTCGCCTGGGATCGAACCCGGGCCGCCTTGGTGACAGCCAAGTGGTCTAACCACTGAGCCACGGCGCGGCCTTGCGTTCCAGAACGCAGCACGTAATGGTCTCTTGAAAAGTCGGGGGCCATTACTCATCGGTGCACGGAAAAAGGTCCTCGATTGTTTGGAGGAGTATGGTGTGGTTTTCGAGGAAGTCTAGCCTCGGGTCCTCAATTTTCTCCTTGCAGTCCCTAAGGATGGGGAGAGCTCTCAAAATGAGGTCGCCGAACAACAGGGAAAGCTCCCTGAATTCGTCGACATCCTTCGTAGAGATGGACCCCCAAAGGATGCAAGTGCCGCTGCAGATGCAGGCGCCCTAGCTGGAGCAGGTTCTGTAGCTGGTGCCGGCGCTGGTGCTGCGGCCGGGCTGGTACACTCAGCTGGGGCCTCCTCCCTGGTGGGAGGGGCTGCGGCCTGTGTAGCAGGCTGAGCTGTCCGATGCGCCTTACGGCCCTTTTTCGGACGCTGCGGGCGCGGTGCCTCTTGTGGAGGTTTTGGTGCTGTGGGCAGTGTTGCCGCCTGCTCTGCTACTTGCAGAGTGCGCTCTGTCCTTCCGAGTGCTGCCGCGAATGAGACCCCGGGATGGTCAGTTGCCAATCCCGCGCTGCCTCCGCGGCGGCTCTCTGTTATCTTCTGCCGCGCCACGCAGCCCTTGTATACGCTGACATGGTCCTGTCGGCAGCTGGCGCATGTTTTCTCCTCGGATGCTTTGTCGCAATCCTTCAGGAGATGGTTGGTGTCCAGCACACCACAGGCATGCGAGCTTGCGCAACCGAACAGCGTCGATGGGCTGAACTGCCTCTCCAGGGACCTTGTCTACTACAACAAGGTAAAGAGGCATAGGTACACGAACAGAGCCTTCCTCCGTGTGTACTATTTTCCTCAGCTGGGCGACAGCTGAGGCCTTGATTCCGTGCTCTTGCTCCAGAGCGAGTTTTACCTCCTCTGGCGGGCACTCGGAATCCAGTCCCCTCAGAACCCGTCTTTCGAGATTGGGTCTCTGGGGGGGGGGGAGCAGGAGTAGAACGGGATTTTTAGGTCCCAGAGAACCTGTTTTGCAGCCTCGAAATCCTCGGGATTGCTGGTGTTTAATGTGGACCTTGCGAGGCTTCCTCTTGTCCTCGAAGGGGTTCTTCAGTGTGGCCGCCAGCTTTCGCATGATGCCCACGTGGTTTTTAAAGCTGTCCGCTATGATAGGCGGAAGCTTGGACCCCCTTTTGGTTAGGAGTTGAGGTGCCTGTGCAGGTTGGCCCTCGGCTTGGTACCAGAGTTACTCCGCCGTCGTCCCTGGACAACGGTGAAGCCTTCCTGGTCGGCTTCATCCTCTGACTCTGAATCAGACAGAGGGGGATAGGAGTGGGTCACAGGAGCTGGCGCCTCCGTGACCGGAGCAAGGCCCGGAGGAGGTGCCAAAGCTTTCCTCTTCGTGATCCTAGTCGTTGTAGTGGCAGGTGCCACAGGAACAGGTTGGGTGGAGGTTGAAGGCTGTTGCCCATCATCGGCTGTAAGTGTAGTCTTCACAGTTGCCTCCGGCAATCCGCAGAGGACCAGGCCCTCGGAGGGAGGCGCCTGAGCGAGTCATTGACTCTGGGTTTTCAACCATTGGTCCGAAAACCCTTGGCTTTGGTCTTGCGGACCCTGCTGTTGCATGGTCTGTCAAGTCTTTGTCTAGGAAAAACAGAAGACTGTGAGAGAGGAGTAAGAAATTTGGCTCGCTCTTTTGCTGGCTGCGGCGGCTCACTCTCTGGTGACCGGGCTAGAAGAAGGCCTCTGCCCAATGCTTCTCCGCCAGTGTGACCAGTGGAGGGCTCCCTCTCGGCTGGCAGGCAAGTCGCCGGCGGTGCTGAATAATACTGCTGCTGCTGCCTGGAGGGCATAACGCTTTCACTAATAGTCCACCATCTCGGAGAGTGGAGTGAAACAATTGAATTGATATCTGGACGAGTCCACCTCAGAACAGTTGCAACTGGAGGGGAGGGCAGATCAGTTGCGTACCAGTTGCGAGCAAGTAGACACGTGCAGAGCTACTCGTTAATACTACAGCTTGTTTCAAAATGTGCATGTCTCCTGGTTCCAAGAGAGCATTTAGAAATGGCCCCACCTGGCAGCACATTAGGAAATAAGGTGCTACATTTAAAAACACGAGAAGCAATAACCAATATCTATAGATGTATAAAAAAAGAACAATGGTTTGGGTCTGTTATAAAAATCTGGGAAAGGGCATCTGAGGCAACAGTTGTGTCTGAAAGCAGTTTAGGTGAGTTATTAAGGAAAGAAAAGCCATTGGTGCTGGTGCAACAACGTCCTTCTCTATGTCCAGTAAACAAAGATTAAGAACATGCACAAAATCTAATTTGGATATTTTAATTCAGAAGTAGTTAGGCGAACTATGAATAAATTTTGAAGTACAGTAAAACAAAGACCAACTCTGAAGAGAGTGCGTATGAAGGTTCAAAATTCTATTGACTTCCAAGGCAGTGTTTGAACATTAAGAAGAGTTCTTTTGAAGCAAGGATTTATATGTTTAAAAAAAAAAAAAAAAAAAAAAAAAAACACTAAGCATGACAGACAAATTGTAATCGAACATCGTACCATACGGGCAAAAAGGCTTAAGTATTTACGAAATATTTGGAGATATCGAAGTAAAGTTTATATAGTTTATACGGATGAAACATATCAATGAAGCACATACTAGACCATATACCTGGAGTGAAACCCATTACTGGGACTCTGTAGCGATGTCAAAAGGCCGAGAGTTGGTTATCATGCCTGCTGGAGGAGAACAGGGTTTTGTTCCAAACGCCTATGTACTATTTAAGATCCAACAAAAGCACTACCATAGTACAAATTATAACTTAGTTTATAAGAACTGCAATACTGGTTTCGAGAGTGAGATTTGTTTCTAGACACCTTATCCATCACACTCCCCTCTCGTAATTTTACACATGTGATGCATTGTGGCGATAGGTGCACTATCCCCACCACAGTTGCTACTCATCCCTACCACGCAGGATTCCTGTCAAGATAAAATAATACATATGTACTTGCAGTGTAGTGATGTATGTACTGTTTGATGACTGCATCCCCAAAATAGTCAATACCAATAAGATACCCATTTATAATTATGTAGAAAATGAAGCTAGCCACAGTGAAGCAATGAATATTACACAAAAATAACTATTTGTGACAAAAACTTAACTTATCTTAAGAAATTGATGTCAATTTTTCTTATTAATTGAAATTCTCTTAAGTTAAATGAAGTTTTTTTTACAAGTAGTTATATTTGTGTAATACCCATTTATAAGCTCATTAAACTTCTCTATACATTTCCCAGGATGTTCTATGGCGTTTCTTTGTATACTTTCCAAGCTTCTTAGTGTCACTTAAAAGCATCTCTAGTGAATGAGTATGGATGTACAGAAATTCCTCCCTTGGTCTTTGCTTCATTTAGCTTGGAAAAAGTCACTTCATTTTGATCCAGCTTCACAAAAGTTTTGGTGAAACCAAGATCCAAATGAAGAGGAAAAAGTAAAATATGTTTGGATTCTATTTCAGTCTGATCCATACTATACAGTCATTATTACAGTCAGATACACTGTCATAAAGGCCATTCATTTTTAATGAAGTATGAATTTCTATATCTTAATCCTAAGGGACACACCCATGCTTGTCATTCATTCTCAGTAGATACATATTGTTTGTGAATTTGTCCCATGCTGTGAAAACCACCATGAGAGTTCATGGCATTGACTCCAAATCTTTAACCTCATTTTCTTCCAAAAAATAACAAACTCTACAGCTCTGCTAATATTAAAATTGTAAATAGAGTTCCATTACTCATTGTTAAGAACCAATCCCTTTCCATGCTGGAGCCTAAAAGGAATTAAAATCTGTAGCACTATTAGCTAAGCTGTTGATTAGTGTTATATTTCTTGCTTACAGCATCTGGTTTAAATCTTACACATACACATTTTGTACATACATTTAAGAACATTACCATTGGCCCCTCTCATCTTCTTGTCAGCTTCAACGTGGTCTCTCTATTTACAAGGGTGCCGCTTCAGGAAGCCATCCAACTTCTGAGGGAGCATTTTCCGGCTGATATTACAGAGTTCTTCCGACATACCTTGATGTCCACTTTCTTCTTGTTTGGTGGTACTGTCTATGAACAAGTAGACAGAGTAGCAATGGGCTCCCCTTTTTCACCAGCTATAGCTTATTTCTTTGGAACACGTAGAACATGAAATACTTGCCACAGCTCCACTTAAACCATTTCATTTCTATAGATATGTGGACGATACTATTGTAATTTGGCCACATGGATTAGACACTTTGCCTAGCTTTCTTGCACATCTCAACAGCCTTCGACCTCAAATACAGTTTACTGTGAAAAGTGTAGAAGGATGGAGCTCTTCCATTCTTCAACATTCTTGTTTCAAAAAACAGCAACGGTACACTGGGGCATGCTATATACTGCAAGCCTACACACACCGATTTCTATCTCAACGCTTATAGTTTTCATCCTGTATCAACAACTGGGAGTTCTCAATAGACTGGCCCACAGAGATTTGTCTGTCTCTGATCCCAGCCACTTAAAACAGGAATTACAGCACCTGCGACTCACTTTCCGTCAAAACGGCTACTGCGAATATGACATTGAAGCCTCGATCACCAGAGCTAAGAATGGGCTGTAATAGGTACAGCAAGCGTCAGATAGGCCTACCGCTACAGCCTGCATCCCGTTTACCGGCAACCTATCCGGCAGAATAAGCACAATTCTTGCCAACTACAAATCAGGTCCATCCACAAGCCACCTTCGAAGATTAAACATCTGTTGAGACCGGTGAAAGACAAACTGAACTTCCAAATTCCGGGATTCCAAATTCCAAATTCCTCATTCCCCGTGAATGTGGGACACTGTATATAGACAAACTGGAAGGACCATCGCTACCAGAATAAATGAACATGAATGGGGCATTTGTTTAATGCAACCTGAGAAGTCTGGACTGGCAGAGCATTGCTTTGATAACGACCATAAAGCCAACTTTCGGGAGACAACCATCTTGGCAAAATGCAACAGCTACTGGGGGCAGAGAGTTAAGGAGGCTTTGGCCATTTCCTCCAAGAGGAGCACATTTAATTGTGATGCTGGATTTCAGTTCAGCTCCTCTTGGAAACCGGCCTTAAAAATGGAAATCCATCGGCTGAAGAAGCACAGATCTATGCAGCTTGATCATCAAGTTAAGTAGTTACGTTTCTTTGACCTAATTAATTTTCTACACTCACGCCATATGACCTAGCATTTAATTTACTGAAAATAGTCTTTTGTTCAGTGATATGAGTATTGGTAGTGTTTTGTCTTTGTTGATATTTGTGTTATATCCAGTTATACATTTTGTGGTTATAACAATTCCTAAAATATCCTGATGATGGGAGTGATGTAGGCTCCCAAACCGTCGATTTCTAATCGTCTTTTCATCTGGCTTGTTTCCTGAGAAGATCTTGAACATATTCGTCGCCAGGAAAGCTTCAGGTCTTATCATAAGATATGTTTCTCTCAAAATGATTTATTTTACTTGATAAAATTATGTTAAACTGTATACAACTTATAATTGGTCATGTCTTGAACAATGAAGTGTCCTCTTTTGTTCAGCACCTTGGGAGGGATTATTCCTTTCTTAATGTTAGCTCATTCATTAACAACATATCCTTTTTTCAGACCACATCCATGATCTTTTGGACTTCAATGTTTAATACACTGGGATCTGGCTCTTCTCCACTGATATTTTGTTAATAGACCAGTATAGTGTGCCTAATTACTGAACATCACAAAGTCATCCTTTTTCAATACATTTGTGAAGATACTAAGGTACTGTAGTACGTTTCTTAGCTGTGAAAATCTTAAGTTTTTCTTTCACCAAAATTGGAACTCCATCTGGAGGCTATAGAAAGTGTTAGATTTTTCAGTCAGATTCTGATTCTTCACATTTTTGGGCTTTGGTCTAAATGCTGATACTCCTTCAGTCATTATTCCACCTGTAAGTTAGTGAAGAGATGCTTTTGCCTGCTGCCATTACATACTAATATTTGTTTTTGGGTATCTCCTTTACTTCTGAGTATACCATTTTATTCAGATGCACCCCTTTGGATTCTTAAACAATCAAGTATCATTCATACAGGCTTTAGCATTTAGTATAATCTACATACTGTATCACTCCTATCTTGTTGGTATACTTCCAAGTCATAGTAACTGTAACACTGAAAATACAAGTGTTTCCCATTACAATTATTTAGAAAATGACCTGTAGTGATTTATTTTATACGAACATCAAAAGTAATCTGATGCTGCGGAACAAAATAGGTCTGGTCAAATAACACCTAAAGCTATGTTAAGAAAACATTAAATTAACCTTTTGTTCAGCAAACCCAGTAAATAATATAGGTAGTTACATGTTAACAGGTAAAAAAGTATTACAATGTCTCTTTATTATTTAAGAGCAAAAATACCTATCTTCTTGCATTTCAAATGCAATATAAAATAATTTTTTCTAGCATTGGGCCAAAGTATATTTGGCTATTTTATAGTTATACATTTGATGTATAATATGAATATTTTAAATATGTAGTATTTTAATTAAAATTGTGTCATTGTATATTTTAGGAATATAATATAGGAATATTTTCTGTGAAGATAGTGATTCAGAGTGGAGGATTCTCTTCTGGCAGGATTTCAAAGTTCATTAGTTGTTTTTTTTTTTAATCCCGCCAGAAGTGAACACCCACATTTAAGTTCATCACTAAATCAACAGATGGCAGCAGCAACTCCAGAATTACCCACACCACTGGATCAAGCTTTAGTCGCATAAGAGCCGAAGATGCAAACGATGATTTGTGAAAGATGTCCTCAAAATAGGTATGTAAGTGAAGCAGATGTGTAATAAATACAACTCATTGATAAATTAATAGTGGCTTTAGTTCTTTGAGTTATTCTCCCTTATTTTAACGGATATTATTTGAAGCTTCCCTCGCTTTGAAAATCATGCCTCGCTACTGCCCAGTATCAATAAAAAATCATGATCATTTTGAAACCTCTGAAAGTGGTTTTGTTAATCTTCTTGTATTGAACCACGTTCCTCTGCAAGGTGTTTTTTTTTTTTTTTTTTATAGCGATTTCGTCCACAAACAAGCCTGTCTTCTCTAATGAGTTCATCAACTCTTTCCTTGTTCCATTTCATAGATGTAGTTTAAAGGTGGGTGATACGATGTTCTTCTTGGATATATGTATTCCTACCTTTGAAATGATTCACCCATCTCCTAACACTGTTGCATACATTTCCATAGTCACGTTGAAGTCTGAGGGAAATTTCAGCACCGGATTTTTCCTCTTTAACAGAAATGTATGATAGCTCGCAGTTGAAATGAAACATTGATGTCATTTGGTAATGCGTACTGCGTATGGTTACATGATCGAAGCTAACCTCTTTCACTGAGGATGAAGCGCAAATTTTAGGTCCTTAAATATGAAATTGTCTGTATATTTATGCCATAAATGTACTAGACTGTTTCCTATCCCTAGACAATAATTACTAAATATTCATAAATAAAAGTTTTCGAGCATGTAACAAATAGCAACGTACAACACTTTCCCTAGAAACATACTGCTAAAAATTCAATCAGCACAATACAATCTACTGCTAACACTGTAGATTTTTTTTTTTTTTTTTTGAGTAGCCCAAGTTTTTATTTACGTTCTCCAGCGTTTAGCAATCGATCGATGAATTAAATGATGCTCAATTGAGCTCAGGTCTATAGAGCTTTGAGTTATCAGGCATCCATCTTTCAGAAAAACCCCAGAAAGCTCTTTATCCAGATAACTGACCCTGGCTGAGATTCGAATTTTCGATCTCTCAAACGTAAGGCAGACACGCTATCACCTTCGCTACATAGGTGGGTGTATCCCGAAGTTTGGGATACCAAGCAGTTAAAGCAAATACCACAAACTTTGCATGTAGCGTTGCATTTTACTATAAGTTAGATTGAGCATAGTACACATTATAAATGTTGAAGTAACTAGAACCAGTTGCGTAATATTCAGTCATCACTTATTGTCTGGAAAGGCATGCAGAGGTGAACTTGAATGTCTGGTTACTCCAAGCTTTATGGACTCTTGGTTCATTTGAGCATCGTTTTACCTGTTTCATTCATCGTCCGATATGACTTAGTACGTTAACCTTAAAATTAGACAAGAAAAGCAGATATAGATAGCGCTCCTACTGTAGTCGATCTCTAATGAAATCAATGAGGTGCCATTCATATATATTTGAAATACATCAAAAGTCAAAATAGTCTATGAATTTCAATTGTCATTTGGGCTGGATAATGCATTGCTATGATACATTTCAACTATGCAGACAACCGCGATTTATGAATTTTGGATAAGACCGGATAAGTCCTGGCAGCCTGCACACAACTGTAATAAACTTCCATTGTAAAAAATTTCAACTTTTCAGATGCAGCTGCTGTTAGTCAACAGGTTAAAGTAAAAGAGTGATGTAATTATTAGGCCTCAACTTTTATGATTAAACAATGTTTAAAAATGACAACTTTATGACCTTAACATTTATTAAAAATGACTTACCTTCATTTGTTGATCTTGCACGTTTTACTTACATTTTATCAATACTGCAGTACATGTTACAAACACTTTTTGCAGGAAAGGTAGAATCAGACTGAAAAATTCAATACAATAGCCAGGATTTATGGATCTCTGGGTATCTGTTCAATTAAACTAACAATTGAGCTAATGTAGCAACATGGTAGCATTAGTTATTAATTTATAGATGAGTTGTATTTATTACACATCTGCTTCACTTACGTACCTATTTTGAGGACATGTTTCGCAAATCATCGTTTGCATCTTCGGCTCTTAAGCGACTAAAGCTTGATCCAGTGGTGTGGGTAATTCTGGAGTTGCTACTGCCATCTGTTGATTTAGTGATGAACTTAAATGTGGGATTCTCTTCTGGCGGGATTTCAAAGTTCATTAGTTGGTTTTTATGTTTTTCTATGTATATTCTCTCCCATATGACGAGTTCACTATGTTTTTGTACGTATTTTAAATAATTCGGTGCTATCTTCAATTTCATGATTTTCAGACCAGAAATGAGCTGCTATTGCGAACTTATAAATATTTTTGTATCTTAAGTGCCTGAAGCGCTCTTTCTTTCTAGTGCCTATGTTTCTTTTTGTCCTCCCTATGTAAATTTTTTCACAGTCTTTTACACTTAATCTTGTAAATGCCTGACTTTTCCTCTGGTTTTATCTTATCAGTATTATTACTGTTAAGTAGGTTTTTAATGGTGTAACTGTTTTTTGGTGCCAATGTTATATTGTATTTCTTGATAATTTTTTGGAACTTTTTTGTGGCCCAGGGGTGTTAAGTAAATTTAGCAAATCTAATTTCTAGTTTTATTGGTGTGAGAGCTGTGATCTGTTTTAATCTCTTTTGAAGTTTGAATGATTTTAGCTTTTTATCTACAAGGTTTTTTCCATATACATTTTTAATTACAGTTTTAAGATTTGATGGTATTCTTTTTTATATTCTTGCTGGCTGAGGGGTAGATTTACTTATCTGTGTGTGAGACTGTTGATGGTGGCATGTTTGTGTGGAATTGGGTTGAAACTATTTGCTTTGATGTAATTATCTGTGTGTGTTGCTTTTCTATGGATACCAAATTCTAGTTTTTCATTGCTTTTTGTGATTTTAAGGTCCAAAAAAGATAGAGTACAGTCCTCTTCAGTTTCTACTGTGAATTGTATGCTGGGTTCTTGCAGGTTGAGTAGTTTCAAAGCATCATCTATTTGTTTGTAGGGCACTGTTGCAAAGATGTCGTCTACGTATCTGTACCATGTACCATGTGCAAATAGTTTTCAACCCAATTCCACACAAACATGCCACCATCAACAGTCTCACACACAGATTAGAAAATCTACCCCTCAGCCAGCAAGAATATCAAAAAGAATACAATCAAATCTTAAAAACTGCAATTAAAAATGTATATGGAAAAAACCTTGTAGATAAAAAACTAAAATCATTTAAACTTCAAAAGAGATTAAAACAGATCACAGCTCTCACACCAATAAAACAAGAAATTAGATTTGCTAAATTTACTTACCACCCCTGGGCCACAAAAAGTTCCAAAAAATATTCAAGAAATACAATATAACAATGGCACCAAAAAACAATTACAACATTAAAAACCTACTTAACAGTAATAATACTGATAAGATAAAACCGGAGGAAAAGTCAGGCATTTACAAGATTAAGTGTAAAGACTGTGAAAAAATTTACATAGGGAGGACAAAAAGAAACAGGCACTAGAAAGAAAGAACACTTCAGGCACTTAAGATACAAAAATTTGATAAGTCCGCAATAGCAGCTCATTCCTGGTCTGAAAATCATGAAATAGAAGATAGCACCGAATTACTAAAATACGTACAAAAACATAGTGAACTCGTCATATGGGAAAGAATATACATAGAAAAACATAAAAACCAACTAATGAACTTTGAAATCCCACCAGAAGAGAATCCCACATTTAAGTTCATCACTAAATCAACAGGTAGCAGCAGAAACTCCAGAATTACCCACACCACTGGATCAAGCAAGAAGATGCAAACGATGATTTGCGAAACCTCAAAATAGGTACGTAAGTGAAGCAGATGTGAAATAAATACGGCTCATCTATAAATTAATAATTATTTTGCTTCACTGTAGTGTTCCAATACAGTTAAATCTCGATATATGGTAGCATTAAATTAAAATGACCAGCTGAATTAGTTTTCCTGTAAACGTGTTCAAACCCCGGCTATGGCATTATGTTTTTCAATGTGGCTCTACCTTCCCAAACCTTGTCTTACATACAGCTGGTGTGTAAGTTTGAATATTTTCAAATTTGAAGTTATCAACTATTATGGACGTATAGAGAAGCTTCTTTCACCATCAACAGAAGATATTGGGGCTGCTTAAACCAACGAATTGCAGATCCCCAACCCTTCTTCGAGGGAATCATTTTTACCTGACAATACCTCAGCGATCTTGCAAGTGTATCATGCCCACTGTTTGTGTTCAATACTTTCCCATTTTATCAAATAAAGCTTGCCCACACAACTGGAACACTTGCAATTGATTTCATTAATTTTATTTCAGTTTCAAGGAAATAACGTGCTTTTTACTTTTGGCATGAGGGTGCCGGGGTATTGCAGTGGTTTCGTTTGCGACTCACGTGCTGAGGGTCTGAGTTCGATTCCCGGCTCTGGGGTGTCTATTTTAAGTCGGCGCTATCCGAGCCTTCACCTCTGTCTAAGTAATGTGAAGTGTCCCCTATGCCCAGTGTGGTTCGGAGTCCACGGTAGAAACTGTAGGTCCCCTCGCCTCACCGTCATCTTCGCTATCATGAGGTAATGGACACTGCCCTCTGGGTGCCTCTACCTAAGAAATGTGTCCGGTCATCATGTGATGGGATGAGGTTACCCCGAAGGTCGTAGTTGCCCTATGGGGAATGTTGGTATGCATGCATACACTTTTGGCATGATGAAATATCAATTCCACTAAATTTAGCTCTATAAACACTGCATTATAATAGTAAGTGTAGAGCGACTCCCGAAAGTAGCAGGTAGATTTATCCCTCATTCCATTAGAGTTAATGAAGTTTTAAATTTTGAGCTTTTGAAACTTTATTCTGTTAATATAAGAATAATGGAACTAAACTCGGCAAAATTACCAAAACTGTAAAAAAAATGTCCTATCAGATAAAGTCTATATATGTAGAAGTCTTAAACATTGTTTAATTTTTTTACTATGGTTTCTCAGGATTACAGCCAAGTGATGTTTTCCTCCTCCAAGCTTTCAGCATAACTCTGAGGAAGGTCACAGAGTTGATGACTGAAAGCTTGGAGAAGGAAAACATCACTTGGCTGCAATCCCGAGAAAACGTAATAAATCAGCGCTGAGAAAGCTTTGAATCTCATTGTTTAATTTTTTCAAAATGTTAACAAGCCACGTATATTTTCTAATTACATCGCCCTAGCATAAAAATAATTTTGCATGCAAGTAATTATCCCATGGTGCGATCTTTGTCGTAAAAAGAAGTGAAACAAAATACAATTTTGAAACATATTTTTTTTCCTAATAAAAGACAGAGAATGTAGTTAAATGTGAATCTATTGAAAAAAAATGTTAGTGAATGTGATAGTTAATTACTTACCGAACCTTCATTTACTCTTCCTCAGTCTTCGAATGAAAATTGTAATGTTTTTGAATAATCCTTAAATCGTCATCCTAAACAATGCGTTGAACATGAAATTAAGTACTGTCTACCCGCCACAAGAAGGAAGGCGGGCATAAACACTGTGGGAACAGCAAAAGTGATTATGTTACACATTCCTCTAATTTGCCTTCTTGTGCTGGGAAAACAGTACTGGTAAATGGGAGTGTTTGGTTGTACTTAAACCGCGATCGGGGTGGGGCCTTTTGCAGATCGTGTGAAATGCATTAAAATGATATTGAAACTCCACACAAAATGGGGGCAATTTCATTTCTGCATTTATTGAATTTGGATAAACTTCGGAAGTACTAGAAAACTGTAAAAGCACATAGAAAAACATGCAAAGCTGTTGCAATTCAAAAGTGTAAATTTCAAGAATTAAAATGTTCATGCAAAAATGTTTGGCTCCAGTTCATGCGAAAATGTTCAGCTCCAGTTCATGCAGAAATAAAATTAAACTGAAAAAACTTAAATTACCAAGTAGTAACTCCTTTAATACGAAGTGTGTATTTCCTTAGTAAAGAAGAAATACTCCACACAAATTATGAACGTCAATAGTAAGATAGTACTAGTAAATAAAGGCATTAATTTTAAGAGGTGAATTCAATTTCAGAGTACACATACAGATGAACTACACCGAAATATTTTCAGAGCAAGTATAGATATATTAAACAAGTAATTTGAGATGGGAGACTAGTTCAAATGTAGAACTTATATATTTCTAAAGTGCCAGTACGCCACTGCTAATGATGAAAGCACTTGAGTGCACAATACCCGAAAATGAAGAGACGTGATGGAATACTCCCTCTGGCGCATTTGCATTAGCTTTCAAGTAAAAGGCAAACGAGTTCGCATCACCTTCACTTCTTTTGCCTTTCTTTTTGTTTATTTTTTTGTTTGTTTGTTTGGCTGTTTTTAAATACTTTGTCTAAGCTTTTAATTTTTATATAAATGTATGCATTTTATGGAGTAATTTCACCTTGTCAGTGCATTTAATTATTGCAAATCTTACTAACAATTTTTTTTTTTTTTTTTTGGTTAAGTCATAATGGACGATGAATGGAATGGGTGAAATGAAGCTCAAGTGAGTCCAGGGTCCACAGAGCTTAGAGTTACCCACATTCGACTTTCAGGATAAGGGAAAATCCTGGAGAAAACCTTTTCTGAGTAACTCACCCTTACCGAGATTAAAACTCAGGACCTCTTGAACGTGAGGCAGACATGCTGCCATCTACGCTACCGAGGCGGGCTAACAAAGATTGAAACTTGCTGAATACTTTCACGTACTCAACGTATAAATGGGGGGAGGGTTGTTTAAAGGGTGAATGAGCTTACACAAAATAAAAAATAAATGAAACTCTTTACGCCTGGTTTATAGGAACTGTTCGAAATGGCAACCTGAATTTTCAATGCAAAGTTGACAGCGGTGAAGGAACGACTGTCGTATTCTGTCCAAAATTCCTCATGGTGTCGAATAACTTCAGGTGCTACTATTTTTCTGGCAGTTAGGTCCTCTACTGCGGTAATAGGTGTTTCATACATCAGAGACTTGAGGTAATCCCAGAAAATGAAATCAATTGCGTTGAGGTTGGGATAAGCGTGCTGGCCAAGCCACAGTTGGATTCCCCCTTCCGATCATCTGGCAGCATAAACATGATCTAAATGCTCTCGTACAGCCAGGTTGAAAAGGGGCGGAGCTCCGTCATGTATCCACATTCAACGACGAATATGAAGGGGTGCATCTTAAAATATGTGTGTTCTGTAACACATGAAGATAAACGTGTCCATTTAACCAAGGGGGAGTAGATATGGGGTGATGGCTTAGTCTGAAATTATTTCAACCCATATGTTGACTGTAAACTTCTGCTGGTGAATCTTCTCCACGACAGCTTGTGGATCCACATAGTCACACACACGTCACACACATGGCTGTTTCTTGAATTAAGAACTAGACCATCTCTGGTGAACAAGGTCTCATCAGTGAACAGTATTAATGAAAAGAATTCAGGCAAGCTGGAGCAAAGCAAAATTGTAGCCGATGGCCATAGTCTTTCGGTTTTAATGCTTGCACCTTCTATATGTGAAATGAGTGAAGTTAATTGTCATGTATGACTTGCCATATGTTAACATTATTAGTACTAGTGCATGTGCAATAGCGCGCATGCTGGCACATGGTTCTTCTGCAATGATTTGCAGTACATTCTCCTCGAATTGCACTGTGCATCCAGTTCGTGTAACACCCGTATCACCCCTTTTATAGGTTGGGAGGTTCCTCTCTTTCGTAACTGTCTATCGATGTACTGGAAGGTTGAGCGATGTGGTTGGTACCTATCGGGATACGGTACCCTGTACATGTTCTCCATATTGTCCAACAGGCAATCCTCAGCACAGTAACTGGTGTCTCGAATCAAGGAAATTGTGGTAGTATATAGGATGAGAGAGATCCAGCGCACTGAAAAATGGGCAAGATTGCGGGCAGCACAATGTATGGGTTCAAGGTCGGATGGCAGAGAGAGCAGGGTAATGTAGGTGTTCAAGGATGATTCTGATCACAATTTCTAACACAGTTTATGTATGCTTCCAATGTTCGATGTACCTGGCTATGATTAACATATGTTTTTGTACTTGAACCTAACCTAACTGATATATTCTACAGCCCTTTAACTTCACCTAAGTCCTACTTTTCTGCTTTATTATTCCACCCTATTATAAGCTAATGTAACCTAACCTGACGGTGCTATTTACCAGCCCTTTAACCTAACCGTCCTACTCTTCTGCTTTACTATTCCATCCTATTATAAGCCAACTTACCCAACTGTTAATTTGTGGAAATTAATTATTTATTCACAGAAGCCGTATATAGGCTAAGGTTTTGGATTGATAGAGTCAACTTGAAAAATTCAAAGTCATGTCCGGGATTTGAACCATGGCCACGATCTCCAATTGACTCATATATAGTCAATGTCAGCATTACACGTTGGCCATGGTAGTTCAGTGGGTAAGATCGATTGGACGAAAACCAGGAGATACATGGTTCAAATCACGACCATGTCATTGAATTTTTCAAGTTGATTCTATCTAGCCTGTGTTCTGTGGTTTCGTTGGTTACGGTGGTTCTGTGTTTAAGGTGTTTCTGTGGTTACATTGGTTAATTGGTTACGTTGCTTCTGTGGTTGCATTGGTTACATTGGTTACTTGATTTCTTTGGATCTTACATTGATTAATTGGTTACGTTGGTTTTGTGGTTACATTGGTTACATTGGTTAACTGGTTACGAGGTTCTAGGTTATGTCAGTTTTGTGGTTATATTTGGCATACTTTCTAAATCATAATTTTTTAGCCTTTAAGAATGTTAGAATTCTAACACCATGTTTCCGTAGCTGCTAGTGACTTCTAAGAACCTTTTTTTTTTTTTAAACATTTTGCTATGTCTGGTTTTATAAGAGTTGAAATTGTTTCCATCATAACTTATCTCACCTTTTCACACATTTGTATTATTTTTATGGCATTTGCATCCAGCAAATTTTCATGCTTTATATGCTTTTAGAGATCTTATCCTAATCCACAATAATATAACATGGAAATTCCTTAAAAGTATTTTTCATGTTCCATTTTTCTATGAACACTTTTCCCTCCATCCCTTTTGTAGCATTTCTTAGACTAACACTAGATGTTTCTCTGAGCAACTAAGTTAACGTATATCACTAACCACCCTTTCTTTTTTCTTCACCACATGTCTGTGGAATATATGGAAGCTATAGATGCTTCTTGGTTTTCTATGAGCTGCTACTTAAACAGTACCATCATTATCACAATCATAGAAAATATTAACCATCAAAGGAACTATGATCTTCCAAGCCTTTAGATCATGTAATTCCATCCTATCTTATTTTATATTGTACTATGCTATCAACATCTCACCACCAGCACCTCCCTTAGTTTATTCAATTTTTTGAATTTTTGGGACATCTTGTGACATTCCGTGACATTTTTGTAATATCTTATATCACTTTTTGACATCTAATGGCATTTTTGTAAGTCTTGGGCAATTTTTATGATTAAAATGACGCGACATTAAATTCTCCAATTGACTCACATATTTCCCCGGTATGTCATGACGGCACATTGGCAATGGTAGCTCAATGGGTAAAAGCGACTGGATGGAAACCAGGAGATCCGTGATTCAATTCCCAACCATGGCATTTAATTTTTCAGTTACACTCTATCTATCCATTACCATATACATTTTATTTCAACGCTCTATTGATTCCAGAGATAATCAAATTAACCAAACCAGGATTCGAACCAAGAACCCTCCTTGGTTCATCACTCTAGACCCATTAGTTACAGATATATTCAAATTAACCAAATCAGTACTAGAACCAAGGACTCCAGGTATACGGCATAAAGTCAATAGACGCTGCTGAACTATCTGAAATTAATACAGTTTATTTGAAGTCGCTATTGCAAATAGTTTCCAACTTGGCTAATAGGAGTACTGATATGAAAAAATTTGAAGAACATTCCTGAAAATAGCTATCAATGCGAAACAAGATAAATTCTGCTGAGAAAAAGCTTTTGTTTGCGGACATATATTCTGGTATTGAAGTTTTCAGTTTCACTCTATCTATCCAAAACCATAGGCTATACACGGCTATTGTGAAGAAATTATTAATTTCCATCGAATTTAACTTAAATTATATACAGTAGCCCATAAAACTTGCCCTAGAATAAGTGGTATCCAAAGCCAGTGTTAAAGATCATTTGAAAGTCTGCATTTGTAGCAAAATTATGTTTTTGACAAGTTCTTAATCAAGTAGTGATCTCTTTCAGTTCATTCTGCAAATAAGTAGTTGTGTCAGAATTAATATAAATAATAAGTTGGAGATGACTGTACACAGTAATTTGAAGGAAAATGTTCCAGAGAATAATCTGCATTTTTATGACAGGTATAACTCAGGTTCAACACTTCCTAGGTAAAATATTGCAGCACACAGACGTGGAGCTTTGTTTAGTTCAGTTTGAGAGTGCTTTGTTACATCTTTGAAACTTTATATACCAACCTGGTCCTTCTTAGATTAAGAAGTATTTCCATCTGTAACTAGATACATCTGAGAATTACTATGAACAACTGATTCAACTCTTATATTACAATGATTCAGCAGAAATTTTCAATAATTTAAGAATCTAAAATTTGAAAGAAATGTGGAGTACAGTTTAGTAAACCTGATTTCCAAAATTCTTTATATCATTTGATCCCAACATTCACAAGCTTTTATTTGTGGAAAGCATGAATAAACACAATGTTAACATATGTAAGTATTCAATTTTTCTGCAGGGGCCAATTTCTTTCTATCTGGTAAATGTAATCTAGATGTTAATGGTAGAGAAAAACCAACTGTCATAAATTTGTATAAAATATTAATGGTCATGGCCAAACTTAAGGGTAGCCAAAGATGAATATATTTTCACAGCACTCAAAAAACCAAATCAAGTCATGAAAAATCAAATCATATAAAAATACCTATGTCTGCAATCCCTTTGTGCAGAGTTTGTTATTAAGGAGAATTCTAAATCTCAATTAATGACCACATAAAGTTATTTGCTTTGATTTATTTGATTCAATAGATATTTAAATATAGCTACATGAGAGTAACATAAGAAAAACGTTCTGAAAGCTGACCTGCAAACAATTACAGGTTTTTATATCTAAGGCTGCAATAAAGTGACTTAAACAATACAATTATGAGATAAGTAAAAATAACTAAGTAGGTGCTACTTTATCTCAAAGCTAAATATAGCTTAGACATGAAAATAAGTTCATTATATCAACTGCTGTTCTCTTAGGATTCTAACATGGCAACAAATTGGATATCCTAAGAAAAAAAAAAAAAAAAAAAAAAAAACATTTTCATTTATCAGCAGCCATACATCCTCATAATTAATAACACAGCTGTTTGGCAGCTATATCATAACATTTAGAACCTCTCTCCAAAAATATACACAGGTACCTGCAAGAGATGGGGGGAAGGTAACATAATGCTACTTTTATATTACCCAAAGGGCAGTGAGATTAAAATGCTATCAGTAACATGATACTGACTGTAATTCAAAGATAAATAATATTCCAGAATAAAATAATGATTTTTAGTGATTCTTAATAGTCACATTCTTTCTTCTCAGTACAAGCCAGCTAACGTCCACATATTTAGTGTTGGGGAAAGTTTTAGAGTGTGATATATACAAGACAAATAAAATGAGTTAACTATGTGGCACATAAAGATAAACAATGTGAATTTAAGCTTAAGTGATTGATGTGACTTTGATCTTTGGGAAGAATTACTATTATAGGAGACCAAGTGAACCAAAAAGTTTCAGTGTGTTTATTTTGGCGCTACTATATCATACTTGGAAAAGCCAGCTGGGTGCAGTAAAGAAGAAAGCATTCATATGACAATTGTGGTGGTCATACTGAACTTACAGTGGTGCTTACAGTTAACATTTTGGTTGTATGTGAACAGTTAGAATAGAATACAATCCAATGTACATGAGTATCCTAGAATAAACAGATTCTATTTATGATCTAGACAAAAGAATACCAATAATTTTGGAAATTTTAATGTAGAGAAAAGAATCTTGAAGTGTAGAAAGAAACCTGAGAAAAATGCTCTAACATTTGAGCTATGATATGAGCATAACTGTAAATGTAAATTTGGATAAAGTAAATGTATTAGTCCTTTAGCAATCTAAAAGCTGCTGAATCACTAAATGTTACCATAAGTGTTTGACATCAAGTCATGGGTATGAATAATTTTCCCCCTCTTAATGCTGCTCCTATCACAAATACTTAAAGAGAGCAAAAGGAACTTGGTTAAGTTTAAAAAAAGAATCTGCAATATGACAATGGAGCTTTTAAACTTTTTTATTTAAGAAAAAAAGCATTCCAAATTGAGTTCTTCTTAATTCTTAAATTTTCAGACTTCTGTAAAACTCAAGTATAATTAATTATGTACATAATATACCTCTCTTCTTAAAGTTATTTCAGTAAACTTTGAGTTCTGTGATAACGCTGCTGTCTATGAACACAGAGCAACAAAAACACTGATATGGTGTTTGACTGCTCCTTAAATTGTATGATAATAGTCTTATTATAACTTTATTATGAAAATTAATAACTGTATAATTGTTAAATTTGTACACAGAACAAGATAATGGTCACAAAGAGCATTGCAACATTGCTTCCATTAGTTTGGTTCTCGTTGATAAAATAATAACTTATCATATAACTGTATCACAGGTAAGCATTACTAACTTTCTTCTCACCGTACTTCTTTTATCAAAACACAGGTAAAGGGATTCTTAGCATTACAACTGCTGATGTATGTAATTTGTCTACTGCACACTCCAAGTTGGTCCATTTTATCTTCCATTCAAAAACTGTGATCACTAGAGGGCACTTGGGGAATATGATCCATTATTGCTATCTAACCAAAACGTAAAGGAAGTAAGGAATCCCAGCTAGCTCTATGATGAAACTGCTAGTTTTAGCATTATAAGCAAAACTATCAAACATACTAATGGTAATAAAATAAAAACAGGAGAAAGGGTTTTCAAATCTACAGTTATAATATGTACAAAAGGTTACATATCTAAATTTATTGCACATTTGAGACTAGGATTTAAAATTGCAGAACCACATGGACTTATGCAGTAGACAATATGATGCTTGATGAGGGAAAGTAGCATCAGTGTTCAGGTGGGTGTTCTTGCCTAGATGAACTTTCATGGGTAGGGCTAGCATTGAGACTAGCACTCAAACTGTCACAACTCTCCAGCTCACAGTCTTCTATATCACAGCTGGGTGTCTGTCTCATTTGACAGTTACAATTGCAAACTGTATCACAGTTGTTATTGGCACTTGTAGGATTCTCTGAAACCATGGAGCTCTTCATCATGCAGTTACTGCATTTCTCTGACTTCTGATGAGCATCTGAAACATGTTTTTACAACAATGACTATGTTTTCTATCTCTTTCTTAAACAAGAAAACTGTACAAAATATTGGGCAACATCATAAATGTGAGAGATCTCTTTTGAAACCTTTCTGAGACAACTTTAGATCATTTCCACTATTGGAGATGTGTTGCAATTTGTATGCCTAAAAGTACTGTGCAACCAAGATACTCTAGCTCTTAAATAATGTGTGACATAGCAGGGCCTGGTCAGTTATATAACAAAGAAGCAAAACTTGATAATTGTTAAAAGAAGAATGAAGGAAAGGGAAGTGAAGAGCATTATGATTGCATCATGTTGTACAAGCACATATAAAACACACTAGTCCTATCCTTATCAGCAATTTTTCATTTGCCATGTTTAAAAGAGTAAAATTCAAATTGAAAAATTCAATGCCACAGCTGGGATTTGAACCCTCAATTTTCTCCTCTGTTACTCTAACAATTGAACTATCATGGTGACATGCTGGTAAGATATTCAATTTTCCAACTGACTTGCATTTTCCTTGTAGGCCACAAGGCAATCCTTAATTTTAAGAGCACATACCCCAATGATGAACCCCTTCAGCTGCTGTGGCATGAGTGCACAAATGTGAACCTAGCACTCATAGTACTTCTGACATTACCAATTGTACGGAAATGATTCCAATCCCTTCAGCTGCTTGGTGCAAGCACTGTGCACACCTAGCACTTATGGTACTCCTGACATTACTAGAAGTGCATCGGGCTGAGCATTCAAGACCCTCCCATAGAGGAGTTGTTGGGATTAGATTGGTCTCGATGGGACAGTGGTCCCGAACACTCATGTGTATTGGGTATGCCTAGTTGGTTCTGTTGCCCAGACAGCATTGCGAGATGCCTGAAAGAATCTCTGGTATTAGCTTGGATAGCTAGTAGCTTGTGTGCTATATCACTGGTGGCTCGACGGAAGTTATTTGCTGTATTCTCAGATGGGTTGACACATGTAAGTGGCATATCCACTTACACCCAAAAGGGTGGGGGACTTTTTAAGGTATAAGGTATTACCTTATGGAAACACCCATGGAGCTGCTGCAGTGGTTCCCTAGTTTTGGAGGGTGAGTTTTGGCTCGACCTCGACATTATCCCAATGATGACATACAATCCCAAATACTTAAGTCCTGATGTAGCAAAATAACTGAAAAAATTCAATACTAGCCAGGATTTAAACTGTGGATCTTCTGCTCTCTATACCCTATACTTCTCTGTAAGTTTGTCTCTATGCTTCAGGAGCAAGTGGAACATATTCTCTGACAAAAGCTCGCAACACTCGCAACTATTTCTCATATTTGCTTTGCTGATCAGCATTCTGTCTCACAGCTAAATTTGTGGTTAATTTACACTCTTTTTTTACAGCTTTAAATGTATAATTTTCCAATTTCAAATTCTTTATGAGAAAATATTGAAATCACAAACACATGCAAATACACACACAAATCATTAAAAATACTTTACTGGAATTCAGGAGGCCTCAAAACATATAATTCTGATGAAAAATTGACAATTTTTGGGCAGAGTGCTAAAGTTTCCAATTGTACTGTAGGTATGTAGGATAGAAAATAAAAGTACCAATAGTTGTTTCACAATGGCCATTTAGACTTATTACAATATTAACCTCAATGAACAATTGAGGGTCCATGTAATAAACATATGGGTTGTATAAATTAACTTGTTCTGCATTAAGAAAAAATTCTGAAAGTAAAGATCTGTATGAACACTAGAAAAATTAAACATTGTAACAGTTGCAATGATCCAGAGTCCTTAATATTATGGAAGTATTTCAAGATCTGCAATATCTCCAAATCTACAAGCATGAATATTTTTCTTAATGGATTTTGAAAAATACAATATTCCACCTCCAAAAAGTACAATTTGCCACTATTCTGATGTATCAGCAAAGAGAAACATAGAAGAATATGTGCAATAAAATGAACCTGCCCCCCACCCGTTGGGATATAAAGTTTGCAGAGTTTCATGAGGTAGAGGTTATTGCTATTATCTATTTTAAATTTATTGTATAGTTGTTGTATCAAAGTAATCAGAATTAAGATTTCAAAATTGTCCATTTAGTGGCTCATTCTACAAAATTTGCACCAAACGATTCAACATTTCAACTGCTTATTTGCAACCTTACAGAAAAAATTGTTATATTTTCAGCAGTTTAGCATACCAAGCAGTGGCAAAGCATGCAATGAAGCACTGGAGGTGCCACTTCCCCAAGAATTTCAGGAGAAAATAAAGAATATCACAAAATGCGTGTCAAATAATATTTTATTTGCTTTGGACACATTTTCATAATTTATTCACAAACATCTGCGGTGCTGTGGACAACTGGAGATCTGCTGTTTCCTGCTTGAGTGACCAGTTCCGCAAGCTCATTCAATACTGAATATTTCTGTATTCTCGCATACATGACCTTGAATATCATACTTCATAGGTTTCTGGAAGCAGTCCTGTTTCTTCGATAGTTGGGAAGCAATGGGAGATTTTGTCACATGAAGTTCTGTAGTGTGTGAAGAAAAGTTTATTTGTTTTGTTTTATGTGGCACTTTTAAATACAACTGTAAGTATATTTTGTATTTTGCATAGATTGGTATTTAGTGGTGACAAATAGGATATACTTGTGAAATTTTAGGTTAATAGCAAAAGTCTGTGAATTGCATGCTTTCTCCATGTTAGATTAATAATTCATGTGGTGTGCGCCAGCTCTTGGAAAAATTGGAACATCTGAGCAAAGAGTGGAAGCTTTTGTAGCTTTTGTAGTGTGAGCAGTCTTGTAATGCAAGAAGGACCTACATGTGACTGTAGAGTAGAAAGAGTACTGAAGAGTAGCTTTAGTTCTTTGACTTATGAGGAAGAACTGAATATAATTAAAAATGACAAGACAAAAAAAAAACTTCTTAATAATGATATTGGCATGCAAAACAAAAGTGTTAAAAGATTTATGTGCCACTTTAATGAACATATACATGATAAATAAGTTATGTGGGTGTCATGGATTTCAAAAATTGTTTTGTTGGCCATGCTTGCTATTTTAGATGGCTGTGCATATATAAGTCATTATTCTCTCTTATTTTAATGAAAATTATTACTGCATCCCTGTAAAGTCATGCCTTGTCACTAATTCCAAGCATATCTTACTCAGTCAAGTATAAACATGTTCAAAACGAAAATAAATATCAATCTTGGTACCTGCTGTAGCACTGCTATACTGTGTTGATGTCTCCATTAAGCTAGGAGATTCACAACCTGGGCGTGACGTGGAGCCCATGTAGCACTGTCCCGAATAAAGTGTTGGAGTAAATTCATCAGGTGAGGACGCACGACTGCTTTGGCTCTGTACTTCAGGTGAATCTGAACCAGAAATCTAGTGAAACAACAAATGCGATTAAATATTAGTTTCACCAAAAAGAAATTTGAATCATAAATTCAGAAATTTACAAATAAGCAATGAATAAATCAATAAATATATTACCTTTTAATTGTAAGTAATGTATGTAAATATGACTGCATTAGTTCCCTTGAGCATTTGCTTACTTTCATATTCTTGATTCTGCATATCACATTATTACAAATTATTTTTATTTTTGAGTGCTTTTTACACAAAATGAATAGCAGGAGGTACACTGAACTGTTGTTTTTATGATTTCGGTATACTAACAGATAACAAGTGAAATGTGTTATCCTTGATCACTTTGATTTTGAGAGTCATTTCTAAACAAACTTAATAGTGCCCGTACACCCAGAGAAGGAATATTTGTCCTTTCCATGAGGTATTCCTTCATTAGTTTATATGAATGATATTTTAGCAAAACTCATTTAGGATTATGCATGACTGGAGGAATTTAGTAACAGTGACATCCAAATTAATTGAAAAACCTATTTGTAGTTGGACCTTCAATAATGAAAATGAATGCAATATCTTCTGAAACTAGCCCCTCAATAATATAAAAATGTAACTGAGGAAATGTTAAAAAAAAAAAAAAAAAAAATAGGTTTTTCAGCTCATTTAGGACGTTTCCCATTGTTTGCAGAAAAATAAGACTACTTGTGAATTTGACCTACTGTATTTAGCAAAGCATACCACAATACCATTTCCATCTTTTAGTAACATGGGGTATGGAGATCTGCAGCACATTTGATCATGGTGTTTTATTTCTCCTTTATTTATATTAGTGCAGAATTATGTGATGTGTCTTACAAGGAAACTATGCTCACATCTGTACACGCTTGAGAGTTTGATGGTATCATCTCTGCTCTATGTGGGGCCTGTGTGCCAAAAATTGGTGCGGAGTTTAATTGGAAGTACCCAAAAATGAGTCCAGAATATGTAGGAACTTATGAGCATAAAAACACATCATTGTACAGAGGGATTGTTTACCCCTGATGGGCAGCAGTCTACACATGGCATACGTAAGAAGCACTGCCCCCCCACACCTGTCCAGAGCTGAAATGGGATGTCCAGCAGCTACGTACAAATGGTCACTTGCGGCTCTTTCCAGGCTTCAGTTTTGGGGGTTTAAACGTGTGACCTTGAGGTCAGTAGGCTAATGCCTCACCAACTGAACTACCCAGACTGACATACATGGGATACCGTAGTAGTATGTTCCTGATATTCAAAAAGATTTAAAATATTCTTATTTGGTGGAAAGTCACAGGGGGTTTTCTTCATGTTATGGTACAAAACCCTATTTAAGATATTTTGTCTGCTGGTAGAGGCAGTAGCTATGAGTAGCTGGTGCACTATAATTTTCTGTGGTGAGTTACAGTTTTCTCCTATATTAGCTCCTTCAATCTTCAAACAATATAAAAAATTTGATTGAGTTCATCCATTGGTTTCCAATAATAATCTTCCAAAAAGTTCTATAAAAGTAATTCTATTGCAAAAAACAAACCAATCAGAAAAACTGTTTGTAATCGGTTCATTGACACTTCATCACTGACATTTTTATATTATCGAGGGACTAGTTTTGGAAGCCATTGCCTCCATTTTCAACATCTCTCCAACTCAAATGAATGGAAATGGAGTCCCTCGATAATATAAAAATGTAAGTGACGAAGTGTCAATAACCTTTAGGCTTAATATAATTCTGAGTTAAACTATTACTCCAGGCTCCATATATTAGCTTTAGACCATTGGGTCATTTGATATATATATTGGTTGAGGGAATGAACACCTTCCTCTAAATGCTCCCAGTTTCTCATCAAAAGTGACAAATTCCCCATTGGTGGAGCATTCTGTGCAGATTATTACAAAATTTTCAAGAAATACTCTGATTGCAGGAAATTATCAAATTTTCATCTCACTTATATAGATTTATCATCTAAACTTATGAAGCTAACCAGGAAAAGGGACTTTTTGTAACACAATGAGGGAAAGTTAAAAAAGAAGCCTTAAAAATGTAATTACAAATTCATATTTACACCATTAATCTGTAAGTTGGCACTACTGTTACCAACTGTTACTATTACTGTTAACCTATAGGAAGTAATTTTCTCATTTAGGTATGTCTTGCAACTCAAAAACATGAAAATTTCTGTGTAAATATACATTCGTTTGCCTGCAAAGGTGTGCATGAATTGCCAAAATCTTTAACCATTCCTTTCCGTGCAGGAACTTTCATTATAATGTTATGCTGGGTTCGGTAACCAACCATTTAAATGCATTATCAAACATTGAAACATTAATTTGATCTAATTACTTCCTTTAGAGCCATGTTTTGTTCTGAATCCATTTCATGATAGCTGGTCCTCATAGCTGTGGTCGCTAGAGCGTATGTTTATAGTATTCCGCCATGTAGAGGGTGGCTAGTGATGTTTTTTCCAACCATCGCCTCGTTAGCGCTACAAGATAAATGGGTAGGCGTGGGCGAGTGCTTCCCGGCACTCACTCAGCCATCAGTTGGTCGTGCCTTCCGATAATTGGGTGACACTGCTCCCTCCTCAAAGCTGGTCAGCCCAACAGCACCATCATAGTGGGCCATGCGATCCAGGTGTATCATCAACATCTTTCCTCGGGTCATCTTCTGGATGCAGTAGACCACGTCGTTAATCCGTTTCACCACCGGGTACGGACTTTGCCATGGCTGCTGAAGCTTCGGGCAGCGTCCCTTGGTCCGGGTAGGACGGTACAGCCAAACTAGGTCACCTTGCTGGAACCCTTGGCTGTTGGCTTGCCTGTCGTATCGGGTCTTCATGCGGTCGCTCGCCTTCTGGATGTTCTGGCGAGCCATCTCGTGCATGCCATGGAGGTGGTCCACAAGGTTCTCCACATACTCGGTCGCTGGCTGTTTCACTTCCGGAAGGCTTCCAAAAGCCAGGTCACAAGGGAGGCGTAACTCTCGGCCGAACATTAATCTGGCTGGCGTCATCCCAGTTGTGTCGTGTGTAGATGAGCGGTAGGCCAGCAAGAACAGTGGCACCTTGACGTCCCAGTCTCGCTGATGGCTGGCCACGATCTTCCTCAGGTGTTCCTCTAAGGTCTTGATGTACCTTTCGACCATGCCATCCAACTGGGGATGTAGAGGTGTTGTGCGGGTCTTGTTAACCCCAAGTCTTTCTACTGCCTCCTTCGTCAGGTTGGACTCAGTTGGTGCCCTGGTCGCAGTGGAGCTCCAACGGCAACCCAAATCGGCAGAACATTTGCTCCACGAGGCAGTCTGTTATTGTCTTTGCCTCTTGGTTCGGGATGGCATACTCCTCCGGCCACTTGGTGAAGTAGTCCAAGACCACCATTAGGTACTTGTTGACTCGGTCGGACACTGCAAATGGTCCAGCTATGTCGACATCGATCCATTCGAATGGCGCTCCAACGTTGTACTGCTGCATGCAACCCCGGCTCCTAGTCTGGGGGTCGCGACTCGTCGCCCACACGTGACACAGGCGGCACCATCTCTCAGCATCTGCTCGGAGCCTCAGCCAGTAGTAGCACTGCCGTAGTTTGTCAAACGTTCAATTCGCTTCCAGGTGTCCTCCTGAAGCACCGGCGTGCACTTCCTCCAAGACTTCCGGAACCTTACTCCGGGGAAGTACCAACTGTTCTCTCTGTGTCTTCCCATCAGGTGATTCCCATACCCGAACAGCATGCCCACTCTGATCTTCAACGAGTCCCTTAGGCCCAGTACGACTTGTATGTGGCGCTCCTCGGTGCGATGTCCTCCCAGGTTGGTCTTGTCCCTGCCTCCATTTCCCTCAAGAGTGGCCCCAAGTCTGCGTCCGCCAGCTGCTCCCTCCTCAGGCCTGCGCTATCCCAGCTATTCGCAGGCACTGCCGTGACTACACGGACTGCTCCTTCTCTTCCACTCTTGTGCATTGGCCTCACTCTTCTGGACAGAGTCTTCGGGACATAGCGTCTGCGTTACAGTGGCTCTACCCTCTGCGATGTTCCGAGGTGAAGTCGTACTCCTGCAGCCTCTGGACCCAACGTGCTGTCTAGCCTTCCAAGATCTTAATGCTCAATAGCGAGGTTAGGGCGGAATGGTCAGTCCTCAGGTGGAATGGCTGACCGTACAGGTACTTGAGGAAGTGCTCCAAGGTTTTTACTACCGCCAGTAATTCTCATCGGGTGACGCAGTAGTTCTTCTCTGCCTTGGATAGCGTCTTGCTGTAGTAGGCTACACCCGCTCATGGCCGTCCTGGATCTGCGATAGGACATCTCCAATGCAATGGTCGCTGGCATCGCTGTCCAAATGAAGGCGCTACCCGGATGTGGGAAACCCAAAATTGGAGCACTTCAAGTGCTGGAAAGCGTCTTTGGCGTCCTCCGTCCACACATAAGGCCGGTGTTCCTCTGTCAGGCGGGTGAGGGGTTTGGCGATGTTGGAGAACCCCTTTATGAAGCGTCGGTAATAACTGCACAGCCCCAGGAAACTGCGCAACTCTGTCTTATCTTTTGGGCGAGACCAGTCTCTCACAGCCTGTGTTTTCTCCGGGTCTGTGACCACTCCGGTTGCTGAGACTATGTGGCCCAAGTAGTTCACTTCCTTGCGGAAGAGCTGGCACTTCTTCGCGTTCAGCTTCAAGTTGGTCGCCTGCAATCTCTGTAGCACCTTACTCAGATTCTCGAGATGGTCTTCAAAAGTCGTACCGACGATGATGATGTCGTCCTGGTACAGCAGGCAGGCGTCGTAAGTCAATCCTCTCATCACTGACTCCATGAGGCGTTGGAAGATAGCTGGTGCGTTGCAGAGGCCAAATGGCATAACTGTGAAATGCCAGAGCCCTTGGCCTGTCGATAATGCGGCCTTCTGCTTGTCTCTCGGGTCTAGAGCTACCTGCCAGTAGCCCGACTTCAGGTCCAGGGTCGAGAACCACTGAGCACCAGCTAGCGTGTCCAGGGTGTCGTCAATCCGGTGTAAGGGGAAACAGTCCTTCCGGGTGACAGCGTTCAACTTCCTGTAGTCTACGCAGAAGCGCAGCTCGCCGTTCTTCTTCGTCACCAAGACTACAGGGGAACACCAAGGGCTGTCAGACTCTTCAATCACTCCTCTGGATCTCATGTCCTCCAGCATGTCTCGTACCGCCCCTTGCCTCGCCAGCGGAACGCGTCTAGGTAGTTGCCGAATAGGCTGGGCGTCTCCGGTGTCGATGCGGTGAAGTACTATGTCCGAGCGGCCGTAGTCACTGCTACCTTGGCTGAAGGCACGCTGGTATCGTCTCAGCAGTTGTTGAACTTTCTCCAGCTGCTCTGCGGTCAGGTGGTCGGCCGCACTCTCCAGTAGGCCTTCCAGCCCGGGCCCTAGTTGCTGCGTCCGCACCGGCTCCTGCGTCGTGTCGATAGCTGTCACTCTGACCTCGGGCTCGCACGTCCCCAGCTCCGTTCCGGCCTGGATGTCGTGGTCGGTGTCTGCCAGGTTGAGCAGCCTCACTGGACCTCCTCTCGGCACGGCAATAATGTCCTGGCTACACAGAGTCCGTGCACAGGCGTCATCTGATCCAGCATCATGTTCTTCGTCCGCTGGTCTTCCAGTCGCGCCTTCACCACCACCTCGCTAATCGCGGGGACCACCACGTTTTCCTTCAAGATGACCCTGCAGATTCCAAGGTGCTCATCGGGTTGCCGGAGTATCACCTCTTCTCCATTGAGCCGCAGGACTTTCCTGCCGACGTCGACCGTCTCCTCGTGGCTCCTGAGGGCATCAAATCCCAGTATCACCTCCTCAGCCACCTTCGCGACGAACACCCACAGACGTACGGCACTCCTTCCCATGGTCAACTTTAGCAGGGCCTCCTTCTCCACAGGCAAGGTGTCACCCGATGCCATGACAAGCTGGAATGGTCGGCTCGGCTACCTTGTCGGCAAATCCTTCGCCACGTCAGGTCTGATGATGGTCACGGCTGGCCCGGTGTCCACCAGCACGAGGCACGGCTTCCCTCTCACCCAACCGTCCGCGATGAGGCTGTCAACCATACGCCGGCTGATGGCGCGCAGTGTCACTCGAAGGGATGGTGGTGATGGCGCCGACGTGCTCCTCTACACGACGGCCCTTACTCGTTTTCCGGCTGCTCTTCCTGGTGTGGACAGTCTCTCTCCAGGTGTCCGGGCTGTCCACACCGACAACACAGGCCACTAGGTCTTCGCCGGCGTCCCTCGGCTGGTCTTCTGTCTCCGGTGTAGCGGACACTCCTCGTTCTCGACGTCGGGATAGCTGTTACCTTGGCCACCTCCATCCTTAATGCTGCCGTTAGCACCTCGTGGATGGTTTTATAATCGCCGGGCATTAGACGCTGACGAATCTCCGTGTCTCGTACCCAGTCGACGAATGTGTAGGCAGCTTCTCGGGATACGAACTCTGGTGGGAGGTCGACTAAGGCCTTGATAGCCAGGGCGAACTCCTGCAGCGTCTCCCCTGGCTGCTGTGACCTTGCCTTTAGCTGGCTGCGGTACGCTGCGGCTAAGCGGTGGTTTCCAAAACGATTCTGCAGGGCCTCCCAGATGTCCTTGGGCGCCGCCGTTGTCTGTACCGCGTTCTGGACTTCCGCGGCCCGTCCCTGGAGGCTGGCTATTAACTGTGTGGCCTCCTCCTCTGGTGACCATTTGTTGTGCTTGGCCACTGCGTCGAATTGGCGGCGGAAGGCTTCGAAAGTTGTCGCGCCGTCGTATTTAGGAGATTTGACGCGCAGATGTTGTGTCGCGTCCCGGCGCGTCGACCTTTAAATCCTTTAACCTCCTGCCGACGACGTCCTGCACCATGGCGTTCAGGGACTTTGTGCTGCTGTCGGCCTTTCCCTCCAGCTCGTTTACTCGGCTCGCCAGGTCTTCGATGCACTCGTCCACTTGACCCACCCGCTTGCCCAGCTCCGCGACGTCATCCCTCACGCCGGTCAACTGCTCTTCAAACTTTGCGGCGAGGGCCTCGTTTGCTGCTTTCATCTCCGTGGTCAATTCGGTCTTCTTCTCGGCCAGTCTATCGTTCGCCGGTCTCATTTCCTTCAGTTCCGCGGCCAGGTTGTTGTTTGCCGTTTCCGTCTTCGCTGTTAATTCGGCCTTCAATTCTTACATCTTCTCGGTGATGTCGTTAGCCGTCTTCATTTGTTTCAACTCTGCGGCCAGGTTGTTATTTGCCGCTTCTGTTTTTTCAGCGAGGTTGTCATTCGCTGCTTTCATTTCCGCCATCTTCTCCAAAATCTTTTCCAATGTAGCCTCCATATCCCACTCCTGACACCAGTTGTGACTTGGTGGGTTCGTGAAATTAAAAGTCCAATTGCACAAACTCAAAATGTTCTTTATTTCCACTGAATTACAGTTGGAACACTTGCCGATTACACAGAATTACGTAGCGCACACAATTACAATTAGCCAGTTCGTCTGTCACCGGTCCACTCTAAACTCCCAATTACGTACAGCTCCTCTGATACACGTACACAGTCTTCCGGTCCGTTCACTCACTCGGCGCTCCTCACCGCTGCTCGCCAATAACTGAACTGTCTCGCCAACTGCAGCCCCTTTCTATAGGAATATCGCTGTTTCTGGAAGTCTCGCGGTTCAGTGAATCACCCCGAAAGTTCCAGACGGCAGGGGGAGGGGAAAGAGATGGCTAGTGATGTTTTTCCAACCATCCCCTCGTTAGCGCTACAAGATAAATGGGTAGGCGTGGGCGAATGCTTCCCGGCCCTCACTCAGCCGTCAGTTGGCCGTGCCTTCCGATAATTGGGTGACAATATTCAAGATATTCTCAGGAAACAAGTCAGGTAAAAGGATGATTAGAAATCTTCTAAATCGTCTTTTCACCTTGCTTGTTTCCCGAGAATACCTTGAATATATATAGGTAAATATTTTTAAATAGTAAAATAAAAAAATGATGATAATTTAATTGTGAGTATTTTCTACCTCTCATTCATTAGCATCACTGCTGTCATATTCCTCTAAAACACTGAGTACAAAGTCTGTAAAGTCTGAGTTAAGCACTATCATACATGTAAAGTTTTCAAAAAAGCCATATTAGTACAAGATCATTTTAGTACCAAGTAATGCCCTATTTTGGAGTCATTAGGGATACCACTAAGCAGTGACAGCTCGTGAGCATTTTTCTTGGTGGGGTCAGATGTGAAGATGCTTGTAATGAAAGTAAAGTGGGGTTATACCTTTTAGAACAGGTCACCTTTAGTTGCATTGTCAAAAGCACTGTAATAGCAAAAATGTGTCAAAATGCTATACATTTTTAAACATCAAGTAACTAATAATAAAAGATAAAATGGAACTCATCAAGTGGCAGTGTTACTTGTACAAGAGCTGAGCACGTCTTCTGGGTGACAAACACTTCAATCACTTAAATTAATTGATGGAAATTAATAATTTCTTCACACTAGCCATATACAGGCTAAGGTATTGGATTGATAGAGTCGACATGAAAAATTCAATGCCATGTTCGGGATTTGAACCACGGATCTACTGGTTTCCATCCAGTCGCTCTTACCCATTGAGCTACCATGGCCAATTTGCCGTCATGACATTAAATTCTCGAATTGACTCATATATTTCCCCGGTAAACCACTAGGGGCTCTCGCATCCAAGATACGCCGTTTGTGGTGACTTCCTTATTTAACCAGTAGATCCGTGGTTCAAATCCCAGCTGTGGCATTGAATTTTTCATGTCGACTCTTATCAATCCAATACCTTAGACTGCATATGGCTAGTGTGAAGAAATTATTAATTTCCATCAATTAACTTAAATAATAAGAGTTAAATGATGAAGCCTGTGACTCAAGTACTTACAATAGTAAGTCGCCACAAACGGTGAATCTCGGATGTGAGAGCCCCTAGTGATTTACTGGGGAAATATATGAGTCAGTTGGAGAATTTAATGTGATGACGGCAAATTGGCCATGGTAGCTCAATGGGTAAGAGCGACTGGACAGAAACCAGTTGATCCGTGGTTCAAATCCCGGCCGTGGCATTGAATTTTTCATGTTGACACTTCAATCACTGTTTGTGAAGTTAGGGATTTCACCAATTTCCTCTTTATGAATGGAAGAAACAGCCAAGGAATTAAACCTATCCTGGCCATAATGTACCTAGAAAATACTTAAATCTTTTCAATGTACTGAAACTTCTCTCTGTCTCATCTATTAGAAACAGAGTTTTTAATGCAATTTCAGCATTTTGTGTACTTCCAGAAAAATTTTCCTTGAAGGAGTACTGTATGATAAAACTGAGAGTTCACTAAATGAAGGTATATCTTTGAATGTATCATTATGATAAATCACTGGTAGTTCTTCTTTTAACATTTGTAGAAGATCCTGGGATTGTAATTTGTAATGGGAAATTTGCTCTGAATGTAATAGATTTCTTTGGGTCAATAATCCCAAAAGTACTGAATATGTGAGACTGTTGGAATCGTCTTTTCATTTGGTGGACACTGTCACACACTTCTTTGGCATCTGAATTCAGGTTCACGTCAGAACCATAATTTGGTCGTTTTCTTGAGGGAGAAGTAAAGTTATCATCAACCTGGTATCTTGTACTATTCTCATGAACTTAAGACACAGCTGATTCAAAATACTGTAAAGCACAATTTGTTACTAAATTTCTACAGGAAATTCTGTGTTTTGCCTTCTTGTTGCATAAATGTGAAATTATTCAGTTGATGTGCACTTAATCATTTAATTTCAAGTTTTTCTTCTAACTTTAATAAATGAAAGTGACTTTTGAGTAAACAATTCACTCCATTCATTTTAAATCTATACTACTTTGTACATCAACAATTAAGATTTAAATAAGAATTACACGAATGCTAAAACTTCATTTAACAGGCCGCTCATATCTGGCCCAAGAGTTCCTGAAAGTGATCTAGGAAGAGAAGAGTAGGAGAGCAAGAAAGGTTTACACATGCAAATGGCAAAGTGTGTAGAGAGGAGAGGAAAGACCATGGACCTATATAATCTGATTCAACATTCTGCCTCACCAAAAGAAGAATCGTGAGGTTGTCATGTAGAATACTGCAAGTTCCAAGCTTCGGTAACCATTAAGAATCATGGTATAATAAATGATTATTATAATTGAATAAAATATAGAATAAATGTTTTCATCAAATTAACAAACATCCTATAAGTTGCATGATATCAGTGGGGCCCAGGCCCTTAATGATGGTCTGCCCCTGCCACTAAGCCTTTTTTTTTTATTTATTTAATAATACAATAATATTTATGGTCATTATCCCTAGCACAGGTACATATTTTGCAAAGAGAAAACTGCACATTTGTTGAGGCAAAGCAAAGAATTTTGTAAGAGTTTCAGGGATGTATAGTTTATCTGGTATTGAAATAGATTCCTTATCTCCAGTTGAGGAATAATAATGATTTCTAAAAGAGATATATAAATATTCAATTGTGAATCTGATTATTCACTTTCTTGGATTTATACTAATTTATTTGATAGATATTCATTTTATCTTATACATAACACACAGTGCATTTTTAGTTTTGAGTATCATTTCAGTTTTGTGATCATGTATTCTAGTATTCATACTTTCTAACAGAAGTTAACTGCAATTTAGACAGCAACAATTCCTGGATGTTAATATAAAAAGCCTCTGAAAAACATGTATTTTGCTCCTCTTTTGCAGTTGACATTGTGGAATTATTGGCTTTCTTACCTAAAAACCAAGAATAGCAACAAGAAAGTTGCTTACATTCCAGTATATGAATCAATTTTATTTCCATAGAGCATTCAAAATGATAACACACATGGGTTTGAAACTAATGTAATTAAGAAGATACTGTATCGAATACATGTTTTAATGTATACAGATTGTGAGATGCATTTCCTCTCTCTAGGTTATGAGTAGCAACAGGCTGAACACTCCCTTATTTTACATACTTATCAACTAATCACTGTATAGTGAGTATACACTACCTGATGTTCTGGTGAACGCAGCTGTGTTGATGGACTGATTGCACCATTCTGCATTTCCTCAGAGTCATCATTTCCTCCTGAATCCAACCCAGCTACTTCTTCTATTTCCATATGCAAAATACTCTCTTGACTTCCAGTGAACTAAAACAATTAATGTTTTTAATTGCTTTTTTAAATTAAAAATATTGTTTATTTAATGGAACTTACATATGGAATAAGCTATGGTATAGAATAAGTAACAGGTTGCTCAGTGTATGGCTCAATAGCTTGCAAAGAAATTTGTATAAACGTGATGATGGTACACAGGAGAAGCAGTAATCTAGGCTTTATATGCAATCTCCTTTGATTTGATCATGTTATACAATCCTTCAAATTACTTCATTGGCTCCAGCATAGAGAATGAAAAACATTGCATTTATTCTTTTCTACCAATTCCTTCATTCTTGCATTCTTAAATATCTAAATGTTCTCTTTAAATTCTTTTCTGGCTGTTATAACTGAGAAACCCTTTCATAAAACTCTTTCATTCTTGCTATATACTGCTCGTCATACAATCTTCTATTGATCATCAATAACCATAACATTAACTCATCTTTGGAATACCCTACCAGAACACATGAGGGACTTCTAGAAGTCTCTGCTGCTATATTATAAGTATAATTATCTTGCAATATTTATTTAGTTTTTCTATTACTATGTGTTAACAATTAATACTTAAAATTTAAATATTAAACTATATAGAGCAATATATCGAGATTTAACTGTATTGGAACACCACAGTGAAGCAAAATAATTATTAATTATTAGATGAGTCGTATTTATTACACATCTGCTTCAGTTACGTACCTATTTTGAGGACATGTTTCGCAAATCATCGTTTGCATCTTCGGCTCTTAGTCACATAAGAGTCGCATAAGAGCCGAAGATGCAAACGATGATTTGTGAAACATGTCCTCAAAATAGGTACGTAAGTGAAGCCGATGTGTAATAAATACGACTCATCTAATAATTAATATTTAGAGCAATTTTTTTCACTTATAGAGATATTCTCTTTAAAGCATTTTGGTTATGTAGTTTTCTTTATTTCATTTTAAATTCTGTGTTCATCTTTTGTATATTTATGTTTTACTATGTTGTGATGTATTTTATTTATCTTTTCTTCCTTTTAATATGTTTGTTAGAACTTTGTATGATCATATTTTTATAACCATTGTTTATGTTTTTTGTATTGTAATATGTGGCAGAATAGAAGAAAAGGTTGGGCCTCTAGCCGTAGCTCCTACCAGGTTAAATAAATAAATAAATTATCATTGAATATAAATATATGTCTGAATCACCATTCTTCAAATGTTCTGATCATTCATATTGGTTGAAATATTTCTGTACGAGTACAATAACCAGTGCTTACTTCATTTACCTCTCAGCAACTTACTTTTAACTGACCATTCGGTATAACACTTGTTCCTGCTATTAGGTAGCACATGTTTCTGTAATATATTCTATTCTATATCAGAACTGATCATATGCATACTGTACATTAGGTAGGTACGTAACTGTATAAATGGAAAAAGTGAAATAAGTAGACAAATGTTATTAGCATATTTTTGTGGCTGAATGTGACAAGCAAATTTAATATATTGCTGTCCTGTAGATAACTTTTATAAAATACATTATTTTTTATTTTTCAGCAATGTCATTTTGTATATGTAATCAAAAATAATCAACAGCAGCCTTTGCAAGTACTTTTTTTCATACAATTTATTATTTTGAAATAATTAGTTCAATATTCTTGTGAGTAGGACTAATATACAATAATTAATAATATGTTAATATTAATTATTTCAATATTTGGTGTTTAATTCTAGAAATATAGTGATGTTGCTTTGCTGTTAACAATCTGGGCAATATGTGCCATATGGACAGACCAGAAATGCAGGTATCATTCATTCATTCATTACCAACCATTACATTTAAAGCAAACATGATCAAACATTTTCAAAGCATAGTATTGATTTGCTGGCTTATGAGTTTAGGACAAGTCAATATACCAAGAGCAATAATTAATTTGCAGAAACTTTGTAACAGTTCAGGCACATAAATATTATTGAGTTGAATTTTGGGAGATGTCCTATTAATTTACAGAGTAAGTGAAACAAGCATGTCCCAAATTTTGACAGAATCATTAAGATAATGTGTGCAATCATATATCACAACTAACTTAAGTGGAAGGCTGTATGAAACCATTTCATACTATTGTACTGCTAAATAATTTAATAATGGTATTTTGTATTTTACTACTTTGAAAAAATATTTAATTTTTAAAAGTATCTCCACTTATTTATTTTGAATTACTGTAAATGACATATTATGCTGTCTTTCAATAACTATGTATAAAATGTAAGCTGGAGCTCAACAGCTCCTCCTTTTTAATTGAGTTTGCATTATTATAAAGTGAGTGTAATTGGTGCCTATGAATGATAGTAATTACTGTGTATTCATTTTATGTTATTGGTTCTAAATGAGTGCTATCTTTTTTATAACTAAAAAAAAAAAGTGAAAATTCTATTTACATCCTAGATATGTGATACATGGTGCTTGTTGACACAAAGTTCAAATCCCGGCCGTGGCATTGAATTTTTCAGTTTGACTCTATCTATCCAAAACCTTAGCCTGTACACAACTATGTGAAGGAACAATTAATTTCTATCAATTAACTTAAATTATAACAGTTTAATGATGAAGCCTAAGATTCAGGAACTTACAATGGTAAGTCGCCACAAACAGTGTATCTTGAATACAAGAGCCCCTAGTGGTTTAGCAGGAAAGTATATGAATCAATTGGAGAATTTAATGTCATGATGGCACGTTGGCCATGGTAGCTCAATGGGTTATGCAACTGGATGGAAACCAGGAGGTACATGTTTCAATTCCAGGCTGTGGCATTGAATTTTTCAGTTTGACTCTATCTATACAAAACCTTAGCCTATATACACTAGTGTGAAGGAATGATTAATTTCTATCAATTAACTTAAATAACAGAGTTCTGAGCTTTTCATCTGGCTAGCTTTACACCCTACTTTATATCTGAGCAACCACATAAAGTAAATAGACATTTAAACTTAAAACACTTTTTATTGAATTATTCGTCCAATGATTATTTTTAGTTAAAATTCATTAAACATCTAATTTTATTTGAAATTTAATTCACTTTTAAATTAAACCATATTAACAAATGTTCTTGAAATTAAACATGGCAAATTTAATTTCATTTAGTTACAGGAAAAAAAAAAAAACAGCGGAAAAGTGTTGAACGAAGTGAATGGCTCATCAATATATGATGCAGGAAGCTGTATGATTAAAGACAAAGAAAACAGAAGCACTGTTGTGAAGAATAATCAAAATCAATTTACACAAAACAATGTACATCATGAGTCAGATGTGATAGCATCATTTCAAATAATCATACTACGTACTTCTGTAAATATACATTAGGATTACCGATAGCATCACCTAATGGGGCTGCACAAATGGAACTGGGCAGGCACTCTACTAAATCTTGTCAAGGGCAATGAAATATTTATACAGAATCGCTAACTTGGAAGATGGCAATATAATTAAAGAATGTTTTCATATTCAAAGGAGAAGTAACTGGAGAGGGTCTTGGGCACATAAAATGAATGATGTATTAAAGCAGATAGATATGGGTCATTCTTGGATAAATGCAGAGTATGGGTATAGAGACTTCTGGAAAGAAGTTAAGATTAGAAGACATTGACAGACAAGACATTTTTTCCAATACAAGTGACAAAAGCTCACTGACGTTATATAGAGAAATAAAAACAACCTGGGGGAGGGAAGGATATATAGACATTAGGGCAAGAAGGTTTTGCTTGGGCAAGAACAGGAGTGAGAAACTTGAAAGGTATAGGATAAGATAGGGAGCTAGATAAATGTCCATTATGTGAAGAGAATGCAGACTTCTATTGCATATTATAATGTAGTCAAAGATATGGAGAGAGCAGGACTGGCTTCATAAATGAGACAATTTGGGAACTGAAGAAGTAATTAGAAGAATTTTGTCAGTAAAAGGGAAAAAGAACAGGAAAAATATAGAGAATTATTTAGGGTAAGTTAAAGAGAGAACAATTAAGAGATTATGTAGATTAGGACAGTTGAAATGGCAAAGTGTGTAAAAAGGAGTAGAGTGCCTCCAATACACAAAAACCTAGGGTTAGGTGTATGGGAACCGAATTATTGGCAAGCAACATGGTAGGATTTTCAGGATTTAGGAATATACAGCATTTTCCAGTATGGACTTTATAATTGTAATCTTCATTTTGTATTTCCAGTTGATGATGTAAAAGGAAAGATGAGAAATAAATTACAAATTACATAATTACTAAGTACTTAAAATAGGTACAAAAATATTGTATCATGAAACAAGATAAAAAACAAACACAAAGAGAGATTGTGTCCTGAAACAAGAGAATGTAAAGTTAAGAAACAAAATTCAACATCAGACCGATAAAGAATCTTTTATCCTACTCATAAGAAAGAATCTTATAGCTGCAGGACAGGTGGAGTCAGACTGAAAAATTCAATGCCATAGCCAAGATTTGAACACAGATCTCCTGGTCTCCATTCAGCTGCTCTAACCATTGAGCTACCATGGCCAATGCGCCAGTATGACATTAATTCTCCAACTGACTTGCATTATCCTGGTAAACCATTTACGAATTCTCATATACACGTGAGACAACTTCTTAATGGCAACTTATAACGTGTAAGTACCTTAAGTTCCAGCTTAATAGTCCAACCACTATTAGGTCTATTAATGGAAATTAAATTGTTCTTTCACACCAGCTGATGTAGGCCAAATTTTGGACAGGTGGAGTCAGACTGAAAAATTCAATGCCGTAGCAGGGATTTGAACACACATTTTAGTATTAGTTTATTTCAATCATACAATATACACAGTCTGTGTTATTGAAGATCACGTCAGATGCAATTGTAATGGATAAGATACAAATAATTACAATGATACAATTAGTGGTACTAGACACATCAATATTAATAAATGGTAATTAATAATTATGATAAAATCAGAAGAAGAAGAAGAAGAAGAAGAAGAAGAAGAAGAAGAAGAAGAGGAAGAGGAGGAGGAGGAGGAGGAGGAGGAGGAGGAGGAGGAGGAGGAGGAGGAGGAGGAGGAGGAGGAGGAGGAGGAGGAGGAGGAGGAGGAGGAGGAGGAGGAGGAGGAGGAGGAGGAGGAGGAGGAGGAGGAGGAGGAGGAGGAGGAGGAGGAGGAGGAGGAGGAGGAGGAGGAGGAGGAGGAGGAGGAGGAGGAGGAGGAGGAGGAGGAGGAGGAGGAGGAGGAGGAGGAGGAGGAGGAGGAGGAGGAGGAGGAGGAGGAGGAGGAGGAGGAGGAGGAGGAGGAGGAGGAGGAGGAGGAGGAGGAGGAGGAGGAGGAGGAGGAGGAGGAGGAGGAGGAGGAGGAGGAAGAAGAGGAAGAAGAAGAAGAATTTAAAATGATGCACATAAAACCAGGTGTAAGTTATACAGAACATATTATTGAATACAAATAATTGTTGCGCATCACTGTTAACAAAACAGCCAGTTAACAAAGAAGAAAAGTTTGACGCGCGGTTTGACACGGGCAGATGTTGTGTCGCGTCCCAGCGAGTCGACCTTTAAATCCTTCAACCTCCTATCGGCCTTTCCCTCCAGGTCGTTTACGCGGTTTGCCAGGTCTTCGACGCTCGTCCACTTGACCCATCCGCTTGCCCAGCTCCGCGACGTCCTCCTTCGCGCCGGCCAACTGTTCCTCAAATTTGGCGGCGAGGGCCTCGTTCGCATCCTTCATTTCGTCCTTCTTCTCGGGGAGGTTATCGTTGGCCGTCTTTGTTTCTTGCACCTTCGCGGCCAGGTTGTTATTTGCCGCTTCTGTTTTCGCAGCGAGGAAGTCATTCACCGCCTTCATTTCTGTTAGTTCCGCGGCCAGGCTATTATTTGCCGCTTTCATTTCCGAGGTCAGTTCGGCCTTCATTTCCATCATCTTCTCCAAAATATTTTCCAATGCCGTGTCCATTGTCAATGTTCCACTTTCTGATAGCAATTGTGACTTTGTGGGTTTGTAGAATTAAAGGTCCAACTCGCAGAAATTCAAATCGTTCTTTCTTTCCGTAGAAATACGCTTCGTACACCTCTGACAATACGTACGCGTACGCAATCTTCCAGTCTGTCTGCACACTGTTACTGCACTCTTTACGGCTCCCTGCCAAGAACTAACTCGTCTCGAACAGAGCGCTCCTTATATCCATTCGCCATTGGTACTGGAACTTTCCCAACTCCTCACGGAGGGTTACGGTCTTCGACAATGGCGACGGACGAGTTCTGACATTTCTCGGCTTCTCTCTCTTCCCACTCCCACAACAAGGACCATTCCGTCACACGAGTAGGCGCAGCCTCGATGCCATTTGTCCCTCTCTTTTTGCCAGCTCTTTCTGCCAGCTGGTTTTGTCATATGATCGGGTGACAATATATAAAACTCCCTCAGTTATAAGACCCGCCAAGTTTGCAAGCAAGTTATAGAGAAAAAAAAAATGCATGTGAATATTGAGAGGCTGTAATTTTAAGGAAATTCGTTTTTCAGAATTTCTTTGATAGTGCACATACAGTTATGGGTAGACAGTTGGGCAAGGACAAGTTCTACCCTTTCATTTGTTCGCAAAGAGAGAAGCAGGTAGCTGACTTTCGTATACCTAATACCAGCATCTATCAAATTACTAGAGGTTACTACCTCTTTACTTCTTACCATTTTCAACAACAAAAATCAACCTGTGCCATTAAAGCTCTAGTGGGCCAAAGCCTGCCAACCCGACAGCTGTTCTTACACCTGCATAAGCAGAGGTGGGCAATCATCCAACCGATACAGGATTGAGATGTGGTCAGCATCTCGGCTCTCCCAGCCGGAAAGTTTATTTAGGTAGCCAGGGTTGCTACACAGCATAGCTCCTCACTTTCTTCCCGATGCTGGAACCTAAAATGTGCACCCCCCAGGGGTGAGATCGATCCTGGCCAAATTCCGTGGCAGGGAACCAAAGCATGTCTTAGCCCATTACACCATAGCGCAGGGCTCTTACCATTTTAGTCAAATGAAATCTTTGGTTAAAACTGCAGCAGCTTTATTGAAAATGAGTTTCTCTCGTTTTGTAATTAGGTGTTATCAATAACATGAATTTGCAAAACAATTTCACTGCAGGTTTTAAGTTAGATTTTTTGGAATTTGCTGAAAAAAATTGCGTACGAGCAGCAGATTGAGAGTATTCAATATCACAAACATGATTTGTTACTGGCAAAAATCAGAGCGATAAACTTAAAGCTGCCAAAAGAGTAACTCAAACTTTTTGTGGCCCAAAGTGTGCAATTGTAAGACTCTGCCGATTTTTGTATATAATTTGGTTAAGAGATAAAAGGGGTCTTATTTTTTAACAAATATGGCAATTGAACAAATATTTTACAGTGTGCAAGAGCTTTCTAAGTACTTCAGAAATTCATTTAAGTTGTATAAGTTAATTGATAGAAATTAGTCATTCCTTCACACTAGCCTTGTATAGGCTACGGTTTTGGATAGATAGTCAAACTGAAAAATTCAATGTCACAGCCAGGATTTGAACCACGGATCTCCTGGCTTCCATTCAGTCACTCTTATACATAGCTACCATGGCCATAGTGCCATCATGGCATTAAATTCTCCAATTGACTCATATATTTTCCTGGTAAATCACTAGGGGCTCTTGTATTCGAGATACACCATTTGTGGCAACTTACTATTTGTAAGTACTTGAGTTTAACGATGAAGCCTGGACTCATGTATCTTGAATAATGAGAGCCTCTAGTGATTTACCAGGAAAATATATGAGTCAATTGGAGAATTTAATGTCATGACAGCACGCTCATCTCTGTGGATTTTTGTTTTCCAAAGAACATCAATTTCACATTCTCAGCTCAAATGCATTATTCCAACTTAAACATGCTAAAAAGTATATTTTCCAGGCTGTCTAGTATAGCTTGTTCTCAAGACATCCTAAGATAGAACTAATTTATTAGGACTTTCTCATTCTGTACAATGCTGGAAACCATGTAAATGTTTTAGAAACTCTAAGGTAAGCATTACCAGTGCATATTATATATAAATATATAAAATATAATTGAAAAATATGTAAAGCTCTTATTATCACATTATTCTTACAAAATTCATATTATATAAACAAGCATATTATATATGTATATATAAAGCTCTATTATATAACTATATTATTATATAAATAAGCACATGCACTTATGAATAATGAACATGCACTTACAATATTCCTATGAGTAAGGACTATGATACAATGAAGCAACAAAATTATATGCATTTTCAAATTGCAACAATATAGCCAAAGGCAGATTCCCCATAAGTTAAATATAAATGTGTAAGAGAAATAAAACCAATAGTTTTTGTTCAAAACTATTAATTTAAGCTTCTATTTACTGAAATATTTAAGCTATTCATTATTTCAAAAATACATAACTATGTATGAATAGGCTGTTTTAAATTATATCATCTAATAATTATTAAACTACATGAAACTTTTGCATGACTTAAAATAAGCAAAAGGCAACAAAGCTGATTAAGAACTTTTGTGTATACCTACAAAAGATGAAATTCTATATACTGAGATCTAAAACATGGGAGAAAAAGGAGGGTGAAAACTATATGGTTGTTCATTTTCATAAAAACACATTGAATTAAACTTGTAATCTATTTTTGTTATGTAAATGAATATTAATAAGAATACTGAACATATAAAATAATTATAAATGTTAAAAAAAAAAAAAACAGCATTTCCAGCATTCTTGTTGGAAACCTTAAAGTGATTAATTTTGTGGTAGATTTATCAAGTAAATGATACCTACCGTTCTGATACCTGCAGCACCTAATCTGGTTCGTGACAGCAATGGAGCCTGTAAAAGGTTATTCTAAGGTTCACTTTTCAAATAAAAGAATGTGTGTAAAAATGTAATTGTTGATTAATTTACAGTGATTTCTGCTTAAAAGTTTATGCCTTAAGATGTTTTCTTGTTTTTTTACTGAATTCAAGTCTTATGTTGTAGCCAATACGGATACAAATTTTCCTGTAGTCTAATTCATTTCCATTAGTTTGCAAGATGTTTTGCACTCAACATATAAATGCATTTGAGCCACATGTTTGCATAATAAAATGCTAATATCTATGCAAAAAGCTAATTGTTAAAGGAATCATTTTTTTTTTTTTTTTTTGTCATTTAATAGTTTAGTGAATGATTAAGATTTACACTAATTGCATCTCTCTATAAGCTAGTAATATGCATTGAAAATAATGTTGTTTAACCAGTTGGGTAATATTGGACATGAATAAAATGGATGAAATGATCCTCAATTGAGCCTAGGTTTCATAGAGCTTATATCTGCCTGACATTCATCTTTCAAGATCATGGGTAATTGTAGAAAAAAGGTTACGAACTCGAGTCCTCTTGAATCATAGAGATGCTATTCCTGCACCACAGAGATGAGCTTAATGCCAATGGACAATGAACTGCAGATTTAAAATCTCATCATACACAATTCTGTACATTCTGTGAATTACATGTTTCTCTTCCCATTTTGGGTAACAAATGCAACAGCTCAAGTGAGCTAAGGCCTATGCTTCAGCTTCCATCCTTAAAGGGCAGCATGGGTAAAGTGTGGTAATGCAGTAGTATATGAACAACATAGACTGATATAATTGTTTCTGAAAGGGAATTTTTAAAGATGTTTAAAATGAACTTTAATTAAGTCTCTTATATCTGAATTTGTGGACTAGGAAGATTAATATACTCTGATATATGTCATGTACATATTTCAGCAATAGATTCAACATAAATTCAGAAAGTAATCAAAATCTTGCTCTGGACTTAAAAGTACAATTATTATGCTAACTAGGTTTTATTTTGTTATATTGCCTTAAGTGCATTTAATTTTATCTGAAAATACAAAAAAAAAAAAATGCTGATTAGGCTCCATTAGGTCTTTTGAATAAACAATCACGCATTTTATGCTGTGGTTCCAGAATATATTGCTATACTTATCACAATGTAGCTGCTTCATGATAAAGGCTTTACTTTTATTATCCTTTAGTTAGACCTCAAGAGAAATGTTTTTGCTTTCTCTGTCATGCACATGGTCCCTCACCTAGAAGCTGCATTACTGTGAAATTAGTGGGCATCTATGAACTTGCAGACTGTAGTGCAAGAGTGGCTATAAGGAAGATGTTAGAGAAAGATGTGGCTTACCAACGCAACATGCAACGTTAGTATAAAGTGATTTGTGTTAAGAGAATGTATGGCAAAGGACTACTGTGTCTTGTGGATACAAGGTGAGGCATGTACCCTAACTTCTCAGAAGACTGTTATGGTTCTGAGGACCATTACGAGCCCTCAGCAATATCAACCACTTCTCTTGATGACAGAAAGCACTCTTAGAGCAAACCTCTGACTTGGAACTGGATGCTATCTCTTCCAAAGTGATCTGGTTAACAGAGCCTTCTTGAGCAATTAAAAAATTAAAATTATGATTCTAAGCAGGGATATCCCAAAAGTTCATTAAAATCAACCTTCTGTGTTGTCCTCTGTGGTCTAGAGGTAACATGCTAACCTCTGGCCCTCGAGGTTACAGGTTCAAACCTGTTAGAGCACGCTGGATTTTTTCAGGCATAAAACTCCTTGGAATGGCTTCCTTTAAAAGAGAAGTAAAATTGGTAATCCCTATGTTGTGCACTTAAAAGAACTTCAAACCTGCTAAAGAGACCTCTGAACAAATGTCCACTGTAGAATGGAACACTGAGAACCAGAGCAGTTGAAGAGACTTCATAAATTTAAAAAAAAAAAAAAAAAAAAAAAAAAAAAAAAAAAAAAAAAAAAAAAAAAATTAAAAATATCAACCTGCAGTAAAATCTTCAGTAAGGGAGGAAGAGACCTAGCTCTGATTCACGAACCTTGGATTAACAAGGGCAAAATTTTAGAACTAGGTGAATGTCAAGGTGTACTAATATATTGCAGAAAGAAAAATAATAATTGGGAGTTGTACTTCAGTTTGTAATGGAATTCCATGCATACTTTTTCTATAATTTAATTCTAGTAATATCATCACATTGATATTGACCATAATGCAGCAGGAGGGAACAAAGGTCTAACAGTGAACTATGTTAACCTCCCAAATGAGGGTAATAACTCACCCACTAGGGAATCAGAGCAGCTGATTGCGTACTGCACAATATATCGTCTTAGATCATGGTGCGAACTCTCATCTAAGCTTTGGAAAGCAAAAGGTCAGTAAAAGGTTGAGTACCTTGCTAGGTAATTACTTGTAACCATCAAATGCACTATTGGAACAATTGAGCATAAAGCCACACATCAGTCATTGCTATATGTTGCCATGTTTAGGGCTCAGGTATCTTATAATGCCTTTTCTGGTAGTGGAAGACATTGCCGATTATTGTCATGAACCCATTATTTACGATAGTGCGCCGCAGAGAGATAAAGGCAAAGATGGTGGCGATCGCAGATTAACAGCTTGTCTAAGCAGATAAACATAGCACAGAGATAAAGGTCTGCGGAAATAAATAAAGAGATAAATGTCACAATGTCTAGTGACATCTTGATTGTCTTACAGAACTTTCGATTTCTTGTTTGTTCCAGAAACATCTAGTAATATGAGTCGTGGTATATATAAGGAAGCTGTGACTCACCAAGGGACAGTTGTAAAGAGTCGTAAACAGCAATTGTAACAAGAGTTGTTGTAAACAGTGGAAGTTGAGTAAGCTCTTTGTTGTGGTCAACGACCTTGGTAGATTGTAGTTGTGTGTTACGTAATTCTGCTGGTGGACAGAGTGTATCTCTATGGAAATAAAGAACATTTTGATTTTCTGCAACTTGGACTTTTAATTCTACCAACCCACAAAGTCACAATTGGTGTCAGGAGTGCGACATACCAAGATAGAAGCGGCATTGGAAAAGATTTTACAGAAAATAGAAGGAATGAAGATGGCTAACGACAAGCTCGCCGCAGAGCTGAAAGCAATGAAGACGGCTAAGGACATCACCGAAAAGATGGAAGAAATGAAGGCCGAACTGACTTCGGAAATGAAAGCGGCAAATAATAGCCTGGCCGCGGAACCAACAGAAATGAAGACGGCTAACGACAACATCACCGAGAAGATGGAAGAATGAAGGCCGAATTAACAACGAAGGCGGAAGCTACAAATAGCAACTTGAGGAGCAGTTGGCGGGCGTAAAGCAGGACGTCACGGAATTGGGCGAGCGCGTCGAATGCCTGGCAAACCGCGTTAACGACCTGGAGGGAAAGGCGACAGCAACACCAAGTCTCTGAACGCCATGGTAGAGAATATCATCGGCAGGAGGTTGAAGGACTTGAAGGCCGACGAGCCGGGACGCGACACAACATCTGCGCGCGTCAAACCTCCTAATTACGACGTCGCGACAACTTTCAAAGTCTTCCGCCGTCAATTCGACACAGTGGCCAAACACAAATGGTCACAGCTAAAAGCCAGCCTCCAGGGACGGGCCGCAGAAGTCCTGAACGCGGTCCAGACAGCGGCGGCGCCCAAGGACATCTGGGAGGCCCTGGAGAACCGCTTCGGAAACCACCGCTTAGCCGCAGCGTACCGCAGCCAGCTGAAGTCAAGGTCACAGCAGCCAGGAGAGACGCTGCAGGATTTCGCCCTGGCAATCGAGCAGCTGGCTAGTCGATCTCCCACCAGAGTTCGTATCCCGAGAAGCCGCCTACACCTTTGTTGAAGGGGTACGAGACACCGAGATTCATCAGCGCCTAATGCTCGGCAACTACAAAACTAACCACGAGGCGCTAACGGCAGCATTGAGGATGGAGGCGGCCATGGTGACGGCTACCCCGAAGTCGAGAACCAGGAGTATCCGCTACCCTGGAGACCGAAGGCCAGCCGAGGTACGCCGGCGAAGACCTAGTGGCGTGTGCTGTGGGGGTGGACAGCCGGGACATCTAGAGAGAAATTGCCGACACTAAGAAGAGCAGCCGGAAGAACGAGTAAGGCCCGGCGTGGCGAGGAGCACGTTGGCGGCGACATCATCATCCCCTCGAGTGACACTGCGCGCCGTCAGCCGACGGATGGATGACAGCATCATCACGGACGGTTGTGTGAGAGGTAAGCCGTGCCACGTGCTTGTAGAAACCGGGGCAGCCGTGACCGTTATCAGACCTGACATAGCCAGGGGTTTGCCGACGAGGAAGCCAGCCGACCATACCAGCTTATGATGGCATCAGGCGACACCTTGCCTGTGTAGAAGGTGGCTCTGCTGAAGTTGGCCTTGAAACAGAGTGCCGTGCGTCAGTGGGTGTTCGTCGCGAAGGTGGCTGAGGAGGTGATACTAGGACTGGATGCCCTCAGGAGCCACGAGGTGACGGTCGACTTCAGTAGGAAGGTCCTGCGGCTCAATGGAGAAGAGGTGATACTCCGGCAAACCGAAGAGCGCCTGGGAGTTTGCAGGGTCATCTTGAAGGAATACGTGGTTTTCCCCGCAAGAAGCGAGGTGGTGATGACGGCGCGATTGCAAGGCCAGCGAACCAGGAGCATGATGCGGGACCAGAAGACGCCTGTGCACGGACTATGTGTGGCCAGAACATTATTTCCGTGCCGAGAGGAGGTGCCAGTGAGGCCGCTCAACCTGACGGACACCGATAACGACGTCCAGGCCGGGAAGGAGCTGGGAACGTGCGAGCCCGTGGTCAGCGCGACAATTGACAAGACAAAGGAGCCGGTGCCGACGCAACACCTGGGGCCCCAGCTGGAAGGCTTACTGGAGAGGGCGGTCGACCACCTGACCGCAGAACAGCTGGAGAAAGTTTGACAACTGCTGAGACGATACCAGAGAGTCTTCAGCCAAGGCGACAGTTGAGTTGAGTTGAGTTCAGAGGTTCTACTACCATCAGTCCTGGACCCGTAGGAACAAGACCCGGGCCTCTTACAACCTGGGAGTTACCAAGCTGTCCCAAAGGGAGCCCGGCGTCCTCCATGGGGCTTGCCATAGGACAAGACCGGGGTTACTAACAAGGCCCCCCCCCATCTCGTCCAAGGACGCAAGACGGGATGGAAGTGGATACGTCACTTACGCGCGCCAACACCAAAGGTGAAGGCTACCGATTTGACCTCGGTGGGGCCACCTGGCGATCTAGCACACCAGGCTAGTACCCGGGAATATTGATGGCTTCCCTCAACCCTGTCCGGAGACGTACCCGATCACCCACGGGTATCGGGAACCACTGCCCCCTCGAGACCAACCCATTCCGAACAACTCCCAGAGGGAGGGGCTCGAATGTTCGGCCCGAGCTTCCTCTAGTAACGTCAGAGGTACCACGAGTGCTAAGGGTCCGCAGCGCCCGCACCACGGCAGCTGAAGGGGACGGATCCCTTTCCCTACGGGAAGCCAAGGCGACAGCGACTACGGCCGCACGGACTGAGTGCTCCATCACATCGACACCGGAGACGACCGACCTACTCAGAAAACACCTAGACGCGTTCCGCCGGCAAAACAAGCAGCGACACGAGACATACTAGAGGACTTCAGATCCAGGGGAGTAATTGAAGAGTCTGACAGCCCTTGGTGTTCCACTGTAGTTTTAGTGACGAAGAAGTACAGCGAGCTACGCTTCTGCGTGGACAACAGGAAGTTGAACGCTGTCACCAGGAAGGATTGCTTCCCCTTACCCCGGACACTTGACCACACTCTGGACACTCTTGCTGGTGCGCAGTGGTTCTCAACCCTGTACCTGAAATCGGGTTACTGGCAGGTAGCTCTGGACCCAAGAGACAAGGAGAAGATCGCATTCTCGATAGGCCAAGGTCTTTGGCAGTTCACAGTTATGCCCTTTGGCCTCTGAAACGCACCAGTTACCTTCCAACGCCTCATGCAGTCAGTGATGAGAGGACTGTCTTATGACACCTGCCTGTTATATCTGGACGACATCAATCATCGTCAGCAAGACTTTTGAAGACCATCTCGACAACCTGAGCAAGGTACTACAGAGACTGCAGGCAACCAACCTGAAGCTAAATGCGAAGAAGTGCCGGCTCTTCCGCAAGGAAGTCAACTACTTGGGCAACATATTCTCAGCAACCGGAGTGGCCACAGACCCGGAGAAGCCACAGGCCGTGAGAGATAGGCCTCGACCAAAGGATAAGAGAGAATTGCGCAGTTAACTTGCGCTGTGCAGTTATTACCGCCGTTTCATAAAGAAGTTCTCCAACATCGCCAAACCCCTCACCCGCCTGACTGAAGAACACCAGCTTTACGTGTGGACGGAGGACGCCGAAGGCGCTTTCCAGCACCTGAAGAAGACACTATGCAGTGCTCCTATTTTGGGATTCCCACGACCAGGTGGCGTCTTCATTGTGGACACAGATGCCAGCGACCATTGCATTGGAGGCGTCCTATCCCAAGTCCAGGACGGCCACGAACGAGTGTAAGCCTACTACAGCAAGACCCTGTCCAAGGCACAGAAAAACTACTGCGTCACCCGGCGAGAGCTATTGGCGGTATTGAAGACTTTGGAACACTTCCACAAATACCTGTACGATCAGCCATTCCACCTGAGAACTGACCACTCCGCCCTAACCTGGCTGCTTAGCTTTAGGAACCTGGAAGGCCAGACAGCACGTTGCGTACAGAGGCTGCAGGAGTACGACTTCACCTCTGAACATCGTAGAGGGAAGAGCCACGGTAACGCATACGCTTTGTCGCGAAGACCCTGTCCAGAAGAGTGCGGCCAGTGCATAAGAGTGGAGGATAAGGAGCGTGCCGCAGCTGTCATAGTGGTCACGGCAGTGTCTGCGGATGGCTGGGATAGCGCAGGCCTGAGGAGGGATCAGCTGGCGGACGCAGACTTGGGACCACTCTTGAGAGAAGTGGAGGCAGGGACATGACCGACCTGGGAGGACATCGCACCAAAGAGCGCCACATACAAGTCCTACTGGGCCCGATGGGACTCGCTGAAGATCAGAGAGGGCGTGCTGTTCCGAGTATGGGAATCACCTGATGGGAAGACGGAAAGACAACATTTGATATTTCCCCGAAGTAAGGTTCTGGAAGTCTTGGAGGAAGTGCACGCCGGTACTTTAGGAGGACACCTGGGAGAAAACCGGACGATGGACAAACTCCGACAGCGCTACTACTGGTTGAGGCTCCGAGCAGACCCTGAGAGATGGTGCCGGCAATGTCACGTGTGAGCGGAAAGTCGCGGCCCCCAGACTAGGAGCCGGGGTCGCATGTACAACGTCGGAGCGCCATTCGAAAGGATCGCCGTCGACATAGCTGGACCATTCCCCGTGTCCGACCGAGGCAACAAGTACCTGATGGTGGTCGTGGACTACTTCAAGTGGCCGGAGGTGTATGCCATCCCGAACCTGGAGGCAAAGACAATCACAGACTGCCTCGTGGAGCAAGTGTTCTGCCGATATGGGGTGCCGTTAGAGCTCCACAGCGACCAGAGTACCAATTTTGAGTCCAACCTAATGAAGGAGGCACTAGAAAGACTTGTGATTAACAAGACCCGCACAACACCTCTACATCCCCAGTCGGATGGCATGGTCGAAAGATACATCAAGACCTAAGAAGAACACCTGAGGAAGGTCGTGGCCAGCCATCAGCGAGACTGGGACGTCAAGGTGCCACTGTTCTTGCTGGCCTACTGCACGTCAACACACGACACCCCTGGGATGACGCCAGCCAGCTTAATGTTCGGCCGGGAGTTACGGCTCCCTTGTGACCTGGCTTTTGGAAGACCCCGGAAACAAAACAGCCAGCAACCGAGTATGTGGAGAACCTGGTGGACCATCTCCACGACATGCATGAGATGGCTTGTCAGAACATGCAGAAGGCGAGAGACCGCATGAAGACCCGATACGACAGGCCAGCGAACAGCCAAGGATTCCAGCAAGGTGACCTGGTCTGGTTGTACCGCCCTCCCCGGAACAAGGGACGCTTCCCGAAACTTCAACAGCCGTGGCAAGGACCGCACCGGGTGGTGAAGAGGATTAACGACGTAGTCTACCGCATCCAGATGGTGCCCCAAGGGAAGATGGTGGTACACTTGGATCGTCTAGCTTGCTATGATGGTGCTGTTCGGGATGACCAGCCTTGAGGAGGAAGCAGTGTTGCGAACCCATTATTTACGATAGTGCGCCGCAGAGAGATAAGGGACAGATGGTGCCAGTCGAAGATAAACAGCTTGTCTAAGCAGATAAACATAGCACAGAGATAAAGGTCTGCGGAAATAAATAAAGAGATAAATGTCACATTCTAGTGACCTCTTCATTGTCTTACAGAACTTTCGATTTCTTGTTTGTTCCAGAAAAATCTAGTAATATGAGTCGTGGTATATATAAGGAAGCTGCGGCTCGCCAAGGGACAGTTGTAAAGAGTCGTAAACAGCAATTGTAACAAGAGTTGTTGTAAACAGTGGAAGTTGAGTAAGCTCTTTGTTGTGGTCAACGACCTTGGTAGATTGTAGTTGTGTGTTACGTAATTCTGCTGGTGGACAGAGTGTATCTCTATGGAAATAAAGAACATTTTGAATTTCTGCAACTTGGACTTTTAATTCTATGAATCCACAAAGTCACATTATTGAAGACGGTAAATTTACTAAGTTGCATAAATTGCATTACAGCAGCCTTTGAAGTATTGTAATCACTATACTGGAGACACTGCTGGGACTCCCTGGACATTTATTTTCAATTACTTTACTGTCTATGAAAGTTACATTGCATCTTGTGTAATGCAACTTTCCTGTGCAAACAGGGAACTGAAGAGTTAGTTGCCCAATTAGGAATACTCCTCCAATCTAAAATTTCCTGAATACCAGTATTGACCTAATGAATACTCAATATTGCTCCTTAAGGTAAGATTTAGGACTCTAGATGGAAGGAATTACACCTGATATACAACATGAACAACTTATATGGTTCACATATGGGTCTTGTATAGGAACACAAATATGTGCAGATATATTTAGCATATTTCCAAAGACAAATATTTAAACAATCCTTGGAAAAAGTACTCAGTTTTCCAGGCAGATATATTTGCTATCCTGAGCTGTGCTCTAAGAGAACTACAGTAAGGTTACCATAGTAAACAAATCTTCATTTTCACAGGTACTTAAAGTGCTTTAAAGGATTCTTCTCTGACACAGAAAAATCAAAATATGTGGGAATACCTAAATGTCCTGATTGTTCTGTTATTTTGCAGAAATCTTGAAATGTACTTTGTGCCAGGACATTAGGCCATTTAAAGAAATGTATAAGCTGATCAGCTGGCTGAAGAGGGTAGTGAGCTACCCTTTAGGTCTGAAACGGTGGTTGCAATCAGTACACATACTGGTAAAATCTTATAAAAACATGGATTAGAGAAAGACACTAACTTAGGTAAGAAGTATCTTCTGGAAAAAGACAAGCCAGGAACAGGACTAAGATTTATGCAGTACTCTTTCCTTATTTCTGCTGGAATTGTACAGAACAGAAATAAGGAAAGTAGTTACATTCATTTCTGAACTTGTTCATTTCAGGAAACATCCAGCAGAAGCAGGACTCTACAAAGATGAAGCCATCTGTAGAATGTGTGAAGAGAATCAGAAAATTGTCTTACATATATTCTGTTTGATTGTTTATCCCTGGAAAGAAAGAGACATCCTTTTTATAAACAGAGAAGATAATAGGAAAGCATGTTTATTGAAATCAAAGTACTGCAAATTATTAAGAGAATACATTTTGGGAAATAATGAAAGCATCTTTCCCAATGTGGTTGCACAGTAAGCCATTTAGGCTAATGTACAAGGAGTTGTTAAAACTATAACAAAAATCTGTCTATGTATATTGACAGACCTATGTATATAGGTAGAAAAGACATTGCATTCACATGTTTCGGCGCAAATGAATAAAAAAAATTCTTTCTTTCTTACTGTCTTTCTTTCCTTGTTTAATGTAAAAATGTGAATTGTGTTTATGAAAATTAACCAAAAGTAGATAGAGTAATAAGCTTTTGTAAAAATAGTCTGTAGAACAGTGAGTAGTCAGTCATCTGAGTGCAATAGTCAATATTTTTTATAACTGTCTGTTATTAACACTTCATATAATGAAGTATCAACTCAATTCAATCAATATCATCAATTATCAATGGGAGCTATCATCATTATCATCATCATGATCAGTGTTGACCTTATTAATGGAAACTATATTACAAAATTCAGAAAGCCAGGGACTTAAGTACTTATGAATCATAAGTTGACATTGGGGTATGTAATCTCGAATTGAGGTTCTCTTGTGATCTGCAGGAAAAATAGTGAATTTAATAAAATTAGGCAAATGAGTCAACCTTGTATAAAGTATATACAAGGTTGACTCATTTGCCTAATTTTAGTAACAATGGCACTCCACTTTCTGAAATACTTCTTTTTATTCTATATAAATGAATTTAATGTTTACCAGCATGTTGCCATGGTAGCTCAGTGATAGAGCAAGCCACCAATAGAGTGGAAATTCCATGGTTCAGATCCCGGCTATCGAATTGAATTTTCAGCTATCATTCTATCTTTCATAGTTTGCCTAACATAGTTAAAATCATTATTGACCTTATTGAGCTTCTCAGTGTAATTTATGAATAGTTCTGATATCTGAATATGCAGCTGTATTTCCTAAACAGCACAGAAGAAGAATCTTAGAAAATATTGGAAGTTCAGATGCTTGTTTAATTTTTATCTTAGCAACAGGTTGTTTTAATAACAGGCTCCTAATCAGAATTACCATTCTGAGGCATTATTTAATACTTTCAACAATGATGAAAAAATATCATAGCAAATGCAAGACGTAGATGAATAACTTTAAATAGAGACAAATTTAAATAAGTGAATAGTGAGGTATTTGCAAGACAGTTTTTATGCTGAGTTTACCTATGCCTATTATAAGTCTGCTATTTGTGTTTTAACAGATATTAACTTCATTAGTATCCTTAAGGGAACAAACAGGGAGTTAGCTTATGTGGACAGACTAAACCTATGCATAACTAACAGATCAGTATGAATTACTACAATATTCCTGAAGTGCAATTTGGGGAGGGCTAGTGGGACAAGGCATTTTCTGGTCCCCTAATTTATAACTGCTATAATTTTTAAGAAACAGTTGCAAATGTATGCTTAAGTGAATGTAGAATTGAGCTAACCTTAAATTGAATTTAACTTAGAAGTTTTATGGACTCCATTCTATGTTGCCTGAGACACCCTGCATATCTGTGAGACAAGAGAAATAAAAGCTTACATTCAGAATTCTTAGAGCCATAATAAACACTAAGAATTGAACAAAAGAGGGTGGTCGAGGCTAGGCAAACCAACCTTTGAGAGGCACACATTCTATTTAAATAACTCTTTTAAAAGTTTAAATGTCAAATGTTTCAAGCACACAGTAAACGTTGTTTTGAATTGGTAAGAGCTGCAGAATTCATTTTCATAATAAACAGAATGTCTAATTTAGTAATTAATTGTTTCTGACTACCTTTAGTCTTTATAAAAATCTCAAGCCATTCTGGTTTATGGAATAAAAAGGAGATCATCTTTAATTTTATTCAGTTTATTCATGGAGAAGGGAGCCTAGCTCCCTTCTCCATGCACAATGGCTTTTCTTAAGTCATCTTAAAATTGACATATTATGCAGTATCTTACAACAGCTGGCTCATTTTAAGCAGGAATCACTGTAGCAAGTAACAAACTCTTGACATAATAATTAATAATTCAATTAATTATTCATTAAAAATATATGTATTTAATAAAATGACCACACAATTATATATGTTTGAACTTTGGTTGCATGTGACAGAAACAAATTCATTTTTGTCCATTTCTAAAGATCATTAAAAATTGCTTTTAGTGTTCTAACAAAAAATATAGTAGGGTTTATATTTTCTTCTTCAATGGAAAGTTAATTGCTGAGTAATACTATATACACTTGTACTGTCCATAAAACAGATGAGAGTAGTGTAAATATGATGTGCAGTAGAATGATCTGATTGCTGGAGTTGATCAGCAGAAAGCAAGCATTGATGTCTAGTAATATGACAACACAAGCATCACTCTGTATAAAGTATAGTATAGATTAAAATAGACTATATGATGCCACAGATCACAATAAATTGCAGAAAAATGTCTTGTATATTTAAGGGTGCTCAACTACAAGGTCCTCAGCACTCTTAAGCTCATGGTAGAGATCAAAGATAAAGGAATTACTAAAAATAATAAGTAATCCATACCCAAATTAGGCCTGAGTCTGCCAACCTGACTACCAATCCCATGCCCACATATGCGAGGCAGAGGTTGGCGATCATCCAACCAATACAGAGAGGAGATGTGGTCAGCATCTTGGCATCCCTGTTGGAATGTTTTCTTTCATTGACTATGATTTGCTACCTATTGCTGCTCCTCAAATTCCTTATGATACTGAGTGGACACCGATCCTATACTTGGGACTTAAAACCTGCACCCATACAGGTAAGATTGAGTCCAGGCACATTCCATAGCAGGGAATCAGAGTACAATATTCCAGTCCACTCGAAAGTACAGGACAGTAAGGATTATTACAAAATGAAAATGCCAGTAGTCACACATAACGTTAATATGTAGAATTAATCACGGCTAACACCAGAGGCAAATTTAAAATAAAAATTAAATAAAAAGGACACAAGGTATATTTCTTGAATATATTTCGCTAAATCCTAATGAAAGTCTACTCCTGACAAAAATTTGAAGACCTTTTTTACAGCTTTGTTATTGTCTGCCAGGATCTCTGCAAAGCAGAGCACTTACAGAGATTTCCAAAAATTTGCATGGGAAACACACTTAGCGACACATGACGGACTGAGAGAGCATTGATACAAAACAGACAAACTACAGCAGGGTCCCCTTTAAAAAATGACTGCGTGTAAAATTGCAGTGGCCAATATGCAACTGGGCCAAACTCATTTCCTTCTGACAAGATAAACAACAGGAGGTTACCCAGTTTATTGGAAGTTTCTTCACGGTTCTAAGCTTATTTTTGTGGAGAGCTGATCTCTCTTTGCACCAGCATGACAGCATTGCTCTCTACACAACAAGCCTAAAGTCTTCCAAGATATTAATACTATGCTTATCACCTTAGCTGCTGAACCTGCTGTTTCATTACCTGGAGAGCCAACATGACCAGTATCCATGAATACACCATGTTATTAACAGAAGTGTGTAAAATGTTGAGGGTGTCCTGGAAGCGCTGTTGCATTGGATGATATTTGTATAATTCTTGAAAGCTCTGAAGCGCACTAAGAGAATCACTTGAAATTAGGCAGTCACCCAATTTTCGAGGGTGAACTTACACAGTAGCTTGGCGTAGAGCTCTACAATATAAATGGAAGTGCTACTATCTATTAAAATCGAATGTACCTATACAGTTGGTTCCACAGACATAAGCACATTGGTGTTTTAAATCTGGTGTAAATTAAAATTCAATTTTCAGAACTTATTAAGAACAAAAAAAAAAAAAAGTATGAGTACCACACATAGGCATCGTAGACTTTTGGTATGTGTGTTGCTGCATGCAACAAGGAAGGTACTCTCACTCTCATCATTAGGAAACATGCTAGGCATTTGAAAAGTATGCCTCCTGGCAGATGCTTCAGGAATTGAAATTCACCAGTTTTAGTCTAAGGGAGGTGTTTCTATAACGTATGTCCACAAGGTGTTCCAAAGGATGAAATAAATACAAAGGCACAAATGTTGGGTGTGTAGGCATACATTTAAGTCCACAGCTATAATTTCCCTATAGAACGTCATGGTGGTATTGTATAGAGGTGGTCCTACAGATTCAGCATAGAGGGCTCACAACTGGACTAGTTGGAAAAGCTCTGATAGCCATATGGATGACATAATTAATGTGTTTAAACTTTACAGCAGAGATAGATGTGCTGAAGAATAAAGGATACAGCTAGCTGGGAGTACTTTTTATTTTGTTAGAGCGAAAACTGTTAGGTTTTATTCCTGAGAAATACAATAAATGGCAAAGTTGTCTACAAATAGGGGCAATGAAACTCTAGAAGGAAAATATTTCAAAATGGAATTAATAACAATAGCAAACAGTGTAACACTTAGCACCAATCACTGAAGTAACTGTTCCCCTTAAAATAAATAAAAAAAAAAAAAAAGAGCAAAAACACTGAGCCGACTCTTACTCGTGAAATGTGGTCTTTCATAAACTCCTGAAGGAACATTGGTAGGAATCCACATATATTCCAGAGGTGCAGGGTGCATAGTAACCCTTTTCACCAACACATATCATAAGTCTTCTTAATATAGAAAAGATCCCCATGATCTGGCAGTTCTTCATGAATCTAATCTGTGTCAACATTGGCATAAGATGGTCTTTTGTTGAATGGCGTCAACATGAATCCTCTATGTGTCCAAACTGATGACACTTGTAACATCTCAGCGGTTTCAGGATAAATGGCCAAACTTTGGTGGCTTCATACCCTTTCTTATTTTTTTTGGAAAGATCTACGTGATGAAAAATCAATAACAGGGTATGGGTAGATATGACCGAGCGGGATGACTCAGGCGGTTTCGTGTGTGGGCTGCATTCGGGATGCCCTGGTTCGATTCCCGTGGCCGACCTAACTGACCCATTATCATTTCACATCATCTCTCATCTGGTGGTCTCTTTCAGGGAAAAAGTGTCGGCGGCTGTCTTGGCGGTGCATGGTGGGATGATATGCTCTGATGTAAACTACTTCCTCCTCTGGAAGGTCGGTTGTCGGTCTCTGCGCCTCTGCTGGGACCATTTTGGGACCGCCAACCAGGGACCTTTGGGGCTCGGCTGCTGGACTCGATGCCATCCCGCAGTAGGGGAGCATTTACGTTGTCCTGGCCTGTCAGGGGAAGTCTCTAAGTAAACTGTAGGGATCTTGCCCTCTGTACTGTCATAGCTCCTTGGGTCGGCCGCCCTCTGTCTCCTCTCACCTCATCCTTCCTCTCGGGGGTGCCCCACTTGGAGGCATAGGCACAATGGGCCCAGCATAGTGGTCTACTACCAAATCCCCTCCATAGTGAAATCCTAAGTGAAGGAAGTGGTTCACTCAAAGCATATCATCCTGCCATGCACTGCCGAAACACCCATTGACACTTCTACCCTGAAAGAGATCAACAGATGGGAGATGATGTGAAATGATAATGGAGATGAAATGGAGGGACAGGAAATTCAGGGGATGTAATTAACCTACCCAGCATTTGCCTGGCAAACTGGGAAAACCCTAAAAAGACCTATGGGTCAGGTAGGTCAACCACAGGAATTGAACCCGGGCCTCTCCAATGCAGACCACAGATGAAACTGCCTGAGCCAACCTGCTCGGTTGTATAAGGCTAACAGAATAACAGATTCTTTTCAAGATTAGTCTGATAGATTGTTTATTAGCTCAACATGGCGGTAGTGTATTATGTTTATCATTTTACCTTTCAGAATTAAATCCAATGGAACTGATAAGGATAAATATAAATAACTGGAAAAAATATGGTATTTTAAATGAAGATGTTAATTCAATAGGCAGATGGAAAGTTTACATCCGTTTGTTTTTCCAGAAGATTGGAAAAAAGTGTTTTAAAATGTAAAAAGGGATACATTGTATTAAATATTTTGGCAGCATAAATGTATTAAGACCCAATTCTACTAATAATTAATAAGTATTAGTTTATTGTGTCATCCTGGTTCTCTTATGCTGTTTTGCTCATTAACATACTGCATGGCTATTTTTTCCTTTCCTTTCCTTTCCCCTTTTCTGTCTGTTTGCATGGGCAGTCAACATTGTTATATGTGTTTGTTGTAGTCTTCTTTGATCCAGGCTTCCAGTTTACCTTCAGCTTTAAAAACAAAAAGTTTAACTTTGACAATTGTGTGTGTGACTTCAAAAGCTAAGGATGAGATGAACAACTGTTCACTCACTGACAAATTACAGTCTGAATCTGGACAAGTTAAAGTACAAAGAAAGGTTTTAAATAGGTAAAACAATGAAGAATATTAAGTTCTCTGAAGAACAGATTTGGTTTAGTAACAAACCATAAAGGAATAACTAAAGGAAACTTACTGTGTTTTGCTAAAACAGGATGTGCTAAGCAAAGAGGCAATACTGCCTTTCTGGTATTAAAACTCCAGTCTTTGAACCATAACATTTGTCCATATGCTATGTCCAACTGCTATGTGCAAGATTTGTTGGACAATGGATTTGCAGGGAAGTTGAACAGAAATGAGAGAAGAATTCATTTAGGTATTTATTTTGAAATGCTGCCAAACAAAATAACTGAAACAAATGGAATAAACAATTAAATGAGCCCTTTGGGCATCAGTTACTTCATGAATGCAACTTTACACACAGAAGGAAATATTAAATAAAAGTGACAAGAAATAGCGATCTCTAACATTTTTTCTTGAATATGTAATTCCAAGAGAATTTTACAGCAATGTGAGAAAAATTGTTTGAGAAGTAGTCATTATAAAGTATTATCCTTTATTTCTTGTTTAACATATGGAATATGTAAGAATAATTAAATGGGTCAGTGAATCAGTCATGTACAAGGCAAATTAAATATAAGGAGGTGTTTCCTAATTCATATTCCCATCTATGTAAATGAAAGTGAAATATTTTGCCTAATATGGCAATCTTTATTATGCCCATTAAAATTCTATCACATACTTGCAAAAGCAAATGTAGATAATGTCATATATATAGCTACTTAATATTTAAATATTCAAATAGGAGTTTCTGCACATATCAATGCGGTACTGGAAAATATGTCACTATTGATAATTCAGTATTGTTGAATAATGAGTTATAGATAGTAATCAGTGAGTACAGAGTGAAAGTGATTACGAAGAACTAATGTGAAAATTGAGAAATTTTTTTAATAATGAAATTAAAATATCTTAGAGGATTCAGAAAATGTAACAAAACATGTTAAGATTTGCTATGAGGAATACACACCTACTGCTACTGCGAAGCATACATGCTTATATATTCTTGATAAAACCAAGAAATTTCATACTTTTCAGCACCAAGTAAAACTACTGGATATCTGTAATTTTTAAAGACAAAATGTACAAATGAAACCTTAGGCCCCAGCAGACATTGGAAATTTTAGAGAGAGCTGCAGTTGGCTTGGAATCTCATAAATCTTTTGCATTTAATCCACAAGTACAAACATGGAGGAATTTGCAACTCAACCATATCGCTTTCACCCTGGTGGCAATGGAGAAGTTCTCCATTACTGGCAACTAAATACAGTAATGTATTACATCCAAGCTATTATACAAAGCAGAAGCATGATAAATATGTTCTTTCTTATGAGCAGTACTTTTGTGGTAATATTAAAGAGCAAGCAAATACAGTACTGTTAAAATATATGTATATGCTGTTGATAAGTAACAGTATACTTACTACAAACCCATAATGTTTAAGAATGTCCATTTTACACATTGGGCAGGTCCTATGCTCTAATAACCAAGGATCAATGCAGAATTTATGAAACTCGTGCCTGTAACAAAATATAAATGCAATGATAGTAAAATAAAATGTTATCATTGGTATAAAATGCAGTAAATTAAACCATATGTTTCAGTAATTAAATAACTAGTTTACAAGTGATAATTATAAGACCGATCAAGTTAATCTGTTGAAGTATTATTGTTATTAATTCTAGATTATTTTCCATAAGGAAAAGAAAAAGAAAGGCGAAATACTATATTGCACATTATTTCTGTAATAATAGAATGCAAGCAGTAATGTTAACAATATGAGAAGATCTGATTAAAATTTCACCAAGTTCATAAGAAAACGACAGCATACATTGTAGTATTGATATGTTAAGATATTTCAATATTAATCTCTATATTTTTAGTTTATTTTTCTGATATAAAGGAACCAACAAAACTATATACATTTAATTATAACACAAGTACTCAATTTCTTTGGTGAGACACAAGGCGTTTAGCCAACATATCCGTGCAGTTGAATTAGTGTTAGTGTATGGAGAGTTCATAAGTTAAAAGTTAGACTTTGGTGAATGATTTTTAGTGTACATGTTCATGTGTGCCTCTATTTTCCAATAGCAACTAAAGTTGTTTCATGTCATCAGTTTGTTGGTCAACAAAATAATATGTAACATAGGGTTCACACAAGGCAGCATGCATCATTGTGTTTTCTCAAAAACATCTGAAGGACTAAGAAAGAAATTTTATACAGTATAACCAATATAACAGGATAACATTATAACATTAACAGTATAACATTATACAGGAGAAAGTATACAACGTGTGGGCAAATGTAAGCCATTGCAGAATCATTTTCCAGGAATATAATGTTGGTTCTCATGGGATACATTCTTGATCCCATGGATTGTCTCAAAGGGAGCAAGGGTCAACCAGGAGGTTGATAGTGAGAAGCAATAAATATATTAACCCACAATAACATACAATACTAAAATGCACCACCTGGAAAAGATTTAAGAGTTGCTAATTGGTGCTCAAAGGATGATACCGCTCAATATTGTTAATATCTACAAAAAATTACACCTTGACTTCATCAAGCTAAAGACCACAGCTTTCTTCGCAATTGAAAGATCATTTTAAATAAATGGAAACTATTATGTTGTTTGTTGTTTTCAAATGCTAGGCTTTGGCAATGAAGCCATTAGCTCTCTTGCTCTCCAATATTTCTGTGTAGTGGGTCCAGCAGGTACGGCTTCACAGGTTAAAAGATGTTCTTCAGTCATTTCCTCTTCATTGTTGCACAGACAATTTGGACTTGTATAAATTTCTATTCTGTGTCAGTGTTTGGCCAAATAATCATGTTTCGTAAGTAATCTAAAATTTGCTACTGCAGCTTTACGTGGGATTTCCGGAATAATTTCTGGATTTTTAATTAAAATGTTCCATTTTTTATCTTTGGCTTTGTTAGATATTGATTGGTTTTGTTTGTTTTTATATTTGTTTTTTATTAATCTTTTTATGGATGTAAAGGGTAAGTTTTTACTTTTGTTCTGAATTAAATTTGCACCTTTTTTGGCAAGAAAATCAGCTGATTCATTTCCAGCAATTCCACAATGTGCAGGTATCCAATGTAATCTAATTCTTTTCTGTAGTTTTTAAAGTTGTAGGATCATTTTGTGACATTCTTTAATTTGGATTGACCTCATTTTATATGAACTTATTGCACATAATGCTGCTTTAGAATCAGAAAGTATGACAGCATTTTTGAATTTATCTATTCTGCTGGAGTGAAATATGAATAGCCGTTACTTCTGCATCAAAATTTGTTGTGTGGTATCCTGCTGGTTGATAGAATGGGGATAGTGCACACTTAATTCCTGCTCCTGAGTTGTTGTCCAAGTTAGATCCATCTGTGTAGATATGTAACAATTCTTCAGGTGGGTATCTATTGTTCACAGTTTAGTTAGTTAGTTAGTTTTTATTCATCCTTTTGATCATATTACATGATATAGGACACGTCAAGTACTTATAACTAAAAATTATACAATATACATATATACAACACAAGTTTGGAATGCAAATTCAACTGTATGTACAGTATAATGATAATGATGATGATAATGATGATAGTAATAATAATAATAATAATAATAATAATAATAATAATAATAATAATAATAATAATAATAATAATAATAATAATAATAATAATAATAATAATCATAATCATAATCATAATCATAATAATAATAATAATAATAATAATAATAATAATAATAATAATAATAATAATAATAATAATAATAATAATAATAATAATAATAATAATAATAATAATAATAATAATAATAATAATAATAATAATAATAATAATAATAATAATAATAATAATAATAATAATAATAATAATAATAATAATAATAATAATAATAATAATAATAATAATAATAATAATAATAATAATAATAATAATAATAATAATAATAATAATAATAATAATAATAATAATAATAATAATAATAATAATAATAATAATAATAATAATAATAATAATAATAATAATAATAATAATAATAATAATAATAATAATAATAATAATAATAATAATAATAATAATAATAATAATAATAATAATAATAATAATAATAATAATAATAATAATAATAATAATAATAATAATAATAATAATAATAATAATAATAATAATAATAATAATAATAATAATAATAATAATAATAATAATAATAATAATAATAATAATAATAATAATAATAATAATAATAATAATAATAATAATAATAATAATAATAATAATAATAATATTAACAACAACAGTTCACTTGTAGTTAACATATTCAAACAATTCACCTATACTATAAAACATTAACATCATTAACATTAACAAAATCAATTGTCAAAGTAATCATAATATTCTTTTATGCTATAAAAACAATGGAGTGAAAGAAGTTTTTTGAGACAAATTCTAAATCGATGCAGTGCAGGTATTTGCTTCAGATAATTGGGTAATTTATTATAAAGCTGGAGGCCAGTATATATAATGCTAGTGCTTTTAGAACAGGTTTGGAAGTTTCAGATTTTGTAACTGTTTGTTCTAAATCTAATTGAATATTAATTGGTTCAAAAGTCAGTGGGTTTTCTTTGATTAAAATGTTTTCTTTAGAATTAGGAAGATTCAGATCTGTTTTTAATTCCCTAACTTTGTGCAGGAAACTTGTATGTGTTTTCCTCTTGATTGGTTGTAGTAATCTTTTCTCCCATTTTGTTGTTTTTGGATAGTTCCGAGTTAAGGTTTGCAGTTGATTTTGCTGCACCGGTTATTAGTCACAGGGCCTGATTTTGGCATACTTCTAGGTGATTTATGTTAGAACTGTTTGCTGTAATTGTTACCTCTGCATTATAAAGAAGTATTGGCTTGAATGTTTTGAATGTGGTATTCAGTGTCTCCCAATTACTGCCCCACTTGACTCCAGCTAATCTTTTCAAAATTGGAAATTTTATTGTTGATTTGTTTACTACTGCTTCAATATGATGTCTTCAAGATAATTTTGAATCAAAAATTGTTCCTAAATATTTTGATTCATATGTTTGTTTCAGGTTTGTTTTCTTGAACTGCAGATTTAGTTTAGGGATTTTCTTTTTTAAGCTAAATATTTGGAATGTTTTATGAGTATTTATTTTCATCATTTTGTTGTCAGTCCACTTTTCCAATAGTATCACAGCTTTTTCCATTGAAGTTTTGGATTTCTCTATTTGTGGGGAAGATGTCCACATGATCATGTCATCTGCAAAAAGAGCTGCCTTTATTTCTGTGTTTGATACAGCCACGGGAAGATCATTGATGTAGATGTCGAACAAGGTTATACTCAGTACTGCACTTTGTGGTAGGCCCATTTTTATTTGTCTGAATTTGGATGTACTGTCATTGTATTTTGTAGCACAGAAACGTTGAGAGAAAAATTGAGTGATCCAATTTAATATGTTATTTTGAATGCCTAGTTTTGAAAGTTTCTCAAGAATTTTATGCCTCCATACTGAATCGTATGCTTTTACAAAATCAATGAAAACTGATAGCGTATCTTGATTTTTGTTGAAAGATTCTTTGACATCTTGGGATAGTTGAATTGTATTTTCTTTAGTAGTTAAGTGTTGTCTGAATCCATTTTATAATAATGGGAACTATTATTATAAACTATAATTACTTGACTGAATACTCCTATGATTTTGATTATAAATATTTTATGACTTTAGTAGTATTTGTATCATTATATACATTCACTTGTGCATATTATTTTTATTATTTAATGACATTTGATGTTGACATAACCATGATCCATTTTTGTACTATTGTTAAGTTGCATTTTGGTTCTTTTCCCAGTATTTTCCCTTATTCTGAAAAATAAATATTTGGCAATTCTAAGCTCTATGGATTCTGGGCTCATTTGAGCATTATTTCACCTGTTTTATTCAATATGCATGATGTTGCATGGTGATGATGATGACGATGATGATGAGCAGGAGGAGGAGAAAGAGAAGAAGACGAAGAAGAAGGAAGAGGAGGAAGAAAAGGAGGAGGAGGAAGAGGAGTAGGAGTAGGAGGAGGAGGAGGAGTCAGCAACATCAGATTGCAAGTTCAAGCCAATGCTTCTGTCTGTAATTGTGTCTCCTCAGACTTAACTGTGAAGGATGCAGAATACAATATTGTTGTTAAACATGGCCAAGCAAATAAAGGGAATGTACAACATAATATGATGTAATGTATAGTGTAATAATTTGTATTGTATCTTCTTGACATTGTCTATTGCTATTTAGCTCAATGGCAGTAAAATTGTCAATATCATCATCGTCGTCGTCATCGTCATCATCATCGTCGTCGTCGTCGTCGTCATCATCATCATCATCATCATCATCATTATGAATGTTCTAAAGATATACATCAAATGTAGTCAGAATCCTTCATGGAGATGAGTTTTAAAATGCCAGTACCATGATTAGGACTGATTTTTCACTTCTGTGCTTAAGAATTGAAAGAATGCACTTATATCTCCAGAAATGCTAGGCAAATAAGGTCATATTACTACTTAAGGTTATCCAGGAACAGCAGAAAAGGATATTTATTCTGCAGATGTATAGAAACAACTAACAGTGAGCATTCCTATCTGGGAACTCACATTTTCTAAAAAAAAAATTCATCAATGAACTTTAATTGTCTTATTGTGTTTTAAGATGTGTGGTGTCTGCATATGTGAAAAGCAATGATAATTTTAATTTCTGAATAATGCAGGGGAAGGTGTTTAGTTTTCAGTTCTGATCACTAAGGTCATATTTATTACTATTTAGTTAAATTAGAAACTTAATTATGAAAATAAGTGTTTCTTTATCTTACCTGCAAGGCAGGATGCGAAGGACATCTGACACTTTGTATGGTTCAATGCATACTGCACAACACTCACCATCTCCTTGCATCTCCTGTAAACAGTATTATTTTGTAAGTTCACATTCTAAAGATAATATTATGATTAAACACAATATAGAAAGGAAGTATTTCCAAACAATGAAATAACATAAAACGATATTATACTTAGAAATGTACTGCAGGTAAAATACAATACCTTGTTTTGGAAAATTTTATTTTATTTTAATTAAATTAATTTATTGAATTACTTTAATTTTTATTACAGTATTGTAAAATCAATGGAAATTGGTGACAATTTAATTAAAAGAAAGAAAGAAAGACACAGATAATAGAGCATATTCAACATGCTATCTCTTGTCAGTACGTTACAAGCACAAAAGATGTTAATATATATTCAGAATATTAACTTGTTGATTTGTAAGAAGAGATTTGAAGAGATTTAGTAGTTTATAGTGTAAATATACAGGGTGAGTTGCTTAAATGTAACACTATTTGACATATCCTGAAAATTTTGCAAAGGCATACAGTATGAAACCTAGAAATTATATACATTATACACAAATAACCCCAATCTTTGCTGCTCCAAGAAAATTTATCCTTCCTGAGCAACAAACATGGCCAGAGAAGAGGTTATTCAGAGCTATATAACAAATTATATTTCTGTAAAGTTTTAGAGTTAAAATGCACATATGAACTGCTTCACTTTGTTTTACATATTTGAGTTTTTCAAATCAAGAATGGGTTGCATTTTTTAATTAACTCTAACTTATCACATAATGAATGCAATTGAAAAGCTTTATAAATATGTTTAATATAAAATCAGTTTCAGAATCATCCATATTTTAATATTCAGCAACGAAGTTTATGAAAATGTACTAACAAACATGGTTCATACCTTGAATGCACTGATATGTAGTCTATTACATGTTTCAGTATTTCACAGGTTGCTTTTTTGTTCTTTTTTTTTTTTTTTGTTTTGGTAATTTTACATTCACCAACATTAAGTCATATCAGATGGTGAATGAAATGGGTGAAATGATGCTCAAATGTGTCCATGGAGCTGAGAGTTACCCAACATTCGTTTATAAGGATAAGGGAAAACCCCAGAAAAACCTTATCCAGGTAACTCACCTTGACCGAGATTCGAACTCGGTACCTCTTAAACGTGAGGCACACATGCTACCCTCTACACTACCGAGGTGGGCTCACAGGTTACTGTTAAGACATCATAATAGCAGGCTGTGTGAAAATCCTCAGCACCTTGCCTATGCTGTTAGAAGAACTAAACCTGTTAAGCATGCCATTCACTATTCAGCCTAATAGTCTACATGAGAACAGAGTTCATGATTTTCTCTCTTAGTTTGTGCATTTTGTTGATTCATCTGCAATTTAAATAAGATATTTTAATTCTTGAGAATGTTAGTAATTTCATGATTCTACAAGCATCAGTGCATTTATTACAATGATGAATGCGCCACACCAAATTATTTTCTAAAACTCATGACTATGTTCATAGGCTGCAGATCACATAAAGGCTGATAAATCTCTTCTGTAAAATTGAATTCTTTCAATATAAAGTCTTTTTCTCATTTTTTAAACATAAAGTATAAGTGCTAAGGTACATAAAAATAAAGCAACACTGTCTTTACATTGCTTAAATAAATTATTCTTTTATTAACATGTGGATGAAAACAAAACTTTAAATTGCTGAGGATTCCTGTTTATAACTATTACTTTTTAAGGTTTGCATATTTGATATCATGTTATAAATAAGAAAGAAACAAAGTGCCAAGAGCACTAAAGATACTGACTTATTACTAAAAGCTCAGAATAAACCTCAAATAAAATTCTTAGTCATGGAGCTTAATACTCAAGCCCAGATCAAACGCTTGTGAAAGACAAACATTAACCCTGATTCCACTGTTTATTTGCTTTTGATGCAGTATAGAGCCATTATACTGAGTAATTGTTAACTGATTGTATTACAATAGGAAATACATTTTATTATCCTTTTAATAGGTATCATTTCACCAAACAACTCAACTAACTCTATAAAACAGATATTGTATTGGCTGTAAACAGTTTAAAACAGAAGTTTTCAGCACATAATTCTTAAAGTTATACCACATTCAAAGTTTAACTAGAAAAATCCATTATTATTAGCAGCTTAAGAAGTCTAAAAGTGTAATGCAAGTTGTGTAAATAGTACTAACACTGAAATTTCTGAAAACTAGTTTGTTAGACTGGAAAAAGTTAGGAAGATGTAAATAAAAACTTGAAAGAAGCGTAGGGACAGTGAAGCACAACAAATTAGTACAAAAGTGAATCGAGAGGATATTGACACATTGCTTCACTCACACTGTGTCAATATCCTCTCGATTCACTTTTGTACCAGATGTAAATAAAATTATACAATAAACTTATATAAAAGAAAGTCTATATCAGATGTAAAAAAGTAATAGATTACGTCAAAAACACTTTTTAAACCAATTCTCGAACTGCAAAAACACTTAAGCTCCACTTACTTTTTAAATTAGGACATGTTTCAAGGACACCGCGTCCCCATCCTCAGCTGATGTTCTACTGGTTCTAGAACATCAGCTGAGGATGGGGACGCGGTGTCCTTGAAACATGTCCTAATTTAAAAAGTAAGTGGAACTTAAGTGTTTTTACAGTTCGAGAATTGGTTTAAAAAGTGTTTTTGATTGATGAAGCTCCACTGTTTATAAATACTTCTATTTATAGTTTTATTAATATATTACGTATTTAAATATTACATACCCTGTCTTCACATTTTATATTTTTTGTTGGAATCTTTGACAGAGCCTTTTTAGCTGCACTGCATAGCTGCCTCTGAGGAGAAAAATATTCAAGCTGTTTTAATCAACATTTTTAATGTAAAATTATACATAGCTATGTGGCTAAATGCCCTCAACACTCATACTTTTATCATAAAGAAATATGTACAAAACAAATTAGTACTTACTGATAAACGATCTTTGGCATGTATGTAACGGAAGCGCTGAACATAGTAGAAGACAAGCCACGCCAATGAAATGATCATAAGTACAATGAAGGAAATGGAAACAAACAGCACTGATGTCCTGAAACAAAAGAGACTTTACTAAGAGAGATATATCTATGTTAAAGAAAGAAAGAAAGAAAGAAAGAAAGAAAGAAAGAAAGAAAGAAAGAAAGAAAGAAAGAAAGAAAGAAAGAAAGAAAGAAAGAAAGAAAGAAAGAAACAAAGAAAGAAAGAAAGAAAGAAAGAAAGAAAGAAAGAAGAAAGAAAGAAAGAAAGAAAGAAAGAAAGAAAGAAAGAAAGAAAGAAAGAAAGAAAGAAAGAAAGAAAGAAAGAAAGAAAGAAAGAAACAGGAGGAATAAAGGAAGAAAGGGAGAAAGGGACTGAGTCAGTGACTGGGTGGATATGTGAGTGAGTGAGTGAGCGAGTGAGTGAGAGTGAGTGAGTGAGATTTTCAACTATATTATTATTTATGGTAATTTATTTAGTCTCAATCGTATTTGTGTACATGCTTTAAAGCTTCCAACTATTTCTAAAAATATCTATTAAACAGAAATTCTTCACTGAAAAGAACAAACATTTGTTTTCCATGACGACACTTTGGGCTGCAATATGTGTGACACAAAATGACTTGATATAAGTATGGATTCCCTTTATCATTTTGGAATTGGATAATTTATATTTGTTTTATATATTGAAAACAGGAGAACTACTAATTACCCTGTATTCTATGTTTTTGTTTCTTGTATTGCTTTGTTGAAGTTACTGAGTTACTGAACTCTTTTATAATTTATCATGTTCATTCTTGAACAGCTCCTCTTTGTATAATTGAATAATAGGTCAGCAGGAAAGCCGGGCATAGCCTCATAGCTATCATGACTGGACAGACATCCAATATATAAAAGTTGTTCAGTATAATCTGAGATTAGTGCTATAAAGACTTTATTATCAAGGATTCAATAAAAATCAATTTCCTCTACTTCAGAGTATCAATTAAGTGCATCTTATCTCATTCTCTCATCCATTTTTGGAAATTATATTTTTTGATAAGTGCCTCAAAATTGCCATTAAATTCTTCACTGCATTATTCCCAGAGTCAAACCATCATCCTTTGCGATCTTTTTTGGCAGCTGGAAACAAAAAAGTCATGTGATGACAGATCTGGAAAAATTCTTCGCAGGGTGGGTGAATAACAGTAGAGATGCCTGAGGACATCATGGTAAAGCTTCCACTCACCAACCAAAATTCTCTGTTTTCATGGTGTGATTCTTTCATTATTTGGTGAAGAACATTACCATAATAGTTTGCAGTCATTGTCAGACCTCTGGGGACCTGATGTGTGAACAGCATACTATGATAATTAAAAAAATATGATTACTAATGCTTTATTTGCAGATTGCTGGACTTGCACTCCTTTCCAACCTGCTTTGTGCTTGTCTCTTTATATCTGGGTAATAGCAGTTCACCCATAACTCATCAGCACTAATATTTCTTGAGACACTATTTCTATTGGTTATGCACATAAACTCGAATCTGCTTCTGAATTGGAATTAGGACATGAGAATCCTTGTCAAGTATTATACCCTTGACATGTTTAAATGGTTCCTTAAAATTGTGTGAATGATTTGCATGGGTACATATAGCACATTTTTTTAAGTTCCCTAACAATTACACGGGAATCCATTACAAAATAATGAAAGCAGTGCTGATTTTGACTTCTGTAAGTGCAGTGGTAGAGAATCCCTCCTTTCAATTTTAAATATTTTACGTCAACAGAAACATACAACATGAGACATTGTTGAATCACCACAGGCTCTACTAAGATCTTCAAATATTTCTGTAACAAATGGGTTAAAGAATGTTGTGTAACAAAATAAAAAAAGTTTTATTCCTTGTGTTGTTCTCTCATTTCCAACATTTAAGTTTACAGGCATCTTCTTTCCTTACCAAGTTTAAAGTACTACTATTAGAAAATGGTGAGGCTGAAGCTGATGGTAACAAAGGGTACCTAGTAGTATACATATTTGCTAATAGATGGCAGATTGATCATGATTCCACAAACTTATAAAGCCAATTTCAGTCTTTAATGAAACACCATTAATACACAGATTTAAGGCAATATTTAGTGTACTAGTTATGGTACAATGTGGTCAGTCAAAATGTGTAACTGCTCTAAAACATTCAAAGGATGTAATTTAAAAAATTCTTCAGTTCTAAATGACCGCTATGCTACACCTGAGTGGGATTGGACTGGACTGGACTGCTACAGAGGGGATTTGGCATGGAGGTCCAAACTTGGTCTATTATACCTATGCCCTCTGAGGGGCATCCTCGGGAGGAAGGATGAGGCAAGAGGCCGTCCCAACGAGACACGACAATGCAGAGGGCAGTGTCCCTACAATTGACCAGTTGAAAACTCCCCGGCAGCTTAATATCCGGCATCCCACCTACCGTGGTCCTGAAACGGCCCACCAGGCCGGCCCGGATATCGAAGACCATCCTACCAGAGGAGGAAGTGCTTATCAGGAGCATATCATCCTGCCATGCAAGCCGAGACACCCACCGACACTTCTGCCATAAAAGACACCACCAGACGAGAGATGATGTGAAATAATAATAGATATGAAATGGAGGAACAGGAAATTCCTAGGATGTAATCAAGCTACCCAGCAGTCCCAGAATCCCTCGTCCCCCCTGTAAGAATACCATGGCCCCGGGAAGCGAGCCCGGACCTCCGAATGCCGGCCACAGACGAAACCGCCTAAGCCATCCCATTCGGTCATCAGAGTGGGGTTAATAAGGAATGTGTGAGTATTAAAGTAAGCTTATTTTTCATTGTAGCAAATACAACTTAGAGGCACAATGAACGCAACATCTTCTAAAGACCAGCGTATTGAACTGGACCAACAGTAACTGCAAAAATACCACTTATTCCTTTAGGAGACCCTCTTCATTACGACAGCCCTAAAGAATATCCAAGATGATTGAGATCAACAATGCTGTGCTCCAGAAGTTACCGTGTGGCGAGGTGCATTACGTAGTATTGTTGTGAAACCACAATTCTTTTATGTCAATGTCGATTAGAACAAAGTTGAACAGCCTGTATTGAAACTGCCCAGTGACGTCAATTAACAGGTGGAAAAGAGTAGGGACTCAGCAAAGTGCATATTATGGTCATTAGGTTTGTCAGAAATGAATATGCCCGCCTCGGTAGCGTGGTAGCATGTCTGTCTCACGTTCAAGAGGTCCCGAGTTCGAATCTCGGTCAGGACGAGTTACCTGGATAAGGTTTTTCCGGGGTTTTCCCTTATTCTGAATGACGATTAACTCTAAGCTCTATGGATCTCGGGCTCATTTGAGCATCATTTCACCCATTCCATTCATCGTCCGTTATAGCTTAACGTTGGAGGACGTAAATTACAAAAAAAAAAAAAAAAAAAAAAAATGAATAGGAAGTTTAGTGTGCACTGGACTGGAAAAGTCGAGCTATGATTATGCTTTACATGACCACCAGACCTCACTACTTTTGATTAATCTCTAGGGCAGTGGCGAGGGAAGCTCCAAGTAATACTTTTCATTAAAATAAGAGAGAATAATGGCTCAAAGAACTAAAGCTACTCGTTAGTACTCTCACTATTGTACATCACACGTAGGCCCTTCTTGCATTGCATGATTGGTTAGGTACACTTGCGTCCTCTCTCAAATCAGACGTTCCGCAATCCATCATCCTCAAAGAAAACCAGCCATCCTAACCCATCCCGAAAAGAAAATCCTATCTGTGGTTAAACCCTATCCTGGGTGGGCACACAGCAACAATCTTCAGGCTAACACAAGCCTACCAGTACCTGCGAGCGAGCGAATGTTTTCTAAAGCTAGCCCACCCACGTGAGTTGTTAATCTAACATGGAAAAAGTATGCAATTCACACACTTCTGTTAATAATTTAAAATTCACAAGAATTCCCTGTTTGTCACCACTATTGTTAATACCGTTGAAATATACTTTAAAGCGCCACATAAAACAAAAAATAAACTTCTCTTCACAGGCTACAGAGACATCGCGTGTCAAAATCTGGCAGTGCTTCCTAACTATCGAGGAGAGGCCATTGCTTCCGGAAAACATATGAAGTAAGATAGTGAGGTTAGGAATGCATGAACGGAGATATATTCAGTATTGAATGAGCTCGCGGAACCGGTCACTCGAGCTTAAGCAGCTGTCAAATTGTCCGCAGCACCGCGGCTGTTCACGAATAAATTTTGAAAATGCATCCAGAGCAAATAAAATATTGTTTGGCACGAAATTTTTCTTTTCTTTATCTCCTGAAATTCTTGGAGAAGCGGAGCTTCCAGCACTGCCACTGCCCTAGGGTGTATGTTAAACAGCACGTTTTTCAGATACAAAAAGAATTTCAACGTGTTTAGGAAAAAAGTCATTATCCATTTGGTTTAGAGCCCACCGGCAATTGTTTTGCATCTAACAGAAGAAAATCAGGATTAAATGATATGCTGTATTCAAGTAAATGGAAGACATTTTGAATATTTGTGCAACAGTATGGAGCAGTTCTAGGTTTGGAGGTCAAGCATATTTTTTGAGCACTGAAATTGAATGAAATATATAAACAAATAATGCAATAAAGTTGCATTTCATATTCCTTATTTTCAACTCCTACATTACAGGAACTTATTTTTCATAGTGCTATCACGCAAGAAAGTACAAGATTCCTGCTTCTGAGCTTCGGCGACTGAGTGAGAACATATTTACGAGTTATATTGCCTGTTTGAGAGCAGAAGGTGAACACTCTACCATAAGTTAAGTATTTTTGCGTTTCTTTAACGCTGCAGTTTTCCCGGGGACTCTCGCTTCTCTTTTGCAGTGGAGAAAGCTCGCGGAACGAGTTAACACGTTTTAAAGATTCAATCCTTTCTTTAACCCTCCGTGATTGCGATACATCCAGAAAGCTCCAGCCGTCTTTTTGTCTCGCACCGCTTTTAAGATTTTGACTTTGAAATGATATCCCTCTCAATTACGTCTTTGGCTAACAATGTAGGTACTGCTGATCTTTTGATAAGCCATTATAACTGGGGTTATGAGTACAGCGAATTTCAGCATTTGCATCCACTGGAGGGCGCACGTGACACAGAAGGTGAACCTATTATTTGAGGTGGTTTATTCCAAGGAAGGGATGGAAACACAAAGTGAAGAAACCATCATGAACGCAGAGTTACATGTAAAACAAGTTCACATGGCCTAGAGGAAGTGCAACAAGTATTTTTGATTGAAGCACGGTAGAATGATATGCCATGAATGTTTTGCGAGTTTGGAGAGTATAGTGTAAATTAGGAAAACAGAGAGGGGCAAAAGGAGAAAAAATAACTGGCATGTGTTGTAACAAATAAATCTTGTTTATATGCTTTATTTTGATGTATTAATTTGTTTTATTCTTTCATATTATATTTTAAATTTTGCTGTCTTTTTGTTAACACTACTCTGTCGTTCGTGTTAATTTACCAATGTGAGCTGAACCAATGCGTACATGCGGTGGCCGCCCTGTTGCCAACTGATGACGCCAAAGAGCGGACGAGGAAAGTAAAATTTGTCGTCTGACAAATTGTCACAAAGTAAACTTAGACAGCAAAGGACAGTCATGAAACATAAACTGGAACATTCTATTTAACATGCTTATTTACTGAAAATAGCGTACCTGGATTTCTGAAAAAAAAAAAAAAAAAAAAAAAAAGACTTACTGTAGAAAAGTTGTTCGCTTAAATAAAATAAATGTTCGTCGGATGTTCTTTAGAATACGTCCCTCAAGAAATATTGTCTAAGTCCAAAACATCGGGAGGCATGCAGGGGGGCGGGGGGCTGGTCATACTGTTATTGGCGTATGCATCTGTTGCTAACATTTACACCAATATCCCAAGCATGTTTTGCAGTAGTTCGAAACTTCACAGGTGCACAGCACCTGTGCCATTGTTAACAAGGAAGCAGCTAGCAGTATAAGAAAACTATTTATTTGTGAGGATAATAAGGAATATTTATGCTGATGAATAATGCAATAACACATTTATAGCTATTAGTAGCATAACAGTCGTATTTAGCACGTCGTTTAGCGTGTAAGATAACCATATACAATTGCATATCCACTTCGGCAGGTTCCGTTAGCCCTCGTGCTTGCCTCTCCAATGATGGACTTGCACAAAATTTTTTGAGGGACGTATTCCAAAGAAGAGCCGGTTCGCCAATTTCTGTGCTTGAAGTTTTGTCCTGTTTCACAATTCGCAACACAGTATGCATACTCACATTGTACGCTCTGGTCCTGAGTTCCTGGCCCTGTGAAAAGTTAATCCAGTCATGGTCTTTTTAAGATGACAATTTCTTAAAGAAACTGTACACTTCAAAAATAGCATTTCTGAACTGGGAGCAGAGCACCTTACTCTTAGTACCTGCGCCGTTGGTACCAGGCTTTGAAAGTGACATTGTTAACAGTTCACAAACGCAATGTAAACATGTGAATTTTTTGCTTATTGTCACAGTTACACAAGGCACCTTATACTCAATTTGCTTTATTCACTGGACTTGTACCAAACTTCAAAGAACAGGCGTGCGCGCTCCTGTACTGGAGTGCTCCATTTGTGTGTGTGTGTGTGTGTGTGTGTGTGTGTGTGTGTGTGTGTGTGTGTGTGTGTGTGTGTGTGTGTGTCTGTAATTTACGTCCTCCAACGTTAAGTCATATCGGACGATGAATGGAATTGATGAAATGATGCTCGAATGAGTCCAGGGTCCTTAGAGCTTAGAGTTACCCGACATTTGTCTTTCAGGATAAGGGAACCCCCCCCCCCCCCGGAAAAAACCTTATCCAAGTAACTCACCATGACCGAGATTCGAACTCGGGACCTCTTGAACGTGAGGCAGACATGCTACCACCACGCTACCGAGGCGGGCTAAGAGTGCTCCGTGGTCAGTTAATTGAATGAATAAATATATGCAGTTCCTAATGACACTTCGTAATGTCTTACTCAGTTTATTTGTATAAGGAATAACACAAGGCAAGGTTGGAAGTTGAAGCATACCAAGCATAAATACGGGAGGCAGGTGTTTATTCTCGAAGCGATAACTGGAGAACCATACGTCGTAGAAAAATGACCTTTGTACAGGCTCACTCAAAAATTCTTGCCGCATATATCAAGGCACATTACAATGTGCAGCTTCCAAATTATAATTTTGGGCGCATGAAAAAGTTTGCTTACGCTTGTGCTGTGCGTTCCGAACTAGGCAACGCTGCACGCCTATGATAGGACAGAACAGTTCGCTTACGTAGCACACAAAACAAAATGACTCAAATTAGATGCTTTCGACGTAAGAAAGTGTTTGCTACAGTGAAACAAAATACTGATATTTCAACGATTTGTGAATATAGTCTCTATTTAAATTATGCCATGTTTGTATACCGCCTGTAATGGACTTTAAACCATTTTTTGTTTCACTAAAATACTTAATAAATACGAAGATACGACTGTGTATTTATGAAGCATTTTTACACCATAAATCACATGTACGTTCAATGTTGTACATTGTGCGCAGAAATTTTAGTCTTGCAGCAACAATATCGTTTCTTTTAAGCAGAAATTTGCGACCATTATTGGTTCTCCTATATTTGAACCCAAGAGATTTCAGAATCATGTATAGAAGATACAGAATCCGTATATTCTATTTTCTCCCTCACTAAATTGGTCAGCCTTGGCATTTGGATATTCCCCGTTGTCATATAAATCATAAACTGTTCTACGTAAAACACACTTTTGAAAATCATCTAAGTTGGTAGCATGTCTTTTGCCTGCTCGATGTTTCCCTGGATATCTAAATATGGAAACCTCTCCTAATTTGGGGAATTGTTTGCCTTTTTTAAAATCAATGTTCATCGCAGAATAAACACTTGTGTGACAAGCTTGTGCCATTAATTCTCGACTCTGAGCGAAATTTGTACTTTCGAAAATGGCTTTAATTGACAACTGTTTGAAAAAGGAATACACTTGAAAAATAATATTTCTAGCCTGTTCATGTAAAAGCTTACGAGTTGTTTCGCCGCGCTAGTACTAGGCTTGCTAAGCGGTATATTTATTAACTTTGAAAAGCACGTGTGTACTCTTTAAAGATCACTTTATTGAAGGCAAGGTACAAAATGCAACTGCAGTATAGCTCGTGTGTGCTTTTCTTCACTGACAGTTAATGATTCCTTTCTTTCTATATCTCCGAAACCAGATGTGCTACAAACATGGGGTTTGGACAGCCATTCTCAGAAAAAATAGCTCTGTAACATGGTAAAAACAAAATAATTCTGAAATTAGTATCTTTAGAGCGCGCAAAGAAATTAGCCCTATGGTTCGGCAAAGCGAACCATATGCGTGTTTAAGTGTACAACGTCGCATGCACCGCATTGGCTAACAGCGATAGACCAGCCACGCCTAGCTCCGCCTTATGTTCATTCCTATTTTGTAGCTACCTTAATACCGTACACCTTATAGTATAATTAGGATTAAAAACGAAAATAAAAAATAATTGAATGAACATTTTTAAAATTAGTGAAATACATTCACAAAATCAATAAAAGTAGTTAAAAAGTAATTGGCACCTACTAGATACCGCGGGAACGACGGTGTCGAAATTAAGGCGCAACCGACGTAGGATTAATTCTGTAAGGAATTACACATATGCTTTAGAAACAGTTAATTGTAAAATTTTAAGCCATTCAGTAGCTCAAGGTCGAGGGTTGAAAACTGGCCCAGGCCGATGATTTTTTTTTTTTTTTTTTTGTGTGTGTGTGCTTGAAAGTGACAGCCAAAAGTCAATAAATTTACTGGAATGTAAAAAAGTTACTGGATGATGAAGTTGTGCCACACCATCGGCTATAGCACTAACCTGATAGTTGACAGTATCGTTAACAAGCAAGATATTTCCTTAGAAATTTAAAGCATCTATATTTCTAAATACATATAGAATAATTATGTAACTTTTATGACTTAAATATTTTATGAATGACATACATCAGCAACAAACTTCAAGCTGGATGATGAGAATTATGGTACACAATGTTACAATAAGACGTCCTCTGTGGTCTTGGGGTAGCACACGCACAGCCACCGACCCCCCCCCAACCCCCCACACACACATATACACATATCCGGATATATTGGAAAATCAGAAAGTAAGTCTATGCAATTTTATCTACATAAAAGAGTTTGGATGCAAAAACGAAGACAAATTAAGCTCATTGACCTATCTACAATTTAGCCTTCGACCGTGAAAGCTTACGACTATTCACTAATATAGGGCGTTTAGACTATGTTTAACTAAACAACCGGCATCTCATTCTTCTGATTTGGGAAAGATGGATAGGCTAAACAAGTGACAACAATGTTGGCATAGATATGTCGACGATGTGTTTGCGATAGTCCCTAGAAGACTAACCGAGGATGCTATAAAGTTGCTAAACCTACAAGAAAAATCCATAGTTTTCACCATTGAAGTAGAGCAGGATGAATGGCTACCTTTTCTAGATTTGAAAATCATTAGAACATCAACAGGATTACAATTTGGAATATACAGAAGAGCAACACATGTTGACAATTACATTAAATGCAACCCATTCAACCCAGTACAACATCAATATGCAGTAGTCCATAGTTTAGTTCACAGATTAATCAACATTCCACTAACAAAAACAGAATATGAACAGGAGTATGCTCACATACACCAGGTTGCCGAACTGAACAACTATAACACAAATTTCATCAAAAAACTGATCTATAGACACAAAAGAAACAAATACGTAAAGGACATTACTACGTTAAAAAAAACTAGAAAACCCAAACACCAGATATGGAAAATTTACATTTCATCCAAAATACTTCAAAAATTTTGAAAAGATATTTAAGAGCTTCAACATAAAATTAGCCCCTCAAAACAAACACAACATCCGCAACTTACTAAACCACCCTCTAAAAAATAGCACATCGAAAACTCAATTATCAGGCATTTACCAAATGAGTTGCCAGGATTGTGACAAGATATACATTGGTAAGACCAAAAGGAATCTAGGAACAAGAATGAAAGAACACTTCAGAAATATTAAATTCAAACAAATGGACAAGTCGGCCGTAGCACATCACTTTTGGTCTGAGAATCACAACATAAAACAAGAAATAGAACTGATCAAACAGGCAAAGAAACCTCTGGAACTACAGATTTGGGAAAAACATATTTATTACGAAAAAACAGGACCTCTTGATGAATTTTGAAATTCCCGCGGTAGATGAGGTCATCAAACTTACCAGGACGTTAGATGGCAGCACAACACCAAGCCAGATGCAGACACCGGATGCATCATCAGTCAACCACAGAGCTGACGATAGGGGAGAAGTCCCCAGAAACTAGTCTTCATAAAAAACTTGTAAGTGCAGAAAAGTATATACAGGGTTGACTCACTTGCCTAATTTTAGTAACAATGGTACTCCACTTTCTGAAATACTTCTTTTTATTCTATATAAAGTGACAACAAGTTTCCGGATGTGATACGGATAAAATAGGCTACAATAGCACAGCAAAGTATAAGTAAAAGTTCATGTTATAGCACAGGTTGGCATAAGCTAAATAAGTCATACGTATTTATTGCTATATAAATTAGAAGCTAACATCCAGAATTGTCCTGCACCGTAGCGTACTGGGCTAAGGCATCATGCGCTGGTTCCCTGCCACGGAATGCGACCCGGGTTCGATTTTAAGTACAGGGATGCGGATTTTAAATCCCGGGTATAGGACCGGTGCCCGCTGAGGATCGGGAGGAACTTGAGGAGCTTGTGATCGGTAAGCGGCCCTGGTCATGATAGCCAACTTTCCAGCTGAGGGTGTCGAGATGCTGACCACATCTCCTCCCCGTATCGGTTGGATGATCGCCCACCTCTTCGATATGTACTGTAGTGCCACGGGTTTAACTTTCTAACATCCAGAATTCCCGATATAAAGGAGATACGTTGGTACAAGCTGTCACAGATTAAACCAGCCGTATACAATCCTCCCGCTTCTGTAACGCGTATACTAGTTTATCAAATGAGACACGTTATTGTCAGAGGTTGGACCCGTAGGACCAAGGACCCGGGCCTCTTTCGACCAGGGAGTTACCAAGCTGTCCCAAAAGGGCGCCGGTGCCTCCGTAGGACTTTCCATAGGGAAAGACCTAGAGACTAACAAGGCCCCCCCCCACATCTGGTCCCGTGGACTCAAGACGGGATGGAAGTGAATACGCCACTAACGCGCGCCAACTCCAAAATGGGAAGGCTACCGATATGACCTCGGTGGGGCCGCCTGGTGATCTAGCACACCTTCTACTAGCTATGCTGGCTAGTACGCGGGAATATTAATGGCTTCCCTCAACCCCTTCCGGAGACATACCCGATCACCCACGGGTATCAGGAACTTCTGCCCCCTCGAGTCCAACCCAATCCGAACAACTCCCTATCAGGGAGGGGCTCAAATGTTCGGCCCGAAGTTCCTCTAGTAACGTCAGGGGTACCACGCGTTCCAGGGGTCCGCAGCGCCCGCACAACGGCAGCTGAAGGGGACGGATCCCCTTCCCTAGGGAGTATCAAATGAGAGGCTGGCTTTGCTTACATCGCCTTTCGATGTAAGTCAAGCAGTATACATGAAATGTATGTTATTCTCACAGCTAGCCCTGCAAGAAACTGGATATTCAATTCAATATTTAGAATTAAATTGTTCTTCAACTAGAACCAATTCCCATTGAATAAGATGGGTTAAATTTTGAATCACTGCTATATTGATAACACTCACCTTCGAATCTTCAATTATGATCTGGAACACCCGTTTCTGTAATTTCTCTGCATCTCCATTTAGTGAGATTTATAAATAAAGGGACAGTATGAAATGTTGTATTACTACGTCTTATTTCAACGAACACCTATTTCATTGACAAGTATTAAATACAGTTTCATCAAGCCGAGAGAACAATGAACTTCACATAAATTAACCTTATATGAGGAGAAAACGCTTGGCATTGTCGCTGATTGCGACAGATACGTCGCATTGCTCAAGAAAGGTCCAAGACCTTGTGCACCGAAAGTGAACGAACTGTGTCTGGTACAAGGAATCGTATTATTATGGAACTCATTTTGGGGTTATTGGAACATGGACCTCCACATAGCTCAGGTCGAGGTTAACACTTTACCTTCCTATTTGACAAGCATACCAGCGTTTATAAAACTGCTACAAAGTAGATTCCTTGGCCGATATAATGGAGCATTAAGGTATTATTATCTTTTAATGTGGCGTATGCAGACCACCTACATCTTGCAGAATCAGAGAAATGAGCCACAACGCTATTGAGAATATAGTTTAAAAAACTGGATAAAAGAATATAGGGAGTTTTCAACACCTCTAATAGTTGCATAATGAGTCAATTCCTTTGCATGCTGAACTCAAAGGTAATCTAATAGACTTTATGCTGTGTTTTTACAACACAGCTTATTATGTTATCTACTTCGTATTAATTGAGCTTGTATAAATATGTTTAAGTATTTCGTTATAGCTGCAAGGGAAAATTGAAATATAAGCGATACTCAATTCCTTAAAGAGATGAGCGCTATGGGTACCTTTGATTCCGTTCTCTTTGCATGGTCAGGAGTTAAAGAACGCTATACTGGAAATAAACATGCCCAACTGCCGATTTTCTTTCATTTTTCTTAAAGTCTACATTACGCTTTAAGCGATAGTGAAAACTATTAAAGCTAGTTGCTATGCATGTCTGAAATTTTGTTCTCTTCTGTATTTTCTGTAAATAGAATTATAAATATGGCTTTATAATTTAGCTTAAGTATTTTCCGCATAATTAGTTTATGGTGGTAAAAATATGCTCTGCATTATGCAGATATAATAGTTATTTATGCTATAAGGGAGGTAGCTATAATTTACCATCAGAGGACTTGTTTGCGCCCGAACGAAGTGAGGGCTAGCAATATTGAGTCCCAGGATGGTTTATTTTACTTATCTCCCGAATTGCATATAAGATTGTTTCCACTCATGCTTATCATGTAATTATTAATTATTTGTGGTACATAATTTCAATTTTATATTATATCTATTCATTTATATTACTTAGTGAGTCAAATTGTTCATTGACATTGTCACCACTTTTCCGGTAACGTTACGCAAATTTGAAGCAATGCGCTGTGTAGTCTCAGTTTCGAGCATGAGTTTTCTCTCACGGTCTGCGTGAGTATATATAGGAGTAAGGATGACACTGGAACCCAAGTTTAAGACTTGTTTAATGACTGCTTCTTTTTACCATCACGTAAATCGCGAAGTTACCGACCAAGGAACACGAATCTATATCACTGCCCGGAGTTACCGTATGTGAAACGCATATTATGCGATAACACTCAATTCGTGATTTACGCAGGAACAGATACGTTCCTTCTCATGTCACGTCTGCCCTCCTGGACGGCAGTCCAGCTGTGTCCCGAGAGTGCCCTCACGAAAGCTGTCTTATTCACACCAAGATTCCCTTTGTTCCTTTGTATCTTTTGTTTCGGTGATCAGCTACTAAGGAAAGGTCCGCACTTCTTGCTAAGGTTTGCCAGATGGACCGCCCGCGGAGATAGCTTCCCTACCAGTGAGCTGCTAACCCAACGAACATCCTGTTTTACATTTAACGAAAATTTCCAATGTTCATATCTAATCTATTATGATTCTTAATTTCCTGGATCCATAATTTCGGTATCAACATTCTCTTGTTTGTCGTATTGTTTGTTGCTATGGGAGAGTAGATGTTTATTTTTATATGAAGGTGTGGCGACATATTGATTTTTTTATGAATGACAGCATAGAAGTGGCTGCAAATGCAGCTTCTCAATTTTTACTTTCACAGAAGTCTAAATCAAGATATGAGAAAGCATATAAGCGATTCAAAGAATGGTGTTCTAAAATGAATATCAACATTTGTGAAAATTCGTTGTTGGCATATTTCGTTGTGTCAAATATAACCTCATGCAATAATTAACAATTTCGATACATTTTAAATAATTTAAATGATATAAAATGTAAATGAATATCGAATTTAATAATTATAATGTGTTTCCATTAATACTCTGTTTCAATTAGCTATCATGCAATTCAGGAAGTAATCTCTCACAAATGTTATTGTTTTCCAAGTTACAAAGAAATCTTTGTTGATATTTGTGTTATGTCCAGCTGTACATTTTGTGGTTATAACGTTTATTAAAATATCCCGATTATGGGAGAGATGTTCGCTCCCGAAACGTCGATTTCTAATCTTCTTTTCACCTGGCTTGCTTCCCTAGAAGATCTTGGAAAGCCAGGAAAGCTTCAGGTCTTATTTTAAATTTAGTTCTTCATAGCAGGGAGGTAGCTTACTCCCCTTGAGAGGCAATTTCTAATTACTCGTAAAGATACACAATACTACACTTACCACAGCACGAGTGGAAAAAAGTCGTTAAGATTTTAACATCATTGTCTATCCTAAACTAGAAAACACTTCGTTATGGTTTTATGTTAAATGCCTTCTCTTTTAAGTAAAAAAAAGTGCATTTATTCAATCAGTTTCTCAACAAAGAGAAAACTAATTTTCTTCGCCGCCCCCCTTCCCTCTGTCTCTACGGAAAGTGTGAAGAGACTTCTATACATCAGAAAGCACATACTGCTATGTTCAGTTGAGCCGCAGAGCATCTAAAATAAACTATTAGAATGGTGACAAAGGTGTTTTACAGTCCTATATGATTTTACACTATTCCTTATCCTTATTCTTATCCTTATACAAGCTATATGACATTTGTGACGAGCTGAACAGTCTACCAAGACTAAGTGAAGACGCTATCACCGTCAACTTCGGAGAATCCAGCATTTTTGTTTCTATTCATTGTCGCGTGGAGATTAGAAAACACATATGGTGTGCACAGCAAGCATTACAAGTGGGAAGCGATATTTAAATTATCTGTTCGTGGCTGTTTTTTAAGGGTTGGGGCAAAAATAATTATTTTTGGGTAAAAGTACAAATATAAAATATTGTCACCCAATTATCGGAAAGCCCGACCAACGACAGCTGAGAAGGGACCAGAGGCATCCGAGCCACACCCACCCATTAATCTCAGTCACTAACTGAGGGGATGATTAGGGACGTGTCACTTGTCGCTGGCCGCCTCTTCCCCCCACCCCTGCCGTCTGGAACCTTCGCGGTGATTCACTGAAACTAGAGGCTTCGAGAAAACGGCGATATTCCTATAAAAAGGGCTGCAGTGAGTGAATTGAGTCAGTTCTTGGCGAGCAGCGAAGCAGCGCCGTGCTAGTGTACGGACGAGAAGACTGTGTACGTGTATCGGAAGAGTGTGCGTAACTGTGAGCGTGCAGTGGAACTGTAACGGACGAACTGGTGAAACGTATTTGTGTGCATTACGTAACTCTGTGTAATTGGCAAGTGTTCAACTGTAAGTCGGTGGAAATAAGGAACATTTTGAGTTTATGCAATTGGACTTTTAATTTCACGAACCCACAAAGTCACAATATGTATAAAATAAAATAATTTAAATATAAATAAAATATTTGTGATACACTATGTAAAAATGGCCAAATGTTATGATTTTAGTTGTTAACAATATTCTGAAAAAATAGCGGTAGTAAGCATAAAAGCAAGTGTAAGCTATACATGTCTGCCCCCTGACTTATGTATTTGTGTTAGAGAAATGTTTGAAGTTGGCTGAGGAGGTAGTCAAAACTTTCCATTGTACACTAATGACAGAGGTTGTTAAATAACCATCAAATGAGCAACAGTATTTTCTCAGATATTTAACACTCACATTTGTTATTGACAAAAGCGCATTAGTATAAAGTTTTAATCATTAACTAGACAGAAACTATACAGTTTTAACATTTATCGCTTTAACAAACAACTTTGAAACATGTTAAAACATACAACAGCGAATCTATCGGAAACGTTTATTATAGCCCAAATTTAATCTTAACAAGGTATACATTTTCCAGTGCAATAAGTGTTTGAACATATAGGTGCTTAACAAAGGTTTAAGAGCATCTTGATACATTAACCCTTTTTAAATAGAGAATTCATGTGTCATTTTTCACAACAACTCACTTTAATATATATCAAAGCTGTTTTCTAACACTAACTCCCTTTATATTTTTAGTTTCCCCTTGTTCTGATAGATGAATGACGGATGACTCTTAAGCTCTATGGACCCGGGCATATTTCAGCATCATTTTACCCATTTCATTCATCGTCCGATATGGCTTAACTTTCAAAAGCTCCTATTTGTCTAACACGTAAAAGTTTTAAAAGTAAAATCAGGTTGTAAAATTTAATTTTAAGAACACACTAGCTTTCTTTTTTTTAGAAGGCCGCCTTTAAGTTAGGAACACATTCAAACACCTAGAATATTAGAATATGTTTCTCGCCAGGAGAGCATCAGATCATGTTTCTGCACTCAAGACCAGTCATGGACGTTTCTTAGCTGGCAATTGGTTACTCGGAGGCCGATCATGTTCCTTTGCTTTTCTGTCTGGACTTCTAGTTGGTTATGGCAGCGATGAAATTTCCTCTTTCAGCGAACTAAGTCACAATTGCGATTAACTTATGGCATAATGCATTTTCTTCGCAGATCTGAAATTTGTAATCACGTGCTTTTTACGATATCCAATGTTAATGCAATTTCTTTACGAGGCTTATTGCACCTGAGCACAGTAATATCTGTCACTTTAATGAGTGTGACACCCCCCACCCCCATTGTCACTTTGTCAATAAAAAAGCTTCCTGTTTTCTCAGTCACGACAACAGTAATTTCTATTATGGTGACATGGAGGCAGGAAGTTTTGTATCTCAACAGATGCGGCAAGAAGAATCTGAAGTACAATCTGCCGAGTGAAAATTGGTGATTGGAGCTTGTTTGGTAACGACACGTTGGTACAAAACGAGGTAACCTTGAATGAACATTCTTCATTATTTCATCGATTATTTTTCTTTTTCAAACGCTTAGAAACAACTGTAAAATGATATGGAAAGTTGTAAAGAACTTGAAAAAATGTTTTATTGTTCACACACTTTATGCAATTGTGCAGAAATATATATAAATCCGCAATATGAAACGTCTGATTTTTTTTCAATAACACATTTTTAACCAAAATTCGCAATTCGAAAACTAAATGTCTCATCACAATGTTCTCTACATAAACAGATGCCCAAGAGAGCAACTTATTGAAAAAAAAAAAAAACAATCATAGTAATATTCCTGACTAAATTACAAGACCAGGAATTTTAAAGTGAAATAAGCTAGAGTTCCTAAACTTTTGTTACCTACTTTTATTTTCATGGTTGCCTAGAGTGAATTAAAATATTCAACAGGAAATTTACAGAAAATTAAAATATTACTATTTTTAATTATTAAAATTTAATCTAAATCTTCAGATACTTCTTTTAGAAAATAAAAATAATCTGTTTGTCACATAAATGACTCTCCACTCCTGTACGAACTATTCGTTCAAACCCTTATTCCTCTATGTACTTGATGTTAATCAAGTTAAACTTTTGTAAAAATTGTTTAGTCACGTATTTTTTGTAGGTACAATGGGGATAGCAAAAGTATAGAGTAGTATAGAATTGGGCATTTCGGCACAGTGTAGATAGGATGTTGAATTCTCCTCTGTGTTAATAAATGTGTGATGTAGAACTCTCATTGATTTAGAACTCTCCTATATGAAAATCGAGGTTTAAAAGAAGGGGAGTTGTGGCGTAGTGCCGTTCTCCCCTGTGCAGTTGAGGGGTTGGGATGATGATGATTGTGTGTGTGTGTGTGTGTGTGTGTGTGTGTGTGTGTGTGTGATGTGTGTGTGATGTGTGATGGGTGGGATGGGTAACGGGGGGTTCCGGGGATGTTTGAATTAAATGTGAATGCTTGTGTGTGTGCTTGAACTCTCATGTATTCTTTTCGATGTGTGTATGTGTGTGCTTGAACTCTCACATATGAATATCGAAGAGTCTAGGGTTCGATATTTGTGATGGGGTGGGATGGGTAACGGGGGGGGGGGGGTTCCGGGGATGTTTGAATTAAATGTATTGATAGTAATTCTTCGATGTCTGTGCTTGAACTCTCATATATGAATATCTAGTGTAGGGTTTGATATTTATTACGTTTAGTGTAAGATATATGATGCAGTATCGTTATTCTTTAGATAAAAGAATATCGAGAGAATGATTAGGTATGTTTACTGGGAGAGATTTATGAAAATAAATGTAATAAGACATTCTGGTAAGGGGGTGTTCCCTATGCAGAATCTCTCCTTGAGCTATCGTATCCAAGAGCGATGTAAAGGTTAAGAAAAAAAGGTTAAATTCCATTCCCACATCGAGGTACGAGAAAATATAAAATCTATTCCACATTGAAGTATAAGAATGAATATGTAAATCTATGTGAGAGGGTCGCATGACAAAGAAATGTTCCCCTCTAAGCATGATAAAAGTGGGACATAGCAAATGTAACCATCTCTTTAAGAATGATAAAAAAATATTGAGAGAACAGTATAAGAATGCAAATGTAAATCTGTTTGAAAGGGCTTTCATGATAAAGGAGCGCACCCTCTAAGCAGGATGACCTAAAAAGAATATTCCCTCTAAGCATGATAAAAGTGGAACATAACATCGAAAATGAAATAAATGCACTAACCATCTAATTAAAAATGATTAAGATAACGAGAGAAAAGTATCTCGTCCTTAAGTATATATGAGTAATACAAAACTGATCAATCAATATGATAATATATATATATATGCAAGTAGGGATCTATAGTGTAGATATCCTAACTATTCATGGCAAGGTATCACCCTCCATATAAAAAATGGTCTAGAAAATCTCCCCTCAGTATTAGGAATACCCCACTGAACAACATCCCCTTTGGTATGTAGGTCAGAGAAAAAAAGAGTTAATCTCTCCAGACTAGTGACAGGGGTGATCAAAACAGTCTTATTGCTGTAGCGAAGTCTAATTTTGTCAAATAACGTTAGGAAAAAAAGAATATATTTTAAAAATTAAACGAATGAATCTATATATTTGTATGAATGATGAAACAAAACTATGAATGTGTTAGTATACCAAATGTAAAAAAATCAAATGTTCAGAAAAATATATTTTGTACAAGTATGTGTGTGTGTAAAGAAATGTGTAACTATATCACCCTCCCCTCCAAGATGTAGGGAACGAATCACAGTTAGTGTGCGCACGCAACATGGTGTTTGGGAAGGAGAGATACGGTTGGAGGGGGGTGTAAAAAAATGATGAACCTATATAAAGTTTAAACTATGATAATAAAGTTACTAGTAATAAGTTTTAACTCATAACGTAGTCACAACTACTTTAAACATATAGCATAATATGTAAACAGTAACACCTCTCCCGGACGGAGGGGAGGGAGGGCGTGGAGCGATTGTTAATAAATACTGCAGTACGGACGAGTGAGGAGTCAGTCGATTCTCTGGAAATATGGATCCTACAGGTAAGATAGAAAAGTTGTATACTGTAATTCATTTTTTATCTCTGTTTACGAAGAATGTTGAAGTAATACTGATTCGTGTATGCTTATATGTTTGTTTCAGATCATGAGATGGTACAGCTAAATCAACTAGCTGAAGGTGGAACACATCTTCCCACAAAGAAACTACGAGAATTAGAGCAGTCCGTTCAACACATCATTCGATCCGTCAAAACCGTGAAGACCAGATATGGTGAACGGGTCGTCGTCGAAACATCAGAATTCCAAGTCTTCCTCCCGGAGAGATTCAAACACATGACCGCAGCGCAGAAAGATTTACTAAATCGTGGTGACTGCATACTCCAATACCATGGCGAGGAAACACTAGAAAGTGGTTTCAAACGACATAAATTGTCTTTTTTAAGCAGCCCGTAATGTCGTCAAAAGGTGAGTATAATTAATGAACAAAATTTCATAAAAAAAAAGTGAAAATGTAGTTACTTGCATGTAAATGTGAAATCGTACATGTTGTATTAGAACTTAAAGCGCACGTCATGTAGTATTAGTAATTGAATGTAGTTACTTGCATGTAAATGTGAAATCGTACATGTTGTATTAGAACTTAAAGTGTTAATTATCGCATGTCATGTAGTATTAGTAATTGAGAGTGAACGTTGTAGGGTTAATTTTCAAGTGTAATAATTACGTACATGTGATTATCGTAGTTCAGTTACGTTATTTCACATGCATGTTAGTTATGTATTGTTTGTTACACGTAAAAGTAACGTTGTAGGTCAAAAAAAGAACGTTAATTTATATGTGTAAAACGTACATGTGAATATCGTAGTTCAGTTACGGTATTTTACATGTATACGGTTTACGTTGTGTGTTTTTATCATTTATGTAAGGGAGAGAGCATTACGTAAAACAGTTACATACTATCTGAATATTGTAGTTACGTGATGATAGCAATAATTGAAACCGCTGTGTAAAATACATAATCATTATGTAACTATTTTCATATGTAAAAGTTACATGCATGTTACGTTCTACGTAAAGTATAGAGTTTACGTAAAATTGGGATTCATACATGTAAAAGTTATTAACATGTATGTTATTTCTGTTACCACCTTACATACATGTAAATCAATGTTCCCGTATGTAAAGTTAATCGAATGTTGTAATTGCTTCTTTTTTCAGAAACGGCGACAAGATGCTCCGATACTGCCACTGGACAACCCTCGATTCAGCAAGATGAAACCTGTTCGAACGTGACCCATGCTGAGCAATTACGATGTATTCAGAGTGAGTCCGCTTTCAAAAATCGTTTAGCCACCTATGAAATTTACAACTGTGTTAATATACTTGACCCCGTCATATTCTTAGCAGAATGCAAACCTTTAATTTTGAATGAAATTGATAAGGGCTTAAACACGTATAAATCAGGTCTTAAGATAGGATCCTGTTTATCCTGTCAATATGTCATAATATCACAAGAGAGCGATAATATTCATACATTTAACTTTAACAGTAAACTTGAGGTGATATTGCAATCTACAGATAAATCTATATGGTATGAAGAGAAGATTGTACAACCTATACTAGATCATATGGATAATTTTGAATCGCGTACCAGTTCAAAAGCTTTATACAGTATTGAGAAATTAACAATATATGTGACACAATACGATTCATTGAATGCAGGGATGTATACTGAACTACCCGACTTTATAAAATCGAAGAGAGCTGTTATTAACATTCGTAATACTGATAAATATTGCTTTGCATACTGTCTGTTAGCATCCAAATATCCAGTAGAACGTAACAAGAATCGACCCACGTCCTATAAAAGATATGATTTTCGTAATGAATTTAACTTTGAGAATATAACATTCCCCGTATCATTGAAAGATGTAGAAAAATTCGAGAATCAAAATTCAAATATTTCAATAACGATATACGGTGTTGAAAATAAATCGATTATTCTCTTATATCAACCAAGAGAGATAAAAGCACATCATGTTAATCTTTTAATGTATAAAAGACATTATTGTCTGATAACAGACTTATCACGTTTGCTAGGAAAGCAGTTAACCAAACATCATGGGCGAAAATGGTTATGTAACAATTGTAACTTGTATTTCACATCAGAATCACGTTTAAATAGCCATAAAAAGAGGTGTATGATGAATCAAATTATCAGAATGCCCGAGGCTGGTAAAACTGATCTCGTTGAATTTAACGCATATTCGAAATGTCTAAAAGTTCCATTCGTGGTTTATGCAGACATAGAATGTATCTTACGTAAGGTAGATTCGTGTCAAGATGTATCGAGTAAAAGCTGGACACGTAGCATTCATAAACATGAAGCGTATGCAATTGCATTACATTTGGTCTGTAGTTATGATAAAAATTTAACACGTTTCAAATCATTTGAAGGTCCATATGCAATTGAAAATTTTCTTAAAGAATTAACGTTAATTGCAAATCAGGTCATTAATATATATGCTAATAAAATTGAAATAAGTATGAGAGATGTGGATGAGCTAGAATATCAAAATGCAACACGATGTCACATATGCAAACGTGAATTTCTTAACTCGTGTATAAAGGTTCGTGATCATTGTCATTTGACTGGAAGTTACGTTGGCCCAGCTCATAAGCACTGCAATTTAAATAGGAAAATGCCAGGATTCATACCAATATTCTTTCATTGCTTGTCAAAATACGATGCTCATTTCATAGTAAAGAAACTAGGTTACGATACGGAACCTATCAACTGTATTGCACAAACTTCTGAAAATTACTTATCCTTTAGCAAAAGATATACAAATTCGAATGGAATGAGTATATATCTAAGATTTCTGGATAGCTATCGTTTTTTGGATTCAAAACTTAGTAACCTTTCGGATATGTTAGAATCAGATGATTTTCATTATACCAATTATACGTACACGAATCCTTTGCATAGACAACTGATGAAACGCAAAGGTGTCTTCCCGTACACGTATGTGGATTCTATAGAAAAATTATACGAGAATAGTCTACCATCCAAACATCAGTTTGATCATGTAAGCGATGAGGATTATAGTCATGCTAGAACGGTATGGAATGAATTCAATGTTAAAAATCTGGGTGAATATTTAAATATATATCTTAAGTGCGATACATTAATACTAACGGACGTGTTTGAACGCTTCCGTGAATTAAGTATCGGTTTGTACGGACTCGACCCGTGTCAGTATTACACACTTCCCGGGTTAGCCTATGATGCAATGTTAAGAACGACTGGTGTACAGATTTCATTATTAACAGATAAGACTATGCTAGATTTCTTCGAAAAAGGAATACGAGGTGGAATTTGCACTGTGTCCAAACGGTATGCAAAGGCGAATAACAGATACATGACTAGCTACGATAACACTCAACCAACTAATTATTTAATGTACGTTGACTGCAATTCTTTATATAGTTATACAATGGAAAATAATAGCTTACCATACACTGATATAAGGTGGCTAACTGATGCTGAAATTAAATCAATAGATTTTATGTCTATTACAAGTGATTCTGACGTGGGATATGTGTTGGAAGTAGACTTTAAATATCCACAGGAACTTCATGATATACAAAATGATTTGCCATTATGCCCTTTGAATGAAATCGCGCCAGGTGATAAGTATACAAAATTGCTAACAACATTGAATGATAAAAATAAATACGTATTACATTATCTCAATTTTCAACAATGTGTTAAACTTGGTTTGATTCCATCGCGTATACATAGAGTAATAGGTTATAAACAATCTAACTGGATAAATCCTTACATTGAACTCAACGTTCGTAAACGTATTGAAGATAAGACGAAATTTGGTCAAAATCTATGGAAGTTAATGAATAATTGTGTTTATGGAAAATTTATAGAGAATGTAAAACGTTATAATTCATTTCATTTAGCTACCAGCTGGAAACGAGCGCGTAAATTGTTAGCTCGACAAACGTGTATAAGGTACGTGATTTTTGATGAAAATTTAATAGGTATAGAATTGGTCAGAGATGAAATATTGATGAATAAGCCAATATACATAGGACAAGCAATCCTGGATCTATCCAAACATAAAATGTATGATTTTTATTATGAAATTCTGAAGAAAAAATTGAAAGATGTAACTTTAATCTATACGGACACGGATGCTTTTCTCTTCGAATCTAGCTGCGATATATATGAATTTATTAAAGCCAATATACATTTATTCGATACATCTAATTATCCAATTGATAATGTGTATGGTATTCCGTTAGCAAATAAGAAAATTTCAGGATTATTCAAGGATGAGCTAGCCGGTAGAGTGATGATTGAATATGTAGGTCTGAAATCCAAATTATACTGTTATCGATATGATACTGAAGTGATTAAAAAATCAAAAGGTGTAACAAAAGATTCGATGAGATTCATAACCTTTGAACAATATCTCTCATGTATTACACATCCTGACACGATACATCGAAGCATGCAGACATGTTTCAGAAGTTATAAACACGATGTTCATACCATTGAATCTAATAAGATAGCTTTAAGTGGTATCGATACAAAACGATACATTCCCAATAATTCATTTTCAACATTAGCATGGGGACATTATGCTATAGAAAATTGTCAAGTGTAATTTTCATTTTTCTTTTCTCAATAAAGCATAGATTCAACTGAGTTAAAAGGTATTACTAGGCCACGATAATAACATATTACTGTATTTCAAAAAATAAAATAATTGAGTTTCAAGTATAATTGTAAAGTGTGTTGCAACTGAGTTAAAAGGTATTACTAGGCACATGATAATAACATATTTACTTCATTTGAAAGATAACGTATTGCTTTTTTTTTGTTTATGTTAGGGGTGAAGGAATATAGTTTCCTATTCATGTCGTTTTGAAAATGTTAGATAGCAGAAATCAATGAAATGTTAATTCAACTATAATCATGTATGATTTTTTTTTTATTAAAATATATTTACTAATTATATCAAAATGTTATTATCATGTCTCCGTTAAGGGGTGAGGGGAGATTTTATATATATATATATCAATGTGAACTAGCATGTACAAAGGCTCTTATTTCAGCTATACTCATGTATGATGTTTGTTTAACGTATATTACTAATTACTTAAAATTGTAATTATCATGTTTACGTTAAGGGTAGGTGAATTTATATATACTCAATGTGAACTAGCATGTACGTTATGTTAAAATCTCTACAATTAAATGTTAATTCAACTATAATCATGTATGATTTTTTAAAAAAGTATAAAATGTTATTATCATGTTTAAGTTAAGGAGATGTGAATTTATATATTATCGATGTGACTAGCAGTTACAGAAGATGTCAGGAATCAATGTGAACAAACAAAAATAAAACACAATATATCATTAAAATTATATTTCTTTATTGAGTTGTGTGTTTTTTATTTATACAATGTCCACCTCATTAATCCATTCACGGGTAGGAAATCCTAACCATTTCACCAGAATCCTATCACCACGACGTCTGATGATCCTTTCAACTAAATACGTGTCTGGATATTGAGTTTTCTGTAATTCATAACCGTAGAATGCTCCTTCAATCAGTTTACCCTCCAGATCCTCGATGAGATAGGTCAATGGATGTGTCCTTTGCACTGTACGTATCCTAAAGACTTCAACACTCCAATTTGGTAGATAACCTTTCTCCATAACACCTTTATGCTTAGAAATCCTCACGTAGTCACCAACACGATGAAGTCTAGATCTTCGCTTCTCACGCAGACTTCTATCATATTTGTACACGCTGAGGAGGAGAGAATTATCACGAACTTCTACAGGCTTCATACGAATCGTTCGATGGTAAGTATTATTGTATGTATGAATAATTCTAGGTAGTATGTTTACCCATTGATATGAGCCTTGAACAATAAATTCCTTATGCAAATTCAGTTTGATCGTTCTTATTAAACGTTCCACTGCAGCAGCCTTAACGTGAGTGAATGTACTGTAATGATTAATATTATTACGATTCATTAGTTCGCGGAAATGTTTATTGTAAAACTCCCTTCCTTTATCAGATTGAACATTCTTCGGAAACGATTCCATTTCATTCAATATCTCCTCCATAGCAGTCGAAACGTTAATACCACTTTTATCACGTAATGGTCGTGCATAAGCCATCTTGGAATAAAAATTGCATGCAAGAAGAATATACTTATAATTCCTATTGTCTCTTGCATAATTAGACATGTCCATAAGATCTATTTGTACTAAATCGTTCATTCCTTTGCTTATGATCTTACGACGTAAAAATCGTCTTCTAGCTGGTGCATGTAACTCGGTTGCAATGCGACGTTTTATCATGCTATAATTTTTGATGTTTTAAGTTCTGTAATAATTTCTTCTATCTCGGGTGAGTGATTCAAATTACCTGCATCCCTCGACGCAACTAATAATCTTAATCTGTTTATTATTTCATTCGGATCGTTCCAGTAGATGTAATCTAATTTTCTCTGCGGTACATGTTCTTTCCAACGTAAACCAAATCCAGTTCGATTACTAACAAGGTCACGAATGATATGACGATACTTGAACCTTCGATTTGCTCTTAAACGTCCATCTCTTGAGTAGCCGTGTCTGTAAACTTGAGTATTTTGTAAGATTTGCGAATACACGTCTAAATCATCATCTGTGTACGATGTCTTGCGAGGTAAACGTTTAAATAATAATTCATATAAGCCTGCTGTGGGTTCATACGTTTCTGTTCCTATCTGAACACCATCAGATTTAAACACAACTGTCTTGTTACCCAATTTATACTCATTATCCTCGTAACGTATGCCGTAAGTATTATCCATGTCACTCGAACTGGCAGTTCGAACCTTGTGTAGATACTTTGACACGAGATCAGATCCGTTAGCATCATCTGTAGTTTCGTCGTCGTCGTCGTTGTTGTCTTGGTGTGCTTTCGCTATTACTTTCAATGGTTCGGTTACAGGTTGAAGAACTTCAGACATGACTCGTTGCGTTTCGAATTTCATTCCTTTGAGAGAACGTAACTTTTCTCTTATTGCCCTACTGTGACGGGCAATGGATTCCTTAAGTCTTATAGCTTCAGCATCCATATCGAAATGAATGTATAATTAATCAGCTACTGCTAATTTATATGAAACTATCAGTTCTATACTTAATATATGACCATCTTTAGCACGTCCGACTGGTGCTGTAAACGATAGAATATCGCCAGTTTCAACTCTTACAGGATATCTTTCAACTAATCTTCCGTTTATTGCAAACAATGTATCATTTACAGTATGCGGATGTACCGATGATACGATGGAACACGAGAGTACACTTCCATTTCCAGGAACTTTATAGTATTCGAGTCCCGATGTTAACGTATACCTTAAAGAGGGACCTCGAAACGGACGTGTTTGCAATGAAATTATGAGTTGTGCTTTCAATTGTTGTAACATAGTGTTTACAACATTTCTCATTCGTGTTTTCATAGTATGAATATCATTATTTATAGTGATTAGTTTATTATCAAGTTCCGTTTGTCGTGCGGTTAGTTCTTTCACTTCTTTGTCTACAGCTGTAGTAATAGTCTCGCTAGCGGAGGTGATTGTTCTAGTTAACTGACTTTGTAATTCATTCTGTTTCCGTGTAATAGTATCGGCAATGTTTGTTATAGTCTCAGTTAAACCCGTTTGCAATTCATTGTGTTTCTGTATAAAGAAATGATTAACATAACTCATGGTGACTGCATCACTATCTTCTATCGGCTCGGCTAAATCCTTCAATCTCTTCATTCGAAATGATAGAGTTTCATTAGAATCGTGAATTGGAATCCTATCATCTACATATTTTTTATTAGGAACGTCGTGTTCGTGAAGGGGGTCCAACAGCGTTTTCATTCTTATACCATCTATAATGACATTATTTTCGGAATCACGTTTAAATGCATATTTACTTAAGTACTCCATTAAATTGTTGTATTGGATGTCGAGCGATTTTTGTATGTGATCCCTAAGCATAGCTTCAAACTCGCCCATACGCTGATACGAGGTCTGCTCGCTGAAGATCTGCATTCGATTCTCGACGTCAGCCGTATGCGTATCCACATAACGTTTAGTCGATGCATCGTCACCTTCTTCAGGGTCGTGAATATTGCACAACCGCTTTCCCTTGAATCGATAGTTTCCCGATCCATCTCTAGTTATGATATATCGATTGAACACACCCCTAGAGGGTATGATTCTTCGGGATCCGAACCTGTCGATACTCATTGCTTAAGTGATGGATTATTCTATTTATTCATTCTGATAAAGCGATCAAAACCGTGACGGTAGCGTCCCTCGTTCAGTGGATATTCTGGTACTATAACAACAAAGGATCGTTCGTCACTCTCCCATATATGTTTACACATATCCTTAAATTCATCATAGGACATATCGGTATTTACATAATCTTCGTATATATGTTTTAAATTGAGATTATCCTGTCTAAAGAATATAATCATATTTGCATTATCTCTAATTAAATGTTTAGGTACTTTAGCATATGATTGTGCTAAATATATAGCATCGACATTACGATGTCTACCCATACTGTAATATGAAGCTATCTTACCCTGTTTTTCATTTATCACATCATCAAATACGAATATCGAATTTTCTCTAGCATCCGACGTTTGAATCACTTTATCACCATCATCGAACGTAAATACACCTATATCGGGTATAGTTTTCAGTAACCTGAGTAAATATCGATATTTAGGTTGTTGCAACGATTTCGAGTATATGTAGAGGTTTTCGAATCTCAGACCATTCTCGTGAATAAGCAGGTTGAGTAAAACGTTCGTTTTTCCAGCATTTGAACTGCCCAGTATGAGCGCTCTAACGTTACTCGGAAACAACGTACCGTGTCGTCCTTTGCGAATGTCGTCCTCGAAATCTAACACCTGTATGGGTAGTGTACACTTTTGCTTTACTATCTCCATATCGCGACTAATACTTATAAAGCATAAGTTTTGTCTTTTATCTCGTTCGTGATAAGGGCAATCTATGTCTTTACTGGATTTAGCCAATCGTCATAGGAATCGTATACTTATAAAGCGCACGTTTTGCCTTTTTTATTTCATAGTGTGACATGCGCTCTACACGTGCACGCAAAGGTTCGGGAATTCTTAATTCCTTGATTAATTCATTACCATTTGAGGCACATTTACCGGGTTATCGTTTCTGCGGTCCCGGAACGAAACTACATAAACGCTTGCAGAGAGGTGACTTACCGGTGAACGGGTTAGATTCAGCGTGTCTCGATCACGATCGGGCTTACGCAGAGAGTACTGATACAGATTCTCGTCGTCTAGCCGATAAGGTGTTGGTAGAGAAAGCTTGGAGACGTGTAAAGTCTGCCGACGCTTCTTTGGGCGAACGACTTGCAGCTCGACTTGTGACTACACTTATGAAGGGTAAATTGGCAGCGGGCGCTGGCATGCGTAAACGTCGCAACAAGAGAGGTGGTTTCTTACCTTTGCTACCACTTTTAGCAGCTCTAGGTGCAGCAGGTGGTCTAGCTGGAGGTGCTGCTCAGATTGCTACGGCTGTCAATAAGAAACGTTCGGATGCAAAACAACTTGCAGAATTAACACGTCACAACGAGCGCATGGAATCTTTGGCTCAGGGCAAAGGTCTTCGCCGTAAGAGACATCGTAAGGGTAGAGGATTGTATCTTCGATCAAAAAACTCGGGGCGAGGCCTATATTTATCCCGGAAAAAGCCCTGAGTGCTAACGAGATCGATTCGTATGCACGACGTCTACACATTCCACATTTTAGAGGTGTCTACATGATCGATAAACTACCTCCACGTCCTCGATACTATGAGAGAATAGTAGTGAATCTGGATACATCAAATAACCCTGGTACACATTGGATTGCTGTACGTAAGGATGGTGACGTTGCCTACTACTTTGACAGTTTCGGCGATCTGAGACCTCCGGAAGAGATAGAAACGTACCTTTCGGGTGTCAAGCTCCTATATAATACGACGAGATTTCAAGAATTCGATTCTGTGATTTGCGGTCACTTGTGCCTTCAGTTTCTCCTCGATGAGTTACACGATCACCGTGAGTGGTAGTGATACCAGCTTCTCTACATTTCTAAATCCACCATTACATCTGGATCCTAACGGACATTACGAGATAGCTCTATTGAATTTTGAGACTTTTTACTCGATTCCGAATGTGGACGAGAGTAATAATCTATTCCATTACGTTCGCGATGGAAAAGTCGAACGTATAGTAATTCCACCGGGTACTTATGAATTGGATGATATCGCCAGATTGATCAAGGATGCTCTCGACATCGGTGACGACTTTATTCTACGTGCTAATAATAACACCATGAAATCAGAAATTCAATCTCCCTATATTATCGACTTTAGTCGTGAGAGATCTATTGCTTCTCTTCTCGGTTTCACCTCTAAACAGAGGGTACCGGCAAACGTGCTGACCGAGTCTAATGATTTGGTTAACATATTCAAGGTCAGCATCATACGTATCGAGTGTAGTCTTGCAACGGGATCTTTCATCAATGGTAAAAGTGGTCATTCTCTGTATGAATTTTTCCCATCGGTACCTCCAGGTTATCATATCTCGCAGGAACCATCAAGTCCTATATATTTACCAATCATCGATACGAATCTCATTGATCATCTCGACATTAGAGTGGTAGACCAGAACGGCGATAAGTTAGATTTCAGGAACGAAACCATCACTGTACGATTGCACATACGTCGTAATGGGTATAAGTTTTAAGAGACGATGCTATATTAAAAAACATCTCTCGAGATTGACCTCTACTCGATCATCGACCCGCAAGCTAATCACATCGTCTAATCGAAAATTTCTCGCTAACTTAGGCTTCAAGGTTCTATGATGGATGTGTTGGACGTGACCGGGATTCCGACCTTTGATGATAAGATCAGTAAGGAGGAAGAACACGTATTCCTACCGTACAATACGTCAGCTCTCGATGTGAACGATGAAATTAGAATTCCATGTCAAGCTGAAGATTTGTACACGCTTCCTAGTAGAAGTTATCTCTACATTGAGGGGACTCTCACTAAACCCGACGGCAGCGTTGCCACATCGAAATTGAGTAACAATGCTATGGCATTCCTATTCGATGAGATTCGTCTGGATATGAATGGAACGACTATTGATAGAACTAGGAATCCGGGCATTTCATCAACGATGCGTAACTATGCAGCACTGAATGAACTGGAATCGAATCGTTTACTAAATGCTGGATGGATCTATCCAGGAGGTGTGGTAGACATCGTGAATACATCGAATGGTATCTTCAATGCTATCGTTCCTCTTTCGATGTTGCTGGGTTTCGCCGACGATCACAAGGAGGTCATACTTAATAGCAAGTTTGAACTTATTCTCATTAGATCTAAGGATTCTAATAATTGTATCATTGGAAACGATCCTACAACCATACAACTAACTAGACTCGAATGGAGGATGCCTGTACTTCGACTTTCAGATTCTGAACGAGTTGATAAACTTAAACTCGTCAAATCGGATAAACCTCTACACGTCGCATTTCGAACCTTGGACCTTCACACTCAACCTGCTGTACCTCAAACTAAAGCGTTCACATGGAACATTGCAACCACGACTAAACTTGAAAAACCACGTTTCGTCATAGTCGGTGCACAAGTGGATAGATTGAATCATCTCGCTAAGGATGCCTCTCTATTTGATAATTGTAATATCACCAATCTGAAACTTTATCTCAACAGTGAATCTTACCCCTATCACGATATGAATTTGGATTTCGCCAATTCGAAATTTGCATCTCTGTATGATCAATATTCCAAATTTCAATCATCCTACTATGGAAAGGAGAATTACCCTCTTTTGAAAAGGAACGACTTTCTGAAATATGCACCGCTATTCGTCATCGATTGCTCTCATCAACCTGAGGATACTGTGACGGGGGCAGTGAATGTCAGATTGGAAGTTCAAGCATCGTCAAATTTTCCTGCACAAACTTCATTATTCTGTTTAATTATTCATGATAAATTATTCACTTATAAACCACTAACTCATGTTGTACAATCTATCATATAGGTGTAATAAATAAAAACATTACAAATTCAAATTATCTTTTTATTGACTTTAACATACATCTCCAATATCCTCTTCCTTGCACTCCTGCTTTTTGCATCATATGAACATAATGATTTATGAATATCATACAACTGATATAAATTTCTTTCAATATATGGAATTAGTCTTTTAAGTCCATTGAATGCAGTACTATTCAGATTTATACTGCCCACATTTAAACATGTATTCACAAACGTTATTTCTTGCATCTTATTCATGCATAACATTATATTAAATGCATATATTATATTTTCACTGTACGGTGCACATGGATGCTTACCATCTTTCAGATACGTATCCAAAACACACACATTTGACATTATTACCTCCCAATCCTCTTTTGTAATATACACAAACGTATCGTCATGTGTAGCTTTAATGTAAAGTGATGGGAGTTCATTGTATAATCCTATGTTCACACGAAAGTCAATGCTGATGGAGATGTCGTTATCGTTCATGCACACACTATTTACCATCACTCGCAACTTCCTCCTCTACTTCTTCTGCGAAGGGTGTGAAGGGTTCGAACATCATTATGATGAAACTGTCTTGATCGAACGTCTTCTTGGCTTTGACGATTCTCGGTTTGCAGTTCGTCTTCTTCTTTTTCTTGTCTCCTTTCTTACTGGATCTGCGGACATACACGAACTATGTCTCAACATCGTGAATATTTAATACACTTGTTAACGTAAAACTCTTATTATTTTATACTCACTTTTCTATGACTTCCTCCTCGGGTTTCGATGTACCGATATCCTTAAACGGACGATCATTGTACGGACCGCACACATCTTCACCTTGATCCTGTTCGGACTGGCATGCCACATCTTCACTTTGGGCTTTACTGAAATAAACATATTTATCATTAGTTATATAACACATAACAACACTTTCACGTTAACACACACAATTATAATTCTACTTACCCTAGGTATACTTTACAATTCTTTCCGCATTGAGCATAAGATGTGATCGAATCATGATGGGAAGGATTCTTGCAAATCACTTGATGCATCTTTCCATCACACGTTTCATCGTGGTGCTCAACCCAATGCTTTTGCAAATCTTCGAAATTGCGTAGATTCTCCCAGAATCTGGTATCACTTTCAATGATAGGAGTTGTTGTTCCACTCATCTTGACGTTGCGATGTGAAGTGAGAATGCATTCGTTCCCCGAGTGAGCAGATGGGTGATGAAACGTGATCGTACCTGTCTCCCCCCCTCCCCATCCTATCGTCGATTGTTCTTAACGTACGGAGGGTTTGTGTGAAGTGAGGACACGTTCGTTCCCGAGCTGGCGGGACAGGATGAGACTTGTTAATTCGAATTTACTATATTGGCGTTTTATCACGTTTCCCCCCTTCCACCCTCTCGTCGCTTGTACTGGAGGAGGACTAGTCTTTATCCTCGCGTACATGAATGGGTATCGAACCGAGGACCCTATATTCATATATATGAATCCTCCCGAGAACTCGATATTCATAGATGACCCACACATATACATATATGCACAAATCTTGAGGAATGACAACACGTCATCATCCTTATACTTCAATGTGGAATAGATTTTATATTTTCTCGTACCTCGATGTGGGAATGGAATTTAACCTTTTTTTCTTAACCTTTACATCGCTCTTGGATACGATAGCTCAAGGAGAGATTCTGCATAGGGAACACCCCCTTACCAGAATGTCTTATTACATTTATTTTCATAAATCTCTCCCAGTAAACATACCTAATCATTCTCTCGATATTCTTTTATCTAAAGAATAACGATACTGCATCATATATCATACACTAAACGTAATAAATATCAAACCCTACACTCGATATTCATATATGAGAGTTCAAGCACAGACATCGAAGAATTACTATCAATACATTTAATTCAAACATCCCCGGAACCCCCCCGTTACCCATCCCACCCCATCACAAATATCGAACCCTAGACTCTTCGATATTCATATGTGAGAGTTCAAGCACACACACATACACACATCGAAAAGAATACATGAGAGTTCAAGCACACACACAAGCATTCACATTTAATTCAAACATCCCCGGAACCCCCCGTTACCCATCCCACCCATCACACATCACACACACACACACACACACACACACACACACACACACACACACACACACACACACAATCATCATCATCCCAACCCCTCAACTGCACAGGGGAGAACGGCACTACGCCACAACTCCCCTTCTTTTAAACCTCGATTTTCATATAGGAGAGTTCTAAATCAATGAGAGTTCTACATCACACATTTATTAACACAGAGGAGAATTCAACATCCTATCTACACTGTGCCGAAATGCCCAATTCTATACTACTGTATAGCTATTTCAAAATTAAAACATAACAAGGTATATTTCGAAAACAGTCCAACACATAACATGTATTTGACATAAATTCTACAATTTTGTGTAGCAATATTTTGTCTATCTTTTAGGGTTTACCAGTTATGCAAAAGTCACCCTGAATGAAAATTACTGCTGAGGACATTTTAGAAAATTCAAGATATGCATTTCATTTGTCATGAAAATAGCTTAAAATGTTGTATTTTAACGAAAATCGACATGAATCTTTTTTGAGAAACCGGTTTAAAGTGTAACCTAGGTGGGGAATTCTCTCGAAAACCTTCATAACACATTCTTGGAAGATGCTCAACGTATACCAAGTTTGGTATGTAACCGACTTTTCGTTTGAGTTATGATGTTCACACACACACACGCACACATACAGACCTTTTTGTAAAACGCTTTTTGTTGGGGGGGGGGGCATGCAGGATACCAAAACATGTAGTGTATCCAATTTTTGAATGGAATAGCAATACTTCCCGTATGTAGCAGAGAAAGTAATAAAGTATAAAATATGTAAAAACTATTCCGAAAAATGTGAAATATATGAGCTTAATTTAAACAAATAATATTAAAATCAGATTATCTGTATGCCGGTATACCTATTGTAAGAAGCTGTTTTGGTATTAATCTGTACAGTCTGTCATTTAAGATATTTCATCCAATACATAGTTAAAAGTAGAGATGATGGAGGATTCTGTAACTTAATCATCGGTCCTGTTTGATGTAACGTGAAGAAAAACGACTTTCATGTGACTAATATCTTGACCAAAATGCAACGACGCCATCTCTGGTACAATCTTTTAATTTAAAGATTTATTTATATGTATCTGTGCTAAGTAACATATTTAAGTTTTGAAAACCGCTTTTCTGTATAAAATATTATGAATTTGGATACTACAGTGCCCACAGTGAGCCTTTTGCATTAACTAATGCCTGTGATGGAGCCTAAGTCACCAGTACCTCGTTGAGGGGGGGGGGCGGGGATTAGACTGATGATACCACTTTCAACTGTAGCAATATATAAAAAACATAGATATAAACGGTTATGCTATTACATACAGTAATTAGTAAATTACTTATAAGCCTCCACGTGCACAATTCTTCTCATAATATTCTTAAATGCAGAATTAAAGGCAGGTGTACAAGACATTCGAATATTAAATTTGAAAAATTAAAATACCAAGGTTTACACCATATTTTGAAGCTTCTATCTCCAATGAAATTATTGGACTCTAAAAATGTTGAAGTGCATAAACTCCTTTTCTTTACTTAGTTTTAAAGATAAGGAATAGGACATTTCACCAGTAGGTAAAGAAAGCGCATATGTGACAAATATATTTCCTGCACGAAATGAAATACGTTCACATTTTAGAGTATTATCCGTCGATAGTCAAAAGTAGGTATCAGACGAGGGAGGCGTTTTGCAACTGCAAACGTGTTCACTGCATATACAGACAAAATGTCAAACATTTGTGGTATTCACAACACATATAGTTCTATTGTGGGTTTTAGGGAAATACGTAGTTACATCCAGCTTTAGGTATTATTTATATCTTTGTTGTTCCTCATCAGGATACCGAGTGGGATAGCTCAGGTGGCTCCGTCTGTGGATCGCATTCGGGAGGCCTTGGTTCGATTCCCATGGCCGACCTACCTGAGCCATGGGGTTTTTCGGGGTTTTCCCGGGTCGCTAGGCGAATGTTGGATAGGTTAATTACATCCCCCGAATTTCCTGTCCCTCCATTTCATCTTCATTATAATTTCATATCATCTCTGATCTGATGTTCTCTTTCAGGATAGAAGTGTCGGCGGTTGTCTCGGCGGTGCATGGCAGGATGATATGCTCTGAGGAAAACTACCTACTTTCTCCTTCGGTAGGTCGGTTGCCGGTCTCCGCTCCTTTGCTGGGACCATTTCGGGACCGCCAGCCAGGGACCTTTGGGGCTCGGATCGGCTGCCTGGGACCATTAGGGCCCAGCTGCTGGGCTCGTTGTCGTCCCGCTATAAAGGAGGAGTTCGTAATCATGGCCTGTCCGGGGAACTCTCTATCCAAGTAAACTCTAGGGACCCTGCTCTCTGTACTGTCATGGCTCCTTGGGTCGGCCACCCTCTGTCTCCTTCGCCACATACTTTCTCCCTTGGGGGCATAGGAACAATGAAATCCCAATCACCTCAACAGGATCGTTTGAACACGATTCTCTTCTTAAGAGAGCGACCGGCAAATTTGGATTGAAAATAAAGCTAAATTCTTAGGTGCTAACAATTAGACTTGTCATGAACACAAATAGATCATTTAGCTGTGAAGATTACTAATAAATATATATCAGTCTAGTTTTCTTTCGAGGTGGTTTTCCCCGGTCATGGATTATACACACGGTGGTGTAGTATCGCGGCAGAAAGTTTACAGCTCGTAAGGGGCTCTCCAGAAGACTTATGTTAGAAGAGACACAATCTGAAATCGTTAAGGAACCCATCTTCGAGTCTGATCATCTGGGGTCTTACGCCCGATACCTTACTGGGAGAGTTGGTCTACGCGCTCTTCAGCAATAGAACATTTCTTTAGGTGTTTCCTTCCTATCCTATTCTATACCATCCCACAGCTCCTTTTTAAAAACATATATAATGTATTATAATAATATATATATTATGTTACCTTATTTTACCGTTTTCTATAGTTTCCGTTTGATTACTCTTTATTTTATGTACTTTTTACACTATACATATAAACACCCATACCCAAGGCGGGACTCGAACCTGCGACCCTGCGACCGGTAGAACGCTAGACATACGCTCTAGCGACCACGGCTATAAGGGCCGGCTTCTCTTCAAACACTTTATACCTCGGTCTCATTTAAGATAAAATAACAAATTGCATATGTTAAAAAAATTGTAACCTCAGTGCTAACCTACCTCATGTAAAATGATTTGTCCGCATCATAAATGTAAGATCTAAAACTTGAATTATTTGCACTAGAATATTAGACTTTTTTATTTTCTAAAACAATGTTGTTCAAAGATTTTTTTACACTTCCAAAGATCTCTATATCTCATTAATCACACTTGGGGGTAAGCTTCGTCTTCGCTACTTCACTACATTATGAAATTAGTGTATTATATTAACTATTTAATATATATACAGTATTTATTATTATTATTATTATTATTATTATTATTATTATTATTATTATTATTATTATTATTATTATTATTATTATTATTATTATTATTATTATTATTATTATTATTATTATTATTATTATTATTATTATTATTATTATTATTATTATTATTATTATTATTATTATTATTATTATTATTATTATTATTATTATTATTATTATTATTATTATTATTATTATTATTATTATTATTATTATTATTATTATTATTATTGTTGTTGTTGTTGTTGTTGTTACTATGCTCATCATATGGCCGGGCTGTGGTCGAGTGGTTAGACCGCTCGACTATTACCAAGGCGGCCTGGTTTCGATCCCAGGTGACCGCAATTTGTGGTGGACAACACGACGCTGGGGCGGATTTCCTGCGGGTCCTCCGGTTTCCCCCGCCATCATCCCTTCAATTGCTCCATAATCCATCTTTGCTATCATTCATTTCACCCTCATACTATCATCCACTTCTCTCATCGCAGGCGTGAGCTGGCTCCTCAACGCTGGTTCCTCTATCGGCTCAGTGCTCCGGCTTCCCTCACCCAGAATTTCCAAGCTAGTGGACCGGTGTGCCCTAACACCGGCATCGGTGATGTAAGGGAGGAAGAAAATATTATCATTATTGCACACAAATGTAGGTATCATTTGTTGTACATTATTGATATCAGTGTTATTTTAGAGACCAAAAATAACTTTTAGAACTGGATGAACCAAAGTAACCGACATTATAACAAAGTAAAGGTTGCATTTATTTCATACTACAAGAGCACAAATGAAGGTGGAGCGTGATGGATATCTGGAGATGTGAAAGAATAGGAAGTAAAAGGATAATTAAGGCTGAATTTGTTCCACGTACAGCGCTAATTCTTTCATCCCGAAGATTTAAGATTTTTCTCCTATGTCTGTCACTAATTTGCATGTAGAAGACAATTCGGCATTAGCATGCCAAACAAAGAAAGTCAAGGATATCAGGAAGTATTATTACGAGGTTAGTCATTGGTGTGCTCTGCCAATAAAGGAAATGCTAGATAGGCATATTGTTTTGACCGACGTCTTTTCCAGGGTTTAGTTATCAAGGTTAGTGAAAGTTGAGTTGGTTTCTCCTCCATCCGGTTTTAGGGACGCCAAATGGTAATACGCAAATAACCGATGTGAACCATGCTTTCTCTATCCATGACAAATCTATTCAAGAGTGATACTTTAATTGCTATGCTTGTTACGTCATTACGATGTGTACCTCCGAATGATTTCAAACAAGTGCTAAGCAGCATACAATATTCGAAAACAGCATTCAGATGTTTAGCTCTTTGGACGGACAACTAAAAGAAGAATCGCATACTTTGAAGTATCGGTAGCGTAGATGGTAGCATGTCTGCCTCACGTTCAAGAGGTCCCGAGTTCGAATCTCGGTCAGAGTGAGTTACCTGGATAAGGTTTTTTCCGGGGGTTTCCCTTATCCTTCAAGACGAATGACGGTTAACTCTAAGCTCCATGGACCCTGGACTCATTTTAGCACCATTTCACCCAATTCATTCACCGTCCGATATAACTTAACGTTGGGGCGGACGTAAATTACAAAAAAAAAAAAAAAAAAAAAAAAAAAATACTTTGAAGTATGGGCATCAGGTGGCGTACATTGGAAAGTGTAAGTGTACAGCTTAGAATATATCGCCCAAAGATAAGCTACGCAAAAATTATTTCAGTTATAATTTCAAAATGTGCGTACTTCAATATCTCTGCGCATTTTATACAGTGGATAGTTATCTCCCATAGTTTTCCAGTAGCACAAACTTGTACAAATTGATTCAGTATGAACAGGTTTCTCAAGAAATTCACTGATTTTTGACATTAGTCTCTCAAATATACCATTTCTAATCAACGCTATGAGAGCCATTTTGAAAAAAAAAAAAGTAAAAAAAAAAGCACATTTCGTATAAAGTCTGGAATGGGTAAATGTTATTAAGAGTACTTTGGGATTAATAAAATACTTTTCCGAAGCATTACACTCGACTTCTCACCCAAGCGGTCCGGGTTCGATCCCAGGCGAATGCTGGAGGGATTTTTGGTGGACAACACGGCGCAGAGGCGCGTTTTCTCCGCGATCTCCGGTTCCCCCGCCAACATTCCACCAACTGTTCCATTGTCTTCTTTCCTTTCGTTCATTTCGCTCGCATTTTGTTGTCTACTTCTCTCGCTCTCATACCAAGCTCGGGCTAATCACCTATCCCTGGTTCTCAATCTGATCCAGACTTTCTGTTCCTCTACCGATGCCTAAAGGCATAAGGGATAATGGAAGAAGAATCCCCTAATATAACGGTAGTGGTAATCTAGGGAAGTTGAAGAGGATTACTCTCGGCCTTATTATGAGTAAACTGCCATATTAGGAATAAGTCAATTACTTTTTAAAACTGTAAATGTGAAAATCATCATACTTGGCTTAATAAATGGGTAATATTGGAAGATTATGCAGCAGTTTGTAATTTAAGTTTAGATAAGTTCGTAAATTATGCAAAGTGTTAAATTACAGGAGTGTTCTTTTGTTACGATAGAAGTGCAATAACAATATTTATCATTTTCAATGTTTTGAAAAGTATTACTTACAAGAAGATCAAAATGGTCATAATACAAAATACTGCCTTAAGAGATTTCACATTGGAACGGATGTTCCTATATTCAAGAAGCCCAAACTGTGGAACACCTAATATACACATGCAGAGGCCTCCAACAACGAGAGACAACTTCAAAAAACGAATTGCTGCCAAACAAGGACAATGGCCAGTTACTCCAGAACAACTCACAATGAAATACTATACACTTATCAAACATGTTATACACTCACTAGATTTCAGTACATTGTAGATAGTAGCACAAGATTAGATAACATTTTAATTAATACTAGAATTTCAGAAGACAGTGAAAGTTAAATATATAACTTTCAATTTACGCTTTTGATGAACACACAGAAACACAACACACAATTGACACACACACAGAGCTAAGGGCACAAACCAAATGACAACAACAAATCAGTGAATTGTGTACCTCAATGGTCACATGTATCGACAAGAATTCACAATGAACTCTATGTTCTGCGTACATAATTCCGTAAATAATTGTATATAATATGTAGGTATGTGTAATGAAGACATAGCATGTAATACTGCAAATATTTTAGCAACGAGCATGCTGTATAATTAAAATTATATATATTAATAGTCACTTACCAATAGAAAACGAATACTTACAAGGTTCATGATATGTATAATAAGTATTCGTTTTCTATTGGAAAGTGACAATTAAAATATTTCCGTATTAAAATACATTTAATTGTGGCTAGTTTGTACTAATAATAAAATTAAATATGATAAACCATAGTTTTCCTAGATACTTTTTCAAATAATGTGCCCATATAATGAAACTATGGTATTTGATGGTCATCAATCCAAATATTATCATAATATTATTTCAAACACAGTTTGATAGCACTTCTCTTACACACGCAATAAAAGGAAGTTTTCTACTGGAAATGTTCGTTTCGCTTATTAAAGCGATATCAGCATACGAGGGTGGTCTGAAAAGTTTCCGACCTCAACCTGAAAATGGCAGCACTCGTAAATAAAAGCTAGTGAATTTCGTTGTCAATCTGTTGACAGTTAATAACCAACGTTTCAGCCATTTTGGACGCTCAGTTGTTATGTAACAGTCGTTTGAGTGAGTTGATGTGAGTGTTTTTATGAAAATGGACAAAATCGAGTATCGAGTTGTCATTAAATATTTTTGAAAGGCAACATGCCTACAGAAATCAAAGATGGGTTGGATTCTGTGTATGGGGACTCTGCACTATCATTTATCACAGTGAAATTTTGGGCAGCTGAATTTAAACGTTGCCGTAAGTACTTGGGAGACGATGAACATTCGGGACGTCCAAAAACTGTAACTGCCGACGAAAACATCGCCAAAGTTCACCAAGTGGTGGTAGACAACCGCCGAATTAAAGTGAGAGAGATAGCAGAGGCTATGAACATGTCAAAAGAACGTGTTTGTCACATATTAAATCAACATTTAGATACGAGAAAGCTGTCCGGGCGTTGGGTGCCGCGTTTGCTCACGTTACACCAAAAACGTGTTAGAATGAATATTTCCAACGTTCTGACGGCGCAGTTTAGGCAAAATAAATCCGAGTTTTGGCGCCGATTAATTACTGAAGATGAAACTTGGATACACCATTATACGCCCCAAATAAAAATACAGCCTAAACATTGGACTGCAAAGGGGGAACCGGTTCCACAAAAAAAAAAAAAAAAAAAAAAAAAACTGTTCTTCATTTTTGGCTGGGAAAGTGATGGCGACAGTTTTTTGGGATAGTCATGAAGTTATTTTAATCGATTATCTTCAAAAGGGAAAAACCATTACAGCAGCATACTACGCATCATTGCTTGACAAGCTGAAGGCAGAACTTGCGGAAAAACGGCCACTTTGGCAGAAAAAGAAAATCCTGTTTTACCAAGACAACGCACCGTCTCACACCTCAGCGGTTGCAATGGCAAAAATCTACGAATTACGGTTTCAACTGCTTGACCATCCGCCTTACTCACCAGATCTAGCCCCAAGCGACTTCTTTTTCTTCCCTCATCTGAAAATTGCACTCGGAAGTCAGAGATTTTCGTCAAAAGAAGAGGCAAACACCTTCGTGAAGAATTATTTTGCAGAGAAAAACGCCGAGTACTATTTGGACGAGTTATATAGCTGGGAGCATCGCTAGGGGAAGTGTGTAGTCACAAGGAGACTATGTTGAAAAATAAAAAATAAAATTCTGAAAAAATGTCTTCTATCTTTATTAGGTCGGAAATTTTTCAGACCACCTATGCATTAATGAGTTACTTTAAAGAAAAAACTACATTTTGATTTTTTCGTACTTGTTAATGTTATATTTTTCAGTTTTGTGCATTTTACTTTTACTATTTACTTAATTGTTATCCCTCTTTTGTACTGTTTTTTTTTTTTTTTTTTTTAGTATTGTTGCACTCAAAAGTGGTCGAACTGATTACTACGAAACCTCGTACACAACTTTAGATCCCTCTTAAAGATTGGAAAAATTATAATATAATTAGTAATAATTTTACCTAAGGAGCGACTATAATGGAACACAGTGTTAAACTATAGACATCTCCATCATTACCTACTTTTGAGAGGTTACCTAGAAATATAACAACTTTTCTTAGCAATTTGTTTGTTTAAACCTCTATATATTATGAATATTTTTAAGATATCCATTAATTTTCCGTGATTATTAAAGTGCAAAAAATACTTTATGTCCTCCGATTAATATGATTGGTACAAATAAATTTCATAATTTCTTTTTGTGACCAAAGATACCTAAGTTAAATAAGGAGAACTGGAGAATAGGAGACCCGAGAGAGATTAATGCTTTTGTAAATTACCAAAGAGACAAATTTACATATTTCTCTCATACTGAGGAAACAAGTGGGAGATCATGATATTTTTTTATCTTTCTGTATTACTTTTCAGAATGGTAAAAATACGCATTTAACAATTATCTGTAATTTAATTTTTACAGTATATTGTTAATTTTGAATTTTAACAGCCACGATTCTATGACGGAAAGAAGAGGGGACGACTTCAGGAAGTTAAATAGACAACGCAAGCGCAACTCTAAATTGTGTTAGTAATTATAAAAACAAATTGAAACTTTAAAAATTGATTTTATGGGTCAAGTGATTATGACTTACTTGAAATGATCCTTTAATGAACCAAAATAAATTTAGTGGATTTACGAAGACTATTATGATTGTTTCTCTTTAAGTTCTGCATTTGTGACATGGAAATGTTACATTTCTTTAAAAACATCTAATAATGGTTAATCGCAGCAGTAGTAGAAGTTCAAAAATATAATTCTTCACAATCTACTCTAGGTTTTCTTGAAATTCGTCGGTTAATTCGTTTTATTGTATGTTTATTTCCTGCTATTTTTTCTTAACTGCAGCATTAGCGTACTTGGCGTTGAATGTATCTGGCACACAAAGATGTTAATTCAGTAAATCTCCGAGTAGAAAGACGAGTAATGTCGAAAGAATGAAGCATATCTGCACCGAATAATCAATTTATCTCTGGTTGCGGAGAAGTTCAGCCCTGACCTTTGCCGCATTGCCTACATACGTTCTGCATCCAGCATCCCGCATCACCTAGCCACATACGTTCCTCGTTTCTCTGCAGACTAAATACAGGCGCATTCTTCATCCTACGAATTTAACTTATCCTTCCCAGCAAAAGCTGTCGGCACTCATCAAACTGTCAAATCTCTATACTCACCCCTTTAGTGTGTATACGACCTTTGATTATTTTATTCCATACACAACTGTTTAAACGTTAAAACGTTAAACATAAAACCGCCATTACATTAACATGAAAATGTATTTTGCAAATAACATTTTTGGAATATGTATATAAAATTTAAAACTGCAACGCTTAACGCGTATTTTCTGTAGTTATATATAGTGTTCCGATCAACTTATTTGTTGTTAAGTACTCCCAGTAAAACCTTTTGAGGGTAACAAATAGTAAAACTGACGACTAATGATGAAAGCTCTTTCAAAACATGGACTACATCTATAACGACCTAGCAAAATTGGAGACACGATTATCACATAATAAAAATAATAATAATTATTAATAATAATAATAATAATAATAATAATAATAATAATAATAATAATAATAATAATAATAATAATAATAATAATAATAATAATAATAATAATAATAATAATAATAATAATAATAATAATAATAATAATAATAATAATAATAATAATAATAATAATAATAATAATAATAATAATAATAATAATAATAATAATAATAATAATAATAATAATAATAATAATAATAATAATAATAATAATAATAATAATAATAATAATAATAATAATAATAATAATAATAATAATAATAATAATAATAATAATAATAATAATAATAATAATAATAATAATAATAATAATAATAATAATAATAATAATAATAATAATAATAATAATAATAATAATAATAATAATAATAATAATAATAATAATAATAATAAATATAATAATATTAATAATAATAACAACAATTTACTTTGCATTTATTCCTTATCTTATTTGCTTGCATATAACTATATATTTTAATATTTCAAAAAATGTGTTACACTGCTGACTGTAGTACACGAATTCCTTACCCTGCTTTTTCTTGAAGATCATTTGGAACGTTGGGAGTCATATAGAACTCGTATGAAAAAATCACTTCAACGGTTTCTCTAATAGTCAATCAATCATTCAATCCTGTGAATTATTAGCCATTATTAACACGGTTGAATAATTACATAATTATTATTTTAAGTTCATATGAAACACACACTTTGTGTAGTATACTAACGTGCTTTATGACTAAAAAATAAAAAGAAATTAGTGGCATCAGAATTGGGTGAAGTTTTATATTACACGTAGAGGGACGCCAAATATGTTGTATGATATTTATATAGCATTACATAAATTACAATAATTAAACTAGAATATGTATCTGAGAAATTTTCTACTTATGTCGGTTCTGAAAACTTTCGATTTTTTTTTTTTTTTTGGCACAAGTGCGCAAATCATGAATATAGCGTTTAAAAATGGGAATTCTGACTTCCTTCATTGCGCAGGAGAAAATCCTTCGCATTTAGCAAAGACTGGTTGGAGGATTCACGAGATTCTGGGTTCTACTTTCTAAGGTCGCGTATTCAAAATCGGTGGAGAATGGTGGATTTTATTTCAGAAGTGAATCCTCTTAGCATGGGTTCTTTCGGAAGGAAGTAAAGTCGATTCCATGTGACGTTTATACCCACGAAAAAGAACCCCATGCCTTGATAGCAAGAGACTTGAGTAAACTATCTGGTATTTACACACCCAATAAATCTTGTTTCTCTCAAGTAATATATTGTAGAAGTTGGGCTAATAACTCAACACAGCAGCTAGGGTTATCATCATCATCATCATCATCATCATCATCATCATCATCATCATCATCATCATCATCATCATCATCATCATCATCATCATCATCATCATCATCATCATCATCATCATTGTCATTATCATCGTTATCATTATTATTATTATTATTATTATTATTATTATTATTATTATTATTATTATTATTATTATTATTATTATTATTATTATTGCAGTTGCTTTCATGAAAACTTTTGGCTTTACCTATACACTATATCTCATTTAAATGTTTCATTTCATATTTATCCAATTTTGCGTTTTGAGTTACACTGTTTATTAGCTTGCAGTGTTACGTAGAATCTGTAATTTGTTTTATTTTCTCTTATATTCAAGATTCTGAAAACGAATATTTCTAATGAACTTTAGATTCACAACTTTGGGCCGAACGGTAGAGTAAGTAAAAAATATATCATAATGAATATTTTAATGGGCGTATAAAAAAACTAAGAGTATACAATGTATCTCTGAAGTTGCAAATAAATAAATATATATTACGGTTTCGTATGTACAGATGTTTGAGCTTTTTCCGAGTGGAAAACGTCTTCAAAATCGAGCTCCAAACCAGAAGCTTGTAATTACAGTATGCAAGGACATCTTGTTGGTAGAGATTCGAACTGAGAAGGCCAGCAAAACTTGCCGATCTTCGTGGCCTTGATCTCAGTTTAAACTCCAGCATCATTTATCACATGAAGTGCGACTGAACCTTCTAATTAATATTCATTGCATTGGATGTATCCTTCGGTATACATATACATACCTATACTTCCGACGTTTTCACGGCTGTTTGACGATTTATTGCCAGACCGTCAATATTTGATAACATTATTAAAAACTAATACTACTTTCCTCTAACCATCATCATATTGTCACACTCAGAGCGTTGTTCTGTTCATGTAAGACAACCTTTCTACGCTGATAAGAAGCTTCGATGTTCCTTAAATGCTAAATTTCTTCGACGAAAAACACTTAATATTTTACACATATGAAGTTTCAAATGTATGTTGTGCGTTAAAGACAACCACTTACTTTCTGTGCTTATCTGTGATAGAAAGAAGAAACACTATTCTATCCGAAAGTTCTCTGATATAGAGATTTCCTCGGAAATACACGCACCCACCCTCTAAAAAGACAAAAGTCCCTGAGAAAAGGGGCAGAGAGAGGGAGAGACATAGTGAGTGTGTAAGAGTAAAACTAGCAGTGACAGAGAGAGAGAGAGAGAGAGAGAGAGAGAGAGAGAGAGAGAGAGAGAGAGAGAGAGAGAGAGAGAGAGAGAACAACACAAAAAATAAAACAAACCGAAGAGTTGAATGAAAAGCAAACAAAATCTTTTGTTATCACCGTATACTTCCATAATATATTATTTTTTACATTAAAACAATTTTTGTTACTTTATACTTTCTGAAACAGATCTACGATTTGGGTTAAAGTATCATATACTTGAGAAGAGAAGTGAGACATATGCTGAACTTAATGTAAATAGCCTTATATGTATCTAACTTCCTTTTGTAGCTTTGCACAGCCAGAATACCAGAATAAATAGGCAACTGCAAGAACATATTGAACACTATTTGAAGTAAATAAAATTTTTGGTAGCGTTAGCCATTTTCGAAATATTTTTGCTGTAAGTATATTTTCCAAATTTGAGAGCATTCTGTTTGAAGTTTCCCTAATTTTACCTTCTCTTACATTTACTTATATGGTAGACGAAGTACTGTATACTAAATGCGATATCAAGATTTCGCCGCAAATACATTTGTGGTACCTTATAAACAAAAAAGAAAAAGAGAAAGAGCATGTTTATAAAGAGTTATTTGTGTATGTGAAAGAGAGGAGGGAACATTGTAACTAAAAAATGAAATTCGAATGGCAAGTTTGCTTTTAAATATCAGGAAACTCGAAGGATGCTATATGACATGCTATTTGCAAGAAAATGCCTTCACCAGAAAATATGGTCTAAATAATTTTTCCATCGTATTTTTGCTTTCCTCAAAAAATGGACCCAATAATTTCCGTTAGAATAGTATATTTACGATATTTATATGATAAATAAAATGTACGCTATGTATTCACTTCACTTCCTCTAAAGTCCTCTTTATTCGGAATAAATCTTATATACGAGACGTGTCCGTAAAATCAGGTCTCCAAGGCGCTGGAGCCATGAGGAACACTATTAAGCGAGATCCGGCAACACTGGCGTCTACCTTGGTTTCACCCCTTCAAATCCCCACCACAACGAACCCGTTGCAACCATTAGTCTTGGCTAGGCAGCCATTTACGATGGAGCTTCCTATCACTTCCACCGCTAAGTGCGAGTTGCGTACAGTGATCCGTTTTTGAGTGCCAAGGGCACTACCCACGCCGAAATTCATCGTCAATCATGCGAAGTCTATGGGCCACAGTGTATGGACGTCAAAAACGTGTGAAAGTGGGTGAGACAGTTCAAAGACGGACGTACAGACGTCCATGACGAACAGCGTTCAGCCGAAACAATTGCAAAAGTGGAGCAAGAAATACTTTAAGATCGGCGTGTGACAGTTCGCGAGCTGTGCGAACTTATCCCTGAAGTCATAAGACGTTTTCAACACGACAACGCTCGTCCCCGTACTGCACATGCAACGGCTGATCTCATGGCCTAGTTCGGATGGGACATCCTCAGCCATCCCCCCTACAGTTCAGACTTAGCACCTAGTTATCTGTTTCCTAAGTTGAAGTCACACCTGGGCGGAACACATTTCCAGACCGACGATAATTTGAAAAACGAGGTTGAGCGCTACTTGCGCAACTTGGCGGGAGAGTGCTATGACAAGGGTATACAAAAACTGCCACAGCGCATGCAAAAGTGCATTGATAGCAATGGTGATTACGTTGAAAAATAGCTGTAAGTTCCGCGTTTCCATCAATGTAACATTCATTGACAATAAACATGTTTCTATATTAAATAAAATTGAAGACCTTATTTTACGGACACGCCTCGACAAAACCAAAAGAAAATGCAAATTTCGAAAAAAAAGAAACACACATTTCATGTCAAATTTATTTTTGTGTCAGTAACAATTCCAAAGACATTCTTTGTTATTGTGTTTCAAATCAATCTGTACCTTTTGTTAGATTTTCGCGTTTAAAACCAGCATATTATAGCGATCTTCTTTTTAAATTTCATATTCTCTTGTATGTCTAACAAAATGTTCTGTTACCATTTCTGCAAACCTTTGCCTGCATTGACAACAAGAATTGGTTAGAATAGCTTAAAAAAATCGATAGAAAAATTCACGCGGTTTATTATTTGCTTATCAATACAAGAATTTGTGCTGAATAAATATTTGAGCACAGTTTCTCGTGTGTTGGAACTAGGCGATTCTTACTTAATTTGAACATTTCAGATCACGCTTAATGAAAACGCATCGTGGGTAGTGTAACGTGATTAGGAGAATCACTTCTGTATATCATGGAATTATGGGAACTTATCATTTGTAAAAAATTATCGTCTGGGTGTCGTAAATATCAGTTTTCTCATGGAAAAAAGAAACAGATATTACAAATACCAAATATTTGCAGTGGATATGAAAGATATGTTAATTTTATCAATCTAAAATAATCTAATATATTTAAGTTACTATGTTGGAGGACTCGAAGCTTTCCTGGCTTCTCTCTGATACGCTCCAGGTGTGAGAACTAGCATCGAATATCGCAGATTATGATCATAGAGGCCAACAAGTTCAAAGAGGCCATTGAGTTTTGGTGTATCGAGACTTGCTTATGAATTTATTAGACCTTGTACACGACAAGTTGGTCTCTCAGTTTCTCAAGAAGGCCATATTAGATGGATTTGTGAATATTCCTAAGCAAGAAGTTCAACCGGAAGTTTAATACAGGCCTTGAAATCCCAAGGCACATTTAACTGGTACTAATACATCCCCTCATCCTGAAGTAGATCTCTGACATTGTCCTTTCACATTTACCACCCAGAGGAAACAGATTTCCTCTTCCCTAGAGTAAACTCAACTGCGCCGGTTGTTTTATGAAATATCAAAGGTCAAGTAAAGGTGGCTGAACATTCTATGTTTTGTGAGTCGACAGAGGAAACAGCTTTCCCTCACTCCAGCAGCAGAGATTTAAAATTATCGCTCTTTAAAATGTAGAAAGGTCTAAGTCGGCAATTATTTCCATTTTTCCTACTATCTATAGTAGGTAGAGGAAGTATTCTATTACACTCAAAATTTGAAGCTCTTGAATCCAAAAAGCTCTTTTAAGTAGATAAAATTTTTGGTATGTCCATCTCTCTGTTCGCCAATTGTGAACAGCGTAATTAGAAATGTCAAGTCGGAATACAACATTTCATAGCTATTAAACTTGCCAAACGAGGGTTTTCAGAAAGTACCTCATTCCAAATTAAAGGAAAAGTTTCCATTATTTTCCTGCTTCTAAAATACTACTTTATGGTTTTGATCAAAATGTCATAACTATATTACTAATAAAATATATCTATTCCAATTTTGAATTTCTCTGACTAACCCTTGAATCATTTTTCAATAATTTTGTACAGTAACTTGTAAATAATAAGTTAAAGTCAAAGTGTTACCATAAAACTATACCTCGCTGAAATGTATCATTTCTGTTAAATAATTTGCTCTGTATCATTAGATGTTTCAGAAATATCTGTTTTATTTTCTTTAAGTTCACTCAGATTGAATAGCATGTAAATAGTACAAGCATATTCCGATGTAAGGTTGGTAGGTAAGTAGTTTATAACAAAATCTATAAAAAGCGAAGTATTTTCGGTTTTCGAGATTCTGTTATACACATAACTGATGTATGTTCATCGTATATATTTTTGGGTCATCGATTATAAATAGTTAAATATAATGTTAGTTATGTAGTTCCTCAATGATAGCTGAAAGAAGTATCAAATGGCTGGCGCGTACCAACTTTAAAATACTGATTATGATTGACTGTCTATAACTAATTTTATTTTCAAATAACGTGAATGACTGAAATACTATTCAAAATTCATGGCAAGGGTCTGTTCAGAAACTGAGGGTGCTAAATCAAGGCGATATAGAAGCTCATATTAGGAAATAGAATATAAGTAAAGGTGGAGAAAAGACTGAAAAGGTAAAAATTACATAATATTACTCCATATCTAGAATAATAAATACATTGTTTGCTTATGGCTGTGGTACGACTAGCGCCGACAGACTGCAAAAGCAGCAAGAAGAGGACCGGTTTACATTGGTTTCAACAACTGTAAAAAAGCGGATGGTAAATTCTTGAAAGGGACACGATCGTCCAAAACGTCTTTATTTCTTCCCCTATGTGCTAATTTGTAACAACATTTTTGGGTGTGTAAACAATTGTTTTGTTTTCCGTCTCATGAATGGCAACCAAATTCACAGAGTAGAGAGCGGACCGTCATTTCCAGCTAGAAATGAAAGTATCATTTTCTTTTCAAACTTGAATGGGTGTTGTTCTAACAATTTATGGTATATTTTTAGAGAGTTGACTCTTTCATGGGTCGTTTTAATTGATGAATGTGGCATGGTTGCAATTGTATGCATAGTAATGGTTTATGGATATAGTTTACATAAACGTTTTTTGAAATTTTTATTTTCAGAATTTTCAAAAAGGTTCCAGTGGAAAGTATACTTCCCACGGCCCACATGAAAGTAAGTAATATGCAAGGGAAAAGTCTAAGTTTACATCAAACTTTTACAGAATTCCCCTGTGCTACACTGCATTAAGTATTTTACTATAACAGAACTACAAAAAAGTAAAAATACACATTTTGGTATAATCTAAATTGAACTCCTCCATATTTCTCTCCTGTAGTTTTTCCCATTGAACTTTTCCAAAGCAAGGATCGACACATTGCAAGCTTTGCATAGTACCAGGTCTTTTTTTTATCACTTTTGAAGTATTATAACTGAACTTAAATACTAAAACCAACTAAATATTTGGTATATATTACTTTTTTTTTTTTTTTTTGTAAAATTAGCAGGCAGAGCCACGCCCTCTTCAAGGTTCTGTCATATTCTTTTACTCTATCACCTCATATAGGTGATGATACTAGGATACGCTCAGTTTTTTCCTGGTTTTGTTGAACCCTCCGCTAGATGGCAGCATAGACTGGAGGTGGTCAGCAGGCTTCCCGCAGCCCTTCTAACATGATAAAGCAAGTGGGAAACATACTTCCCATGGTCTTAGAAAGGGTTAATACGAGTATAACCAAATCAGGGCTAACGAGATGACACTCTGAAGCGTGATTGGGTAAATAACATTGCAAAAGTTTTGACACGGATATACCATTGTAACTTAACTTTAAGACAGGGGCAGCTGCGAGGGTTGGCGAAACCTTAAAAAGGGGAGAAATGCGATTTGAAGTAGTTTGTGTTCTCCGAATGCAGTCATGTTTATTACTGTTTAACACAATGAAATGAATTACCTAAAAACAGGGAATCACAGAAGCTGAAGAGGCAATTACATATTTTCAGTTTGTGGTTTAATTATGCAGCCTGGGGTACTTACTGCAGAGTAAGTCGCCACAAAACGGTGTGTATCTCATTGTATATTAGAAACCCTAGTGATCTACCGGGAAACATACGAGTCAGCTGCAAAATTTTCCATGTCCGCATGTTGGCCATGGTAGCTCAATGGTTAAGAGCAACCGGACGTAGAACCGGAGATCCGTGATTCAAATCCCGGCTTAGTCTGGCTTTACTCATCCACACTATTAAGTTAAGTTTGTTACTAAGTAGCCCACTTTCTACATTATTGTTCGAAGATAAGGTGAAATTGATATACGTAGGTAGATCTGCTCTGATCTGCACACAAATATAAAATAAAAAAGTGACTGTTAACCTCTTAAGAATTAAATGGAACATTTATACAAGAAATAAGGGTTCTTGGATATGAAGTCAAAAAAGCTTTACCTATTCTGTTTTATAATGTTACAGTAGCTCGCTATTTGTATGAGTCGGCTAGACCTCCGAGTCCGACGAACATTCCTTGTTGACATTGTAGGTTTCGCTAGTGGCAGTCGATATGCAGTGAAAAAGTCAGTAAAAGTGACAGTTGGTGCATGTGCAGTGGTGTACATAATGCATCATATAAATAATGATCATTTCAACCATTTCTTTCATTCACAGTGAAGTATTCCCTACGCGAATTTTAAAGCACTCATCTTAAAAATAAATAAAATTCGTGAAGTAATGTCACTACCATCACATTTATGCTTCATTCACCAGTGATTTAAGGCCAAAACGGAAACAACTCACATGAGGTGGGCTGTAATCAATGGAAACGAAAGAAACCCTAATAAAAGCCATACTGTGAAATCTGACAGAGATGTTTGGAAATGACTACAAAGTTTATGGTGTCAAATAAAGCAGAAGTTCATTTTAGCCACTATAATGATGCTAATGAGCTTTTTACTTTTGACCTTGATTCGAAATACAATCTTATATCGTATATCCCTCATTTTCACTATGGGAAAAGGGACAACTAGAAAAGGGATAATCTATTGATACAGAACTATGAGAGCAAAAAGTTTAAAATCTCATGGATTCATAAGAAAGAACAAGAGGAAATGGTCAAATGACCGTCCACACACATTGCCACTTACTTTTGGAGCTCAAATGTTGCCTTGGAGAGTTTCTTATGAGATTAATGAACTTGAAATATCCTTTCAATGCAACAATTGTTTGCTGTTTAGTCACTTACAAATTCAGCAGGCAGGAAGTTTGGTCTTGGTATTATGGAAAGGACGAGGATTACCAAGTGAAACGTAAAAGAACTTGCAAATAAAGGAGGCGTACTATAAATTACAAGATAAAATAGAAGAAAGTATACAGAATTGGAACGAGGATGTGACTAAAGCGATGAGTCCGGGGTCCATGGAGCTTAGAGTTAACCGACATTCGTCTATAAGAATAAGGGAAAACCCTACCAGTTTAAGTAAGAAGATACAATCCCAATGGAAGAAAAGATGTAGGGAGTCCTAGAAGATGAAGTAATCGTTGCAATGCGAAGACGAATAGGCAGAACTGCCCAAACCCTGAAATGATGAAATGTTTAGTGGCAAACGTGGTGAACAACACTGCGAAAAATCCTGTTCCTTCAGAATAGTAATATACAGAATGTTAATTTTTATTCGTTATTTCCCGCCCTCCGATTGAGCAAGAATGACTCATAGTTGACTGGTGAGTCTATCTTGAAATTACAGTGCCCTCTACGCAAAAAAAAAAACAGTAATTTTTGCGGAACAGTAAGCAAATTACAGCGCTGTGAGTGTAGTTGCGCTGGTAGCTAATACAACCAGCTTTCCCTTGATATGAACACAGAATACCGCGTCTTCATGGTTGAATGCTACTTTCATACCGGCATTAAAATTAGTGTAACATATAAATGTAATTTATACCTCTACATAGAGGAGTTTATACAACGCTCATTCAGACAAGTCCCTCGGAGCGAAATGTTGTCAAAAGTGCCCAAATTGATTGCAACATAAACGTGTTACGTTTTATCAGTATATGATATAAATTTGTTTTGTCATTCTCACGCTTAGTTAAAATGTCTATTAATGTTGGTATCCTTATGTCTTTTAAAACCAAAAGGTGCATCAAATATTTCCAAGATACAGGATCAGTTACTCGCAAAAAGAGAGACAATGGACGCTATAAAGTGACTGGTTCCATTCTAGAAGCAATAAATAATGTTATGACAGAAAGGCCTCAAGCATACCTTCTCGCAATACAGATAGCGTTTAAGGGGAAGAGAGAAAGGAAACAAAAGAAAATGGACACATACGACTATACAGTAGAGATATTTTCTTGTTTAGGCTTGGATAAAAGCTTTGTACGTATTGTAACACTAATTTATTTTTCATTCCTAGAACATGTTCTGCTAATTTTCTGGATTGTAATGAAGTTGCATTGTGAGGAAATTGTGGGTGACAGAAGAGAATTGCGTTCAAATTGAACTATGTCTATTTTAAGTGACAGGTTTACAATATGCATATATGTTTACTATACCAGAAAAACAGATGTTCATTGTGAAATAAGGGCTCATTGACTTATCATTTTGTATATTCTTCATGGTATACTTTAATGGCTGCATAATTAGCTTTGCAGTGCATTGCATTGCAGTGCATTGCATTGCAGTATGTAGTTTTTTTTTCAAAACAGTTATCATATCTACGCAGTAGGCGAAATTACGCACCTTTATATTACGCGGCAGACCTACCTCTCAAGTAGTATATATTTACCTGCCGGTAGAAGGAGGCCTCAAAGCTGATGTCAGCACATCAAATACGATCACAAGCCGCTAGGGGAATCGTATATAAGCTCGCCCCATCAGCGATGCTCTTGATGACGTCAAATTTTGCGTGGTAAAATTACAGATAAAAATGAACACCGTGTATAATTGTGATAATGAACATAACGCAGCATCCAGACTTCACCCAGAATTATGTTTGAGCGGAATGGCTCAGGCGGTTTCGTCTGTGGCCCGCATTCGGGAGCCCATGTGCGATTCCCATGGCCGACCTACCCGACCCATGGGGTTTTTCGAGGGTTTCGTGGGTAGCCAGGCGAATGCTAGGTAAGTTGTCCATCCCCCGAATCTGTCCCTCCATTTCATCTCCATTATTATACCTCTCATCTAGTGGTTTCTTTCAGGGTAGAAGTGTCGGCAGGTGTCTCGGCGGTGCATGACAGGATGATATGCTCTGAGTGAACCACTTCCTCCTCCGGTAGGTCGGTTGCCGGTCACCGAGCCGGCTGCTGGTGCCGCTTTCGAAACACAATGTCCGTTTCCTGGCCTACCGCGGGAGATTTCCATCTAATAAAATGTAGGAACCCTGTCTTCTGCAATGTCGTGACTCATTCAGACGGCCGCCTTCTGTATCCTCTTGCCTCATGCTTCCTCTCGGGGACGCCCCACTTGGGGGGATAGGTACAATAGATGGTGCAAGACTGGTTAAAGTGCCAAATCCCCTCCGTAATAATCCTAATCCTAATTATGTTTAGTTAGAAGTTTTAAGGAAAGCAATGTCAATGAATCAAGATACCAGGTCAAGATACCTATCAAGGATATATATATATATATATATATATATATATATATATATATATTAGATGAGATACTCTAGTTACTCTAGATACTCTAAAAGAGCCTTATTGAAGATAGTTCAAAATTTAGCTCTCTGTGCTCACTTGGTTCAATGAACATAATGTTTGGAAAATGATAGTGTGATTTTGCGGGTTTGTAAAATTGAAAGTCGAGTTTACAGAAGTTCAAAACGCTCTTTATTTCCGTAGAAAAACACTTTTACAGCAGAATGACGTAACACACACGAACGAAATCTTGAAGGCCGTCTGCCACACTCCCATAGACAACTGCATTCACTCACTAGCAGCTTCGCTGCACGACTGACTCACTGACTCGCAGCTGCAGCTCAGCTGCATTTATACACGAGCCGCTGTTTCTCGAAGGTTGGTGAAGGCACACGATCTTACGAGGCGGCAGGTGAAAGAGAGGGAAGTGTCCAGATATCTCTTTGGCTCTTTCTCTCCCCGCCCCGTCTCTCCTCGGCAAGAGCCAGGCATTCATCCACGTGTGGGCGTGGCTTGAGCGCTATCCGTCTCTTTTGCTCGGGCGCGGGCACGGGCTTGTCGCGGCGATTGAACATGCCTCGGCGACAATTATATAGGTACGGAATGTTCTCAACAGTAGGAAGCCCAATGAGAACATCAAAACAAAGCATAAGGACATAAAAATCAAAAATAATGAGAACCGTATTGGGACTTTAGTGGACAGAGCAACATATGGGCTGGTTGTTTTCAGGTTATCCGGTTTCTTCATCATTCACTTTACCAGTTGCTCAATAATCACATTTCCTTTCATCCGTTTCACCATCATTTTGTATCTTCTACTTTTTGTATCTTCTACTTTTTCTCTCTTACACCAGGCTTCGGGCAGATCATCTATCCTGGGTATTCTCCGAGTCCTATGCTCCTTGATCGGAATATGGTCCCAGGCGGGGTTGTTGTAAGACTTCCATACGAGGGAGCAGGTATGTAGAGAAAGAAGAACTAATGGTTTTGAGAGCGATAACACAGTTGTTCTAGATGGGCTAACAAATGGAATAAGGTATTTGGTGTGCCAAATAGAAGGAATCAAGTCTTAATAAAACAGATTTACTAATAAGGTACATTCAAACACGATAATTAATAAAGAAAAGGAAATAGTTCCAGCTGACCAGTCTCTAGTCTCCCCTACTAATATTTTGTTAAAATGTTTGCAATGACATTCACCAAAAAATAACAATGAAAGGACAAAACAATTTAAAAATCTAGAAATAATTATAAAATCATTCTATTGAATGCAGGTAGTTTAAATAATAAACATATGAATTAAAAGTTTTCTAATGAAAATGTAGACATATTCTTAGTAAGAAATGCTTGGCTCAAAATTAGTCATAACTTAGGGCACTATAAAATTATTAGATGAAATAGAGATAAGAAAGGAGCGATACTATTGAAAATGTGGATAAGACATTCCAGGGCATGATGTTACAATTTGGTGCTCTGCCAATTTTCAGCATATTCAGATATAAATAGGAATGTCTGGAAAAGTATCTTCTCATATAACACCAATGAAGAGATCGTGGGGACTTATAATCATCCATTATTGTACTATAAATGATACATAGGATATAAATTAGATGGATGTAAATTATCTAAGAAAGAAAATGATTCCTTGGTTCATTTACAGTAGTAACAAACTAGAATCTATTAAAAGTAATAATCAATTTGAAATAACCCTTAGTGTTCTACAAAATGATTAGATATATTAGAACTCGCAAAATTAAAATTACAAGCTTTTCTTAAAAAAAAAAACTATTAGTTAAAAGCAGTGCTTTCAAATGCATTATTATTCACTGAATATTACCCTACAGGTAATTACCAATAAATGAATACGCTAGATATTAAAGAGTGTCAATATAACAGACGAAGAAGAAGACTACAGAATAATTCACATTGCTTAATTTTATATAATTTTTAGTCAAACATTTAACGTCAAACTTTACTTTTTATGAGTGGAGGATTGTGAGACTCTGTAATGAGGAGAGATTCGCCACTAGAGAAAGTCATGTTGGTGTGACACATCAGATTTTAGACTTAAAATTCAGTTCGTCTCAACCACAGATGTATGACAGTACCAATCACGAGAGCATATCTCATTATAGGAGTAAGTTGTAATTTTCTCATGACAAGCGTTTGTTTTACGGCCGCCAACATAGTCAAACACTGCGCTGTTAATTGTAGTTAAAACCACAACTACGTGTCGCAACTTCAGCTGAAATTATGTTGCATTGCATCAGATAGTAGAGGTAAAAACAAGATATTTAAACTTTTACTGCTGCAAATTTTTCACAAATAACCGCATGGATCGAGTAGCACTGTTAAGTTAAATGAATTTGAGACCACATGCGTAGATTATCGCGTTCCATCTAATGCAGCCCGAAGCCTTTAACTTCGTTGAGCATAACTGAAGTCTCAATTATTTCTTGAAAACATATATCTTTCTATTTTATGATAATTAGGATTCTCTAAGTATATACTTTTTGTTTCTTCATGAGTAAATAGTTGTATATTTCTAAAGGTTCCTTTACGCTTGTATACCCGTTTTGCTTTTTTATTGCACGAAGGCTGTTCAATAAAGCATGAACATAATTTTTACGATCATAATTTTTCGCACTAAAATTCAGTCTTATTATATTCTGTTAGCTTACTGTGAAACAAACACGCCGTAGTGGTTTAATTTTTGGTACTCCTGGTTCCCGCCTGTGAGAACCAGGGAAGTTCAGACATGTTCAGTATCGCCTATCGCTGCAATGGAGGTAACACGCGAGGAACAATATGCGACTTTGTAGTTCTGCTTTTGTCTCAACAAATCTTCAGTGCAGGCCTACACAATGTTACAGGAGGCCTATGGAGAGTCTGTTCTTCCCCACAGCACAGCTCGAAGGTGGTTTAAAATGTTTAAAGAGGGGAGACAATCAATTTCAAAGGAACGTGGAGTGTTCCAGTTACTGCTCTTACGGAAGAAAACAACACTGCTGCTGCCTTTGTGAGACAGGATCGATGAATTACCTTAAAATCAGTTTCTGAAATACTGAACATTTCATTGGGTGTCACATTTCCGTGAAGCAGGCTGGATGCTGCACCACGATAATGCGCGGCTGCATATTGCAATTGTTGTTGCTGAATATCTTGCAAAGATCAACGTGAAGTACATCCCTCACCCTCCCTATAGTCCGGATTTAGCCCCATGTGACCTTTTTTATTCCCTAACTTGAAGAAACGCCTTCGTGGGAGGCACTGTCCATCACCAGAAGCAGTGGTGAAGGCTGCGGAGACGATTTGGAAAGATCTCTCAAAAAATGGTTTCCAGCATGTCTTTGAAAACTGGCAGAAACGCTGGGACAAGTGCGTCACATTCAGGGGAGACTATTTTGAGAAGACCATCAAAATTATGAGGATGAGTAAGGATACGCTATCAAAAAAATTGTGATTATTCTTTATTGAACAACCCTACTCTTTGTCCCAGCAAACGGACTTTCTAGGAGTTTGGCATGTTTTTTGTAATACGGCGGATGATTTTGTTATTCAAATATATTAATAATTCTTTCATCTTCAGAATGTAAGAGTTGCTGCAACTACTGTCATGTACATTCAAATAACCTTATTTGGCAAGTATTATAAGTAAAGAATGCCGGATGACATTAGAAATTAATTTGAACATTTCGAGAAAAGCTAGTGTTTAAGAAATGGATATTTATCATAAATTTATATCTTGAATAATTTTTCATTTGTGTAGTAAGTTTTTAGTGCAACTTTTATATTAAAACAAAATTATGCACAATGCATTCAAAATAAAGAGGCCTTTACCCAACATGCCAGAAAAGTCAAGACTTTTTTACACTTGCAAATTGTTTAACTTAGTGTAGGAGTTGTTTTTAAGAAAACGACAAATAATTTATTCACAGTAACTTAGATTTTCTTCGATCCCTGATGGTCACGCTTCAACTAATAAGTACACGGGAATTTGTCAGGGTAGAGAAAGTCGTGTAAGAGATTGCTCAGGATTCTTCTTTTTCTCCACCAATTCTTGGGTTATAAACTTACTCCAGTGGTCACGTGGACACTATCAGGCGAAGGAAGGAAGGAAGGAAGGGAGGTAGGGAGGGAGGGAGGAAAGAAGGAAGGAAGGAAGGAAGGAAGGAAGGAAGGAAGGAAGGAAGGAAGGAAGGAAGGAAGGAAGGAAGGAAGGAAGGAAGGAAGGAAGGAAGGAAGGAAGGAAGGAAGGAACAATTGAAAGTAAACAGTTATGAAGTATTTTTCAATATTAGCTGCTTTACATGTCACTACATTTGCTGATGTGCAGAAACCAGTTCTCGCTTGTGTGGATAGCTCTGTGGGAGATGTACCTCCCAAAGCTCTTTTGTTCTTTTTCTCCCCTTTTTAGTAAAGATTATTTAGTGAGACTTTCTTGCTTCCACATCATATCCAAAGCAGTTACTTCGGTGGAATTCCACTTAGTTAATTGTGTGACCGCAAACAACTTGGATGCATTAGAAGTTTTATAATTTCAGCATTTCATTGGGTGCAGAAGCAGCATGTCTGCCTCATAATCTTGAAGACGTGAGTTCGAATATTTATTGTGATGAAGATTTTCTCCGGGATTTTCTCTCCTTTTCGGACACCTTTGAGAGTCACCCAAATCAGCTAGCCGGTAAGGGACATTAACCTTTAAAACATGTTTTATTGTTATGCTCATGCAAATAGAAATAGCAGTGATGTCGATGGTGATAACGTTTGCAAATAAAATGAAGTGTTTAGCCTGATATTACCATATTACATAATAGTAAATGCAATTAAGTTAAAAAAGGACCATATGTGGAAACAAATTAGACCAAATCTGAATATTTGCCAGGTTTTAGAACTCATGTGTAGGTTAATGTTCTCAAAATATTGCGCCCTTTCCCTTTGTGTTTCCTTTTCCGTCGCTTAAAATAAAATTCTAAGTGTTTTTATTTATCACTCATATCTTTGCTAGCTATTTTTTCAAATCTCATAAACTTAGCATATGAAAGACTACTTTTCGGCTACCTAAACGTTTATTTTATATTTTATTTTTATGACACTATAGTAACGCTATCTTTGTTAATCGCATTTGTTTCTGTTGTTGAAAACAAAGAAGAGAATAAAACTTGCGGAGCAGTTTTTACTTTCCAACGGATATCGTACATATCGAATTAGATGGTCAGAATCACGTGCAACGAAGATGCTCAGCTCTGTGATGTCTGCCTCACACTGAAACACTTATTTTAGGTTTAATTTCATTTAAAATTATTTGTGATTGTAGTGGATAGGAAACTAGGCTAAGCATAGCCAGTGAAAGTGTGATAGAAAACAAAGAAAATAAACGAAAATTGAATATTAATCATGATTTTAATAACAAAATTAATGAAAATTTTGAAGAAATATTATTTTGAGTGTTAAATAGTGTGGAAAAGTGTTCTGAAAGAAAAACTATAGAAATATTATTAAATATTACAAGGAACACAATTATAATTGGATGTGACGTGGACCAATAGAAAGACGTTGACTTGCCATAGCAACGGCAGGAGCATCAACACGAAATTGGCTGAAGCTAGCATTCTTCTGCATTTAGCCGTTGTAGATAAGGTACGTGTATGTTAGCACTTAAGTCTGCAGAAAGGATGCGGTGCATAAGACGTTACAAAAGTATCATAACAGTTTTTTAAAACTCTGTAATATCAAGATTCACAAAAGGGATTATTTCTTTCAGTGTTTAAAAGAGTTATTTCAAATTATTTAATTAGGTTAAAATACAGTTTAGAAAAAGAAAATATTAAAAATTATTTCATCTTGCTACAAATACATCATCGCTTCTCATCCGCAACCGCACCCTGCATGCTAACACGAGAGCAGCCAAGTTCCAAAATCCATCTCAAACTTCAAGAACATCATCACCATCTTTGCATCTCTACAAATGTAACATACTGTTACAACACTCAACGGATTCCCAGTGCGAATCTCGGCTAGGTTGCACGGATAAGTTTCTATTACGCTGAAAAATGAATATTGGTTAACTATGGGCCGTGGGCTCATTTGAACATTCTCCGATGTGACCCAAACGGTTAGACCTAAAGGATTGTTTCGCATGGTTTGTACAGTATAGACCAGTGCAGTGCTAAGTTAAGTGCAATTGGGTTTCAAAACAAAGGACTGAAATTAACTGAATAGTTTACAGTTTAAATGCGAACGAAATATAATAATAATAGTAATAATAATAAATAATAATCATAAAAATAAATTATTATAATTAGGTATTATTATTATTATTATTATTATTATTATTATTATTATTATTATTATTATTATTATTATTATTATTATTATTATTATTATTATTATTATTATTATTATTATTATTATTATTATTATTATTATTATTATTATTATTATTATTATTATTATTATTATTATTATTATTATTATTATTATTATTATTATTATTATTATTATTATTATTATTATTATTATTATTATTATTATTATTATTATTATTATTATTATTATTATTATTATTATTATTATTATTATTATTATTATTATTATTATTATTTTCATGAGAAACAGAATCATTAAAGAAAACCTCCAATAGAGGTTGGATTCATTTATTGAAATGCGAGTTTAACTATCTTATTTTCCAATATACTTATGCAGAGCAAACAGCAAACTGCGATATGCACTTAAGATCAACAATCAAAATGCTTCTCTTATCTTCAATCTGTTGAGCACTTACCTTATGCATATTTTGGAAATTAACTCTGAGAGAGACAGGGAGAGGAACAAGAGCTGTTTACAAACATTAGTATATACTAAGTAATTTTGTAAGCAAAGCCTTGTGCGCCCAATGAAACCTGTCGGAGTTTTGACACATGACACATACATCACGGAAAGCACGCTTTTAAGATGGATGCGTGGAACCTATTTTTAAAAGTACGTATCTGAGGATTTAAAATGCTTTCTGAGAAGCCCTATATAGTTCAGTAAATAAGCAAAGTCAAGGATTCAATCCAGAAGAGACATCCGGTAGATGTGCAGTGGTTTAGAGCGTGGCAGCTCTGGTTCTCGACTATGGGATGTTCCCAGGTGTGATACAAAACTTAGGTGAGGGACTGGTATTCTTCGAGTGTTTACTTCACTGGACACTTAATACGGATTACGGTTGGCACAAAAGATCTTTCAGATAGAGACGCAAGGGCCGTCTATCCTCACATATACTATCACCACTAGATGTACAAATGTACATAATGGGTCGATGAATCTAATCCGTTTACAACAGAATCGGAGAATTTGTATTACTTTCATCTGTGTAGGTATCCGAGTCAGTAAGTTGCAGTTAGACCTATTTGTAGCGATACAAAAGTGCTCAGAAAAAAACACTTCGTTGTGTTACATTGACACAGAAAGGACAATCCTCTCCGCCCAACACGGTTCAAAAGAAGCAATAGTTAATCATAAACGCCTTTTTAACAGAATTTTGAACATATGCAATTGGCCTATGAAACCAAAGAATACCAATAAAGAATATATGAGTTTCTAGGTCCACACTCATATTTGATGAGTCGCTTCGCAAAGTAATTAAATCTTTATTGATACTGGAAAACGTTTTGCAACAATATATTAATGTTCATTATGCATTATTAGATGGAGATTTAATCCACTGTTAACCTTACCAAATGGTTCCAATTTTGGTGTAGTTGTAAATAAGTGTTGTCACTATACTACATACATCCAACCGTGGATACAATCGGATATCTACAGAATTCGACCACTTAATTGTGGAAGAGCTTTAAAGAAAACAAATCTATATACTTTTGTAAGGAGGCACGCAATTAACGACATTTATGGAAACATTTTTATGAAGTAAAAGGAAAATTGTTACAAGCAGTAGCTTCAGAAACGAACAGAAGGAAAATACCGCCCTTAAAAGTTGAAGATGCTGCTGATGTAGATATAATGAACCTGCTATAGAAAATCCCAAGAATGCTTAAGATGATTGTTGCAAGATCAGATTCAGATATATTGATTTTTTTTTAGTGGCGCTTGATGCAGAGAATAAGACAATTACTTCTTGCGTGCATAAAGGTGGCAAGGATCTAATTAAACTGTTTTAGAACACAGACATTTTGATGCTTCTGCTATAGACTGTGGAATAAGTAATGAAAACCTAACCAAAATTGTTCTAGACATATTTCTGAGGACTAGAGATTGAATCTGATCACAATAATAATAATAATAATAATAATAATAATAATAATAATAATAATAATAATAATAATAATAATAATAATAATAATAATAATAATAATAATAATAATAATAATAATAATAATAATAATAATAATAATAATAATAATAATAATAATAATAATAATAATAATAATAATAATAATAATAATAATAATAATAATAATAATAATAATAATAATAATAATAATAATAATAATAATAATAATAATAATAATAATAATAATAATAATAATAATAATAATAATAATAATAATAATAATAATAATAATAATAATAATAATAATAATAATAATAATAATAATAATAATAATAATAATAATAATAATAATAAAAATGGGTCCAGAATGCTTTCTCAAAACTGTAATGCAGTACACTCCTAGGGGAAAGTGTTCACTTGACCACTCCAACAACAGATGGAGGGAAAATTCTTAGTGAAATAGTAATAGGCCTGATGGGCTAGCACTTGGATGGTTGAAGAGGGAAAATACGTTTTGATCCAATAGCACCGGCACAGTGAAGTCAGAGGTCTCCTGATTGTACGTGCAATAACCGGATGCAATGCTTCATCGTGTTTTTATGCTATGATAAAGATAAAAGTTGAAATGAAGGCCAGCAGGTCTTTGGCGGAAGATCAGAAAAGCTCTTCAATGTTTTTGTAACAAAACATATCAAAAGAATAATCTTTAAGTGGTAGAGAATGATTTACACTTAGACTATATAGAATGAATAGATATTCTTTTTGTCATAAAAGGTTTATATTTTATTATAGTAGCATTAGATGTTATAAAATTTGTTTTATTGCAAAAATAGAATGTGTTACATTCGCACATTTCTCTACGCATTTTACAACATCATTCACATCCATGCAAAGCTTTCAGGAAGATGGTTTTTAAGTGTTATTGAACAGACCTGTCAGCCTTATGTTATTATATGTTAAGAAGATTAACATCTTTTAAATATCTTAAAATGGATAACCGAGGTCATCTCAAAAATTACTTCAACATATAACTGGGAAATTGAACAAAGATATGCTGTCAAGCAGTTGGTTCAAACTTACTTTGTCTCTCGTATATGTAAAATTTTATACCGCAAGGGGTCGGGAAAGGAAGACTCCTTCAGTAAAAGTTAATTAATACCTTAATTGACGGTAATATAATTATGTCTAATGACATAGCGTAGATAATAAATTATATGTAATATCACTTTTGAATAGTTTTACAATTAATTTGCAAATTTTCCAATTGATTTTCTGCCCCTTCTTGCAAGGGGCAAGGAATGATGATATAATCATAATACCTTTTAGAAAATGCACTTTTTATTACAGATACACCGATATTTTCACAGCAAGTGGAGATATTTTAAACAAGCAATTTAAGTTTGGTTCAAATGTGGAAGTTAGGGCTCTAAGTTTCTAAAGTACCAATACGCCGCTGCTAATGATGATACCATTTGAGTACACAACACACGTGTCGAGGCACTCTCTCTGGCGCAATGGTTATAGCATTAGGCTTCAAGTGACTGGTAAAATTTTCGAATACTCTTCACTTTATGTAGTTATTTTATTTTTGCTTGTTTGGTTGGTTGTCTTTTTAATATTTTGTCTAAGAGTTTAATTCTTGTATAAATGTATGCATTTTACGGAGTAATTTCACCTTGTCAGTGGAATTAATTATAATTATTTGTAATAAAGCTCCAATCCTGCTTAATACTTTCCCATGCTGTACGTCTAAATGGGAGGTGGTTTAAAAGGTGAAAAAAGTAAATGCAACTCTTTATGTTAGGTTTATAGGAACTGCTCGAAATGGCGATCTGCGTTTTCAATTCAAAGTTGATAGCAGCGTAGGAATGACTGTAGTACTCTGTCCAAAAATCCTTGTGTGTGTCGAATAAATGCACATGCTGCTATTATTTGGACAGTTAGGTCCTCTTCTGAGCTAATATGTGTTTCAAACACCAGAGACTTGAGCAGACCCCAGAAAAAGAAATCAATTGGGTTGAGGTCGGAAGAGCGTGTTGGCCAAGGTACAGTTGGAATGAAGTGTTATTGCACATTCACGTTCTTAATTACGAACCACTATTAGAATTTACGCATTAAAAAGACGAAGAAAAAAATTAACTATATCAGAGAAACCGTTGGCGTTACGGTTTGAGCCAACAGAAAACTTACGAAAACCCAACTAAAGTGGGCTACATGATGCAAGAAAGCAATTAATCGCTGTTCAGTGTCACACTGGTAGATGATTAATTTGAGATTTGAGAGATCGTTCAGGCATTAAATCTTGAAAACGCCAATAACCAGTTACTAAGAACGTTATTTCCACACGCGGGAAACAGTTTTGAAGACATACTAATTCAGTAATTTCAATCACATAATTTAAATACCAACTTATCAGTATCTGATCCCAATTAGGTTTAACACAATTAATTAACTGTGTTATGTTTAGCCGCAGACCTATCTCAACTTATATTAGTCGCGTCTAAAATCGCTGAAATTATTTCGGTGTAGTGCATTAACACCCCGTATAGAGACTAACACATTATAAAAAGGGCGCCATGGACTCATTCCTGACCGTGAACAACCGGTTTTATCAGAGAAAGCTCATAAAACGTACCTGTTTTAAAACGGAAGTGAAATTAATGCTATTTCCGCACTTAACCAATCGTCCTTGTAAATGAGAATTTATGTCAAACTAGATAACCTCTAGCGAATTGTTTGTTATCCAGAAATGCAGAAATTATTTAACAATTAATGCTTATTTATGGTCAGGCAAGGTCTTCGAGGTTTTGAAGGTCAGGAGGTACCGGTTTCGATGTCCTCTACTGCCCCATTAAATAATCTCTCTTACTTTAATGATAGCAAGAGCTAACAGTGCAAGAAGTTAACTTTATTGCATTTAAGAACTACCCACGGAGGTTCGGAACTTACGATAGTCATACAGTGATCCCAATTTATTCTTCATTGTAGCTTATTTTTCATACTTCTCTTTTAATGGTAGTAGTTCGTTATTAAATCACAAAGCAAGAAAACAATCATATACTATTAGCCATTTTCGCTGCTTTTACCTTCAATAATAAACTTTTACAATACTGTTGCAACGAAAAATTAAACCTCATATCACGCAAAGGGTAGTGTGTTTCCACGCTACAAAATTTCACCTCGACGTTGTAGAACGTTGTCAAAAACATTATCATACAGCAAGCGGGAATTACTCGAAATTATATTAATTTCTGTGGAAAGTTATACAGTGACACTTTTTATAGCGAGTGGATAACGTTTGAGACATTGAAAAATCTCAAGTTCAGTTACCGTCGGGTCGATCACCTCGACCATTAGCTTCTTTTTTCGGTTTTCCCAGGTCGGTAGGAGATTGCAGGAGTTTTTTTCCTCTTCTACCACGAACTTTCTGTTCCCACCATTTCCTATTATCTGTTTTAGGGTTGAAGGACCAGGAAACAACGTTCAGTGACTGGGTGTGGAGGTGCCCTTTTGAAAGGTCTCTCTCTGTTTGGACTGCAGTTTCTGGAGTAACATCCTTTGGCTTTAGGGGTCCCTAGGGGTCTCGAGACGAGTGTGACAGCGTTACATGCGTTCAGTCTGGAGTATTAAAGGATCCCACTCATGCTTCTGTACATTATCGTCAGCAACTGCCCCTTACGGATCTTCTACTTACTTTTTCCCTCCAAGAGGTCACGTTAGAAGCGCATAGTCCCGGTTTCAGGGATAGGTACTCCTGTTCTTAACATATTTTTACTGTGAAACATTTAATTATATATCCTGATATAAAAGCCAACGCAGTAGCGTTCACCTACATTTTGCTTGTTTTGACAATATGGCCTTAAATGCACGAATTGTGAAATTTGTGATCAACGACCTTCGCAAACGTTTTTACTGTCTGCTTATCACAAGAAGACAAAGCAGAGGAATGTGTAACGTAATCACTTTTGCTGTCGCATGATGTTTAGGCTCATTAAAATACACAGTGTTGTCACATAACTCACCCATACATAATACCTTTCACTGCAGTTACTGAATTGAGCGTTAGATCTGGCAGCATGAACGACTCATATGCACTCTCATACACTCATTTCGTAGGAAACAGATCAACTACCAGAGCAGACAAGCAGTTCAAACCCCCTCCCTTTTCATGCCCCGCTTGTCTTCTTGTGGTGGGCAGACAGTACTAGAAAGGCACATAATGTTATTGCATAGCAATTATTTTCTTAACAAATTAAAATAACAAATGTTTTCTGCTTAAAGGTTTTTAGGTTGGAGAAACTTCCTCAAAATCTGAACGCCCGCCTCGGTAGCGTAGATGGTAGCATGTCTGCCTCACGTTCAAGAGGTCCCGAGTTCGAATCTCGGTCAGGGCGAGTTACCTGGATAAGGTTTCTCCCGCAGTTTTCCCTTATCCTAAAAGACAAATGTCGGGTAACTCTAAGCTCCATGGACCCTGGGCCCATTTGAGCATCATTTCACCCATTCCATTCATCGTCCGATATGACTTAAAAAGTTAAAGGACGTAAATTACAAAAAAAAAAAAAAAAAAAAAAAAAAAAAATCAAAATCTGAACGGTATCTGTTTTCACACACACACACACACACACACACACACACACACACACACACACACACACACACACACACACACACACACACACACACACACACACACACACTTTCTTCTCTCAGATTAGGTCAAACGTTTATTTTCATAAAATGCAATAGTTCTCTACCTAAGGTAGAGAAAGAAAACAGATGTGTTACGTCATTATGTGGTTTGTGTAGTGCTTCGTTCTCGATTGTGACTCATCCTAGTAGCTGGTGTAAGGCAATTCAATTATCAATAGACAGAACACCATGTCATTTTGCTCCTACTTCTCTACTCGAGTTTAATTTGGCTTCCTGTTTACATCACAGCTGTAATACATGCAGATTTAGAGCAAACATGTGGACAGTTTGGGAGCTCCTGCCCTACAAATTCTTGAGTTAACACGGCCAGAAGCGTGGAGTAGGGATAAACAAATACCGGCGCTCATTTAATTGATGTCCTGCCAACAGGGAAGGGTTCTTTGCCTTCGTTTGCCAACCTAGAATGGTTTCGATCGAAGTTCACGCAAAATGCATGCATATCTTAAGTGTGTGTTGACTTCAGCAATTATCTTGTATTTAGTGCCAACACGGCGAGCATCTGTTAGAAAAGGCAAATTATTATATGATCTTTACTGGCTAATGAGCAAAAAAGAAAAGAAAAAAGCTACCTGCTCGAAAACAGCTTTATCTATGTCTTTACTTATAGAATGTAGACATAAATAAGTGTAGAAACTACTTTTATTGTAAAGTTTTGTAGTTCACCTGTAAGATAATATGAAATTATGGACTCACCTATAACACTAATAATTGTATAAACAAGTAATAATGAGAAAGATAAATAATTAATGAATATTAATAAGATAAATGAGTTTCGATGACTGGAGAAGAGCTCATTGCTACTACCCCCTTCGTCCAGTATGAGCCGATTCATAGCTAACTTTAGCCCATCAAGACATCAGTGTCTTCTCCACGTGGAGTAAATACGAGTTAGGAACTGTTTTCAACCCCTTTGTTGGGATACATTTCAATTATAAAATGGACTATACATTATGATCCATACAACAGAATAGGTCCATCCTGTAGCTTTTTCTTTTCTTTTTTTAATTTTTTTGGGGGGAAGGGACGCTCTGCAACGATTATGGTTCTCAGCATCCCATTCTGTGTATGATGGGCGTGAAAGCTTAATTGCTGATATTTATTTAAGAGTCGTTACTTTTCTCCTTATTAAGTACAGATACTTGCAGCTTACGCAATAGAAGGAATAATACTGAAAATATAGATAGGAATATGAAGTGTGTGAAGAAGCACAATTGAATAATAAGTGAACAAAGGTCATGTATAGAACGTACTCTTACAATTATAATAAAACTTGAACAACCCTTGGACATCAGCACAAGTGATAAGCACAGGTATCACAGGTTCTTTCTTTGTGAAGAGAAACCGATCATCCCGATATGTGGAAGATACTAAAATATTTCGTACTAACATCATTTTTACAAATGCATAGTCCGAATCCTGTTCAATCGGGTTTTATAAAAGTTACTTATAAGTATAAAATGGAGCACGTATACAAGTAATTTAAGTTTTCGTTTTTTAATTCACGATGAATTGTAAGAGTAATTCGTATTACAGTTTCCAATAGCGTTCTAAATGTTTGCTTCCAGGATTTTATTTACCAAAAGCAAAACAGCTAGAAAATGGGCTTTTGCCATGAAATGAAAACGAATTACTTTAGAATATTCCGATATGTACGTGTACAAATACATTCCGGTCAAAATAATGACATGCTTTTAATTCTTCCGTTACTGCGTATATTGCAATGTCCTATTCGGCATTGCATTGGTACATGCCTACATGTTGTAAGTACTAGATTGAAAATATGGGTGAATTATTAAGGTCTAAGTGTTCCATGCTCACTTGTACTTGTAGCTAAAGCGTAAATGTGGTGAACATTTGAACATAAGTGGTTGAAGGATAAGAGTATGGGTAGCCTTTTGAACTTGCACGGCATCCTACATCTTTTCCCAAATCCTGTACTCATGTTCCTTTGCTGAACAACCAGTAGCTTTATCTATAACCTGTTTAAAATAAAGTAAGGGCAGCCGTTAGGAAATTCGAGAATTAAATAATTCAAAATAAGGTTTAGATGGTTTTTGGTAGTCTATGATTTTTTTCCAACTCTTATTGTATAGTTTTAAATTATTTAGACCTTAGGGTTAAAAGGTGCAGATTATAGAGAAAACTTGTTCGCCCATCGCGAAAGGATAAGCCGTTTGTGTTTAATGAAATGCCTAGAGACGACTTTTATGACTTTGTAATATTGTTTGGAAAAGAACTCATGCTAGAAAGATTGACATAAGTAGAAAAGCAACAATTTGTTTGAAGGGGCATACAAGGTTCCGTTTTAAAAAGAATTCCTTTGGGCATTTCTCTTTCAAAATACGGCGGAGAAAGATGACAATTCTTGATTCCCCATTTTCTTAGAAGAGGAAATAAATCTACAAGTATCAAACCATTTAAGAATTACTCTGTTCCAGGTTCTATAAACCCTGTAAGAAGAACTTGCTGAAACTAATTCCATTACTTCGCCCACATTCTGGGGATTCTACGTGGTCTGAAAGCATCTAAAGTGCTTTTACATTTCCAGATAGCGACACCTATGAAGAAGTTCAGTGAAGGGCTTTTAGTGTTCAGGTAATTTTTGAATAGTGAAAACAACTTTATGTCAATTTAAACAAAAAGGTATATGATATTTAAGTCATAATATAAAAACTTTGATTCTTTACTTAGAATTAAACTTTGACAAGTTCAGTTAACTTTAACAACATTTTATAAAAGGCTAAGAATATAGAATATGTGTGATAATAAATTATATATTTTCCTTCAAGCGCTACAGTGTTTATGTGTTGTTTCATTATCCTTACACTATATGCCATGTTATTTTGTCAAGCACTGCTAAATGTGAACACCATATCAGTTTTCTTTGTTTTATTCCTCAAAAGCCATAAAAATAGATTGCATAATTAAACATATAGTTTCCATTTAAAATTCTAGTAACAAACAATAAATCTTCCGGTATACATACGTGTGAAAGCAGGTAAGTATAAACATATTTTGCAGAATCGTGTCTACTTCCTACTTACTTCCTATCTACTTATTTCACGTATCTAAATCCTTCAGGCAGTTACATAATGGATGAAATTGTCCAGGAATTAAAGCAGTCTGAGGTGTACAGATTATATACCGAAGATACAGTATTAACCAATAATTCTTTTTATAGTAAGATATCTTTTACTTAATTGCTTTTGAATTCCCAGTGGAAAATTAGGAAACACTTTCTTGTTCTGCATACCAACGAAAATGAGTTTTAATTATAGCCTTTCCCTGAATTGCAGAATTCAATTTGTAGCCACCGTTTTACGATGTGAAATAATCTGAATATGCGTATGACCCGACACATCCAAGAGTTCAACATTCAGAACGAAACTAAAATGAGACAAATAACTCGTTTATTGTTTTTGAGACCAACCTAACGATTTCATCCTGCGCATTAAGAGAAAAGTTCTATGCGCATACTGAGCGGTCTGGCTCAAGCGGTTTCGTCTGTGGCTTGCATTCGGCAGGTCCGGGTTCGATTCCCGTGGCCGACTTACCAATCCATAGTTTTTTTCGCGGGTTTCCCGGATCGCCAGGCGAATGCTGGATCGGCTAGTTATATCTCCCGAATTCCCTGTCCAACATTTTCATCCCCATTATCATTTCACGTCATCTCTCATGTGGTGGTCTCTTTCAGGGAAGTAGTGTCTCCGGATATCTCGGCGCTGCATGGCAGGATAATATGCTCTGAGTAAAACTTCCTCCTACGGTAGGACGGTTGTCGGTCTCCACAGCAGGTTTCGTGGTGGGGCCGCTTCCGAACCACAGTAGGTTGGGATGCCCGTTGCCCTGGACTGTCGGGGAGTTTACATCTGGTAAAATGCAAGGAACACTGTCGTGGTTCATTGCGACTGCCGTTCTGTCCTGTCTCCTCTCGCCTCATCCTTCTCGTGGGAGTGCCCCACTTGGACCACGTTTGGACCTCCGTGCCGAATGCCCTCCTTAAAGTAGTCCAGTCCAGTCTATTTTTATTGCATTATGCATGTACACAACAGAAAAATAACATTTTATATACCTACAACGCTTCCTAAACATTACAGAAAGCTTTAAGGACTTCACTATGTCCTTTGTAACAATATGTTTTCTATCAAACGCTATATTTTGAGATAAACATCAAAAACGAATTCTATGCACATCTCTATTAAGAAAGAAAACATTTATTACGTCACGCTTTCTCCACCCATTAGAATCTCACTAATATTTTATACGATGACTGTTCTATTTCCGTCAAGTAACTCACGATGCATTTACATTTTGTTTTTTACTAGAAAGAATCCCAAATTATGAGAGAAGATAGTCTTTTAGTCATAATTGGAAGTTATAATGTGGACACAGCCTCACATTCGAATCCTGGTTACGACGAGATATCTGCATTGGTTCTTTTCTCCCTTTCCGAAGTTTTGCCTTATCCTGAAAAGATGAATGTTGAAAAACTTTAAGCTCAATGGATATCGGGTTCATTTGAGTGTCATTTCACCCATTTCGTTTATCCACCGTCCGATACGACTTACTCCTCTAAGGGTCTCAAACTATCCGAGAAAGAAATAAAGAAGTGCTTTATAGATGTCGCCAGACAGCTCCACATGAAAAGAATTTAAACATATAAGAATGAATATAAGTAGTAAAATTTTGTCGGCCCCTAATGTTATAGGACAATTTGCTCGGAATGAAGAAAACTTCACAAGCTCTTCAGAAAAAAATTAAAAGGAATACCTTTTATTCTCTCTCTCTCTCTCTCTCTCTCTCTCTCTCTCTCTCTCTCTCTCTCTCTCTCTCTCTCTCTCTCTCTCTCTCTCTGTTGTAATTTACGTCCTCCAACGTTAAGTCATATCGGACGAGGAATGAAATGGGTGAAATGATGCAGGGTCCTTCGAGCTTAGAGTTACCCAACATTCGTCTTTCAGGATAAGGGAAAAACCCAGAAAAACCTTATCCAGGTAACTCACCCTGGCCGAGATTCAAACTCGGGACCTCTTGAACGTGAGGCGGACATGCTACCATCTACGTTACCGAGGCGGGCTTTATTAGCAATGCAGCTATGTTAGGCGTACGGTATTTTAACTAAAATCGTTGTACACACCTCATTTTATATGAGGTTTCGTGGTGGTTTACCGGGGGAAAAATACGAGCCAGTTAGAGAATTTAATGTCGTGCTGGCACGTTGCCCTGGTAGCTCAATGGTTAAGAGCAATCGGACGGAGACCAGAGGTCCGTGGTTCAAATTCCTGCTATGACAATCAATTTTTCAGCCTGACTTTACCTATTAACCTGGAATGTTTAGACACTGTTTTATTGTGTATACATTTGGTATCCATCAAATTTTCGTTTTTAGGGGGAGATTAAAAGGTTATATTATTGTGATAATTACGGGTTCGCGACATTATTATTTGACATTTTGTCAATATTTTGATATATAGTTTAGTATTAGAAACGCATTATAAATATATTTAACATATTTTTGAAAATTTTGCATAATCGTAACCTTATTTTCATTTCAGAAAAAAAAATCATAGCTTTTTAACCAATTGGGTTAAAAATATGAAATTTACAGCATTTTATAGTGGAATTTACGCTGCAGCGACTGGTGCCACTGGCCACTTGCCTGTGCGAGTTTTTCTTTAATTGTTGTTTTTATTTCAATATACCCGTAAAATGCATTTTCTGTTATAAAGGTACAGTTTTCTCAAAAACTATGAAACATAAATGTCTCAAATTTTCAACACATATCTAGCACTCAATAACAGATATTTGGATCTACGATGGTGTTGTTCAGTGAAATATTTTCTTTAAAAAAACTCTTTTTGGTATAGTAAATTAAAGAAAACATTGTACAAACAAATTCTAACATTTACAAAAATGGATCATATATCAAAAGGACTAGATGCGCATAAACACATAAAAGATTGTCTGAAACAACTAAACATTTCACACACACACACACACACACACACACACACACACACACACACACACACACACACACACACACACACACACACACACACACACACACACATATATATATCTGTAGTAGTTCCAGAGAAAGATGCACCTTAATTTAGCAATCATAACATTGGCGGGATGGGGCTTTTAATCCCCCGTAAGTCAATAATGCGTCTATCTTCCATTAGTATACATTACAGAGGACCCCAAAACGTGTATTTCAAGACAGTTGGAAATTACTAAGTTTAAAGGTATATAAATGGAAGAGGGAGTTGAAATGGATGGTCACGCGTTCAACGTGCCGTGTGAACTGCATACCTACCACTCTTAATCTTGTAACACAAAGCGCATTACTAGAGTTGGAGCACTTCCTTCTTGCACACTTCCGCAACTTTTACGGAATCCAGTTGTTACCTACGTCACGTGACTCAGAGGTTAACATACCTGGATCCTAAATATTATTATACCTCCATATTAGGACATCTGCTCATGCCAAAACTATTGTTTCGAAAACGTTAAAAATCTTAGATAAATACTAGTACTTTTACAAAAGCTAACTTATGACAAAGAGAGTAGTGTTAAAGTGAGGCCTTAGATAGTAAACATCTGACTAATTCGCACCAAGTCTAAGTCAACCGTTAATAAGAGAGAGTTACTAAATGCTTTCCAGATGTACCTGTATACTTGTTCTGTTTCACTCGTGGCCACAAGTGACAGATAATAATGTTTAAAACAATGCTGTTTTCTTTAACCAATCACAGTGTTGAGTCAGTCGATATCCATGCACTACCTTTTCTTTACGTGATAAACGCATCTGCATTTTGTCCTCTATTATGCAATTACATTAGGGTTACTGCGGAAGGGATTCAGCTTTGCGACCAGTCTTGATCTATTGTACCTATGCCCTCAAGTTGGCATCCCCGGAGGAAGGATGAGGCGAGAGGAGACAAGGAACCGCGACAGTACAGAGGGCGGGTTACCTACATTTTACTTAGAGGGAAACCACCTTCGGTAGGCCAGGACAACGGGCATCCCCCCTATTCGGAACCGGTCCCAGTAGCCGGTTCGGAGACCACCGAAGGAGGAAGTGTTCACTTCACCTGAACCATGCGTCAGGTAGGTCGGCCTCGGGAATCGAACCCGGGCCTCCCGAATGCGGGCTACAGACTAAACCGCCTGAGCCATCCCGCTCGGTTTAGTTACAGTAGGCAGAGAAAGTATTCCATTGCAGCCAACAATTCGATATTGAAAATTCCCTAAACACAAAACTGGAGGCTACAGAACTCATAATAAAACTATTTTTAGAAAATTATGTGTAGGCGTGTCTGTAAACAGTGTCTCAATAACGAAACATCTGTACCTAATACCGCATTTGATAATTTAAGTTGATCTTCCAAGGATGCAACACAAAGATTTTTTATGGACATTTCTCTAACTCAAATGATACTTTATATGGATCATGAAGATTTTGATTAAAATAAAACATGCTAATGACCTTTGCGTAAGGAACCAAACATATCTTAAGCTTTCTGGGACTGGAATATAAAGTCCATTCCACTCTGAATGACTGGCGTAATTAATTAATCGTGACAAAGGAAGACATTATACTCATGTGTCTCTTAAGGATTCTATTTATCTCAAAGAATACTTTCTGTAGCCTTAACCATTTCCGAGATAATAATAATAATCTGAGTTTTAAGTAAAAACATATATAGATATCTTCTGATGACAATTATGCAACTTTTGTTGGATCATAAAAGTCAGATTTCTCCCTTTTTCAGAGCTTTGGTGATATTTATGCTTATTTCTATGATGAAGTTATATTTTGGGGTTTTCTAGTATAGTCAGCTGGCATTACAAATAAAATAAACCAATATTGTCTGTATAAATGTCACCAGCAGCACTTCCCACTTGATTTTTGAAGGTTCCTTTAGCAGGTAACAAACATTTATACAACTGGGCTTGAAGCAAAGTTTGAAGATTCTGAGCCGGAATTTTCCCCAAATATGCTCCTATAACCTCATGGGATGTGGAACGTAGTTTCTCCAGATAAAAGAACATTCTGTCTTACAATAAAAGATGCTTCCAGTTTGACAACCTAAAAGTGCGCATTGTCATTTATTGTAATTTTGTTGCTGATGAAAAATAACTCCTAGGTATGAATATTTTATTTCTGTAAATCATTATTTTCTTAAGTTGCAATAATTACTTTTCTCTAATTTAGGACTCTTGAACTTACAGATTCCATAAAGTCCTGAATTAAGAAGTAGAGAAGATTTTTCTACAGAGACGATTAAAATGTTTATGTATGAGCAATTATTAATTGTTAATTAAGTTTTAATTGTGAATTAATACAATATGATTAATAAATTCATTAAGTTATAAAGATCATATTATATCTTTTAGGTCATATTTAAGCTATATTTTAGGTCAAAAATGCATGCATATTTTCCATATTTTATTATCCGCCTCTTAATAATCATTTTTTAAATCTCTGTACTTTCTCGTTGGCTCCATCCTTATTTAACAACATAAGAGATACGTAATTCAAATTAAAAGAAGTACAGATGAACTGAAGATTCCGCGCTCTCACACTACCAGGTTAACTTGTTTGGAAAACACGCATAGTCTGTGACCATCGAGCAAAGTTGTTCATCGCTTGAGTTTTCTATAATTGCCAGGAAATATTTCTCTCGTTGCCCAGTTACTCAGCACACGCTGCTCACGTTAGTCTTGATTATTTATAACATATAAAGGAAAGAGAGCAAACTTCTCTTTTATGAGGTTTATTCAACTATGTTGGCATTTACCATAATACGAGTACACGTATCGCACCATTGTAAGGAGGTTGCTATAATTCTGGTTCATCGGCTTGAAGCATGAATACATATTTTGTTTGATAACGGTGCTGTCATCTGTCGATCAAATCTGCGCCACAAGTATATCGGAATTTCGTCCCACAGGAGTTCTTTTACATGCCTCTGTTTCATATAACCTTGCCCCGTTGAAATGTATCACTCCGCGTTCAACAACCCTCCCCCTCGCCCTAATTGGCTAATGCTTTCGCGTCATAGGCCATAGGCGGTGCCTTCCCGTAACATTAAAACCTGCAGTAAATGTCGTAATAATAGCCGGGAAGATAAATAAAATCAACAAAAATCATACAAATAAGGATATGAAGGCATGCAAAAATACAAGTTTATAATGAACTGAGCAAATTGAAACAGAATGACTGAGCAATGAAACTGAAAGAGTTTATAATGAAAGGCCGTTGGCCTTTTCCACTGGGATTTTTAAACCAGCACACATACCTATCAAAAAATGCTTGTCTTTCAGTCTTAAAAGTCGTGTCAAACCATACTTTACTTTTCGCGTGTTCTTCGTGTATATTTAGCGATTTGTATCTCGGTGCAGTGTGGTTGTCCTTAAATAGCGTCTTCGCCACACAGCAATATCGCCTCTGTCTTTTAGCACGTTTTTCTTGCCTCTTTTTTCATTCACAAATCCCAGCTGTATAAGCAATCTGCTGAAATTTGGTAAATCTGCATCCTCATTTACAGCAGAGGAAATGTTACTTATGTTAGCGAGTTCGTTTCTAAAGAAAAACTACACACAAGACGACGCACAGCACTTTCACGTATTTTTTCCGAGCACGCACTTTTGTTTATTCCTGCTTTTGCCTGGAGTGGTAAGTTTTCCTGTTTCCTCAATTTCATGTCGCGATGTTCCTACGGATCTAACACTCACACCTGTAACTTCAGAGCACAGCTGTCCGACTTCTCTTACTGACAAAGACGGATTCTTCTCTGTGAGTGCATTAAACACATGCAACACAATTCTTTTTTCGCCTGTTTGTAAATAATTATCCTTGCGATACTTAAGCGAAAAACTAGCGGTAGACTCTGCCATTATACATATAATAAGTACATGTGCAACAAACGATCAATAAAATAATTAAGCTCCCGCACTCTCGAATAGCGATGCATGACTAATCCAGTTCAAAACAAGGTCAGTGATAAAAGTCATATAAACAAATGTCACCACTACCGCTAAATCACGTGCTATCGTGCCATGTGCTTGAGAGCAAAGGAACCTCCTCTTTACTTCGTTTAAGAATTAACATGCATTTCAGATAAATCAACTCTGTTGCGTAATATATTTAATTAAAACAGTTACGAAAATATAAATTTGACAATTCTCTTCCAACATATAAAGACATATCACCATGTTAAATAACGAACTAATTTTTACCGCACGACAGTCATTACCACAACAGCAACCAATGAGAGGTGATTAGGTCACGTGACCGTTAAGAGATACTGGGCAAGCTTACGTGAAACAAGGTATAGTAAATCTACTGAGATGTAACTCGGGTTACTTAAAAGCCATCGGTGTGAGCCGGGTCTGAACATCTTGTGAACAGACGGCACCTAACTATACAGACATTAGTATTTAGTATTGGTTTATTTCAATCATACAACATACACAGTTAGTGTTATTTAAGATCACGTCAGAAGCAATTATAATGGATAAGATACAAATAATTACAATGATACAATTAGTGGTACTAGACACATCAATATTAATAAATGGTAGTTAATAATTATGATAAAATAATAAGAAGAAAAATTTAAAATGATGCACACAAAACCAGGCGTAAGTTATACAGAACATATTATTGAATATACATAATTGTTGTGCATCACTGATAACAAAACAACCAGTTAACAAAGAAGAAAACTACATAAGTAGGATACTTCTAAATTTATGCAAGCTATAACCATTTCAGAACAAAAATGATCCTTTTAAATGTGTAGCATAACTACATCTTCGTTAACGTATTTAAGACTAATTAGTACTGTTGTTTAAAAATTCCTGTGGATTGTAAAAGCAGTGTGTTACTAGATATCCTTTCTTAAACAGTTTTATATCAGTTAATCCCTTTAGATCTGTTTGTAGTACATTAAAATATTTATACTTGAAGTGAGATATAGGTAGCCTTTATCTTATTTTGCATGCTTTTCTGTAATAACAATTATTTTCTACTTCATGACGTTCTCAACTACACGGCAAGCCAAGGATGTTCTTTTTATAACGTAAGTTTGTTTGTAATTCAACTACAAGGACTTCTTAATCATTTATCAAGTTTTAAAAATGAAATTAGATATCATAGTGTCATGTTGATCAGAAGGAATTGCTCTTTTTACTGTATAAAGAAACTGTTAAAATTGTTGAGCCCTTTTTTTTTACATTACCTTACAAACACCCACACATAAATGTTCTCTCTTTATGATATTAATATATTTAGATATAACAGAGAATAAGAAAAACAGGAATCTTCGAGAACACTTATTTTTATAAAAAAACAAAGAATCTACATAATATTCCAAAAGTATATTGCATGTAATATTGGAACAATAGCAGGAAATATTTCGAGACTACAGCAATTATTATATTTGATCTAAACTGCACATTTTGCTGATTTCTGTGTTTCTTATTTCCAGCGGTAATGTTGGTGCACCTTATATAATTTTCCAGTTACATAATATTACATAGACAATAATGACGAAATCTGCTAGGGTAATTTGTAACAAAATAAAAAAAAAAAAAAAATAACGAATACTTCTCATTGTAAAACGTAACGATTGCTTAAGGCGAGGAAAATTCTTTAAAGTTTTTGTGTCACACTATACTTGAAAATTGTTGAGCTTAAATAGAAAATGTCCTGCGCCATGGCGTAGAGGGTTAAGGCAGCATGCCTTGGTCCCTGGTCACAGAAAGCGGTCCGGGTTCGATCCCACCCATGGGGTGCGGATTTTAAGTTCCGGGTATAGGACCAGTGCCTACTCAGCCCACTCAGTGAGGAGCTTACGATAAGTAAGCGGCCCTGGTCACGAAAACCAACTCTACTGCTGGGGATGCCGAGATGCTGACCACATCTCCCCATATCGGTTGGATGATCACCCACCTCTGCCATGCGCAAGTGGGCGTGAGGCCGACAGTCGGGTTGGTAGGTCTTGGCCCTCGTGGGGCTGTCGCACCAGTGGTTTAAATAGCAAATTCAGTGTTCTCGATATTGATTTCTGTGTTGGTATAAATACTTCTACCCAGAGATCCAGTGTCTTTTATTCTTAGTGACATTACAAGTAAGATTTTGACATCAGTAGGCTGTAACCAGGAATATGCTCTATGTCTCTGATTGGCTAACTTTAGGTATCAATCGATTCCTACTGAATGGAAACAGGATAGCAACGAACTCTGCTCCAACAATGAAGGTCGCGGACGATTCTACACGTAGAAAATAATAAAGTAACGGATACTTAAAACGTACTCAGTATTATGACACGGTACGTATAACTTCTAGTGTGCAGGGGCAATTGATCCCAATCGCCTTGTGACCTGATGCGCACTTTCTGTTCACCCAACTAGCTTGCTTTTCAAATTGGATTAAACAATTTCAACTTTCGGTGACATTAATCATAACCCTTAGTTACGACTCGAAGCTGTTATGATTCATCTTGATCATGTAATGTGTTTTGACCTTGAGGGTCTTTGGAGTTCCCCTGGTTCTATTACTCCGTTAGGAGACTATGGTAGCGAAGTAATTAATTTATGTGCTCGTTTTATTTATAATCACCACTCGGGAAACCCAAAGACTGTAGTATTCCCTAAGTAATTACTTTTTTCCGTAAACCATGCTATTAAGTGCTATTAGCTCTCAGTAAAACGTGAGAACTTTAAAGTGACAATAGGCCTTCATGTATTACAGAAATTAACCCGTTTCCAAAATACTGATTGGTGGGCCTGACTTCATTAGTATGGCTCTTTTTATATTTGTTATTCGGGTTGATGACCAGTGTTCGCAAAATACTTCCCGATCCAGGTACTGTTGGGGAATATTTTGAAGTAAAATGTCTTCCTATGACGTCAGTAGTGTGAGGCGTGGGCAGTGTCGGCTAGTGTGGTAGTAAGATGAAACTGTCCTACTGATAACCTTGATTACCCTATCAAATGTATCTGCTGAGGTCACAGATATAGGCCTGTACAGAGATATTTTTTAGACATGATGTATGATGTAATGTTGCGCAGTAGTTTATGGTCGAGTCCACTCATTTATTTGGAAGAAAAAGGGGCATCAGGTTAGTCATCGGTCATCTAACTCACTAGCTTTATCAGCAGTCCGCTGGTGAAAGCAGAGATCTTACCCCAACATTGATTCGCATGACGACACTCGCGCACATCCGAGCAAGGTCACGCGCCTCGTCTAAAAAATACATATGTAGTTCGCATAAACATACAAAAACAAAAGGAGCATAAGATACCGTCAATTATTGATAATAAATTTGGTTAGAAGTATTTCCCATTGAGCGGCGACAGAATTACCTGCAATGTATGTAAAATAGCTTTCCCTGCAAAATCATCATCTAAAATATTATTTACTGTCCGGCCATCGCAAGAAGGCAAGAGACGAATGAAGGGGAGAGGACTTTGATGCTGTTTACTAGGAAATGAGTCTATGAGAATGTATATGAGTCACCCATGTTGTCAGATCTAATGCTCACTGCAGTACTGTTTACCCAGGACAAGAAGGCAAGCTAGAGGAATGTGTAACGTAATCACTTTTGCTGTCTCTTCAGTGTTTATGCTCGCCTTCCCAGTATGACAAGGATGGAAGTCTCGTTTAAAATACACAAGTGTTGTCACATAACTCACCTAATACCTATCGCTGCATTTACTGCAACAAACATTAGATCTGGCAGCATGAGTGACTCATATGCACTCCCATACACTCATTTCCTAGTAAACAGACCCGCTACCACAGCAGATAAACAGTTCAAGCTCCTCCCCCTTCATTCCCCTCTAGGTTTCTTGTCATGGGCATACAGTAAATGCAGTAAGTGACAACACTTGTGTTTTTTAAACAAACATATCATCCTTGTCATACTCGGAAGTCTAGCTTAAACACCGTGTGGACAACAAAAGTGATTACGTTACACATTCCTCTAGTTTGCTTTCTTGTCCTGGGCGGACAGTATCAAGTAAGCAGTCAGATTTGTTTTAACATTTATGTTTTATGATGATTGCTGGTAACACATAATTCTACAAAGCCAATAATCATAATTTCAATATATGTATCTATGGAGAAATACACACCGCGCGCTTCAGTTCGAATCTACTATTTAGTGTTCTTACTTGTCGTTACGCTTTGAAACGTATTAACTAGCAATGCCAGAAACAAATAACAAAATATTTGTGTCAATCGATGAAACGATGTGTATTGTCGTGTTTTGGTATCCAGCAGAATGTGTTACTGTTTGTGACCGATGCAGATTCCTTGGTTAAAGCGGCTGTTCAATAAAGAATGATCATAATATTTTACGGTCATAATTTTTCGCACTAAAATTCAATCTTATTATATGCTGTTAGCTTACTGTGAAACAAACACGCCGTAGTAGTTCCACTGTTGCTACTCCTGGTTCCCGCCTGTGAGAACCAGGCAAGTTCAGACATGTTCAGTATCGCCTACCGCTGCAATGGAGGTAACATGCAGTTCAAGTTGATGTTAGAGGAAGATCCGGAGTTTCTTTAAAACGTAATCACTGCTGATGAACCTTCGCTACAACATTTTGATCCTGAGAGCAAACAGCAAAGCTCAGTAAGGAAATCTCCTTCATCACCATCCACCAAAAAGCAAAAGTGGTTGTTTCTGCTGGGAAAGTTATGGTTATCTCATTCTTTGATATTCATGGAATGGTCTATCAGCTTGTTGTACCTGCACACACATCAGTAACTGGACAATACTACAGAGATATCACGAAGACATTGCAAGTTCATATCAGGCGCAAAAGACCACATTTCCATGAAGCAGGCTGGATGCTGCACCACGATAATAATGCGCGGCTGCATATTGCCAATATTGTTGCTGAATATCTTCGTGGGAGGAATTATCCATCACCAGAAGTAGTGGTGAAGATTGCGGAGGCGATTTTGAAGGATCTCTCAAAAAATGGTTTCCAGCATGTGTTTGAATACTGACAGAAACGCTGGGACAAGTACATCGCATTCAGGGGAGACTATTTTGAGAAGGATCATCATAATTATAAGGATGAGTAAAGGTACGTTGTCAAAAAAAATTGTGACAGTTCTTTATTGAACGGCCCTCGTACTTAAAAGCATTACAACCCACCTCTGTAACGACTGCCTCATGTTCAAGGGGTCCCGAGATTGAATCTTCGTTAAGAAGAGTTACCTGTAAAGTGTTTTCCGGGTTTTCCGTTATACTGAAATATGAATGTCTCGTAACTCTAAGCTCTATGGAACCTGGACTCATTTGAGCATAATTTCACCCATTTCATTCATCGTTTCTCGTATGACTTATGTTCGGAGGACCTAGAAAACAATGGGATGCAAGGTAGTAAACATACTTTAATGACTCGACATATTCATAGCAGATATGAAAAAAAAGATATTTCTAAAAGCTCCTGCAAGGATAGAAAGATTCAAAGTGTTTGCGCCGTCGATTCCTTTGCCTATACTTGCAAGGTGGTGCACGCTGTTGAACGCAGCGGCGTATTGTGCATATATGTATTACACTGAAGTGGTTGAAATTATTAGTACGTTTGATTCCAAAGATTCTGCATCAATCAAGATCGTACATCACCTAGTTTCAGAAAAACCTGTTATAGGATCTGAAGTTCCTTCAACAGAATTTCGAACATTTGCTACAAAAGATGTATGAAGCTTCCAATAACTTAAAGAAAAGGATTAATCGACCACCGAATACATTTGTCACTAGATCTGTGAAGAAAAAGAACTCAGTTTCAAATAAACATAGTAGATATTGTGATTTATGTGCGAATTTATTGTTTTGTATCTGTTACCTCCTGCGATGTTACAACGCTAGATTAACTAATCATCACCACAGGAATTTTAAATTTGCAAATCTAAGTATGTACATAATGGTGCTTTGCAACGCCATTAGTATGCCGTTGAAATTCAATAAAAAAGGCTAGACGAAGATCATTTCTTAGTGGTTTCCCCCTTTTTGTGTTGTATAACTCTTACTTTAAAAACAGTATAATATGATATAAGGCCAATACTATGTTGTCTATAACTATTAGCTGTTACCTTAATATTATGTTAAGTAAAACTTATGTAAAATGTCGTAAGTTAATTTTAAGTAAAGTAGCTCATTTTATTTCTGTCGAATTCATTGTGTCATAGTCTCTACTACCGCTCCGAACTCGGCACAACAATGCATTCCATCCCTCCCTTAACCTAAGAATATTATTACACATATCAACTGAACCTGCTAGATGTATCGAGACGTACACTAGTGATGCCTGAAAATGGGAAAAAGTTCGTGAAATTGAGAAGAGGTATTACGCGTAAACTAACATCATCGTGACAGACTAGCTGAGGAGTACAGCATTTCGCATTTCCTTATCCAATCGAGATAGACACGCTTGTAAATATACGGTTTGTATTTTCCATTCTCTAATAACTGATTGCACTTGTAAGTGCGAAAAAGGTCATTTATTGGAATTTTTCAAGTCATCAGTTACAGAAATAAGACTTTACAATTAACTCTGTAGGGCGAGAGATAATATTTACAACACGCCGGTGTTTTTATGTTCTATCATATAAAATGCTACACGATCAGTAATACTGACATTAATACTGATTGTCTGTGGACTGGAATGATGGCCAATACTGAATAAGATACGAGTATATATTTTAGCTTCGGTATTGGCAACACTGTCCTGCACCGTGGCGTAGCGGGCTAAGGCAGCATACCTTGGTACCTGGCCACGGAAAGCGGCCTGGATTCGATCCCACCTATGTGGTGGGGAGTTTAGGTCCCGTGTATAGGACCGGTGCCCACACAGCATCGTGAAAAAAGTGAGGAGCTCACCTAGGTAAGCGGCCCTGGTCACGGAAACCAACATTCCGGCTGAGGGATGCCGAGATGCTGACCACATCTCCTCCCCGTATCGGTTAGATGATCGTCCACCTCTGCCGTGCGTAAGTGGACGTGAGGCCGGCAGTCGGGCTGGTAGGCCTTGGCCTGTAAGGGCTGTCGCGCCATAGGTTTATTATTATTATTATTATTATTATTATTATTATTATTATTATTATTATTATTATTATTATTATTATTATTATTATTATTATTATTATTATTATTATTATTATTATTATTATTATTATTATTATTATTATTATTATTATTATTATTATTATTATTATTATTATTATTATTATTATTATTATTATTATTATTATTATTATTATTATTATTATTATTATTATTATTATTATTATTATTATTATTATTATTATTATTATTATTATTATTATTATTATTATTATTATTATTATTATTATTATTATTATTATTATTATTATTATTATTATTATTATTATTATTATTATTATTATTATTATTATTATTATTATTATTATTATTATTATTATTAATATTATTATTATTATTATTATTATTATTATTATTATTATTATTATTATTATTATTATTATTATTATTATTATTATTATTATTATTATTATTATTATTATTATTATTATTATTATTATTATTATTATTATTATTATTATTATTATTATTATTATTATTATTATTATTATTATTATTATTATTATTATTATTATTATTATTATTATTATTATTATTATTATTATTATTATGGTCCAACTGAAATTCCTATGTTTTTGGAAGATATCAAATAAGGCACTGAAGATCAACAGGGACATTTAACAAATAATATTACATAAAATGACCATATGAATTTATTGCACATACATAATTTAATGCAGACGGTAACATTACAATGAGAAAGGAACGCCGAGACTTCAAAAGAGACAATAAATGTTTTATAATGTGGCGTGCCTGGCATTTATGGGACAGCAAATCGATATTTATTTTCGTGTGTCACAAACACGAAAGTTTCCGTTTCAGGCTACTGACTGCTCCGTAGAACTATTAAAACCACACGTAATTTTACTGCGTTTTGTATTAGAAGAATGCATGCATTAACAAATCTTTAAAGTAACCAATAATAATGCATATCTCATGCAGCTAAATTAGTATTTTTTTTCTGGGAGTCTAAATGTAATTTTAGATATGGGGTATACTTGAACTAAGTCTTGTTTGTACACCTACACACACTTTGTTTTTAAGCTTTTAGCGTAAAGTAAACGTAATAAAAGACACTGTTACACGCAATTACAACAAACCACAACTGATCCATGGAATCGAATCACACTAAATCATAACTCACAACTGACCTGTCCATTGAAGTCGTTCTGGGGCTCAGGGCTGGTGGCCATAGTACATCACTAGCCTTTTCTTTCGGGCAGTCTCTGGAAACAATGGACTACTGTTGTTCCTCTCCACCACGCGGAACGGTCCTTGCCATGGTTGTTGAAGCTTGTGGCAATGTTCCGATAGAGAGATACTTGCCACACCAAATCACCCGGTGGAGCATTTAGTTGTTGATTTGTCGATCATGCCGAGCCTTCATCAGGTAGCTCGCTACCTTAGGGTGTTGACATTGTGAAGACGGTACTTCACGGGTTTCCAGGACCACTAGCCTTATTGGTGTGCCTTCCTATTCGCCATACTTGTGGCGGGCCGAACCGTATCCTCGCCACGATTGCCGTGCAGACCCAACAAGTTCGATGACTGACCCCGACCGACTAGCCTCGCTCAACTTACTCTGCTCAACTGACTCATGCAGGGTGATCGTCGGCCCGAACACAAAGCAAATGTTTTGGAAGATGAAAAGACGAAAGTGCAAAACGGGCAAAACGAATCTTTGGAAGCAGAAAAAACGCATTTGTTCTCTAATAAGAATGGCCATTAGCAGTTATTACGGCCAAGAAATCGAGCGGACACTCACCACAGACCTTTTTCTAAACATGTTTTGAATGCATCGAATTTTTTATGGAACACAATAACTTCTCTGTGTACTATGTACTGACAAGAAAGTAAAAATACGATGTGTAGCACTCACATGGTTTTTTTCTGCTCACTATTCCTATAAAAGTGTATTCTATTTCTTGTTAATATAGACAAAGCTTCATTTCAGTCAGTAGAGCCTGCCTGCCGTGGTTCCCGGGTTCGATTTCCGGCGGTGGGGGTGGGGATTTTTCTCCGACCAAGATAATTATTTATCTTTCTCAGAGTCTGGAAGTATGAATGAGAGTGCGAATGTGTGCTTGATCTAATGATTAAAACCCAACGAATATAAGTTAAAACATTCGATACGTTCCAAAGGAGAACGGCCGCCAATATCACTGGAGTTTAAAGGCGAAAAAAAAAAATTCATTACAAATTTGTTGTACACGTAGTAAACTAATTGATAGTCGGATCTTCCTTTCAAAGTCAACTGCTCAAAATCGTAAAAGCCAGTTTCGATAAAATCAACATTTCCGAAGCATTTTTCCATGTAAACCGTAATGAATATTTTTGAAAATATTAATGAACATCCTTGGAAGTCATAGAAACTTAAATCGCAAAGGAAAGTGGTTTAAGGTGGCAATACTGCTACAATAACAACATAATGAAAAATTGACATATTTTGTTTACTTTAACATTATTGATTGTATTATATAAAACAGTGAAGTTATTAGTATCCGAATAGACTATATCTAATGTCATAAAACTCTTTTCAGGTATAGTTCATTTGCTCATGTTTTGCAGCAAGAATTTATTGATAAGTCCAGGAATACCTGTGATAATTACTTACCAAGGTATATCATATTTATAAAATAGCAAAACATACTTTTAGAACTTTGAATATTCCTGTAATATATAAATTAGAGCAACAAATCACTTGTTTCTTTATTCTTAGGCTAAGAAAAAATATTAATAATTCATTTTAATTGATAATTAGCTTATTGGAAACTTATTTTCTTTGTTTTTAGATGCCTTTCAATGCAATTAATTCACAAATGTTATGCAATTCATGTTTTGTTTACCACAATAACATTACAGAGAGGCTAATGACTAACAGTAAAAAGGCTTATAAGGATGATCATTAAAATTTGGAGCGAGGGGAACAATTTCCTGTTGAAACAGCAAATTGGAAAAATAGCAAAAGAGGACATGGCGATGGTGTGTGATGATATATATATATATATATAAGGGCGCTCAACTACGGCGGTCATCAGCACCCTTTAAAAAACTAGTCATGGCAAAAGCCAGATATAAAACTTTCTAAAAACTATACGAGTGTAACAAAGCCTATTAAAAAAACACGTACATAAAAATCATCAATCAAAACCTACTAAAAATTTCGTTCACTAAATCCTAAACTCTAAACTAGACAAGAATCTAAAAAGCTTTTCCACGGGTCTCCACGAGTCTACATGTGGGTGGGCCTGTTGACCGTCTCCCTCAACCACGAAGTGGAGCCCACACGAAGGAGACTGTTGGCTCGGGACCCCGGGTGCGCCAAACTCGTACCTACCGAAGTAGGCCCCTGGGTGTTTAATATACCTTTAAAAATGAAAATGAAAAATCTGTAATGTAACATTATAAATTGCTACGCTTATTTACAGACAAAATTAAAAAATGTAATAATGTTGTCATTTTTGTACAAAATGTTAGGTAAATTTACTATAACACGTGAAAGGTCTGGCTCTACCCTTTAATAGTGCGTCCTACACACGGCTAGTGTGAAAGAACAATTAATCTCAATTACTTAGAAGATTGACATGATAGAGACTCACACAACAATCAAAACAAAAACATATAGAGAGCCCGCCTCTGTAACGTGGTGGTAGCGTGCCTACTCAGGTTCAAGAGGTCCCGAAATCGAATCACGGTCAGGGCGAGTTAATCGCATAAGGTTTCTTCGGGGTTTCCCTTATCCTGAAAGTGAATGTCGTGTTACTCTAACCTCTATGGATCCTGGGCTCATTTGAGCATCATTTCACCCACTTTATTCATCGTTCGACCGGACTTAACATTGGGGAAAGTAAATTAAAACAAAAAATAATAATAAAGAATACAGAGGAAGAGCGGGAAAGAGGGAGAGAGAGCAAGAGTTAAGTAAATTTGAATTGACAGTATCTCCAAAAATGTATTACCACTTCAATGCAGTACTTTTTAACTGACGGCGAGTTCCCAAACGTTTCTAATGTAGCGCAAACGAAAGGCAATTTATGTATAGAAATATATTCTCGATATAGAATGCGCGCTACAGCATGTACAGAAACGTAGAATTACATTCACAGAATATTACAGAACAAAAGTACTACAATAGATTACACTTTTCCATATTGGTATTAATTATGGCCATAGACACGGCCTCCTGGTTGTGTGTGGAGACCTCTAACCGAGCATTCCAAGTGAGGATTTACGAGCGGTAGAGGACTAAAATAGTACTTAGCTCTTGTGCGAACTCACGCGGGTTGCAAAAAATACTTCTGCATAAACACACACACACACACACACACACACACACACACACACACACACACACACACACACACACACACACACACACACACACACACACACACACACACACACACACACACAACCACTCGCGCGCAGCATGTAAGTTTGCAATTACGCTCTATGGGGCCAATGGAGATCCTTCCTAGAAAAAGAAATGAAGTTTACGTCTCATAAAACAAGGCCATCTCATCAACAAGGTAACTTTTGTGCCAGCTGTTTGAACAAGGTAGTTGTAAGAGTATGAAAATTGTATATAAACGACACAGAAATAAATCAGCATGTGATCTGAGCTTGGATTTTACTAAATTAGCGTCCACAAAGAGTAGAACCCTGGTAGAAAATTTGAAAAAGAGATTAAGTAAACATTTAGGAACAGAATGACCAGGAAAGCCACAAAAGAGATATTGTGAACAATTTCACCACTTTAAATGGGAAAAAGCAGCATATGGGTAACGCTGTAGTAGCAAGAGCCGTCCGTGAACCTGCTGATGCCACATTAAACCATCCAAATAAAATATAGAGATAGCACCAGTGTGCTTTAAAAGCAGGAGTGATACTTCTTTCCCCATGGAAAGGTTAAAGAAGTGAATTATATATAGATTCACTGTATAAATGACTACAAAGAGCCGTTTATAAATTACACCGTAAAACTAAGGTAGTTACCTTGAATAAAGTTATATTTTAATTTTTGAAATTAAAAGTTCAGTAAACTTACATGGCATTGTTGTCACGCTTATTTGGTTAACATCAGCCGTTCAACTAGTTACCCCTCCACGCCTAAACTTGTCTTAAATGGTTAGCTTTTGTTAGCATCTTTGATAAATCAGTTTTCTTAGAGAATTTCTGAAAATCACATAGGAGGTACGGTGCACAGATAGTGAAGGGATAGGGAGGGTGTCAGGGTGACAGAGATGGAGAGAAGACATACGAGAGTTAACTCAAGGTGCGACTTCTGTTATTTTTGTGCCATAACAGCAACGACTTTACTAGTTAATGATTTCATAACTGTTTCTCTTAAAGCAACTACAAAGAGAACAATGTTAAAGAATAAGTGTGTACTTCAAAGCCACTGTAAAGGATTATTACTTAATATTTAATATTTGTACCCATAATAAATAATCTAGAAGAGGAAACGATATTATACATATGGATTACAAAATGCATGTTTTTGTGACGCATATTTATCATATTTAATTTCACACCCCTACAATAATCGAGCCAGAATTAAGAATCTGTGTTTGAGCTAAATAATCTTCCACCGTACCTTTAAAATGACAGCAGATAATATAATATGCATTTGGGAGCCACCTTAGCAATAATGAACAGTTAAGATCAAAAGCCAACATTGCACACAACAATGACAGCGAACAAGTTTGAAAGTTGCGCTGTATCGTCTCTTAAGGCTTGTGCTACGATCCAAGTAGGCACAAGTCCAAAGACTATAAGAAATGCCTACATGACGTAATCACACAATACTTACCCACCTATCGCGTTTTGGCAGCTATTCAGTATCGCTACGTAGCTCATTAGGGAACTAAGTATTGCCGACTATCATTTATAATAATAATAATAATAATAATAATAATAATAATAATAATAATAATAATAATAATAATAATAATAATAATAATAATAATAATAATAATAATAATAATAATAATAATAATAATAATAATAATAATAATAATAATAATAATAATAATAATAATAATAATAATAATAATAATAATAATAATAATAATAATAATAATAATAATAATAATAATAATAATAATAATAATAATAATAATAATAATAATAATAATAATAATAATAATAATAATAATAATAATAATAATAATAAATATGGAAAGAGCATATCAACTTTACTCAAAACATATATAATAAACATACGTGTCTAAATATTAAGACTATTAAGATTGTAATTACATCAGAGCGCCTCTAAAGAGCAGAAACGTTAATTCTGAACAGAAAAGCAGATATCGAAAATAAAGAAAAAAGAGAATGTAAAATCATTAGAAAAATTTTAGGTCCACAAGTCATAGGCGAAGACTACAAACTTACAGATGAAAAGAAATAGGGGGAAAAATATACAGACATGCAGAATGGTGTTGGGAAATGAAGCTTAACATTTTATGGATATATTAAACGATTACCTTCAAATGGGTCACAAAACAAATTATGGAATTTTACGAAAATACAAGTAAAGCACAAGTAGACACTATGAAATGTATTGGTAAAGTAAAAAGTTATTTAAAATTGGCAGGAATCACTCAAAACGATATCCTAGACAGGAAAGTGTTTAGAGTGAAGGTGCATAAGTGGCAAATTGACCAAGGGGACAAACTGAAAAAGAAGACTGTAACAACGTGAACAGACGAGAGAAAGAAGGCCCACAACCAAAGAATGAAAGAACTTTGGTTTCAAAGAAGAGCTAAGAAACGTCTCTAAGTACTTTGCGTAGTCCTACATAGACTCATTCGAAACAAAAATCGTTATGTGACAGCATCAAAACTACGCAATGATTGCCACGAAAAATAATACCTTGTGCATTCCATTCCATTGCCTAACGCCAAAGTCTATTCACTTTCAACAGGTCCCCAGTTGGGATCTCTAAGGTGAGTTCCGCCCTCTAAATGATTCTTTATCCTGAGAAGCCAAATGTCTAACGACGCCCGGCTCCCTTGTCTATCATTTCAACTATTTGGTTCATTCATTGTCCAATATGATCTACATTCACACGACTTTCTGTATTTAATCTTCCACAAACTATACTAACTAACCTTATTATTCTAACTTTCTCGTGTTAATTAGGATAAACATTGGAAGAATGGTTGACACGTTTCCTTTACGGTTGCAAGGGGAATGCAGTAAGCTTAAGCATCTCAAATGCATCATTAGAGACGTCTTGGAAATCCTACGACCTTTGCATGACCATTGTAAAATACGAACAGCGACTTACAAATTGAAAAATATATAAATACTTACTTGAAAACGCTAACTAGCATAAAGCAATATTACAGAAATGGTTGGCACAAGAGAAATTGTATGTTACATAAATGGTGTGCTTTAACAAGATGTACATATTTTATGTAGTAATATTTTGTCCGTCTATTACGATTCACGAATTATAAAAATGTCATTCACAATGAAGGGGATTTCACATGCTATTCCCAGAATATTCAATGTATGCCTTTTCTTTTTCAGGAAAATATAAATGTATAGTATTTTAAAGAAAATCGTTAGACATACTTAAGAAGAAAAAAAAAACACACGAAATATTTTCTATATAAAGGGTAGTGTGAGGTCTGAAGCGTTCTTGAAAATTTTTGTGTCGTATTCTTTGAAGAATCTTTAATACTTAGTTTGATATTCATCTGTCATTTCAAGAAGTTAACGTTTAGCTACGTTTTTGTGGACGAAGAGGCATGTTATGGCAACTTTATCAAATGCTTTGAAAACTATATGGTATGTTTTTACATTCCGATGAAAGTAAAACTTTTGAAATCAGTCTCGTGTTTAGCTAGAACTAAAATCGGATTATTATAAATAACTAATTGACCCGGCGCCCTTCGTACCGCCAATAAAAGTTGTCTGAACTCATCTATATAAATAAACAAATTCGGATTAGCTTGTTGTTTATTCTGCAATTGGGGGTGAAGTTTTCCGACGTGCGAACACGCAACCTATAAGTCCATGAGAGGAACAGGGAAACTGCAAGTTGATTCCGCAAACTTCCGATTGCCCTTGTGATTTATTTCTGGTCATCGCAAAGGCCAAACGCATGGGAAATTGTAGACGCTTAAAATAAAAACATTAATCGTTGGAGTTATTGGAGTAAGCAGGGTCAAGATATCCTCTACTTTGTTCTTTCTCTTGATGATGTTACTCATTAGCTTTTTCACAGTTAGTCTCGTTCCGTTGCACAGTCGTGGTTGGTTAATGTTACGCAGCATGATCACATATGATCCTAATTTTAATTTTAAATTGTGAGGTGGGAGTCCAGGCAATACTAATGAATTTAAAAACTCCGTGGGATAACTGACTGCGTCATGCTGGTCTATAACTGTGTCAACTGATTTGTACGAAAACAACTCCCCCGGAAGAAAGAGACTAGAACGCAACTGTGACATACCAACAAGACTATTAGTATTATGTGCGTCTCGCTGCTCATCAGTGCGGTCAGCACGTGACGTAGCTCGTCGCACATTCGACTGACTTCGACGACCTAAGCATTCAACTGACTTCAACTTCTCCTTGGCATAGCAAAAAAGTTGCCGCGAACGTCACAAAGTCACAAAGAAGTTCTATTAATTTTCTGCCAATTCAATTCACATTCACGAATTCACAAATAAAAATTATAAAGAAAGTATCCAAGGATTCACCAATATTTGACAACTGTCTGTGGTCAAATATTTATAGTGTTATAGTGCGTTCAGAAATTAATTTTGTTCTACTCTTCAAAAAGTATATCATCATGTTGTATAAAACAAGTTTCCGTGCTAGGGGTCCCGGGTTCGATTCCCGGCGGTGGGGGTGGGGATTTTTCTCCAAACAAGATAATTCCCCATCTTCCCCAAAGTATGAATGAGAGTGTGAATGTGTGCTTGATCTAATGATTACAAACCAAAGATAACAAGTTAACACCTTCAGTATGCTCCAAAAGGAGTACGGCGGCCGATATGACCATAGCAGTTAAAGGCGGGGTACAAATGGAACAAGGAAAAAAAAAACAAGTTTGTCTTGATAACAAACGATAAACGTTATTTAATAAAATATGGTAAGTGAAATATCTTTGAAGACTTCGGCAAGGAGTGGAATATCTTTCTACTTTGTAATGGTTTTGTTTGCCGAAAATAAAAGAAGGTGTATGTGTTCCGTAAATGTTTACATGTGTACTATTACATTTAGTTAATAACCCGGTACATTATCACTTGAGCTGTTTTTTCCCCTTGCCATTTAAATCTTCTTTGGACTTATACAAATATTTAAAAACCAAAATTAGGGAAATCGGTTCAGCCGTTCTCGAGTTTTTGTGAGACTAACAAACGTCAATTCATTTATAGATAGACAAAGATTTAATTGTGTTACATTAATTTCTGTGTAAAGCTTATTATTTACAATATATTTTCACAGTGTTAACATAACATAAAAAACTAATGGCGATTCGCCCAAAAAGCGCCTAGACACATTATAATCCACACTCGAAACAGTGGCGTCTAATTTAGACTTGGTGGATACCTCACTTTTAGCTTCAACTTAGAAACTATACTCGTACTTACATCCAGTTACGAAAATTTGTCTTTGAAGCTGGTGCAAATACTTGTGTGAACGTTTACAACGTGACGTAAGTTAGCGTTCCAGTAAATGTCATTAAGTAAACTGTTGTTAGTAATTATGTTTTACGGAGTATTGTGTTATTAAAGTCGGTCTTTTTCAGTTATCTTCATACGATGCATGCAGAAAGGTGTACATTATTATTGAAAAAGTAGTTATTCAATTTTACTGCACTCAATTATAGGACTACTGAAATGTATCAACACCTTTCTACGAGGGTTATTCGTAAAAAAAAAAAAAAAAAAAAAAAAAAAAAAAAAAAAAAAAAAAAAAAAAAAGGCCGATTAGCCGTAGCTCATTCGCGTGAACATTGAAACGCGCATGAGGCCAACTCCCGGCATGCCTTGCGCGTAAACAATACCATTCGCCTTGGTAGTGGTGCAGTGTGCTGTTAAGTTAAAAATTTTTCAAACGATCGAGCAGCCCGCCGACTGTCAAATACGGTCTGTGATTCGGTTTTTGACGGCAAGGAGCATTTCAGCAGCGGACATTCATCGGCAGATCAGTGAAGTGTACGGCCCCAATGCGATGAGTGACAGCAAAGTGCGTAAGTGGGTTCGTGCTTTCAAAGGCGGACGCAACAATGTACGCGATGAACCGCGATCAGACCAGCCATCAGTGATCACAAAAGATTTGGTCAATGCCGTACATTCATCGGCAGATCAGTGAAGTGTACGGCCCCAATGCGATGAGTGACAGCAAAGTGTGTAAGTGGGTTCGAGCTTTCAAAGGCGGACGCAACAATGTACACGATGAACCGCGATCAGGCCGGCCATCAGTGATCACAGAAGATTTTGTCAATGCCGTGGATGAAAAGATCCGTGAAAACCGGCGATTCACAATTTCCACTTTAGTAATGGAATTTCCGGATGTGGGTAGAACAACTCTGTACAAAGTTGTATCTGAAAATTTGCAATTTCGCAAATTGTGTTCACGTTGGGTTCCAAGGCTGCTTACTGAGGAACACAAAATGACAAGAATGGCATGTGCGCTGGACTTTTCGAGCCGATATCATGAAGAAGGAGATCAACTATTGGAACACATTGTCACTGGGGATGAGACGTGGGTTTCTTACATGACTCCTGAGTCAAAACGTCAATCGATGGAATGGCGCCACACGACATCACCAGTCAAGGTCAAGGCCAAGCAGATAATCTCAACACGGAAAGTAATGGTATCCGTGTTTTAGGGTAGACATGGAGTGTTGCTAGTCGAGATTATGGAACGAGAGACAACCATCAATGCAGACGCTTACAGCGCTACTTTAACCTCCGACGTGCAATACAGAATAAGCGACGTCTGGAGTGTTGTTTCTGCATGACAATGCCAGACCACATTCTGCCAGGCGAACCCAAGATCTCATCAGCTCTTTGGGATGGGAACAGATTGAATACCCACCGTATAGTCCAGACCTGGCGCCGAGCGATTTTCACTTCTTCCGCTACCTACTGGAGTTTTTCGGTGGCACGCGCTTCCGCACAGATGACGAGGTGAAAGAAGCAGTTGAAAGCTGGTTATCCTCACAGACGGCAGACGTGTATGACGTCGGTATACTGAAGCTTGTAGAACGTTGTGACAAATGTTTAAACAAATATGGCAACTATGTAGAAAAACAGAGAAGGAATCCAATAAATTTTTTTTTCGCATATATCCATGATGGTTTAATTTATAAGAAATAATGAACCTTACTTTACGTATAACCCTCGTATCTCTCGTATTATCGGTACTTATTGTCGTTAAACCACAGGTCATACAGAATTAACTTGATACACATAGTGTTTATCCACACTGGTCGCATCGGTTGCATTCTTCTTTGGCCGGAGTAGAGTGCGTTGGTACCCCACTTACCTCCAGTAGAAATCGATTCATATCTAATTTAAGTCAGTCAAAGAGATCAGAATATCTTCCCCACGTGCAGTAAATCACGTTATAGTAACAGGTTCCGCCTTTCTGCTACGAATACCTTAATTGCAGTGCCAAATCTAATTATTAAATGGACTACATATTTGTCGGAATGATGTGTAATATATGGAGTGGCTGTTTGAATAGTGAAATCAAGTTTCTGCATCTCATCAAACTGTCATGATGATAGGAGTATATTCTAATAAACTAGAATTTCTCGCTGATAATAGCCGAGTTCTCCGAAGCATCCTCTTTAAAATTCAACCGTCTCTGCTGTTTAGAACTAAAGGTTCCTCTCATTGCTTTTTAATTCTGGACCTCCACTCATATTTCTGTTACGTGGTAGTGTGTTAAGTAACGGTACTTGCTACCTCTGAGCTCTTCGGTCACCTGGTCATTTTGGAAATCTGTGAGCTACGCAGATTGTGATATATCAAGCGAGTCCCGTACGGTAAGGATCCGTTGCATAGCTTTAATCCCACGCTGTGTTCTGAGTAATGGAAGATGTTATTGTTACATTCTACAGCTATGTTTAAAATCACAAAATACGCTTATAAGATGTGGTCTCTAACAATGACAAATCCATTCAGTGTTCTCTGACTTTCCGTGTTCAGTATGCTGATTAGGCAATACCTTCCATTGTTGAAAGTCATTGTCATCGTTTATATAGTACTGGTGCATCCTCAAACTGCGTGAGACACGCACGTGGGCAGTCATTGCATCACAACTAACAGGGTCATCATCTGCTGTTAGGAAGCGTTTCACCGTTACGCAAATGCTGTAACTCACTGTGAAGATAATGAAAGTGGTACGTACTTCGCACAAATTAATTTGACTGTAAACCTTTAAAGGAGAGAGCAGTAAAATGACACAATTATCAAACCAATTCTGTGCTATGTAATAAACTGTGTCAACAGGTCAAGTTGCAGTTCATAGTAGCACTGTATCGTATGTTGAACAATCCTGACTGATCAAAGCACACGAATAAAAACATGCAGGTTCTAAAAGCCTTAAGCATCTAAAAAGAGTTAGAGTTAGCATTATTAATCTTACCAAGTAATTCTATTAAAATGTGAAATACCAGATAATGTCTATGAAGTTTTGTGCTAGAATTTCCCAAGAAGTTCAGTGCAAATCCCGCGCTATTTACACCGGCGTAGTTCTGTTAGGCGAGTTTAGGAAATTCTCTGCGCCATGGCCCTCTGAGCTAGAACTGGAGGTCTAACTCCCAGATAAAAATGGCTAAAAGAATGTATAGGTTTATGGAAAATTTCCCCATTCTGAAACATAAAAAATAAACCAGTGAATTTAAATGAGACCATGAGACCACACTGGCCTCGAAGATGTCTCGCCTGAAGGACATCCAAGAAGTGCAATGACAACAATCATTGAATAATTACTGATGACGTATTAGTTAGCCATCAGTTAAAGGTTATTAGCATTTCACAGGAGTATGCTAGTTATATTTCGTGTGAAGAATTGCATATGACAAAACATCAGATTCTTATAGTTGCAATGACAACTTTGAAGTACTCCAGAAAAACAAAAACAATAAACAAAACAACATACTTGGCGTTAACACTTTGATTTATTCAATATCGTGAAATTTTCAGACATACTGTCGTGTCTATTCTGGTTAACGGAGATTCTTTTGAAGAGAGTGAAATGCTTCATTATATTTTTCTGTTTTACTGAATGTTGTCCACAGCAAAAATATCTAACAATGTTGAAATTATACAGCCAAGAAAAAAATTGACGTTTTGTTTCTCTCCTGACTTGCAATTCATAATTATCTATTCACCATTTAACGAAGAAATCGACGAATTTTTTGGAATTTTTATCTCAAAATACTAATAATACATTTTAGCATTTTTATTCTCCTTTGAATATAACAACCTAGACTTCACATTTGCTTACACTTACTCTGAAATGAAAACATACTTTTGCTTTCGGAACGCTTCCTCAAAGACATTGAATACCTTTATTAACAGAGTCACTGACCATTACTTATAGGGAGATAAATTTGTTCTGTTAGAACCAGGCAGAATAAATACCTAGATGTGCACTTTCCCGTTCAAATGTAATATTACATACTTTTTTACATTACCGATTCGAAAAAAAAAAAATTCTTAAAATCTGAAATGCAACAACAAATTTTGATACCAAGGTACTTCGGGAACTGCTGTAATTCAATATCCGCCATCCGTAAACAAGCAGGAGGGTAACCATATTGCTTCTTGTGGTTATGTTAATAACTAATTAACGTTACCAAAATAACCTGAGGGCTAGAAACAAAGAAAGGTTTTTCTGAATACGCAGAAGATGGTGGGTTTTATTTTCTCTTATTTCAATTAAACGTATGTAGTAGCTGTTTCATCAATTCATTCATTTCAATATTAAGAAATCTTTACAGGAATAGAAAAACAAACAAGAATAAAAGTGTTTGTGCCGATCATCTCAGGTGTTCTGAGCCAGGAAAGAAATTGGAATACACACCTGCAGTGGAATCATAGATGATGGCAGATTGTATTGGTCTATTATTAAGAATGAATCAAGAATTATGACTTTAATCCAAAGAAAATGCAAAGAACTCAATTTTCTTGTAAACATAACACAACGGCTTTCAAATTTCAAGCAGTTCGGTGGAATCTGAATATTTTCTCGACCTTCCAGTGATATCCGGCAGAAATTTTGATAGAAACGTTTCAAGCTTTGGAATGTGGAGAGTTTTTTGAAACAGAGAGAGAGAGAAAGAGAGAGAGAGTTCTTCTCCTGCAACTATTGTAGTGTTCACAGATTTTAATAATTCTTTGTTTATATTTCCTCAAATCACAAAACAGTTAATTAGATTTTGAATATTTGACAGCACATTCGAATTTAAATCAATGAACTAACTAATACCCCATGGGTATTCTTAACTTTATTGCAACTGATTCATATTACAGGGAACTGCAGAAGATAAACATTTAGAGCGTTGCAAGCTTAACCTGAGCCCTGGGGTTTAAATCTTAGTTAAAATACAATTTAGCGTCTTTCAAATGTATCGCTTACGCTTTCAGCTGAGTAAAGCATAAATTCGCCATTACTCCTAGCATAAAACATAATACATTAAATACAATCTTCTTGCTTATAGAAAACTAGATATTTATTTACAGTCGGCGGTTATAGTTCATTTTATAATTGAAATCATAGTGCAACTAAGATGCTCATAGCAGCAAAGTGAAACCAGTTCTTATTACGTGATTTACTCCACGTGGGAAAGAATTCTGATGTCTCTATTGGCTAAAGTTAGATATGAAACGATTCCTACTGCATGGAGGCGAGATTGCGAGGAACTCTACTCCAGTCAGTGAGAGATGCGATCTATGTCAGTCTAATAGACTATACCCTATCTGACACCCTATCTGCCTCACATTCAAGAGGTCCGATGTTCGAATCTAGGTCAGGGTTTTTCTCTTATTCTGAAAGATGAATGTCAGATAATTCTAAGCTCCATGGACTCGGAGGCTCATTTGAACATCATTTCACTCATTTCATTCATTGTACATGTCTTATGTTGCAGGACGTAGAAAGAAGAAGAAGAAGAAGAAGAAGAAGAAGAAGAAGAAGAAGAAGCTTACTCTGCTTTCCTTTGGTTGATGTTGGGTAATCTGTTTATCTTCTACGTTTATAAGCATTTGTTTAGAAGAGGAAGAAGAAGAAGAAGAAGAAGAAGAAGAAGAAGAAGAAGAAGAAGAAGAAGAAGAAGAAGAAGAAGAAGAAGAAGCTTACTCTGCTTTCCTTTGGTTGATGTTGGGTAATCTGTTTATCTTCTACGTTTATAAGCATTTGTTTAGAAGAAGAAGAAGAAGAAGAAGAAGAAGAAGAAGAAGAAGAAGAAGAAGAAGAAGAAGAAGAAGAAGAAGAAGAAGAAGAAGCTTACTCTGCTTTCCTTTGGTTGATGTTGGGTAATCTGTTTATCTTCTACGTTTATAAACATTTGTTTAGAAGAACAAGAAGAAGAAGAAGAAGAAGAAGATGATGATGATGAAGAAGAAGAAGAAGCTTACTCTGCTTTCCTTTGGTTGATGTTGGGTAATCTGTTTATCTTCTACGTTTATAAGCAATTGTTTAGAAGAAGAAGAAGAAGAAGAAGAAGAAGAAGAAGAAGAAGAAGAAGAAGAAGAAGAAGAAGAAGAAGAAGAAGAAGAAGAAGAAGAAGAAGAAGAAGAAGAAGAAGAAGAAGAAGAAGAAGAAGAAGAAGAAGAAGAAGAAGAAGAAGAAGAAGAAGAAGAAGAAGAAGAAGAAGAAGAAGAAGAAGAAGAAGAAGAAGAAGAAGAAGAAGAAGAAGAAGAAGAAGAAGAAGAAGAAGAAGAAGAAGAAGAAGAAGAAGAAGAAGAAGAAAGAAGAAGAAGAAGAAGAAGAAGAAGAAGAAGAAGAAGAAGAAGAAGAAGAAGAAGAAGAAGAAGAAGAAGAAGAAGAAGAAGAAGAAGAAGAAGAAGAAGAAGAAGAAGAAGAAGAAGAAGAAGAAGAAGAAGAAGAAGAAGAAGAAGAAGAAGAAGAAGAAGAAGAAGAAGAAGAAGAAGAAGAAGAAGAAGAAGAAGAAGAAGAAGAAGAAGAAGAAGAAGAAGAAGAAGAAGAAGAAGAAGAAGAAGAAGAAGAAGAAGCTTACTCTGATTTCCTTTGGTTGATGTTGGGTAATCTATTTTCTACGTTTATAAGCATTTGTTTGCAGGTTTTGGATTTTTTTTCACTTAGGTGTGTGCTCTTATTTCATTACTGAGTTTTCAGTCTAATTAATGCATAGTTTAGAACTGGAACGCTTCCAATTTCTTTTCTCTGCCGTATCTGACCTTCAATTTTCAATGCATCTTTTACTAAAGGAACAGAAATTATTTTATACTTTTGAATTGTGTTTCTTTTTACATCACATCTAATAATAAGATTATTATATATTATTATGTAATAATAATAAAACAAGACCTGCTTAAATTTTATATAAATTTGCTTTCGAGCAATGTGACATACTAAATCCAAGAATATTTCATTTGTTTACCTTTCCTATTATTTAAAATGAACGGTTAACTTAATGCTTAGGCAATTCATCTCCATTAATGTTATGAGATTCGTCTTTGTTTCGGAAACCTTAACGGTATAATAATGTTTCGTTCTTGTTTAATATTAAGCTGCAAATTATATTTCTCGACAATGACATACATAGATATATAAATATAATAAAAATTCAGATAATACAAATTAACACTAACTACTTTACTTCTCAAAATAATAATGAACAACATAAGGCATTGTCGCTGATTAAAAACTAATACCGAAATGCAGCCAGGAGTCATCATCGGTTGTACACATAAGGAAGTAAGCCGGACGACAGAATTTTGATGTCAAATTTCTAAATTATTTGAAGTGAACCAACATACGAGTATCCCAATGAACTAACATATGCACCCAAACGGTAATTAATAACTCAACCAATCACATTTCCCTGCCTAAGGAAGGTCCTTCATCCAATGTCTCTACCCACATTCCTCTGTTGTTTCTGCTTACCTCTTTAATTCTGCATATGAACCATTTTTCCTGACATTTCTGCATCATCTGGAATCCTAGACTCCAAATATGTTGTTCTTTTTTTTCACACACCGTTCTTTCTAGTGCATATTTCGGTGAATCTTTATTTCTATTCAATAAGTTATCCAATTGCCTTTCTTCTATTCTGATAAATTTCAGTATCTTTCGCCTTACCCGTTGTTTTAAAAATATATTCATTGCAAATTATATTTCCATCATATAAGTTTGAATGTTCTCCCTATTCGCATATTAATTTTCTCACTTTTTAGTTCAAATTCCAGGATTATTCTGAATGACCACCAGCCACCTACAATCCTTTGTCCTGCACCGTGGCGTTGTACTTTGGTCCCTGTCACGGAATGCATCTAGGATCGATCCCACCCCTAGGGGGTGCGGATTTTAAGCCCCGGTATAGGACCAGTGTCCGTTCAGCATCGTGAGGAAATTAAGGAGCTACGCTAGGTAGCGAATCCTGGTCTAGAAAGTCAACCAGGTCTCCTTCCTGTATCTGTTGCATGATCGCCTCCTCTGTGGGCGTGAGACCGGCAGTGGGCTTGGCAGGCTCTGGTTCACTTGCGGGCTGTTATGCCATGGGTCATTATTATTATTATTATTATTATTATTATTATTATTATTATTATTATTATTATTATTATTATTATTATTATTATTATTATTATTATTATTATTATTATTATTATTATTATTATTATTATTATTATTATTATTATTATTATTATTATTATTATTATTATTATTATTATTATTATTATTATTATTATTATTATTATTATTATTATTATTATTATTATTATTATTATTATTATTATTATTATTATTATTATTATTATTATTATTATTATTATTATTATTATTATTATTATTATTATTATTAATTATTAATTATTATTATTATTATTATTATTATTATTATTATTATTATTATTATTATTATTATTATTATTATTATTATTATTATTATTATTATTATTATTATTATTATTATTATTATTATTATTATTATTATTATTATTATTATTACCTACAGCCTTCTGTTAATCTTGTGGTCAATGGCCGATAGAACTCTAATGTTCAGCTGTTTAATTGCCCCGTCGTAAAATACTTAAGGTAACTTGAACAATATTTAATTTGTAGGCAGCTGTTTACATTTATAAATCCTTTGGCAATAACTATTTACATAAATATATTGCTTCAAAATTCTATTTTAACACTATTCAGTATATCCATTTTTAATACTCGCAGAAACTGTGTGTTGCTCACCTCGAAGGGCAACATCACTCGAATTTACAGGGCAACTATTTGTCCTTGTAATTGCTGCATGTAGCTGCAGTTCAGAAGATTGAATCGAAAGCATACTCCAACCTTAACCTCGTTCCTGTATTAAAATTTTGAACAAAACACAGTGGCGATTCCGCAACACTGGTGAATGTGCACTTGGGCGACTTCTTGCGACCTCGTTCATTGTCCTGAAATCACTACCTTGTCCGCATTTATATCCTTATAAAAACATCCGATAGATTTTTTGTGTCGCGGCTCGTCGTATATCTCGAAAACAATTGAAACACGTGGTGGAATTTCTGGTAAGCTATGCCATCTATTTCAGCGTTCATGTTTTTTCATATTTTAAATAGCATTTTATGCGACGTTTTGGATTAAAACACGGAGTCCCTTGCATAAGTCACACAGAGTATGATTCCTGACTGTGGTGTCGAACAACTTTGTATGAGTGTAGTTTAAAATCAGAAGTTGACTCAGTAACTTGTATAACAATTATATACTTTCACGAATGAGCAGTTCTGAATCTTCTGTCAGAACGAGATGGAGTTACAGTAATAAAATACAGCCACCTACAGTATAAATTCTCTTATTTAAAAACAAAGCACTATTGCCATGCGTAGTAGAACTAACCTGAAGCACAGCAGGTAGTAAAATTTTGCCACGAGCTCTAGAAGAAATGCAAGAAACCCAATAATTATTAGTTAAAATAACAATTTAAACATAACTGAAAAAGGAATTTGCAATCTGACGAAAGTTTTAAGATAAAAGAATGACACTTGATCACATTTATGGAGTGTAAACAAGGGATGAAGAAATTTTAAACTCTCAACCCTTTTTGACTCAAAATTACATTAGATTCCAGCTCCTTCTTAGGGCGTTGCCTGATTAGTTTTCCTTCAAGAGTTACACATTACATAATAAGCGCACAGAAAAACTTAAGTTCGCCAAAGGAAGGGCGATCTAATATAAATTAAAGTTTTTCACGGCCAACAACGATGAGAACAGGTTTATGCTGAAGTAATAATACTGGGAATGTACTGAAATCCATCCTTTCGCACAGATTCCTTACCAATTCTACGCGACAATCACAACACGATGAAGAACAGTCACACAAGATAATGTGTGTTCACTCAAAAGGAAGGAACAGATAAACTTTGAAAAGTTGAGAAGAGTCCTCCAATTATTTTGAAGAATTACAAATATTTTTTGGAAAACACAAACTCGTTATAACGAAACTTATGAACTGTAGAAGATGAAACGCAGTTGAGGTATACAAATTTGACTTTCCGTAACTTGACTGATAGAAGGTCCAGAAAAATTATACTTCTGAAACAATACATATATTTATTCGTCTTAAGAAACTAATGTTTATTATACTATAACCAGAATATTGGATTAAATATTTCAAATTCGAGGGAAAAAAGCGTTCATAATTCTTTTATATTTACTCTAAGTCGATCATTATTTCCAAATTTCTCATCTGAAAAATTTACCATCCATGACGTCTGCATCATACAACGATTTTTTTATTTACGTCCTTCAATGCTTTGAGGAGTTATTCGGACGATGAATGAAATGATGCTCAAATGAGTCCAGGGTCCATAGAGCTTAGAGTTACCTAACATTCATCTTTCAGGATATAAACTCGGGACTTCTTTAACGTAAAGACGACACGCTATCATCTATGCTACCGAGGCGGGCTACAAATATGTTGCACACATTCCCGTCGATATGCGAAAACGAATTTTATTTAAAGCTTCTTGTACACTATCCATTTAGTTTTCGCTTATCTTCTTGTGACTGGCAATAAGAGATCAGCGTTTATGGCTATGCCAGGGTAGAGGTGTTCCTATCCAAAGGCGTGTCTACCTTCTGTTAGGGAGAGCGAAATTCCCGACCCGCTGGCAAAAAATGTAATTTTATAACCGCGATTTGTGCAATCAGTTGATTCTGTATTTGTACTTTGTTCATTTAATCTTCTCTGACAAACTTAAGTTCTTAGGTATTATCTTTCATCCCATTAAATTTCATGAAAATTGTGTACATATATCATACAGAAAATAAATAATTAAATGTTTAAGAAGCTGGAGGAAACATGGGCACAGTAAATCCTCACGTTCAAGAGGTCCCGAGTTCGAATCTCGGTCAGGATGAGTTACCTGGATAAGGCTTTTTCCGGGGTTTTCCCTTATCGTGATAGACGAATTCGGGTAACTCTAAGCTCCATGGACCCCGGACTCATTTGAGCGTCATTTCACCCATTTCATTCATCGTCCGATATGACAACGTTGGAGGACATAATTGCAAAAAAAAAAAAAAAAAAAAAAAAAAAAAAAAAAAAAAAAAAAAGCTGACTTATGTAAAAAATAATACTGCATAACTCCTAACAAATTGTTCAAGGTATGTGTGTGGTTTATCTCTAAACTGTGCAAGAGTCCGACCACTCCTTGTGCATGTAGAAGTCTATTCCAAACAATTCGACAGGTTTGCAGGGCAAATATTTGGCATTATCATTTAACTGGCGAACTCATTTTAGAGATATAAATAAATTCATCCAGTGTCTCGGTGAATATTGATAGGATACTCGAATCGCTTTTGGACCGTTGAAGCAGACAGAGATCGCATCAGACATTACTCACCGATTAGTGTCCGTGTAATCGTGTCGGGCTCTGCCAGCGGGTGTCGGCCACGTTGTAAATGACACAGCAAAGGGACCAGGCCTGCTGAAGAACCACAGTTAAAGTCACATTGGTTCATGTGATAATAACAGCTTATCATAAATCTGAGTAGAGAAAAAGAAGACAGGCCAGTTGTTTATTTGTGCCACTCATATCACAAGAAGAAAGCTTGATGAAAGGCATTAAAGAAGAAGAGCATGATCTAAACATACTATTGCCATAGCTTCTGAGAGAAACTGCTATGTTTAAGTGATAAGGGCATCATCCTACGTCCGTTGAACTCGAGTATTAGGTGTGTGACAGTTATGAACAGGCATAGGAATTTTTAAACAGTTTACTTCATATTATCTGCTTTCAAACCATTATCACTATAAGGAATGTAAGCAAGAGCGGCCAAAATTCGGGGACAGGTAGATAAAAACGGTCTCAATGCTGTCTGCAAACGCCAAGACGGTGTTTTGTTACCTGCGACGTCCTTCCCTATAGTTCAAAGGCAGATCGACCTTTTTATCTTATGTCCCTACATTATTGCTTAAAAATTCCTCTGCCTGTCGTAATTGAATTGCGCAAAACGATTAAAATATTTACGCTTTGTGTTCTGTTGATAACCTTAGCAGTCGGGCATTTAGCACTGGCGCTGTTATCGTCGTTACGTGTAAGTAACCTCTACTGGCTATCATAACAGGGATAGTTGCTACATTAGCCGCAAGTAAACAACACGAGTGTGTGTTAGTCACGCTACTTTAATCCTGATGAAAACGTCTGGGAGGCAAGTGAGGCAGAGAGAGACAGCGATAGTCAGACTGATGACCGTTTGGGTTTTGATTGGCTCTATGCAATTACAAGATAACATCCATTACCTTCCTTTACCAATCAACCCTCTAGTGTCTCACCATCGCTGTCTCTTATCCTCTTTCCTCCCAGACGTTTACTTCAGGATTGAAGTAGTCTGATACAGTACATATATACAATTAAGTATCTGTTATTCTGTCACATTAAATGAAAGCGGTAATTCAACATCCAAGACAAATTATGCATTTATTGCATCTTAATAATTACTAAAATAATAAACTTCCTGTTTATTTGACATGTTTATCCATTGATCTAATAGTATACAAACGTAATATGTACATTATTTGTCTTGATGACCAGATTAATCAGTTGCTTTGGAAAGGAGAGGGTGCAAAGCACTGTGTAAACAACAGAAATTACATGCTGCAACCAGAATCATTTAAGCACCTTGACATTTCTGTTATCAAAGCATGATGGAATGATGGTGTGCCACATTGTCTTGGTTAGCAGGTACATAATAAAATTTAGTAAGAAGGAATACAGGGTATACGTATGCATAGTTAGTACTAGCTTACCTTCGCTTCTTTATCCTATATAGAATAATTAACCTCTCCCACTCAGTTCTGTAATTGTCTTCTTACATTTTGGACACTAGTATTTAAATATCCAAATCCCTCTTCTGCTCACATCCTTCATACAAATATTTAATTGCTATGCTTACTCTGGCCATGCATAGAGGAAACATAACTTCTCGGTTTTATCTCGCACAAGGTTGAAGACATTAATTATTGACATAATTAACGAAAACCCGATGCAACATATCCATCTCTTATATTTTACTGCTGGTTAACATACATGAGTCTCATATTAATTCAGATGCAGCGTGTAGTGAATGTTTGTAAAATGCATATTATCGGTCTTTATTATTCCGAGGTTTCGGGAGTAAGACTAGTGCAAACCTTCACAGAAACTGCATGAAAGTTCACATATTTGCATTTATTAATTATTTGAATATTTCTTTGGTTATTATTTACTATTAGTTCACTACGTTGCAATCAAGTGATCGTTACCCTGAAGAAAACCTCGGAGTGTAGAGAGGCAAAAGCTTGGTTACGAAAACCACAGTGTCGTGAAAATGCACATGTAATACAGGTACGTTTTTGGCTTTTTGTTTATATTCGAATTTAAAAGGTATTATCATTATTATATCATCATCACGGGTACGAGAAAACCATGAATGCCATGGTGCAGAGACAGTGATTCAGATTTGAAACTGATAGCCTCTTCCCAAAAAATTTCCTCAAGAGAATTTAGGAAAAGCATCTAAATGATGGCGTCTAATAGCCTCAGAAGTTAAAGCAACTACATTCATTCATTGGTATGAAGATCTTAATAACCGTTTAAAGTGAGAATGAAGCAAATTTGTTCATTGCTATTGCAATACATGTAGTTGACTGCTTACCAAATATATTGGTGATGGAGTTATCCGACGAACAGCAACAGTTAATAACTTGCTCAAAAAATTAAACAGTGATCTTTTACTTTCGAAAATTAAAGAAGTAAATGTATTTTTGTAGCAAGGTTTGGGTTTAGGTTTTAATGTTGTTTGAATGAAACAAAAATATTAAGTAATTTAATATTCCCGAAAGAAAAGAGAAAAGAAAGAAAGAAAGAAAGGATACAGTGATTATATCGTTCTAACTTGCATGAAGAGGTGTAACTAAGTGGTGATGAAAGGTTGAGCTCATGTAGACCAAACATAACTGTCTATTGTTAATATCCATGATATCAGCACTGTAAATGCAGTAGTATGTGCCCTTTTTTTAAAAAAAGGTGAACTTTATATATATATATATTTGAACATATCCTTTTGCATATACGTACCATAACACTCATAGAAATACGTTATTCCAAAATTGTGATCACGGGATAATGTGCTTGCTATCTGACCATCGCTTTGACCTGCTTACGCCTACAAGGAATGTTTGGTGTAATGAAAGTTTATCTCGATTAACAACAAATAGACACAAAAAAATAAAATTTTGGTATGAATACAGACGAATGACACACTTCAGATTTGATTTCTCCCGTGATCATGCAATGAGAAAGGAAATTTGAAAGACATCCTATAGCTACCTGTTCTTAACAGATTTGAATATTACTTAGGCCTACTCGTACATATTTTTTATTCAATTTCCATGTATAATGGTTATTTCATTTAAAAGAAGTATATGTAGATAGAAGAATAAGCTTTTGTAAGAGTAGCATTACGAGGAATGGGTAGAGAAATCCATATGACTTCTAGTAGTAATTTCCTTTGGATGCGAAAGTGAAAAACAGTGATTTCAATTATTCATTTAGTTTCGTTGTTCGGGGTTTCATTTAAGTTGTTTTTCCAAACGTGTATTGCGGCTAATCAATATTAAATTACTATCTAATAGTATATATACTATTAAAGGTAGAAAGCCTCCCCGGTTTTGAATAATTTATTATTTAAACTTTGAAACAATTAAAATTTAGACCTCAACAAGAGTTTACGTTTTCTGTTTATTGCTAGAGCAATGAAAATATATTAATGTATGTTATCTGAAAACTTGCAAGTTTGATCAACTGAAGTTATAATCCACTTTATAGTTAGACTGTCTTTGCTACTAATGTTTTCGCAGTAATAAAGCAAAACCAATATTATCACTTTATTTCTTTCCGTAGGAGATATATTCTGATATCTTCTGATATCTGATTGGCTGAAGTTAGATATGAATCGTTCCTAAGGGGTGAAAGTGGGTAGGAAGCAGTGATTCATATCTAACTTGAGCCAATCAGCATACCTTCCCCATAGGGAGAAACTCATATAAGAGCTGATTCGTTTTATTGCTGTGAACACGTTAATTGCTATGTCAATCTCAGCATAAAATGGACTATACTTTGTGCTAAATTTTGATGTATTTTCCTTAATGAGAGGTCACTGACTTCAGAGATAACTAGAGAATAGCTACTACTTTTTCTCAAACATCTGGTACATCTTTTTGTCTATGTAAAGTATGCACATGACTTAAGTTGCTCTGTCGAGAAGTAGACACTCTTGAGTCTTCGAAAGCTTTTTTTTTTTTTCTGGTTAAGAACATGGTTTTTTTTTGGGGGGGGGAGGGAGGGTAATAAATTTACAAAAATATTTGCAACGCACCGAGCAACTGAGGTGTCGTCAGTTTTCTTCTCGCTTAAAACCGCATCATGTCCCGAACAAAATACTAATCGCTACAGCATATCGAAGTTCATTACAAATTCTCATGCACTGATAGGAAGTGGGCGGGCATAGAAAACGGACCAGGTGCTGCTTAAGATATTCTGTGCTGAAACCAAAGAATGGTGATTGATAGTTTCCAGTTATCGTGATTAATTTTATGATCCTGGTGCGTTAATCTTCAAAATGAGAGGGATATTTCCAAAAGAGATCGCATACTACATACAGAACACAGAGTAGAGAACAACAATAATGAACTATGTATATGATAAAATAATCCATTAGCCTGTACTTGATTACTAAAGACATGCGATGTCTTAAGATTTTGCAATATACGCACTCACCTGTTGATGTTGGTAGGCTTTCCGCATTGTGTCCCGACATTAAGAAACACCATAACACGTGTACCATTGTCCACCAAACGTGCCAGAGTTTCACCTCGGTCCTTGAAGGTGAAGACGGCACTGATGTTTCCTGTAACAAAAATGGTCAAGTGTTCCTATATATGCACCTTCACTTGTCTAAATTATTATAGTACGTGCTCTTAAAGTAGACCAACGAAATATGGATGACATAAGTATGCTGCTCTTTCATTTCTCACGGCTCTTTCCGAAGTTTCGTTTTTCAGACTGTTCACAGACAGACATTTTGAAATAGGATGCAGTACTTCCTTTGTTTGCTAAAGGTAAGTAAAAGAGAAGCAATAAAGGATAAGTTACTGGGCAGGGTACCTTGTAATAAATAATGAAACAACGACGTATAGACAGAATTATGAAACTCACTTTTTTATAAAGAAAAGTGATAACTGGCATCCAATTTTATTTTACTTTCTTTATAAGTGAAGGAATTTTAAATGTCTAAAATTTACATGTACTTGATACATTGATATTTAAAAAAAAAATTACAGATTGTGATTTCAAAAGCAACTTCCATACTCATAATATCATATATAATTCAAATATCCATTTTTTTTGGTAACAACTCTCATGTAAAAATTAAATTGTTCTTTCACACCAGCCGTGTGTAGGTCAAATTCTGGACAGGTTGATACAGACAATGCCATAGCCGGGATTTGAACACGGGTCTCCCGGTCTCCGTCTGGTTGCTCTAACCATTGAGCTATCACAGTCAACGTGCCAGTATGACATTAACTCTCCAACTGACTCGCATTATCCCGGTAAACCACTAGGAAATTCTCATACATACATGAGATAACTCCTTAATGGCGACATACAACACGTAAGTACTTTGAGCCCTGGTTTTATAGTCCAACCTCAATTAGGTCTATTAAAGAACGTGTATAAGAGAATTTCCTAGTGGTTTTCCGGGATAATGCGAGTCAGTTGGACAATTAATGTCATACTGGCACGTATCCCGGCTACGGTATTGAATTTTTCAGTCTGATTCAACCTGTCTAGATCTCTTATGCATTTAATGCTATTAATATATACGATAAGCTTTCAGAGCAAGGGAGAGTAAGAACTCGTGTAAATTCAAGTTTAAAGGAAAATGCATTTTATAATATGCAGGAATGTTTTAATGGTATCCCTAGGTTTAAACTATACTTATTTTAACTGAAAGATATTATATTATTACTTACTATTCAGTGTTTATTTCTAATTTTCATGTAAAATGACTTAGCCAATTGCATTTTATGCTTAAAGTTTAAAAAAATTTATTATTATTATTATTATTATTATTATTATTATTATTATTATTATTATTATTATTATTATCATCATCATCATCATCATCATCATCATCATCATCATCATCATCATCATCATCATCATCATCATCATCATCATCATCATCATCATCATCATCATCATCATCATCATCATCATTATTATTATTATTATTATTATCATTATCATTATCATCATCATCATCATCATCATCATTATTATTATTATTATTATTATTATTATTATTATTATTATTATTATTATTATTATTATTATTATTATTATTATTATTATTATTATTATTATTATTATTATTATTATTATTATTATTATTATTATTATTATTATTATTATTATTATTATTATTATTATTATTATTATTATTATTATTATTATTATTATTATTATTATTATTATTATTATTATTATTATTATTATTATTATTATTATTATTATTATTATTATTATTATTATATAAGAATGATCACATTAATGAGTATAATTAATGAGACCAGCAAACAGAAGTTTCCAGTGCTCCCTGTCTTACTATTCTGTATGTCTATATGACAGCATAAACTCTGAAATTGTGGAAGCAAACAATCTGCCGGTGTTTTTCTTTCTGGCACTTAGCCTGAATGGGTCAGAATGAGGTCAGGGATTATCTCGGCACTGTTACCTCGCGCTTGGTTGACCAACAGTAACTCCGTCCGTACTCGATAAATTGCAACTGTAGTGGCTTCCTTTCCACTCTGTACCGATATACAACGCAGCACGATTTACCATCTATAAGTTCATATTATTTATAAATAATAAACCAATATTGGAAGACAAATGTAATTTTTAAACAATATAGCTTAAAAAAGCAATTAATACTCAACCGACGATTTTAATATAGAATTCCTTAAACAAATTAACCAAATAGATCTAAAAATTAATACATCATATTTACCCATATTCTTGTTATAAATTAAATTTCATTCACATGACTTTCTGTACTCACTCCTTCAAAAATAATCCTACAAAATCATTTTATTCACTACTTTTTGTTAATTCAGACTTGGTTTAATTCACATAACTTTAACCTCTATCGTTTATTATTGAATATACAAACTCTTACTATAAGAATTGTGCTTATATTTCACTAATGGAGTTAAACTTTTTTTAGAAATAGCAAAAGCCATTTTTTCATTTCAATTTATTTGATAGATATCCTCTATTTGATATTTGACTAAACTAAACAAGCAACACAACTTTCATGGACAAAGTAAATGCAAGAGTGAACAAAAAATAAGAGTTATGCTCAGTTATTGGACAAAACAAATGCAAAATATAATTAAAACAGTGATATTTTATTTAAAAAAAAATACCTAGTATACAAAACTTATTCACGTTTACTGAAAAATTAAGAGTTATTTCACAACTGATACAAGAGCAGTGAGCAGAGTAATTTCGAGGAAGAGGCAAGAGGGATTATTGGTATAACTAGGTATCTTGGAGAAATTTATAAAGCATGATAAAGCCTTTCCGAGCAAATAGATATATATTGTACATTTTGTTATAGGTACAAAGGAAGTAGCAGCAGTCAAATGCCTAAGAATTGCACGCAATATAGTGGTCTTTCCATATAATCGTTCCATATATTTAATTGAACTTAGACCAACAGATAATGCTATTTTGCTTTATATTATTTGATTGAATTAATAATACTAAATATATATTTGCTCATCTAGTACCACAAGGTACACCTACGTTCCTCTGAAAAAGAACTATTTTAAAACCTTGTGTGTCTTTAAAGGGATCTGCAGTTTTCGTCTATCGTTTAACGTTTAGCGGTTATGCAAGATTATATAAAATCCTTCCAAATGATACTTCCCAAGCTTTCCATAAAACTCAAAATATAATTTGCCGCGTAAATATCTCTGTATGAACACCATTTCAATTAAAATTCTTACGGAGGTGGCGTCGCGTATTATGCAGGTCGTGGGTTTGAATCGTGTTCTCTGACTTGGGTAGTTCGTGATTTTCCCTTGCTGTGTTGCTTACTCTCATTGTACGATTATGTTTCCATTATTCCTCCTCATTCTATTTCGTTGACATGTTTCAGGAGCGCTTTCAGGCTCTTGGTGTATACGATGCCGGGCAGATGGCGCGGTGCTTGCGTATTGTAAATACGGCGTTTTTTTTGTAATTTACGCCCTCCAACATTTTGTCATATCGGACGATGAATGAAATGGATTAAGTGATGCTCAAATGAATCTGGGGTACATGGAACTTAGAGTTACCCGACATTCGTCTTTCAGGATAAGGGAAAACCCCGGAAAAACCCTTATCCAGGTAACTCACCCTGACCGAGATTCGAACTCGGGACCTCTTGAGCGTGAAGCAGACATGCTACCATCTACGCTACCGAGGCGGGCAAATACGGCGTTGGGTGACGTGTGGTTGCTATGGGGCGGACGGATAGCGACACTAGATCTGTAGTGTTGGTGGCTGCACAGCCGATCCTGGCACCAAGATGAGGAATCTCAGCATTTCGCGCGTCTGTGTGGAATATCTACCTGCCCCCGTATTGCCTCCTGCGATTCAATCACTTCACCCCTTCCGGTGTCAGCTGCGGTAAGTTTGTGTGAAGATTGCACCACGCGAGGTGTCCCCTCTGTTGTATACCTTTTACGTCTAACATTTAACAAAACTCCTTAAAGTTGTTTTTCAACATTTTGAACATTCTGAAAATATCTCTGTAAAAGACTCGGCATAAAATACAATTGACTAAGTCATTTTACATGAAACTTAGAAATAAACACTCAATAGTAACATATCTTTCAGTTAAAATAAGTATAGTTTAAACCTAGGGATACCATTAAAACATTCCTGCATATTATTGAGTTCTTAAAATATTTTGAATTTCAAGTTCTTACTCTCCCTCTTTCTCCGAAACCTTATCGTATATATTAATAGCATTAAATGCATAAGAGATCTGGACAGGTTGAATCAGACTCAAAAATTCAATGCCATAGCCGGGATTTGAACACGGATCTCCCGATCTCCGTTCGGTTGCTCTAACATTTAGCTACCATGCCCAACGTGCCAGTATGACATTAATTGTCCAACTGACTCGCATTATCCCGGTAAAGCACTAGGAAATTCTCTTGTACACGTATGGCATCTTCGGAAAACACGAACTTAAGTAACTTTCAAAATTAATTGTTCTTCCACAGCAGCTGTGTGTGGGGCAAATTTTCGAAAGGTACGGCCAAACTGAGAAATTCAATGCTATTGCTGGGTTTTGAATGATATATGTTTCTGTTTCATGCTCATGTGATGTCCAAATTCTTGCAACAGGTTTCCATTATTCAAGAACTTATTTCATTCGTAAATATATGTCAACGCATTAAAATGTTTGTCTTCTCTCTTCCATGCATGGGCACCATCAGTATTCTGAATCACTGCCTTCTAAATAGCATATTATATAGTTTTCAGTGATATTATGTACTTGCACAAAAATTACAATCTTTTCATGTTTTATACCTTTTTTTCTCCTTGCTAAAATAGTTTTAAAATATAGCTTTCCTTTACAAACTTTAAACTATTTGTACACAAATTGGTGTTTTAAAAATAAAATTCACAGCTGCGTAACTTTTTCTGTTGTTTTGTTTCACAATAAAACAATAAATTTAATAAAATATTATTTTCAAATATTTAAGCTTGTTTCTAAAATTCACCTTCCGAAGATCTATTCTGAAACAGATTTTTACAAATTACAAAGCTTTCAATTTACAATGGCATTGCGAAACATGTCGTAATTTACTTATTTCCAACAGAAGACATAAAAAGTATCCAAAATATTTTTACATACATGGTTGTTTGGGAATGCAGACATATCGTGAAAATCTTCACGCCATATTGTTAGTGTTTATGTACAGTGCATATTTCTGGCGAGAATTCGATCTGATTTTTTGGGTCGAACATAAACATTCTTTTACCTTAGTTAAGTGTCAGCGAATATTAAAGAAAGTTCACTTGAAAACAGAATTTTTAAGGGCGATTTTATACACGACGACCTAGGACCATCTTAAACACGGTAAACTGGATAAGAAGCTCCCTGCAGTGAACTAAAACACAACCACAGGTCCATAGCCTAGAGGTAAACACACGCGCGCGCGCGCGCGCACACACACACACACACACACACACACACACACACACACACACACACACACACACAGCAGTTGGCAGGCTGAGGTACAGCCCGAAGGGCTCTGGAAAGAGCTTAACCACATATGACATTCCTTCTCTTCTTGCCTACCCCGAAGTAAACAACTACAGAATGGCTGGTATTTAAAAACATCGTGGACCATCTCCGCGTACCTTAATGGATCATTCCAATCTACTTTATATCATCTATGTCCGTTGAAAGAGTTCACTGTTATGGGCTGAAATTAAACCAAAATGCAACGTAAAGCAAGAACTATGGTGCAACAACCGTTGCCATGTAACTATAATAACCTGATGCGATACATTCATGACTCTCAACCTATTCAACAAACTATTCTTTAAATCATCTGATGTGTTTACATATACCCTATGTAACCTATGACAAAATAAGCAGACTCTGTAAGTGTATATTTTTCTAAGTCCACATATGTCCACGGCCGGTTTACAATGGTATTACGGAACGCTACTCTTTAGCTTCGACATACTGAATCCTCTCTAATAAATGAGAATGTTCACACACTGCGTATGGTTTCATATGCTTCGTGCATATTCACGTAGGGAATTCTTCCTTTTATCACACACTGTAATACTGCAAAAAACTGAGTCTCGTATTGACTCATAATTGAGTCCCTGCCCGGCTCGGTAGCGTAGATGACAGCGTGTCTGCCTCACGTTCAAGAGGTCCCGAGTTCGAATCTCGGTTATGGTGAGTTACCTGGATAAGGTTTTTCCGAGGTTTTCCCTTATTATGACAGACAAATGTCGGGTAACTCCAAGCTCCATGGACTCCAGACTCATTTGACCATCATTTCACCCATTACATTCATTGTCCAATATGACTTAATGTTGGAGGACGTAAATTAAACAAAAATGAGTCTCAGTTACAGCACAATTAGCTGAGCGGTTATACGCAACTATGTAGGAGCTACGCCTACAAAGGTTCGAATTCCGAACATCATTTTGATGTTTTATTGTAGAAATACGAAATGTGTATTACGCACATTTTAATATAACTTCCAAATGCTAAGATTTATTTGATTTTATCGCATTTATGCTAACACATAGAAACTGAAGCACTTGCTTTGTTTTTAAACTAGCTGAAATAAATGTTTTACTCCTATAAGTACAACCAAATTCAAATAGAAATTAACTTAGTATGGGGTGTGTAAACTCTTTGCTTCTATTACTGCTCTTATTATACCGGGCATGGTTGAGACCAAATGCCTAGTGAAATTTTCACGAGAGGATACTTCACATTATATACCAGCAACATTCATAACACATGAATGAGCCCGAGTGTTTACACAACCAATATTAAAGCAATTTTTAACATTTCATTTATTTTGAAAACGACAAGAATACGTTATTTGCGTTTTTATAAATGAATGAGTTTAAAATATTATTACTTATCTTCTGTAAGAAAAGCACAATGCATTGCTATTGAAGTAACAATAATAAAAAGAAACATGCACATCAAGTATTCGAACTCATGCTAGTTCACTGACGAGATATATACGTTTGACCGCTCGGCTACCATGCATACGGCCAAGCCGCAAAGAATCCATCAATCCCAAGCTTTGAAATAAAGGCAGACCAGCAGACCAGCAGAAGCATCGGGTCACTCAGATTTACCTGAGTGGGGTGTTTTCGTCACAGCACCTAGCCGCTTAGTACGACTTTATCTGGGCGGTATAGAAGTTGATGTTTGTCTCAACCGTTTGTGTCACGGCATAGGTTCCTCTGATCTGTTGGGTTAATTACCACCGAGGACTACGAAATGAAGGCAGAGTGGTATCAAAGCCTATATGGAGAAATTAATTGTTTTTTCAATCTAGTCGTGTGTGGGCTAATCTATACTGTGCGTATATTGTGAACGCAGCGTCAGCGAATACTTCCGAAGTTTTCCGAATCGAATTTCCTTTCTGGCAGCTGCTCATTTTTTCTCAATGGGTGTATTTCTTAATGGGAATAGGGGAATATAATAAGCTTAAGCGGTAGACACATCTTTTAAGAGCTGTTTCTCATGAGAGGAGCGAATCACAAATTACTATTTGAGAAAAGTATAACTACTTTTGAAAATTCAAATCAATTACAATCTCCACAAATGAAGTATTTTATGCTTTAACAAGGTCCATATATTTTGCATAGTAAGACTTTGCGTATCTCTTACGGTTTATGACTAAAGAAGTTTTAATAAAGAGGACTTGAGAGGCTGTTTCAAAGAAAGTTAGAATATTCATTTCCTTTGGTATGAAAATAGCTTAAATATATCGTAATTTAATAAAACCCACTACAGATATTTTAATTAAAATAAAATTTTTGAAAATATTTCCCACGTAAAGGGTAGTTTGGGTTCGCGGATTTTTATCGAAAATCGTGTCGAACCTCGAATTTATATATCAATTTGGAATTTAAACGACCTAATTTTTAGTTATATTCTGTACAGATAAACGTACATACACAAGATAGACGTATATACATACACTGATTCTTTATCTAAAGATATTTTTATTTTTATTACCCAGGGAGGCTCAAAACATGATTTCCGGTGAAATATGAAATAGAGTTTTATGTAGAATGCAATACCTCCACTTCCTATGTACGTACTAGAAAGGGTAAAACCAAATAACACTTCTTGTTGGAGAAATGTATGAGTATTTTAAAATTCAAATCAATAACAAGGAATATCTGGTAAATGGTTAACTCCATAAAAAGTGTTTGGCATAAAGTATGTAACGAGATGTACATTTGTGCAATAAGCTAAAAAAGTAAGCTATCTCTTACTGTTTACTAGCTATACAAAAGCTATTCAGAATAAAGATTTCCAAGGCTATTCACAGAAAATTTATGATATATATTTTATCTGAAATGGAGGTATTTCATACACAAGGAAACTTAAAGTCGTTAGGGACATTTTAGATAAAAGGTTTTTCGAAGATATTCCACATAAACAATAATTTGGAGTAGGGGAATCTTTTTTGAAAGTCTTTGTGTCGTATTCATGGAAGATGGAAACATACCTACATATCAAATTTGGTATTTAACCAACTTTTCGTTTTTGAGTAATCTTATTCACACACACCCACACACACACACACACACACACACACACACACACACACACACACACACACACACACACAAAACACAAATGATGGTCCTTTTTCTTATACTCTGTATTTGATTCGACTAAACCTCAAAACGTTTACTTAATTATTAATGTTTTGGTGAAATAAATATCATTTTTATATATTTTCAGAGTACTGTAACAGTTTATTTATTATTATGTCGATCTGTAATGATGTAAGTGATATGTGACCTTCATTGAACCTTTGTGGAATTTCTGAACGAACGATGCCTTGGCTGCCTTGTTTGCATGCATTATGAACGAGAACGCTAACACAACATGGTACTGATAACTGGCATGGTAAACACCAACCAGACATCCTCTTACACAACGGAATACCCAACTGTCAGACAAATTGGATTCCGCTCTGAAAATGGGCTATGGGCACAGATAAGCAGACTGAGGCAAAACAAAAGCATTTCGCATTAAGATAACTACGTAACTGATTTGAGAGGAACGAATCAGCTGTTGCTAAAATTACAAGGTAATTCCTATTTGTAAAACATCTAAATGTTATGAGTAATTTATCAATTATACCAAATATTCCCGAAATTCTTCTAAATAATCAAATTACATAATACTTCAATAAAATCTTATTTTTCACAAATTCCCAATCCGGCTTTAGATTTTCCCGTAGCGTACTTGACACTCTAATCTCATTTATATCAAGATGATCACAATATCTTAGAGATGATATAGTTCAAGGTTAGTTTGTTGACTTAACGAAAGCGTTTAAAACATTGTTTAATGAAATGATGTTCAAGAAATTGAAATGTTATGGCTTTGACCAAAGCAGTGTGAACTTTGTTGTCTTACGCTGGTAACAGTTATTAGCATGTTACATAAATGGTAAACATTTTGATTTAGAACTGGTGAAGTATAATGTGCTTCTTTATCTGTTTATCTACCCTCGCAACACTCGAGAATGATTCTACAGAAACAGAACCTTAGTTTCATACAGACCGTTTGACAGGAAACATTACCAGTGCAATCTGCATTTAATGATAAAACTGACAAATTGTGCAAATGTAACAAGCTCGTCTCCAATACGATCAAAACAATTGATCTCACTTTTAATATTGCCCTGTTTCTGCAACTGCAATATCCACTAAGTTTCGTGGTGTTCACTTCAGGCGTGGTTTAGGGTGGCGTTCACACAGTAATTACGTTGCTTATAAAATAAGTAGAGATTTACCTATAAAAGGGACTTTAAAATATGTTTTATGCACAAATCCATAGCTATTTAAATTATGTTTTACTGGGACGATCGTGTTTTAATTGTGGAAATAGCACTTCTTAGAACTAATCATTATTTACTAAGCAGGATATTTTAACGTTAGCTGAATTGTTTATGTTTGACTGCTTCTTGTTTGTAAAGAAAAATAATCATAAATATACATTGTTAGGCCCAAATGACCTTGTTGTCGACGGGCCCTAAAACACCACACACACTATACATTGTTGTTTGAGATTCATGAACATGCATAGGAATATCCAAGTACTAGACCCAGGAAAAAAGTAAATAAAGTTGAACATTTACTGGATCGCAAGGAGATCACAGGTAAGATCCCTTGTACAATCTGCTGGTGTTTGTAAACAGCACTCACCAGACTGTGTTTATCTGCTGCTGTTTGTGAGCATTCTTTGTTTTTTCTGGTCGTCGAGGTGGAAAGAGAGAGACAGAGAGAGAGAGAGAGAGAGAGAGAGAGAGAGAGAGAGAGAGAGAGAGAGAGAGAGAGAGAGAGAGAGAGAGAGAGAGAGAGAGAATAGCGTACCTCCACAAATGAACGCCAGAAAAAAATTCCAAACTTCGTATGAACTAATGCACTAACCCTTGATTGCGGACAAATCAGAGACAATACGTTTATGACATTTTATGCTTTAAAATGTAAAGTTTTTGTTGTAAAATCAAACTGCTTATATTGTAAAATTCTAAATGTAAAATTTGATATAGGATTTGAGGTTCGAGGTTTGGAGTTGCTGTGTATGCTGCTCTCTGCTGGAGCATCTCGGAGGGGGATCTCTGAGGAGGTGGATGCTGGATGCTATATCGTACGTAACTTTATGCTACGTATGGCAACCAGAGCATATTTCCACGGTAGCATGTCGGAATGTTCGTTTTAAATTTGCTATGTCTCCGAAAATATTTATGTCCAGAGCTTTCTCCTCCCGAAAATTTCATTAAGTGGTTGTTACACGTTACTCGCATGATATTACGGGCAATCAACTCTTTTAATATGTTGCCAATTCTCCTTTTTAAGTATTACTTAAAGTTCTGCTTGCTGTAGTCGTATAGATGAGATAGATCTTTCGTCAGTTTTCCTGTGTTTTATTGATATAAATAAAACCAATCAGTCAGATTTCACTATTCTTTAATTTGTGAAATCAATTTACCTTCAATGATGAACCAAAGATTTACCTATATTTCTAATCAATTTTTATTTTTAATTGCAAATATTTATTTTAAACTACGTATGCTATTATCTTAAGCATTATCAACTTATTATTATTTGCTCTTTCCGCCAAATATTTCTCAATGAATTTAGGTACTCCTTGTATTCCTTAGGTAAGCGCCCCTCTCTGGGTGACAAATATACTAACAATTTAAAATGCTGAATTTTGTTAATCTTAGTTGTTGTCCAGCGGTCGTGAAACAAGTTCACAGATTTTAAAATTCTTACTGGTAACATATTCATACGAGTAACATGTTTACACTCCTGTACATCAAACATACTACTGCCTAAATCGCCTCTTTCTATTACATATGTTGTACTATCACAACGTTTTGTTGTAGAATAATCTTTGTCTATTATTTCATTTAAATTATATTTTAACTTAGAGTCAAATTTATTCCTCTTTATCATTCTGCATACTAAAAAATACGTAATTCTCTTACACATTTTAAAATATTGCAATGCTCAAAGCAGAAGCAACATATTCAAACGGCGCTTTAAAATAACAAACATCAATAATTAAGATATGCAATGCTTAAATAAATATGATTTATAAAATATACAACGCATTCCTTTGGATTTTGATTTTAACATTTTTATCCTATCTTAAATTGTTTGCGACCAAAGAAATAACACCAGTGCGGGCTGGTACGGGTACCTGGTTAAAGGTTTCAGTGATTCAGTGACAAGGTGTTCAGAAACCAGAAAAACGTTGAAAAACCACGTTCTGTTGTGAGTATAGTTGTTAATTCTGAAGCTAAAAAACAAAACATTTGGTGGAATTCAAGAATATGGATTGTAGTAATTCTGTGTCTGGCAGTTCCTCCAAGAAAAAAAACTGGATGCAAGTACTAATTATTGAGGAAATATGATGAAAATGAAAATGAAATTGTAAATATAGAGATTCTCACAAATATTTTTCAAAATAATGTGATATGTAAACAGTGTGAAGGGGGAATGCAATTATCTGTAAAGAAACATATGTCAGTATTTATTCATGCTCGATTTCTGGAATTCTAATTTTTTCTACAAATAAGGAATATTTTCTCAGAAACTATTAAACCTAAAGAACTTAAATTCTTAGCAGTTATTTATAAATATATTTTACACAATTTTGACACAGTGTTTCTTTAAAATGATGGTGTCAGTTTAGTGATATTAGTTTGAACGGTGTTATTGTGTAGCGGTGATGTTAGATGTAGCGGTGTTAGTTTAGTGAAATGATGGTGTCAGTTTAAAATGTCTCTTATTATTGAAGCAAGGATATAATTCAAAGACTTTTTTTTTTAAAAAAAAGTTAAAATTAATAAAAGATATCAATCTTAAGTAAAAGCAAGCACAAAAATGTGTTAAAATGTTCATAAATGTCCACTTATTAAGCAGTAAAAAATTATTGTGATATTACTAGTAGTTTCTGAGAAAATGTTCCTTGAACTTCTGGATTTTATCATTGTAAGCACACAGCTTTCTGGGTCACCTTAATGTCCGTCCCGACGGGAATGGAACCAGGAAGCCATCTCACTCATCGGATCATATACCACATTTTTTAAAAGCTGATTCCTCTTTCCCAACTATATCCTGATTAGCGCGTAAGAACTATTTCAACATACAAAGGTATTGTTTGTCTTCCTGTGTTTAAAAGACAGACATTGTGAATTATTAAAAAAAAGTTAAAATTAATAAAAGATATCAATCTTAAGTAAAAGCAAGCACAAAAATGTGTTAAAATGTTCATAAATGTCCACTTATTAAGCAGTAAAAAATTATTGTGATATTACTAGTAGTTTCTGAGAAAATGTTCCTTGAACTTCTGGATTTTATCATTGTAAGCACACAGCTTTCTGGGTCACCTTAATGTCCGTCCCGACGGGAATGGAACCAGGAAGCCATCTCACTCATCGGATCATATACCACATTTTTTAAAAGCTGATTCCTCTTTCCCAACTATATCCTGATTAGCGCGTAAGAACTATTTCAACATACAAAGGTATTGTTTGTCTTCCTGTGTTTAAAAGACAGACATTGTGAATTACATGTTTCCACGAATGTTTACAGTTTCCTTCCACTCGCCTTTGTTGACAGATGTGAATAACACGACAAACTCTGTGTTATCTGGGTAACATTGTGCAAATCTCTGTTACTCTTTCCGTGAAATGTAATGTTACTAAAATATCACACTAACGTACATAAGCAACCTACAAGAAATGCTAATGTGTGTGAGTATGTGTTCTTTGAACAGCACAACTCAAAAATGAGAAGTGGGGTAAATACGAACGTAATTTTGGTTGAGCATCTTCCAAGCATGCGACACAAAGCTTTTCTAGAAAATCACCCACTCCATACTACTGTTTAAATGGAACATTTTCCGAAAATTTTAATTTTCTCAAACATGACTCTAATTTTGTTGGTTAAAATACATATTTAATATATTTTTATGCCGAAAGAAAAGTATGTCTTGAATTTTCTGGATTGTTTTAAAAACGTTTCTTCATTCTGCATGATTTTTGATAGGTGGTAAACCTAAGTAATAGGCAAAATTTTGCTAGATAAAAATATAGAACTTATTGAAACATTAAATTTAAGTCAAATACAATTTTTGGTAGAGTGAATCCTTTCCGAAATATTTACGCTTTTATTGGTTTGTATTTTCCGATAGAGTAAAAGGGTTAAGTTGGCGTTTGCGAGAACTGAGGTAACTTGTACACACTTAAGCAACATATTATCCAGTCCAGAACATTAGTTCTGCGATGATCATGCTGTAATGTCCTCGTATGTGTTGGACGACGTTAAGTGTGCTGTTGACAGAAGCTCTGGCATGTCATAATAGGGCTGTTATTGCATTTCACTTTATTTTAAGATACTACACACATAATCAGCTTATTTTTCAAGAAATCGATTAGTGGCTTCATTCTTAAGTTCGAGTACAATGGCTTGAACATTACTTCTAGTTTGGTATTGCAAACTTCTGAAAAAAGGCACTGAAAGATATAACTACGGTTACTATGGGCATAACTAAGATTATCAGATATCGTCTTTACATGACACCCGTAGTGTTTCATTATTTATTTTAAATCTTAAATTAAGATTTACAGAAACAATGCTGAATATTTCATATTATACTGCTTCACAAATATCAGCATTAAATATATTTCCAGACGATAAAGCAAAACTGTACAGACAAGGAAATCTTCATCGGAAATTGGATACAGGAGATATGTATGTCTCGTGCAGTTATGACAGTACGAAACTGCGATTGCAGTCAGTTGCAAGCTTCAATAGTGAACAGTGTACGAAGGTAATTTCTATAGATAGCTATATTTACTGAATTATGTATTTGAGGTTACAAGACTGGGGTAAGTGGGAATGGAAGCAGATAATGACCTAGAAAGGTACTTGCTGCGTCAAACATACCAGTTCGGGCTCTCAAGAACCGAACTATGATGGCTTTTGACTTCATGGAAAATATTGGATTGAGTCATAGATTCAACAAATCCAAAATAATAGCCGATTAGAAAAAAGATGTATTCATTTTCAAAATAGCACTGCAAACTGACTGTTTGGGAGGAAGAAAATAACAATAAAGAAATAGCACTGGGAAAAGTGTCGTAAGTAGGTTCTTCCAAATGTTAGAAGACAAATGGCAAAGTACTGCACCCATTTTACTTTAAAATTTTGTCAAACTTGGGCACTTGCACTGTTTCCTGTGAGTTTAAACTGTACTCAAATGGCTTGGTTACACTGTTTGAAAAGTTAACTTTTAAATGCATTTGTTTCACTAATGGAAAATGATCTGCTGCATTTTAGTTCGATATATAATTCCTGTATTGCGAAGGTTAGTCTATACTTTTGTCAAATACCAATACGTTATTTTTCTTTATCTCTTTGCCTTGCAACCTTTGCTATACTTGTGCTATATGCTAAGACAACGTATTTACAAGTACATTCTGTAGCGCAGATCTGTCTCATATTCAAACGGTCCCGAGTTCAAATCTCCGTCAGGATAAGTTTTCTGGATAAGATTTCTTCCGTGGTTTTCCCTTATTCTGAAAGATGAATGTTGGGTTGCTCAAGTGAAAGCAAGAAAGGGGAGGTTGAAATTACTTCTTTCTACCAGCTCTGCGTTTACTGAGTTCCAGTGATGGCACTGCGGTGTCATTCTTATGGAAAGGAAATAGAACGTGGATACATTCATCCGCCTCTGACTACTAGGGCTGTCTCTCGTTAAATAAAGTTGGGGGAAACGAAAACACTTGCTGCGTGGTTGAGCTGCTCTAAGCTATATGGATCCCGGGCTCATTTAAGCATCATTTCACCAATATCGTTCATCGTCCAATTTGACTTAAAGTTGGAGGGATTTGATAATGATGATGATGATGATGATGATAATAATAATAATAATAATAATAATAATAATAATAATAATAATAATAATAATAATAATAATAATAATAATAATAATAATAATAATAATAATAATAATAATAATAATAATAATAATAATAATAATAATAATAATAATAATAATAATAATAATAATAATAATAATAATAATAATAATAATAATAATAATAATAATAATAATAATAATAATAATAATAATAATAATAATAATAATAATAATAAAACAATTTTGAGCAGACATAAAAATATACTACTTATAGCTGAACATATTTTACTTTAAACGCTAGGTTCCTCGATTGTTATTTTCGTCCAGATTTCCAGCTATAAAAGAAATTCCAGGTGTGTTATAGAATAATTGCGATTATTCATTTTATTTTAATGGGATCATCTCAAAATAGTAATACTTTAACCAGAATCCTCAAGAACCATGTTTTAAAAAAAGTATATGCTTAGATGGAACATGAGAAATATCCAGAAACATTTGCATGTTGTTTTGATGTTGTGTTAAGTATAGAATTAGGCATTCACATCCTTGTGGTTTATTTAAATACATCCTCACGTCAAATTTTAGGCAACCAGTCTTTCCGCATATGGTTTCTTGCTTTTCGCCCTCTCTGAAGATGCAACACTTTCTGTGCCCTAGGTGAGTGTTACATAAATTAAGCTTTAGCCATGTTACAATGATTATTTAATTACAGTAACATGCAAAAATTGCACAATTTCCAATATTTGAAGTCTGAAATACATCCATATTCAATTTAAGTTTGGAGAAAAGTATTATTCTATAGTGAAATTAATTAATCTTGCGCTATAAATCCCTAATTTGACTTGGAAAGAAATCTATTGTGTTATTTACGAAATATTAGTTTGGAATTGATACTTAAAATGATAATAGAGACTTAAACTTAAACTATTAATTAGGCTCTTAAAACATGTAAAATATAAGAGTACTATCGGGCAGTTTAACTTGCATATTTTCTTCGTCTGCATTTTGCTGAATTAATTATATTTTATGGTGTTTTAGTTTCAGATCAGTTGAGCATCACAATGATCTGGCATGTCTGACTTGCTCCTTCTGCGAACTACCACATCCGTGACAGTATCGTGAAGCCAGTATTACTTAACCACAAATGGAGCAAGACCAAGCGGAAGACATAATTTTGATAGATGTTGTTTCATTCTAGTTCCTTCATCTCCGTGGTCTCGTTATTTCTATGCTTTATCTGTTTTGATGTCTCATGCTTTGAGAAAATGAAAAGGACTAATGACGGTGCAAATCTATTAGTTACCTTCACATTCACTTCAGAGAGAAAGTTGCTGAAAAAAGGATTTACACAGATAACTTGCTCCAGCCGTGAATTTGTTGGCTTACAAATTGCAATGACAGTGAAATCGGCCGTGGAATTCACATTTGGTTTGTCCCACTCCATATCAATTCAGGGCCACAACATTCGTATGCGATTTTGGTTTTCAAGCATTCAGGTGCTTTTCTCTAACCAAAACTTGATCTACACCACGAAATACTTTCGGTCATATTTCGTTTTCCATGCACTGTGCCTAAGAGATTCTAAAACTCTTTCCACAATACTACCTATATCTATATATTTTTGTTTCTTTATTTATTTACAATTAGATGAATCTAAATTATGTAATATTTTATTTGTCTAACGCTGTTTAGAATAACCTGACTGAAATGTTAATACAAATAAGCAAGAAGGAGCTTCAACATGTGCACTTTGTTTTCAAAATTTAATCATCATTGAAAAGGTAAACTTCTCCCACATTTAGTGCATGTTATCTAACCCTACATCAAAAATATACTTAAATATACTTTTGAAACATTTGTTATACGAGGGGTTTGCATGTTTATTTTGCATTTTAAAAAGTATGACCTTTCTGTAATTTGGTACTTTTATTTTAGTGAAATAATTACTTTGCCACATTTATAATTTCTCCACCATACATGGTACGTAGAGAATGAATTGCACTGCACCCAAATTTAAGATATTAAGATTTCACTAAAATACGTGTTTCAAAATCCAAAAAAGCAATTTTAGAAAATGGTCCACTTATATGTTTTGTATGACGTGTGTGTATGTGTGTGATTGTGTCTGTGTGTGAACAACATACCTGAAAAACAAAAAGCCTGTTGCATATCAAACTGGTATCAAGTTCAGCATCTTCCAAGGATGCCACACATCTTCTTAGGTTTCCAAAAAACTTTCACCGATATAATGCTTTACGCCAAAGATTTTGATTTGATCAAAAACGACTCTAATACTGCATGTTTAAAATAATTTCATGGCAAATAAAGAGAATACTTTGAATTTCTGGGAATAGTCTCTGAAATTCTCTTCATTCTGGATGACTTTTGAGTAATTAGTATTCCAAAAGAAATTGTTAAACCCTAAAAGATAGTTGGAATTCTGCTACACAAAAAATATTAATCTCTTTAACGTATCCAATTTATGTCAGGGTTCTCTTTTAGATAGCCGCTTTCAAGATATTATTTGTTATATATTAAATTTTCCAATATTATGATTTTTTTTTTCAAATAGAAAGTCGTTATTCCTTTTTATATCGTGACTATAGAGAATGGAATGTCAAAGTCATCACACAGCGACCCTTCTTTAAAGATTTGACTACCGCTTAAGCCCGCTGTATTCTCTTGTTGCCATTATACTTACAAGGAAATATGTAATTAAGACATTTACAGAAATATCTATTTCGATTAACTTGAGGTAGATTGTCGTTGCCGAGCAGTTAGACCCCTTGGCTCTCACCAAGGCGGCTCGAGTTCGACCCCAGGTGACCATAAAGTGAAATTTGTGGTTGACAACACGGCGCTGGAGCGGGTTTTCTCCGGGATTTCCGGTTTCTCCCGCCATCTCATTCCACCGGTACCCCATCTTCATCTCATGTATCATCAGTATCACCGCCTGCGGTGCCGTATGTAGTAAAATCGTGCGTTAAACACTACACATTTCATTTAGGAGTATAGTCTACTTATGACGCCTCTGATAGAGGTGGGGCACAGAGCCGTCCAGCGGTATACATTGACTCGGAAAGGTCAAGGACAGTTAAGGTGTGGAATTAGGAGAGAATAAATGGCTGTAACAAGAGTGAGCGCAAAATAAATATGTTTTAAGGTTTACAGCTCATAACTGACATGGCGAAAGTATAATCAGGGCGTGGATGCTGGTGACATATTATTGTTCCATTTTAGTAAGATGGTAATTTAAGTACAACAAGTGCTAATTAATGACAGACATCAATATGCATTATGTAAAGGAATTCGGTTTATGTGCAAATATTTTCTGCACAAGCAAATTTGTAAACGAAGAGTAACTTAATTATATCGTATTTTTGCTTGTAGTTTTAAAATTAGAGGCATTAGTAATTATTCTCTACAGAGAGACATTAAGTGTAATCTTAAAATACTATTTAAAACTGAGAGATCTCAATGCTGGAGAAGTGCGCTTTGGTAGTAAGAAAGGAATTCCGTTACGGGGTCATTGTGTAGATACCGAGGGTATAGAATCATTATTCATTTTTACGATATTATTATTCAAGAAGCTTAAAAACAAAAGTACAGTCCCGACTTCATATTTAAAATTATCAGAATGTGAAGATGTCCAACCAATGAGGATCAAGAACGTAAATATGAAATAATTAGCCACGCTCTAAGGCGTGAAAGAATCCACCAATTGAAAATTATAAAACTCAGGAAGGCAGCATAGAGGTTGAAGCCAGAAACGAGGAGTTGTCATGAAACTTCAGGAAGATTGCTAATAGTCGTGCCAAAAATGTTCGCAAAGCAACAAAAATAGTTTACATTCAGTATTCAAAGATTCTCATATTACAAATACATTTTACAAAAGAATACGTTTACAAACATCAGAAATGGCACTATTCGACTAAGATATAAAACTAACTCGCATTTAAAAAAAAAAAAAAAAAAAAAAAAAATTATTCCTATTTAAGAGTTGGACTTAAAAGGGTTATTTCTGGGTATAGGAACAGATATATTTACTGTTATCAATTCATTTACTACAATTCATATTCACTAACAAGGGATGACAAAGGTCAGTTTTCGCCTTTTCGTGTTAATATGTGCAGATAATTCATTTTATAATTAGAACTGCATTGTAACTAAGAAGTTCAGGCCAGTAAAACGAAATCAGCTCCCATCACGTGATTTACTCTATATATGGAAGACTTTCTGTTGTCTCTGTTCGATTTCTGCTGAACGGAAACGGGATAGCAACGAACTCTACTCAGCCAATGAAGGATGCGGTCGAATTGATTCATATCCAACTTTTATCAATCTTCCCCATGTGGAGTAATTCACGCAATAAGTGTTGATTTCGTTTTACTGTTATGAACAAGTTATGTCAATCTAATTATAAAGTGGACTATACAGTCAGGTTGTTCTTGTCCTTGTTTCTCATCCATGGGCTGAAAACTCCACTTCATTCGCTGTGAGTTTTGTACAATCTGAGAACTAAGTTTTATAAGATATGCTTAAAATTGTCTTAATTTTCTCCCTATATTCCTCAAATTAGAAACACGGGAAAAATATTTTGATTATTAAGTATTTCGTTATATTTGTGCCTGTACAACAGTTTTATAAATTAAGTACATCTAATTTTGTCATTAAAAAAAACTTGAGCTATTTTATAAATCATAATTCAAACATTTTTAGGTCATCAAAAGCCGAGGCCTGGTTATAACTTAATGCGTACTTTGTACCTGGACCATATGAATATCCAAGTTTCGCTATTTTTCAATTTGGTAAACAAAGAGGAATAATACGTCCCGGAAATGAGAACTTTTAGTTTGATGTGTTTGGCATCCCTGAGCTGGTTTCATTATATGGGATACATTCATTTGGCACTGGTTAATGAGATAGCATGGAGCTGCATATCCGATTTGTGAATTGCAAGTGGTCCAACGTTTTTACATAGCAAACGAAACTGCTATGAACTCCATCGTGAACAAATCATGGTACATTTGTTATATATTGGTGAAATGTGCATGATGAGCACTGTTACAGTGCCACGGAAGGCAGCGACTGACAAAAATTGCAATTCGTAATGTCATTGAAGAGGGTAGTCATGCAACAGTTGAAATTGTTTACCGTCTGTCTTCCAATTTGAAATTGAACTTTCATGTATCGAAAAAGTACTCTTCCAGTATCCAGTTTCTGAAAGTTTGCACTAGAACTCTGCATGTGCTTTTTTGGATAGCTACTGATAAAATGGATTGTTACTGATGATGAGAGCTGGATGTATCATTCAACTTCCGAAACAAAAGGATGAATTATAAAGGCAAAATTCGTGTACTCGTCAGAAAAGTTCTGACAGCGGTGTTTTGGAGCTTGCTGAAGCACTCCTTACTTAACAGAGCCGCGCAGAGTGCTAACAGACACTGTGAAATCATGATTCATCTCTTACCAAACTTAGATAAGTTTACCAAATATAAACTACCTTAATAAAACTATTTACTTGTGATCAAACGAAAACTCTAAGTACCTATGTTGTGCGAAATTCTCCTTCTACACGACCCATACTCATCTGAAAGACCTCCTTACAAAGTGCAAATCAGACATTTTCCATTAGCCACCCAATTCTCCTGATCTGCACCCAATGATTTCGGTATCTGTCCTTACGTCGCACCTTGGAACTCGACGATTTATATCAGTAAAATCACAGTATACATGTTGCTGTATAAAAAGGATAAGTTTGGTATATACAAGGTATCAAAAAATGTATATTGAAAGTCGAAAATATCTGGAAACTGATAATTATGTAGAAAACTATCTTAGAATTTGGAGAACATTATTTAACTCCCTCTAAAATAAATAAAATTAAAATAAAACATGTTTAAGAAAAGAAACTTGCTTTTTGAATAACTCTTTGGTTTGTTTTCTTAAAATTACGTTTTCTCTGGAACTATTCCATGCAAATTTTTCAGATTTCTAGAATGCTTTTGTTCCATTTGCCATAAATTGGACTTAAATAAAAATATTTGTGTCAAACGAGTCAATATTTTTATGATTTTAAAGAATATGACTTATATTCCTTTAACAGCGTGAAATAATACTTCGAAATAGTCACTGGGTTATGATTGCTGTTGGTTTTGTAATCTGGCTTATGTTTAAGCTGCTTCTGCTTGATTTTTTTTTTTTTTTTGGTGCCCATGTTTCGTACACAAAGTATACTGAGTCATACATCTTCACATATAATAAATATTTCCAAACTCTAGATGAAATAGGGAATGATCCGGCTTAAGAGAAAAACTCTCTCCAGCCAAGTATCGAATTCAGATTTTTCTTCAAGGATTCATAAAAGATTTTTCAGAAAAACTTTATTTGCCACTGATATGTGTTTAATTTCTTGTTAATATTTGTAGTATATTTCAATTACTTAAGCTCTTCTGCCTCATCCCTGATTTCTTTTCCTTCTAATAATTAAATTTGTATTTTTTATTTGGTCTGTCATTTTCATCTAGCTCGATTAGCACAAACTTTAGGATCGCTACCTTTTCTGCTAACAGTCCCATATCATCACTAAATTGTACACATTATATTAATCACCTATGATTTGTCATTTTATGTGCAAGAAATCCTTCCTCAAATACTCCAAGTAAAACTGACCAATCAGGATGATACAATACATTCCTGTCATACCTCTCCTCTTATTCTACTTTTATCTGACATATCTTTCCCTGTTCTGACCCGGATTAATTACTTCCTGTGCACATTTTTCCTCTCTTGACGTTCTTCAGAATCTCCACGTGTTTCTTAGCAGATCTACAAATTGCCCGAGAACAAGAAACTTTCATTTACTTTTCGTTCATAACTTTGGTCTTTTTGAAGCCTAACATTTCTCTACAAATTCTCCTTTCATTTGGAGACATTGACACAGTATTTAAACAGAATATTTACCGAATAGGATATTAGGTAAATTGTTTTGTTAACATTGTCGAAACTGTTTTATTCGATATTGGCAGCAACATTCTTTATGTGAAATTCCTGGATCATTCACCAATAATTGTCACAGCGTTAATAAAGGTTCCCCCTCCATCCATCACTCAAACATAGATATAATTAAATAGATGTTATTTCTAATTTATTTAAAAGTAATTAATACAAAAATAATTAGCATATTTCTGTTTACCGATGAATTGGTTGTTATTCAAAATAGCGAGTTACCCTGCAAAAATATATTTTTAAACTTAATAAAATACGTGAACAATATAATATCAATAATTTTTTTTGAAAACAAAGGTAATGAATGACATTCATAGGGAGAAAAACGATTAGGAGCAAAATAACTGTAAATAACCGTTGCGTAGAACAGGTGAATCATTTTAACTACTTGAAGGTGATGTTGGTTATGATACGGATTATGATGTGGACAATAAAATATGCAAATTTCAAAGAGTCTGCGGAACAATTAATAGGGCGTTTAGAAACAAAATACGTAAAGAAACAAAATTAATGCTTTACAAAGTTATGGCTGTACCTATACTAGCATGTGGAAGTGAGATTTGGACATTAAAGAAAAAGCAAGGGAGTGAAATACAGGCTTCAGAAATTAGATTCTTAAGAAGTGTGAAGGAACGAACCAAGACAGACCTATTAACAAATGAAAGTATTACAGAGGAGTTAACAACTTTTAATATAAATTAAATGTTAAAAGATTTCAAACAAAGGTGGAAAGAATGTTTTGTAAGAATGCCAGATAACAGACTTACTAAACAAAAAATGCAATATTACCCTAAAGGAAGGAGATCAGTGGGCAGAGCGAGGAAACGATAGCTGGAGGTCCTTTTAAGGCGGAACAGGCACTTGATTGCCTATGCCAGGAAGTGAAGAAGAATTACGCATTGTAGTATATGCATTTCACATTTAGCAGTATTCCATAGAAGGTTGGTTGTCGATGTTTAAAGCTAAGTTGTAGCAAATATAATGAGAAAGAAAAATCTAGCATAAACTAGGAAAGAGATACTGCAGATTATGGCATGAAGCACTGTGGGGCCACTAATTGATCCACCAAAAAGCATAGAAATGTCACTTTAACTCGTTTGTAAATAGTAACCGTTCCGGAGATGGCGTGGATGACCTCAGCAGTTTTGTGACATTCATTACTAAACCGTTCCGGAAACGCACAAGAGGAAAGTATCAGTTTCAGCTGGTAGGTACACTATTTCCCTTATCCCGTTAGTCACTGCTGAGTAGCAGCGTTCCTTGACGTCATAGAGCTTTCAGTTGACTAATGAACTGACAAGAATATTATGTAGGTACAAGGAATGTATGCTGCTATTTTCGAATATAATAATAATAATAATAATAATAATAATAATAATAATAATAATAATAATAATAATAATAATAATAATAATAATAATAATAATAATAATAATAATAATAATAATAATAATAATAATAATAATAATAATAATAATAATAATAATAATAATAATAATAATAATAATAATAATAATAATAATAATAATAATAATAATAATAATAATAATAATAATAATAATAATAATAATAATAATAATAATAATAATAATAATAATAATAATAATAATAATAATAATAATAATAATAATAATAATAATAATAATAATAATAATAATAATAATAATAATAATAATAATAATAATAATAATAATAATAATAATAATAATAATAATAATAATAATAATAATAATAATAATAATAATAATAATAATAATAATAATAATAATAATAATAATAATAATAATAATAATAATAATAATAATAATAATAATAATAATAATAATAATAATAATAATAATAATAATAATAATAATAATAATAATAATAATAATAATAATAATAATAATAATAATAAAAGTTAACTTTGTTCTTTTTGCACAATCATAGAGTCAGCTGTAATATCCTGGAAGTTTCTGTTACAATTGCCATAAAGTAAATATATGCATTTAATTTGAACTTTTAGAATTATGAAATTAAATCTCTTTCTGGTAAGCTCAAAGCTACCTCTCAGAAAGTGATTTAGGCAAGCAAAAATTGATCAGTAATATAAAGTAAAAAATCTGGAAAGGTAATTCCGCGACAGGAAGAAGTCATTTCATTTTACTGATATAATCTGAACTATGGTGGTTCTAAAACATCTGGATTAGCTGTTGTTGCAGGAAACTAAGAGCTGCTTAATTATTTTGCTGTTATAACGAGACATGCACATCCCAAACATCAATATATGTATAATAAAGTAGTCAAATACAGTACCTAGTACTACTTCCATAACCCCACTCAAATAAATGTTACAATGTGTTATGCCCTTTTATGAGCTTCCTGTAAGTTTGTTGTCTTTGCAAAGGTGAGATCACCACGGTAGACGTACTATGAGCATATAGCAATTCTCAGTATTCAAACCATTATCACTATCCTAAGACGTTAAATCCCAATGTAACCAAGTAAGAAATGCATTTCGTTAACGTAAACTTATCCACAGACACAGTTCAAACCCCGCACCAGAAAAAAGTAAACTTCCCCAAAAAACACTACCTTAACATTTTCCTTCCCATTTACCAAACAAGGGCTGGCTGTATGAAATTGCACGACTTTTTAAAGTACCACCGAAGTTGTGTATAAAACACAACTTCTACCGTTCGCAGTCATAAGGATGTTTCCCATTTTCACTAACCATAATATAGGAGGTTATGTCCACCCTGTAACTCACCGCTAAGTGCAATGCCACTGGTATGTAAAAGACTGTACCGGTGTGTACTCAGTGTGTAAGATAAATTCCAGGACCTGGTGATAACTGATAACTGGGGCCCGAGTTTGATGATGTCATCTTTCTTCCTTATATAGTATGCATTGCTCTTTTGTATTACAATATTGAACACGGAACTCTGCTTTTAACAATATTAATTTTATTGGTCGTTTTTCGTCATATTTTCTGTTCTTGAAACTTTAGGTCATTATTTCAACTTTTAAGTTATTTTTGGTCCTTTTTTCAATTTACTTCCCCTTCTGATCCTTTCTATTTGTTGTTTTTTGCAAGATATTAGATTAACTAAAATTATTACATTATTTAACATGTATTTTTAATTTAGGAAATAAATAGATATTTAATCAATGAGTTGACAATAAAAGTTGAAGGTTGAAAGTCGGTTTCTTACCAATACGTATATGTTATTGTCGCAGCAAGCAATTCTAATTTTAATGTGCCACTCAACAATGTGCAAGTTCAAAGACAAGTGTTTATCCATTATTCTCATTGTCACAGATTTAATTACTCGCAGATTTTCTGAGAGGGACATCTGTTGTTCATTTCGTAGTTTCATTCAACCGTGCCTAAAATGAAGTCATTTAAATATTCTCGTTTAAGACAGATTGTATCTGACTTGAGAGATGTTTTCTCTAAGAACGGAGCAGTTTTGTTTTGGAAGGTGTGGGAAACAAAGTTATCAACCGAAGAAAATTCACTGATCGGCAACATGTGGGTCGCCATAAGCACATTCGGGCAGTGCAACCTGCAAAGAGGAAATAAATCCACGCATACTACCTGCGGTAAAACCCTTAATGGGTGGGCGCGCAGCAAAAACCTTCTGGCTGTATACAGCCAGCCAGCACGAGCGAGCGAGCGAACGTTTACTAAAACGAAGTGTATGCATGAAGAGGAATAAATCGTCAGATTTTTACATATACTTTTGTGAAGCTTTATTTTTTGCAAACATCCCATTTTGACATATACTTATAACAATAATTTTTCTAGAACTACATTTCGGAGTCTTATCCCGACGAATCACTCTTCGGAAGAACTGTCACAATGTTCCAACAGATTAGCAAGATACGAGCAAAAGTACATGGAAAGAAGATTTTCGTATCCTTCGGCGAAACGAGTGATGAAAATCGTTATGTAGCTGATAATCAATCAGATTGACGGGCCATGTGAAGTGTTTCTACTTACGTGTGAATTAGGAAGTGTTAAATCATTCGTCATATGTTTTTTTATGTTTTTGTTATAACTTAAGGGTACCAGAAATTATGACGTCTTACTTTTTGTGATTGACGCAGCTCCTACATTGTGGAAGCAGCGAAGTCCAATAAGCTTTTTACCCGAAAACGGTGAACATACTTGCTTAGTACACGCTATGTACAGAGTGGCAGAGTAATTTCTTATCAACCGTATTACTTAGTGTCAAAGACAATAATTTTTGTCAAGGCTCCCCTCATAAACTGCTTTTCAAACTAGGTACATGGCTCCCGGTATTCCAACCCCACCATAACCTGTCATCTCCCAACCTGGACATATTCGGCAACTTATATGGGATCATTTCTAGATGGTGAAACTTACTGAATCTTGATGAACCCTATTGCAAATTGACGCCGCAAAACATTATTTCCAAACAGTGAAACTGAAGGATAGCTAGTCTTCATAAAGGCAAATTTCAGTTGCTTAACTATGAACAGCTGTGAGATGTAAGTCTGGGAAGTTCTCTAACGCTAATTAACGCTGATTTGAAAGGTGCAGCGGAAAAGTTCGAAGAAGAGTATCTAAAAAAGTGGAAAGTGTTTTTAATTAAAACTCTGAATACAAGAATTTATGTTGCATTTCCTAATAGCTAACCGAGCCGACCCTACATTTTTTTAAATTTATGTCCTCCAACGTTAAGTCATATCGGACGATGAATGAAATGGGTAAAATGATGCTCAAATGAGCCCAGTCTCCATGGAGCTTACAGCTACCCGACATTCGTCTTTCAGGCTAAGGGAAACCCCCGGAAAAAGCCTTACCAGGTAAGTCACCCTAGCCGAGATTCGAACTCGAAACCTCTTGAACATGAGACAGACACGCTACCCAGGTGGGCCTTGTGGTCGTGGTCGCTAGAGCGTATGACTAGCGTTCCACCGCGTAGAGGGTTGTAGGTTCGAGTCCCGCCTTGAGCATGGTGTTTATGTGTATAGTGCACATGTGTAAAAAGTAGAGAAACAACCAGTAATCAAACTGAAATAAACATGGTTAAATATTTTACTTCCTGCATTGAAAAAGGTCTCACTAGCAGTGATTTAGTGTATTTCAAGTATGCTTGCAGTTGCATCAGCAGCTGTGGAAGGGAGTTTCTCACATTAGAAAAGTCTTTCTGACAACAGCCGTTCCCTAACTTCCGAGAATTTGTGCATACTGAATTAATTTTGAATAAAGAAACCTTTATACCTTCATTGTAGAATATATACATTCCTTCGTTTATATTTAATTTTTAATTTCAGTTCTACCGTTATAAAGGAAATAACTGTGCGTACTCTCATGCTGAAATGAAGACAAAATTCTGAAACTCATTTTTAGATAATTTTATAGACGTTTCTGGGTCCATTTTATTGTTCATTTTTAGATATTTTAGATCATCAAAATCCGAAGCCTGCTAATAACATTCTGTGGAAGAGCTTACATTTCTGCTGGGTTAGAGTAATATATGCAAAGTATTCATGCGCATTCAATAAGTCAGCCCTCATTACAAAGTAAGGAAAATGACCTCTGATATGCAGATTTAAAACTGGTTTATGTGCTTTCTACAGAACTGAAAAGTTTGTACAACGGATTATGTGTGGTTGGACACCTAACATATCTCGGTCTATAGTCTAGATCGTATTTCAGTAGTTATATGTATAGTTCAGGTCTTATTTTAGTTCTATCGTATTTCCTTTTATCCTGGCACTTATTCGAAGCTTTAGAGTACGTATGAGTACGTAACACGGAAAACAGTAGGCATACTTGGGATTCGACCCTGACCGCTCTGTGGAAGGATCTCGACACATTGAAAGAATGTTGCGTTGTACCTTTCAATGTCAAATCATCAGCAAATCCAAGCAATGATGATCGTGATAATAAGTTATAATAGTACGTTCATTTCTTATTCTTTAAGTGGAGAGGTATTTAAAACTTTGTATTAAAATGAGGTGTACCTGCTTAATTTGTTATTTAGTGGCAAAAATAAACTATAATAGAAATCACTCATTCATCTCCACCTTTTTAAAATGTACTCTTCCAACGTTAAGTCATATCGGACGATGGATGAAATGGATGAAATTATACTCAAACATGCTGAGGGTTCATAGGGCTTAGCGCTACCAGACATTCATCTTTCAGTATATGAGAAAACCCCGGAAAGAAACCTTATCTAGATAACTCGTCTTCGCCGAGATTCGAGCTCGGAACCTCTTGAACGTGAGGCAGACACGCTACCATATAGCTACCGAAGCATGCTAAATCTCCATTATTCGTACATGTAAGACATCATAAAATTGCTCTACTTCTGAAAGGCAACACTGATAAAGTTGCTGTGACTTTAAGTTTCTACACTCTCATAGAGAAAGTATTGTGTTCTACCCCAGTGTTTAATACATTTCACTATAAATACATGCTTTGAGACTGCGTGAACATAAAGGCATTTTCAGAACGCATGTGTTTATGTGTTTGTATGTAAGAGAGAGAGAGAGAGCGAGAGAGAGAGAGAGAGAGAGAGAGAGAGAGAGAGAGAGAGAGAGAGAGAGAGAGAGAGAGAGAGAGAGAGAGAGAGAGGACAGCTAACTATAAATCGAAGGGTCAGATATTGCTACTGGTATTAGTATTTAAGTTCAGCATCTTCCAAAGACATAAGATTTTTTAAAAAAGTTCCCCATTCCAAAGTACCCCTTGCTGTACAAGTCTTCGTGACGTTTGATTTATCAAATATAACCCTAGCGATTTTTATTAAAATGTTATTAACTTAAGATATTTACATGAAAAATAAGACGAATGCATGTAAATAGTCCATAAAACTCTCTTAATTCGGGTAATTGTAAACGTTGCCACACATACACACACACACACACACACACACACACACACACACACACACACACATACACACACACACATACACACACGATAGTACTACACACAAAAATTTAATATGTTGCATTTACATGACCTTCTTTATTCACTCTTCCACAAACTGTTCTCATCGAAGCTTGTTCTTCAAACTACTTCTTGTTACTCGAGAAAGCCGTCCTCTATGGTCTGTAAATAACATGCTGGCCTCTAGTTCCCGAGGTCACAGCTTCAAACTCGGCAGAGGCCATGGACTGTTGCTGGCGTCAACATCTACGGCATAGCTTCCGTCGGAAGGTTCAGAAGATAGGTAAAGATGGTGGTTCTGTCATATATTTACGCAAAAGAACCCCAAAATTTATAAAGGGCCCTCTGAGCAAAATTTAGTGTTCCTTCATGGCATAATACGAGTAAAACCATAGCAGTGAAACTGTCAATTCAATTGTTTACTCATATTAAACATTCACTGTACATTCACGCTTTTAGTTGTAGGCATAAAAATACAGAAGACAAAAGCGACATCGCACTTTTAAAAGGTGAATCGCTATGTGATTGAAATTCCATGCTGTATTATCATAAAAAGATTCTTAGATGTAGATTCATCTGATTTCTCTACCGTTATCGTTCATTTGCTATAATTTTTGCCGAGTGTTCTAAGAAAGATGATTTTTCTAATTACTTTCGTTATGATAAGCAAAATAAATAATCCTACAAATAATTATATTTATTTGATATAATACTTTTTGAAGCTAGAGAAAGTCTGCGACCATTCTTATAAATACAGCACCACAGGCTGTGGACATTGATTAGGTATATTACAAATTAAATGGCAATTGGGACATTTGAGAAAGAAATTTGCAGGTTTAAGTTTAGAGAAGTTCCTAGGCATTTGTCAATTGATTACTGAAGAAAGGCTTGATAAATCAGGGCGGATGGTCATAGCGAGATTTAAACCGTGCCCTCTGTTTCATGAGTTCATGCCTTGGGCCACTCTGTCGCTAATTAAATAACAGCAATTATGATTTTAATGAGGAAATTACAATACTGCAGACTGTTGCGGTTATAATAATAATATGAGGGTATATAGTTACAGTGTATCAACATCACAAGGAAAACCCTGCTGCATAAATGTAACTGCATATATTCAACATGTTCACGATTGCAAGGCAGTATGCCAAAATTGACATTTTCATTTTGTTTCTACTCCGGGCTTATGTAATTCTTCACTCGCAGGTAAAGTAGCTTGTGAAAATTGAGTTTCATTGTGGTAAAGCCGAGTTAATATCATTTGATGTTTCATAAAGAGTGCGCCCTTTCCTCTTCAGGTAAATGTCAGAGAGCCATGCACCTTTCAGAGCAGTAGTTGTGATAGTACCTCGGCGACATTTCCTCTCATAGAAGTGCCATGAAAACGCTTCCTTTCAACGTTTTAATAAGCAAAGTACCGCTTCGCGTTTGTTTTTCATTCCTCTCTGAGACACAGCGCCACACAGATTCTATGATATTCAGTTAATTTCCAGAGAAGCTAGTTTTGCAGTGTGGTCGTGGTGTGGTCTATATTCCATTGCTTAAGTCATTCCACTGGTAACTACAGCACAAGTTTGAGAAGTGCATTTTATAGGTCCGAAAAATGTTTTTCAAATAAAATCAGCAAGTTTCTAATCTCCAAAGTTAGGTGCACTGCGAAACGATTACTGTCCCTACTACCCACTTAAAGAAAGTGGCCACCAAACAAATAGATGTTTATGTTGAATATGTTTCAAGGATGAGACAACGACTTTTAAGAAAATCCCCCACCCAACAACGCCTTATATAAATCTGATTTGTTAATTTTCACAGCGCGCTGACCCCTGACACTTCATTTTGCGGGTGTCTATGAATTGGGTACATTAGTAATTGGGCTACCTATATAGATTTCAAGTTGTTCGCATTTTCTGTTCGTAGAGGTGCGGGGGTGGATTTTTTTGTATGCTTTTATTATGAAGATCACTTATAATTTATAACTCAGGAAGGAAAAAAAAAAAGTTATTTTATTTTCGTTTTTGATAGGAAAAGTAAGCCTTGTGCACTTTACAGTTAACATCGATACAGATTAGGAAGAATCAAAATGAAAAACCTTACATTTTGAAGATGTGAAAATAGTATTAAGTGCAAATGCACAGGAAGAATCAGCAGCAATAATAATGTTTTGAAGGAAGGAAAAAATTCACAATAGATAAGAAATGAAGCCTCTCTCTTCTACGATTAATTTGTGTAAAGTGGCTTGACAATATTTCAATACCAAAAGATGTATACATCTGTCACGGTAAATTCTACAGTATCAAGAACACTGTCGAAGGACAGAATTATCCTTTCAACAAAAGTATCAAAAAATCACATAGTCGTGCTGTTAAGGGCTTGAAGGAAAAATCTATAACTCAAAAAATATAAACTCTGACTCATAAGTAATGCTGCCTTTTTTTTAAACAAAAACAATTATTCGAAATGTGTTCTGACAAGCATAGTATAGATCATTAGATTCTATGGTCTTGAGCCATCGTTCAGCAAAGTTTATGATCCCACGATAGTACCAGACTGTTTTATGCGAAGAATTCGGTGACATCCACTTGCGCTTCTTCAAATCTGTCAAAATTACTTGCATGTAGAAAATGGGCCATGGATAGAAAAATATGATCATCTGATGTTACGAGATCAGAGCTGTATGCTAGGTGTGGTAGAAGTTCGGTTCCTCCCAATTCCTGAATTTGTTCCATGGTTGTTTTTGGGGTATGTGGTGTTGCATTGTCTTGTTGCAATAGAACTCTATTTGGTTAATTAATGATGTGTATCTCCCTCTGACAATTTCATGAACTCGTTCCAGTTGTTGAGAATAAAGATCCGCATCAATCTCCTGCCCGTTTGGAACAAACTCCCAGTCAGTCACACCTTCAAAATTCCATCAGACATAAAATATTACTTTGGGAACGAACTGATTTTTTTTTAACGATGACATTTGCAGGTTGGCGGGGATCAAGCTACTGTTTCGAGGCATCAATGTTTCGGCAATATACCCAATTTTCATAACAAGTGACAATTCTCCTGACATATCTATCATCCATGGAATTACGGAGAAGCTGATGATAAATATCCACTCAACGTTCAGCCTGTTGAGGTGTCAGTTAATGGTGTACATATCTACAGCTTCTGTATGATTTTCCAAGTGTCTTAATGTCGCGATGTATGGAATCTTTTGATGCACCAAGTGTTTCTGAAAGCCTACGAGTACTTTTTTGTGGATTTTCTCGCAAAACCTGGCGTGTGTCCTCAATATTCCATACTTTCGGTTTTCCAGAACGTGGTAAATAATTAGTCGAAACGTTGGAACCATCGCTGTGCCACATGTTCGCTAACGACCCCTTCTCCTTCCACTTCACATATTCGTCGAGCTGTGACAACAGCTTTATAATCTTGTTTCTAGTAGTGTTTTAGAAGGACTCTAGTTCAGACTCTGTTAACTCCATTTTGAAATTGTTTGTTAACAACTAAAGACTGATAAATGCTCGCAATGTAAGCAACACTAGCCATGTCATCCTGTAAATACCATTACCAAACCAAAGAAATCCAATAAATTTTCCAAAACACCAAAAGCAGAAAACCAACTTCACTTATGAGACCACCTAATGTAACTCTAGTTGGAGAGGAAAAACAAAGTCTGTAGTTAAAATTGACAAGATAATCACTCTTAGCTTAAAAGATCTCCAAGAAGCCGAAGATTTGACCAAATATCTTAAAACTCTTGTGTATGTGGAAAGATATTCCGTTTTGAACGGTAACGTCGCATAAGTATGAACTTATATGAATTAGTTTGTAAATAAATGATGTGGTCATTGACCATGAAGAAAAGCAAACAAATGAAGAGTTCGTACAGAACGAAAATAATAATAATAATAATAATAATAATAATAATAATAATAATAATAATAATAATAATAATAATAATAATAATAATAATAATAATAATAATAATAATAATAATAATAATAATAATAATAATAATAATAATAATAATAATAATAATAATAATAATAATAATAATAATAATAATAATAATAATAATAATAATAATAATAATAATAATAATAATAATAATAATAATAATAATAATAATAATAATAATAATAATAATAATAATAATAATAATAATAATAATAATAATAATAATAATAATAATAATAATAATAATAATAATAATAATAATAATAATAATAATAATAATAATAATAATAATAATAATAATAATAATAATAATAATAATAATAATAATAATAATAATAATAATAATAATAATAATAATAATAATAATAATAATAATAATAATAATAATAATAATAATAATAATAATAATAATAATAATAATTAGGCATGGATTTTTGTGTCCTAAAATCCTTAAAGTATTTATTTTTTATCTGCTAATTATACTTAAAGTGTCAAAATACTAAAAATTATATTTCCAACAAAATAGAACAAAACATTAGAAAACTTCTTGACTAAGGGACAACGAATATTGTAAATTACCAATTGAAGCTAGGCATCCGATTTAAACATCTCGCTGGAGTTGCAGTGCACAACAAATGTCATCTCCGGATTCTGCATCACATAGTCTTACCCTCTTGTTTATATCTTTGATATTGCGAAAAGGAATGCTCTACATCACACGATGTCAACTTCACATACTTGAAGATCGGAATATCGTTAACAGACACATTCTCAGGTTCACTTATGTATTCGCCTTCCAAAATTTGAACACTTTACTGAGGTTTGGTAGGTAGCTGTTTTTCTTAAACAAAGCCTGAATTGAGGTAGTGTAAAACTACTGTTCAACAACTGTATTTCTTTAATTAAATTACTTAACAGGTAAACAGAAATTTCTAATTTGTTTATTGAATGAACCAAGAAATCCAAATTTGAAGATGCGAAGACTAGCTCATATTTTAAATTAGCATTAGTATTAATACTAATTTTCGATAATCTCAGTTGCAGACACATCTTTGCTTCATTTACTACTGATGCAAATGCTTCAAAATGATGTGCAATATATATCACGGCTTTAAACCTTCTCTAACGCTATTGTTACATGATCTACAGCTTGGATTTTGTTTACAGGCAAGCTAGAGCTTTTGTTGAGACAATTTTTCGTAATTCTTCAATACACTAGCAATTACATTTCCCTGTTTTCCACCACTGTCATTCACAATTTTATGTTTCATGTTTCACACATTTTTCATTTTCCCAAATAGTCCTTATGTGAGTTAGTGCTTCCACATAGCAATTTGGAAGATAATGGTTCCATAGTGTCGGCTCATAAGCAGAATTTATATTTATGACGTTTTTTTAGCTCGGGATTGTTCATCTTATAAAGGGAAATGTCAATGAAATAAATCCTTCACACAAAGCTGAATAGTATTCTGAATGTTTTGGTATGCCAGAAGATGAAGTTGGTTCTCCTGTAAGACATTACTTCGGCTAGCTCGTGACGCAGTTGTTACGTGCTTAATTCCTGGCATATGTTAACAATACCTGGGAATGTAAATCCGCAATAACAGATTTCGGACAGGGCGGGTAAAATAGTATTCTCCCATAAGTAATAAAAGTGCTTTTAAACTCTAGTACGAACTGTTGCAAACATTAATATGCAATCTAGTTACCTTTGGCATTTTTAATTAATAGGCAAAACGGTTTTATGTGATCCAATCGTAACTACACGGTACAAACAATATTGAACTCAGCATATCAACTCATTACTAAGACAGGTTTAACAAACATGTATGAAGTAAACGTGGGGTAAAATTCTGTCGCACATACAACTGAATCAACAGATGATGGCATGACTAATGAATTCTTATTACTTTTATAAGTGTTTTATATTGTAAATTGAATGAGGAAAATGCTAAATTATAGGTATGTACTTCTGGGAAAATTATCGAATGTAATTTAATAAAATGCCAAAAGTACTGAAATATGTATTTATCAGAAAAATGTAAAAAACAAATCCACATTTTGTTTGCAAAATATATATTTTTATGTGGAATAAATTTTGTAAATACATTTCTTGTACCCATATCACAATATTAAACTGTTTTAGGTATGATTAAGGAAAAAATATTTACACACAAATACGGTCCCGAATAATAGTAATAATAATTTATATATAATTTATAATAATAATAATAATAATAATAATAATAATAATAATAATAATAATAATAATAATAATAAAAATTATAATAATAATAATAATAATAATAATAATAATAATAATAATAATAATAATAATAATAATAATAATAATAATAATAATAATAATAATAATAATAATAATAATAATAATAATAATAATAATAATAATAATAATAATAATAATAATAATAATAATAATAGTTGTTATTATTATCATTATTATTATTATTATAATAGTTGTTATTATTATCATTATTATTATTATTATCATCATTATTATTATTATCATCATTATTATTATTATTATTATTATTATTATTATTATTATTATTATTATTATTATTATTATTATTATTATTATTATTATTATTATTATTATTATTATTATTATTATTATTATTATTATTATTATTATTATTATTATTATTATTATTATTATTATTATTATTATTATTATTATTATTATTATTATTATTATTATTATTATTATTATTATTATTATTATTATTATTATTATTATATACATTTTGCAGTGTAATAAGGTGTAGGGAAAGGTCGTGAAACATTGGCCGGGTTAAGTTTTTTTACTTTACTCTGTAACTGTGGTGGTTAATCGGAATCTTACTATATTATTTTCTTACCTCATAACATGTTGTATAGATAGTATAATGTAATGATTTTTATTTTTAAGTTATAGTACTTTATTACATCGAAAGTAAAATAAAGCTAGAATTATAAGGCTTGCAGCAAGTGTCTCGCAGTATTGGCCACGTCCTTTTCTGTTACAATATAGATTGTCAGTGATACATTGTAGTGCTACATATAGAACAATAATAGAACACAAAAGCATGGGAACTTATTGTCACTATTTCTGCTCAGTTCACAAATGTTTAGCTCACTGGTTTACAGAGATCGCAAATATAGCGCTGCTATAGCCATTAGAATATCTTCCGTGTGCTAAGAGCTACACTAACCACCATCAAGCACTCAGAGCAGACAAAGAACTGAGCAGAGGAAGAAGATATCCGACTAGTGCACGTGAATACACAAGCTTGCTACTGTTTACTGGAAAATTCTGCCACATGGAGGCAAAAAGGGAAATCACAGTAGTGGCCGGTACTGCATGCCGGCCGATACTGCACGACTTTCCCATATGTTCCGAAAATAGTATGTTTTAAATGCGCATAGCTGGCTAAGAATCTCTTAAGGCAGTTTTTAACAAAACAATAAATATGACCGTGAGCAACCAACACTTATGCGCCCCCTATAATTCCCTACACCTGAAAATGGGCTTGCTGATTGCTTGCCGACTTCCCCAATTTCTATTGCTGGAGGACACAGTGGCCTCTGTAAAAGGCCTGGAGGATTGATGTTTCCTTCCTCAAAAGAGGCTCCAATGATTTGGTTTAAATAAAAAAAAATATTTATCGTAGTGACACGTTGTGGGGGAAAAGGGTGAAGGTCCGGTACCGGCTGCAGAATGCCCCCGGGTACGATCCCACCCATAGATATGAAGATTTTAAGTTCAACATAGTTACTGGAAAATTTAGGAAAGATTCAAACGATATGCCGCTTGAAAAAAGTGCCAAACCTGTCATTCTTTGCTAACCATAGATATATATGAGGGTTATTTGACTGTAGATCGCTTTCCTGCACAAAGTGACGTCTACATTTAAAGCCTTTAAAGAAAATTAGGCATGATCATAGCTTGTGTTTACAACCTCATATAAAGAAGCAGACTATCGTGTGCAGGTTTTCTAAATTTTGCGAGAAGTATTAAAGTCCAGTGCGCACTCAGCACCGTGAGAAAAATTAGGAGCTGTCATAGACGAGCCAACTTTTCGGCTGAGGGATGCGTGATGCTGTTCACATCACCTTTTTCATGTCAGTTGGATGACCGCCCACCTCTGCCGTACTCCATTTTATAATTAGACTGATATCGCAACACATCAGTAAAGCAAATCCAACGCATATCATACCATTTATTCCATGTGGGGAATGTACTCTGATTTCTCTGATTGGCTAAAGTCAGATGTGAATTGATTCCTACTGGATGACAGCGGGGTGGTGGCAACGAACTCCGCTCTAGCTAATGAAAGATACGACTGCGAGGTTGTTCTACAACTCCATTGGGTTTCTTTGTTATGAAAGTTATTTATGGTCTTCTTTTAGGGTTCTAGGTCATAGAAAACTATTTCAGCGGAAGAAACATTGAAAGAACCCCATAATGAGCCATTTAATGCCAGTTATTTGGGTAAGTTAAATATTGTATTGCACTTTCCAGTAATGTATAAACAAACAGTAAATTGAATATCTCTTGTGTATTATTTATTGTATTGGGCACTCGGGCACCTAATCATTTACATCAAGTGTTCATTAGAATCAAATCCACCAAAGTACTCCTGATAAAATGAAGGATTCTGTTAACTCCCAAGATTCGTTGAAAGATCCAGAATTTGATGTTATCAGCAACTGAATCATCTGATTAACCAAGAAAGAAGATAGGGATAACTTTTAGTAAAATTTGCCCAACTGTTCCTTCTGATATATCATTGAAAGAGAGAATTTAACAGATCAAATAGTAATCAAATTGATTGATGAATTGAGGCAAATAACGGTGATGGTTCAAGAGCAAAATGACTTTCAGATCAAGAAGTTATCCAAATAAAATACGAAAGAGAAGTATTAGAACAGAAAGAGCGATTGCTAGAAATAATGTGAAGAGGTGCAGGCCATAACAAGAAAAGAAGAAAAAGAATGCCAAATGGAAAAATTCAGATCGGGTAGAAATAACTGAAATGCGAAGACAGAAAAACATTATTTAAAAGCTATTGGGATCAGGGTGAATTGAAAAAAAAGGATAGCTTATATAGGAACTTCGAAATAAAATTGTGTCAAAAAACAAATTGAATAATGAACGAACGGGCAACCAAACACCATTTCAGAAAAATTATCGTATTAGTTAATTGCAAAAGCTACATGTTCAAGACTCCCTTTTCCTCTGGATCAACAAGATTCATGGAAATTGTTAACATTGTCCACCATAGACAATTTAATCTGATATGAATAATGTTAAACAGTTCTTTCGATTCATCCCAACATGTGAAATTCAGAACTATACCATAAAAAGAATGGGGGAAAAGAGAAGTATAATATATTTGTCATACCATATATTACGCTTGCTGGACTTTGTAGGGAATATAAGCAAAAGTGCACATCAACCAAATTGTAAGTGAATTTCATAAGTAACTTTTCGATAAAGAAATCACATAACACTTGCAGCATTTATGACAAGCTGACGTTGTTTCAAGTTGAGGAAGATAATGAAATTAAGAAGAAAGTTTAAAAACACCAAAAGGAGGAAGAAAATGCATTGCACAGAAAAAGCATAGACATCCTACACACAGTAAATCCCTCCCTACGCCATTTCTACAAAATTCAATTATTGCTCTGTATAAGAAGCAACTCTGGACATTCAACCTCACGATCCATGTTTATGGTGAACAAGAAGGCAACTGTTTTCTTTGGCATGAGGCCATGGCAGGAAGATATCGCCTCCTGTTTATATGACCTTTTAATGAATCATATCAAACCGGAAGTTAAACATGTAATAATACAAGTAGTTGGCAAAATAAAAACCGCTATATTGCCGCCATGTGAATATAAAATTAAGGAATTATTAGCCCATCGACCTCAAGTTCTTAGTGTCCGGACATACATAAAAGGAAAGCGATAATTATCACAGTATTATAAAAAATGCAAACGAAAGTTTAAGTTTACATGTTATCACTTTCTGCACCTGTATGTCCATATGTTCTGCAGATGCTTATTCGTAAGTTTGTGTTAAGTAAATTTGCATACTTTTCTGCACCGTTTCACTTGTAAAAGAAGACATTGTACGCTGAAGCTGTACATACATTTAACCAAATCAATTAAAATGGATATGTTTATTACTATTACTCTCTTCCTGTTATTGTATAGAAGTGCCATTGTGCAGGATTTCCATCAACACTTTCTTAAAATAAACTTTTCTCTCTCAGCTCTAATCATCACGTGTGGCACCGCACAATGTTTATGGTGTGTAAAATGTGTTAACTTCAATTATTTATAGAATAGAATAATAGAACACTTATCATTTGGATATAAACCTGACTTCTCAACATTGAAATTATGGATTAAGAATAATCTAAAACATTTTGAGGGGATCAGGAAGTAAAAGCAACAAATCTTGAACTTGAGAAAGTGCTGAAACACTATTTTTTTAACTTTTTATCCTGATTAACCTTCTGGAGTTAACATACCCCATGCACATAACGCCCACTCTTCCTCCTTTTTCTATAAACGTATAAATACATTTCGTTAACATGTTGGTAGTAGGTGACCTTTTCATTCCTCTATAGATCTAAAAATATATGTTGTTAACATATGCAGTGGTTAACCTTGTTCCTCCTCTTCCTTGTTAACTGTTACTCAAACCTGCATTCAAGGGATATCTTCTTCAATACTGATTTCTATTTTCTCTATCACCTATCTACATAGATAGCAGGTATATTCCACACAGAAATTTGATATCAAGATTTCACCCCCAAAAAGCACGCGCGTGTATTTGCATGTCTGTGACGATCTGAACTTAAAAGCAAAATGTAGGATAAACGCCAAACTTGATGGTTTTGAGTAAAACATACGAACATTTTCAATAAAATTCCCCCAAATAAAATGAAACCCTTTAATGCAGCAGTTTACATTATTTGTTTTTATTTTCTCAAAATAGACTAACAATTTTGTTTAAAATATCACATGTTTAAGATATTTATATTACAAATATATCTTTGAATTTTCTTGAGAAAGCTGTGAATTATTCTTCATTTGAAGTGATGTACAATGTTATATGCTCGATATTAACTGTAAAGGGTAGTCAAACGCCTAGAACATAAAAAATTGTCAAATTGCCAAATAATAATTTTTAGAAGTTAACCATTTGCGAGATATTCTTTGTTACTTTGAATTCTTTCATATTTTATACTTTACTTTCTTTATAAACTATCTATAATACGTAGAGGAACTACATTCCTTTTAAAACTTCGATGTTAAGATTTCAGTGAGAATCCATTGAGATTCCCTAAGTAAAAACCAGAAGTTTTGGATGAAGATCCGTGTGTGTGTGTGTGTGTGTGTGTGTGTGTGTGTGTGTGTGTGTGTGTGTGTGTGTGTGTGTGTGTGTGTGTGTGTGTGTGTGTGTTATTTTCTCATGATTAGTTCAAATAAATCTAGTTAAAACACCATGTGTTTAAGATATGTGAATGACTATTAAATGTTTATTTTCTAGGATAATCTTCTAAATTCTGACTGATTTCGAAATAAATTTATATATGCAATTAGTAAAACTAATAAACCAAGGGTATTGTCAAATTTAATACTATAAAATAATGGCAGCCTGATGTATTCAGCTTTAACTATTGGTATAAAAAATCCTTTATGCAGACATTTGTCCTCATTAACATGAAGTAAATGTAGGATTAAGGTTAGTAAGAAAATTGTATAAGAGATGTACAAATAATTGATAATGGTTAGAAAAAACATGCGAATATAACATAATATTCTGAAGTGCTGTCTTTGCTCGTATTTTTATAACTTTGTCGTTATGCAATGCGTGGAATTTCAAGGAAATCTCAACATAGTGAACCAGTTATTAAAGATCTGGTTACAGTTCAGCCTACTGTTTACCTCACATACAGCCATCCAAAAGGGCATACGTAGAACAATTAAATATTCAAACTTAGAAGTTAAACTTAGACCATTATTCCCAATGTCGACATTTCAGAACCAATTCTGATAAATCAGAAAAGAGTGGAAGTTGGGAGAACTGAAAAGAATCGTACAGTCACTTTTGAAAAAATAAAAAATAAAAACTTTTGAAAATAAGTTCAATGGTAGTTTAGGTTTGGGAGATTTCCCTGAAAATCTTACTGTCATATCCCTGGAAGATCTGGAATTTAAATCCCAAACTTGATATTTAGTTGGCTTTTAGACTTTTAATAATAATTTTCACAAACACACCACACGCACCTATACATAATATTTTTCTATTTTATTTTTTATTCGTGAAACCTCAAAACTTGTATTTCCGGTGAAGTCTTGGAACGCCATTTTTTGATAGAAAGCAATATTTCCTCTGTTTACTATAACAATAAAATCTAAAATACTAAGTTACACAGCAACCATATTCTAGAAAAGTATTTCGCAAAACATTCATAAAAAGAAGTAAGTTTCTGTAAATTTCAATCCTTGCTTTACTTTTTATAGAGCTAAGAATAAGGGAAAAGTATTCGTTGTGCTCTAAAATGAACTAAGTGTTCTATAAAGCCAACACATTATGCACTGAATCTGTTATTTATTATCTTATAAGAACAGTTGAACCACAGTTTTTCAAAGTGAAATGAAACTTCTCCTTATATAGGGGCAAAATAGTAAGTGTGGTTAATAAAGAACATGGAACAAAGTATGTATGACGTTTCTTGATATCTGCCTGAAAGCCACCGTAATATTATGTTGCAGTATTTTTGTAGTGAATTTCAATACCGTCCTTGATATCGGTATTATCAGACATTTTGAAATAATTAAAGAAAAAAAAATGAGTGTGATGCCAGGAAGGGACTTATCTACCACCACAAAACTCAAGGACGATGAAAGCGCTGTACTTAAATTGAAACGCAGATGTTATAGAATCTCCTACATCACAGTTTCGAACTAAAATTTGATCACTAATTTTGACTTCATTATAAACATCGGCCTACGACAGTTTTGTTGTTCAATATGTCTATAATTCTTTCAAATTAAATAAATAACTAAGAATGATGAATGTAATAATCCGATCAAACTTAGAGTAAGTGTGGTCGAATGGCCACAGCTCTGGCTTCTCAGAGGTATTGGTATGATTTTCTTTAGTTAAGATCATTATCCACATTTTGCGGAGATGGAAACTTGAATAAGAGTGCATATATGTGTTCAACGTTAAACGAATTAATTAAACTAACATTAAACATTTACAGATCAAAGATAATATACTTCTCAAGTCAAAACCCTGGATATGACCATAGAAGTTAAAAGGAGCCATATGAATGAAACAAACATATTATGTCAGTAATAAAGAACGCAATGTACTCGTTTAATGTAGATTTTATCGGGCATCCCTCGGGAAGTTGTTCAACTCCATCCTTAATGACCAAAAGCATGCTGTTTATTCAAGTAGTGTATAATTTTCTGAGGGCAGCAGTTTATGTGGCATCAAAAGATGAGACAGATAATTCAGTACTTGCCCAATTCATTTGTAGGCGGTAACTGTATATGAGCTGATTCACTGCACACCCACATGTTCACTAATCCTCAAATTCACACAATGACGCAGCTTCTAGCGAATTTCGGAACTTTCGAGACGGTAAGCAAATATCTGCACTCTCCTGTCCTCTGTTTTAATATAATTTTCGAATGGGATCAGATATAAATTCTCTTATATGTAATGTATGCACATTCTGCAGGTCTTTAGATTCCCTTATATATGAAGTGTGTCTAAATTGTTTTTACTTTGGTAAATAATACAAATTCGATATTACAAAAGTCAGCAACATTTGTAGTTGATAACATAAAAGACATTGCTTCATTTACTTTTGACTCGGTGCAAAATGGATATAACAATACAATTATTTAGCATAAAGAAGTCCACGATGAGTATATTTAGCCAATCTATGGATTGTTCCATTGCCTTTCGGAAGATTTAAAACCAGATTTAGTTATTGAGTGTACCAATCGTCGACACCGACACCATCATCACGATATAGACATCGACTTCTATAGTTCCGCTTCCTGAAGTACTTGTACTTCCTACATTTTTCTCGCCTTCATTTCTTAGTTCAGAAGGTGAACAAGTGAACACCGGTTTTAGGATACGACATCTTAACCTTCTTTAGTAAAGCCAATGTTTTATCGTGTGCCCAATAACATTATTTTCAACGTACAATCCCTCATGATAAAATAGCTTCTTCTTTTTCTTCACTTCAGGGATTATGCATTTCTGCCTGTCCCGTCTTTGCATTCTAACAGCTATTCCCATCTTTTTCTAGGACGTCCTACATCTTTTTTTCCACGAGGATTGTATATTCTTATTAAAACCGGTACTCACTCTTCATCCATTCCATTCATATGTTCTTTCCAGTTCTGTATACTTTCTTTTATATTGTCTTGTAATTTATATGACTAGTTCCTCTCGAATAGTTGAATTTCTTATTAAATCTCGTCTAGTGCATTGTTTAACTCTTCTTAAGAACCTCATTTCAGCTGCCTGTATCTTATTTTTATCTCTTTCTTTTAATATCCAGGACTCACTTCCATACATGAGCACTGGAACTGCCTTCGTTTTATAAAATTTTAACTTTGTTTCTTTCCTTGCTTTGTTTTTCAATGTTGTTGCTATAGTTCCACATATCTGCTGAAATTTGTTTATTTTGTTTTATATGTCTTTGTCTAAGTCGAAGTTTACATCACAGCCCAAACAGATGAAATTCGAGAGCTGTCCCAGGCATTTATTTTTAATGATTTTTGATCTTACAGGACATTTACCTTTATGTGCCAGTATCTTGGTTTTCTTTGTGGATATATTCTTTTCCCAGTAAATACATTTTATACATGGAACGTTGAAGGCTTTCTTCATTTTCTTGTAGGTATTATTGCTACATCATCAGCATAGAGTATCACATAGTATTTATTTTTATTTAGTTGTATTCCTTCATCCATTTGTTTTTTTTTTTTTTCAAGTTTTTATCAAATCGTCCAAGTATATATTAAATAGTGTGGGAGAAAGGCTACATACCTGTCTTACTCCTTGATTTACTTTAATTTCTTCTGTTTTTATCATGCCTGTATTTATGATAATTTTGGTGTCTCTATATAAGCTTTTAATTAGTTCTACTATATGAGGGATAAAATAGCAAAAAATATAATTCTATTTTGCTACAATTCTTTTAATAGGAATTCTGACTTAATACGGCACCACAAGTATATGAAGTGAAATGATAATTTGAGGGACAATTATTTGAGCCTAAATTTAGGCGTCCTCCCCAACAATTGCCAGATAAGAGGATTGAAGAAAATAAAAAAATAAATAAAAAAGAAGAGGTCCGGAGGGATTGAAGCACAAAGCCTAAGCATATCGGCTACTGGTGTCCGCATTTATTTTGTTGTAAGAATGTAATAATTCTTAAACAGAGGAGTACACAAATGCTAACAGATGTATGAAAATATCTAAGGAGAACTTTAGGATATTCGACATTTTACAGCCTCATAACATACCCAAAATTAACATACAGGATACTTTTTCACATAAGAAAAAAGAATGCACTTTCGTTGTGTGTCCTTTTTGGCTCTCATCAGGGCTTCATGGTTACTTCATAAATAATTCGGATTTAAAAAGTAAAACAGATTTAACCATTATTGCAGTCTTATTACGTTTATATCCCTTTAAATTTCTATTTCGGTCCACCAGTGGGCAAAGAAAATGCAGGAAGCTACACAGCGGCTACAAGAAACTTCTGAAGATAGTTTTCAGAACAGGTACATAGTTAGTAGGAAATATTCTGGTAAGCAACTTTCAAAAATGTAAACACGTTTACAAGGATAGCTAGTAAGTATTTCTTCTTGAACTGACTCTAATTGACTCTATACAGTAATTGTGGTAATATAAACGTGAAACGGAATTGCTTTTAACTCCAGCGCCGCAGCGTTGCCAAAAGAGAGTCAAATGAGTTACGAATGCTAATAGAAAAAATCAAGTTGAAACTAACAATTCCGCAGCTGGAAACTGCAGATGATCCTTTTGCTTGATACTGTTAAAGATCATACATCAGATTCGTGTGTCATTCGCACTGTTCCTTTTTACAACATATAGTTTCATTTTCTCTTGTAAGAACGCTAAACACCTTTTGTGCCATGATTGTATTTAAGTGTTCCCATCTTATTCACAAATTTATATTGTCTCTTCATAAGATATCAAAGATGCTTTAAATTGCTTATTTAGTCTAACTATCCACCATGAAATATAAAACACTAAGCTTTCTCTGTTCTAAGGCTAAATATATTTATATATTATATGTTTAATTATGTTAATTATTTTTGTAATAAATATTATTTTCATTACTATATATCTACAGTATTCCATCGAAAATATCCACGCCGAGATTTCAATACAAATAATATTTTAATACTCTGAATAAAACAAAAGGCCCTTTAGGAAAATGTCTGTTTTTGTGTGAATAGAACAGTCTAAAATGACTTGATATTTAAATCCAGCGTCTTCCAAAATGTTGATATAATGTATTCAAGAAGTTCCTCAGCCCAAGCTACTCTTTGTATAGAAAAATATATGTGAATTTTGATATTTAATTTTTCAAAAACGGCTTTAATGATGTTGATTAAAATACCAATTTTGTAGGATATTTTCATGACAAATTAAATGTCTATTTTCAATGTACTAGAAATATCTTCTGAAGGGCTCTTAATTCTGAATGATTTGTATAACTGGTAGACCATCAGAGATAGACAAAATCCTCCTGCTACACAACAAATGTAAAACGCGTGTAATAAAAAGCGTTTTATTTTCGGGCGGGGGAGGGAGTTAATTATTTTCGAAATATTTGTTATTATTCATTACACCATACAATGTGTATGGTAGTTGGACCGGACTCGACAAATGCTACGGAGGGGATTCGGCACGGAGGTCTATTGTACCTATGCTCCCAAGTGGGTCACCCCCAGTAGGACGGATGAGTTGAGAGGGGCAGAGGGCAGCCTATCCAAGGACGCCACGACGATGCAGAGTCCCTACAATTAACTACTTGGAAACTCCCCGGCAGGCCAGTACAGCCAGCATACTACACACGTGATACTGAAACGTACCACCAGGTCGGCCCGCAGACCATCCTACCGAAGGATAAAGTGTTAACCAGGAGCATATCATCCTGCCATGCAGCGCCGAAAATCCCACCGACACTTCTACCCTGAAAGAGACCACCAGAGAATAGATGATGTGAGGTGATAATGAAGATGAAATGGAGGGATAGGAAATTCGGTGGATGTGATTAACCTACCCAGCCTGACAACCGGGGAAAATTCCGAAGCAATCCATGGGTCACGGGCATCGAACCCGGACCTCCCGGATGCGGGCAACAGACGAAACCACCTAAACCATCCCGCTCTGTTGAATGGTACTTTATCAGGATTAACAAGAAAAGTAAGCTTTCATAAGCAAACGTTTTTATAAAAGTGAGCGACAAAGACATGCGAGTTCAGCTGTTTGTCATTTAGCTGTTTCCAAAGTTGTTTTGCACCCTGACCGAGAAGCAATTCGGACCGTGATAACAGCCGGTTAGGTTCCGAATAGGTCAAAATGCCCATTGTCTGGATAACTATAACCTGCATGTACACAGATGTTACTATACCAAGTCTCTACTTAATGACCAGGACGCAAAACTTTTTGTGTACATACAACCTGTTTGCAGGCTGACTCGTACATTTCCTGTTAACTTAAAATCATTAATAAGTCCCAAGGATACAATGTTTTTTGTTTATTTAACCCACTTCCCGCAGTAAACTGACATCGTTCTGAGGAAACTGTATTACGTCCCGCTGGAAGGAGCTCCAGGCCTTGGAAGAAAGCAAACCGTGACGTCATGGCGTACGGATACTCGCTCTACTGAGGGGATTCCTAGAACTGCTGCAGAACGAGGAAACTGCATGCATGCACGTAGTACGCGTGAAATACTTCAAATGCAGATGAGTTGCATTAGAACAGGATAGAGAATATCGGCGTTATGTATTTTAAATGTCTTGTGCATGGCGTAAAAATAATATGCTAGTAGCGGTAAAATTTATTTAAATGAAACGATAAACTTTGAGATTGAGAGGCCTACGCTCATTTTGTACCAGGGGCATGGCATGCATCTTACCGGCATGTCAAATGTATAATTCGAAATTTTAACTAATGCGGCTTTAACAATTAGTATATATTGTCGATAGCAATCTGGGAGGCAGCATGCAGATAGATACATAGATACACATTTCTCAAGAGACTATATGAACAGTCACACGAATTCTTAAGCAGTAGGTTGCATGTTACCTAGACACAAACCATTAATACTACAAAATAGCGACATAACGGAGATCACGGGTCACCAGCTAAAAACTGGTCCAACTGCAAACATCAACAGATGCACGATTTGTTTTCTTAACCTCGCTACCTTATTTCCTTTCGTCCTGACTTTAACGCCAAGAACTTCGTCGTATTCTTCTTCTTCTTTCGCGTTTTTTCTAATTTACTCCCTTCGTATGTAGGACTCACAAGTGAGCCTGTCTAGGAGCAGAGGAACTCTGGATCAGAGAGAGAGAGAGAGAGAGAGAGAGAGAGAGAGAGAGAGAGAGAGAGAGAGTAGACAGGGTGGATGATTAGCCGAGGGTACGAGAGGGGTTATATGAAATGATGAAAGGAGAAGTGATTATGGAGCAGTTGATGGAATAAATTGTGGAGGGAAGCCGCAGAACTGGAGAACACCCACGTAGATGTCATATTATCAGCCAATCTCACATATGGAATTCAACTGTTTTGGCCCAAATTGATATTCGATATAATTTTGAACAAAGGGCCTTCTACCTGGCGCATGAAATGAATGCAAGTTTTGAAGGGGTCACTCTGACGAATGGTTTAAAGTTGGAAAACGGCTGTAAATAACTAAAGACCAAAACTTTTCAGTTCATGAGGGACATACCACATCAGTCAGCTATCCTAGCAAATAACAAAATTCTTTTCAACGAGTGGAATGTTCCTCAAAATTGTGGCATGAGCAAATCGTTAAGCTAGAATAACAGACTGCATTTGTTGAAAGCAGAACTGTACTTATCAAGAATATTGTCACAATTGGATAGAAAACACTAACACAATACTGTGAGCAAATGTCCACTTACAACTTGATTAGTAACTAACTATATTACCATTGGCTCTTGCTGGTTAAGAATCCCTTAGCAGTATACCACGCCACCTGATCGCGTCTTAAATGGGAACTCAAACAACATAGTGTAAACAAAATAAATCATGGACAGGTGGAATCAGACTAAAAAATGCAATGCCATAGCCGGGATTTGAACCGGATCTCCCGGTCTCCGTCTGGTTGCTCTAACCAATGAGCTACCATGGCCAACGTGCCAGTATGACATTAAATCTCCAACTGAGATCCGGTAAACCACTAGGAATCCTCATAAACACACACGAGACAACCCTAATGGCAACTTACAACACGTAAGTACCTTAAGTCCCGGGCTCCATAGTCCAACCACTATTAGGTCCATTAATAGAATTTAAATTGTTCTTTTACACCAGCAAATGGTGTAAAAAAACAATCAGAAAATAATGATGGTGACAATGGTTAATAATAATAATAATAATAATAATAATAATAATAATAATAATAATAATAATAATAATAATAATAATAATAATAATAATAATAATAATAATAATAATAATAATAATAATAATAATAATAATAATAATAATAATAATAATAATAATAATTAATAATAATAATAATAATAATAATAATAATAATAATAATAATAATAATAATAATAATAATAATAATAATAATAATAATAATAATAATAATAATAATAATAATAATAATAATAATAATAATAATAATAATAATAATAATAATAATAATAATAATAATAATAATAATAATTGAAACAATACCTACTTTTAAGCATGGTGCCGTCTTGGTGACATGGGTACCATGGAGTTATTTACCAGTGGTAAATAAACACTATTCTTTTTGACTGCAACACATATAAGCAGCCGTGAATCTAAAACAGCCGATGCTTATTTTGTAAATAATTTGGTAATTGAAGTAGTTTTTTATTTTAATATATTTGTAAAGGCTGAGCAGTTTTGAGCAATTTCTAGTCTTAAAGTAATTTGTATAGTTATGAGTAGAGATCGGAATTTTGGTAGAATGCCTTTTAAAAATGTTAAATCTATCTTCAATTGGAAAATGAATTTGTACGAATTATACCTTTGTGATTGATATGTCAGTTTTATGTTGCCTTTTTCAATATAAATGCCCATTTTACCATATAAATGATTTTTGTTTATTGCCTTTAGTTCATTATTTGTCTATTATTTATTAATTATGATTCTATTAATTATTAAATATTTCCTTCGGGTACATTTTATTTCAATAACCATTGCACCGTGAGAATGGAAATTAATTCGCCAGAAACATATTATTGTCTTTAAGTTGCCGATAACATAGGCACCATTCATTCAGTTCATTATTTTCTTTGCAGCAATGAATGCTGCCGCGCAAATGTACAGATAACAGAAAGCGTTTGAATTACTGCTTGCGTTTACTTTAAAAGACAATAATGAGTATGGTCTAACTTTGTTTTTCTTTCAGTTTTCATTGCGACGTTTCATTGGGACTAGCAGCAAGATGTCTAAATTCAGTCTTCCTTTACGCAGTAAATTACAAAGTTTGGTACGTATACTTTTGGATCCGACGTATTTTGTACCGACTTACATGCAAAATATGCCAGCACTCATTTGAAATGGATCCTATAATGATGCTATAGCTCCAATAACCTCTGTCGATTTTCAGAGGTCATTTTCTCATATGAAACATGTGTTATAGACATGTGTGTCATATAGACTGGGGACTCAACATGACCCCAAAACACTTAAAAAAAGCATTGGTTGTCATGTGCAACGAATAAAGCATTGAAATACACAGGTCTTTTTAAACAAATATTTCATTTTTTGTTAGTTACATCATTTTGTTTAAAACTTTGTCTTTATAAAATATAACGATCGAGTTATTGAATAGTGTAATGTACGAGTAAATAAATTCGTTTCTCTAATTACCTTTTATTGCATATTTCAGTTATTTATAATGCCTTTTCCTTCTTATTGCAGTTATCATTAATGCCTTTTTCCTGTCTATTTCATTTATTATTAATGACTTTACCCTGCCTCTTTCAGTTATTTATAATGCTTTTTGTCTGCCTGTTTTAATGTTTATAATGCCTAAAGTTTTGGTCTGTGTCCATAAGATATATTGAATAATATTTTATATCACATCATAATCACCAGCTGGTGTTTCTTTTAAATTTACTTTATTGCAGGCAACCTTGTTAACCTTTTAATAACCATAGTTAAATGCTCCATACGTAGTTTCAAAGTACAGGAGTATGTTAAACTACACCGTTAAAAGAATTTGCAAATAATAATTTAACATTACAAAAAAAACCACTGTGCCGTTCTGATTGTTCAATGAGCATTAGAAAATGTTAAACTGCTAACTGCTGGAATTTGGGCAAATGTCAACTCGAGTGGATTAAATAGGAAATTTTCCTTGTTTTACACAATCTTAAGTACTCAAATGAGGAAAACGCCAATAAAGTATATGTTGAAAGGATAATACAATTACTGAAGTAAACAATTCGGAAGATCAGTAGTAGCAGTAGGCAGACAGTGACGTCTTTGTTTCTTGTAGTAAGTGTGATGATTCAGCGTGAGCACGTGCCACTAGCTGGGCGGTTCCCGTCTTCTCTTTCGGCTGTGACTGAACTCACGTTTTATCTCCTTTCATAACGGTGCTTTCTACACAAACCATCTCTGGTTCTACTTGATCCATTTGTGATAAGTGTGCAGTAGACACGGTGCTACTTATTTCATTCAGAATATAGACTCGTCATTACATCCCTAAAAATACAGAAGCACGGTATTCTCAAACTTATTCAAAAAGTTCTTCTTCTTCGAATGCTATTTGACAGCTGACTTTCCATATCCTTTTTCAGAGTAGGATGTAACGTTCAACTTACTGTGAATCGAATATGAATAGAATATCTTCCCCGTGTAATGGAAATAGCCTGACAAGAGCTGTTTCGCTTCACTGCTGTGATGTCAGTCTAAACTTGAATTATACACGCACTAGTAAAAATAAACTAAATATGAATTTGCATACACATTAAATGTCTAGTTATTATTAGCATTAGATATCACGATATTCCATATGTATCTATGTATATGGACCTTACAACGATAACACTACCTACCCAACACGAAATTTACCTTTGCGAAGACAATAGGTGTTTTTAGCCCACGTTCACACGTAGATTCTGAAACTGGTGCTTAAAATGGCACATCATGTCACACCTTTTAGATATAGATAATTTAAAACGAGTTAACACGTGTGCCATAGGTTGCCCACCCTTGTCCTACACAATTACTTACATAAGTATCTACAGAATGTAAAGATGAATATGCTGTACAATTTAATCAAGCCTTTATTAATTATTGTTAGTTCTGCAAGGACTGTCTAGGAAAAGTAAACATAAAATAAAAAATGAATCGAGAAGATACTGTCACAGTGCTTCAATCACTTAACTTGTGCTTCACTGTCTATACGTTTCTTTCAATGTTTATACTTTGGAAAAGTAAACATGTTATTTGATATCCAGATATTCCTTCTGCCGTGGGTCCTGTTCCACATAGCGAGGAATTACCTATTCCTGTGCCGCCTCAGACATTGAGTAATGAGAATAATGGTGAAAGAAATAGTGATTCCCAGGCTGAGTTGTACCAGGAACCAGAGGCCTCGACTTCAAAAGATTCTGACTTTCAACCAGAAAATTCTAAAAACGAAAGACATGTTGTACAGCAAGTAAGTAAATGAATGACTTGTCAAAAGAAGAATCTTAACTTCTAGGTTTCATGCTACAATAAAAGAAATTGCTTGCATCTGGTAATAAAATTATAGAGTTTCTAAATAGACATCACAAATTTGGAAAACTTTTTTCTATGAAAGGGAATATATGCTTCTATATAGATATTAATGGTTTATTGAGTGATCTAGGAAGTGAGCATAATCTAGACGACTGGGAATTGTTTATAAATTCATCCAAGTTCAGTTTAAAGACAGTGTTACTTCTAATGGTAGTAATACTCCGGCTTAACAAAAAAAGCTTTAAAAAGTTATGAAATTACGGCCAAGATCGTATTTTAAAATATGAGGTTAATTGTTGGAAAATATCAAGAGGGATTCACAAAATATTGCTGTTTGTGTGTGTGTGTGTGTGTGTGTGTGTGTGTGTGTGTGTGTGTGTGTGTGTGTGTGTGTGTGTGTGTGTGTGTGTGTGTGTGTGTGTGTGTTTACGGGACGCCCGTAATATGCAAAAACGTTGTGGTGCAACACTGGCCCCCTTCAACTCGAAGGTACTTCGGTAACCTCTAAATTAACTCCCAACCAAAAGACCTACACCACCTTCATCCTACAAATTTCAATTCTAAATCCTACCTGCGGTAACACCCTAAACGGGTGGGCACGCAGCAAAAACCTTCTGGCTGTATACAGCCAGCCAGCACGAGCGAGCGAGCAACAGTGGGGCAAATAGCAGGAATATGTCGTAGGGGAGAGTAATGTAAAACAACATTGGTTCAGGCTGATAAGATTCTTCTCCCTCCCTTGCATATAAAACTTGCGCTGAAGAATTTAGTTAAGGCACTCAACAAGGACGGTAGTGAATTTGCATATTTGTAAGGCAAGTTTACACAGTTAACTTACGCGGAATTGAAAGAAGGAATTTTTGTTGGCCCTCAAATCCGAAAATTCGTAGAGGATGAATTTTTAAAAAACGTTACAAACTGTGGAATTAGCAGCTTGGTAATTATTTACAAGGGTTGTGCGTGGGTTTCCTGGAAACTCAAAGGGAAAAGATTATAAAACTTCGGTCTCCAGCTTATTGAAACGCTACGAAGACAGGGATTGTAGAATGTCTTTGAGAATCCATCTCCTCCATTCACATTTACATTCTTTTCCGGAAAGTCTGGCCGATATTAGTGATAAACAAGGGAAACAGTTTCATCAGGACATTCCACCAAGAAGAAAAGACCAAGGACATAAGGACCCAGTAATAATTGGGGGGGGGGGATTATTGTTGGTTTCTTGTGAGGGAAAGCAGACAGGAGTAGGTACAGAGGCAATCACATGCTGCCAAGAAGAGTTCAGCAGAGTTACAGGTATATCCCTTAAATATACAGTCCAAATATTATTGCATGAATGTAAAACAACATTTTGAATTGACCTTAATTCACCCTGATGTGTAGTACTCTACCGTATATCACTGTATCACAATAATAAATGTAACGTATTTTATCTGAAACATGTAGGTGAGAACCTAAATGTTCTCATATTTTTAACCTCACGTAATAAGAGACTTCTTTGGTGATTTTCGAAATCAGCACATCGTTTTCCTTAAGATTCACCCACTTTCATCACGGAGGTATGAAAAACGTATGACGGCAATAACTTATTTACCGATAAGTTATTGATATGTCTTAAATTATTCACTTTCTGATAATGAATATAAACTGTCTGATAATTCGGTTAGCGAATTCAAAACAAATCACTGTAAACAAACGCAACAACATTCTTTAACAGCTAGAGGGCAAAATTATTATTTAAAATTCCCTCCCTAGTTATGAGTAATCTGACTACAACAGTAGCAAACATTTTAAGACAATATGGCTAATCTTAAGGATTTTAAAACGTTTCCGTTTATAAATCCCAATGCTTCGTAGCTAAAGACTGAAAGCAGTCAACTCTGAGCAACATCGTCTGTCCGCGTTGGTATAATCCTTTCACTCATGTAGACAGATGTTTCGACATTGCGCTAATAATACACTAGTGAAAGTGGCGTTGAAAGAAAGCCGCTATATGACGATCGGGTTTGGCTCCTCAAATAATTCAATACATTAAACAAAAACCTCGAGCAGCATTTAGACGATGCTTAATTCATTTACGTTGTATTATTAAAAAACAGAGAGAGAGAGAGAGAGAGAGAGAGAGAGAGAGAGAGAGAGAGAGAGAGAGAGAGAGAGAGAGAGATAAAAGAAAAAGAACTGAAGTATCAAATGAGAAGAAGGGAATGAATGTTACGCGATCAGAAACAGGTTATTTGTAGACACTGAATACAGTTCCTTAAAGGAAAATGCTCTAAAGCTATCACGTAATCGTCGCTGAATGCAACATTCTGGCACCTGATCAAGGTTTATGTAAATATATCGAGTAGATTCAGTGCAGCTTGCATTCACAGTGCACTAAATCCACAATTTTAAAAAAAGTACATGTATTGTGCTCACAGGACTTTCTCTTCTCGTATATAAACTCTCCTTAAAGACGCTTATTTTCTTTAACTATCTTGTGGTATGCCAGAAAAACATATAACAAAAATTCTCTTATTGTACATTCCCTTGTACGTGCAACAACTGATGAGGCTTTAAGCAATATTCAGTTCTTTTGAGAGCTAGTCGCTATGTTATGACTTTGGAATCTCGTTCTCTTTACATAACCAAGAGACAAAAGAAACAAACAACAATTAGATATTTAAGAAAAGCATAATTTTAAAATTAAAAAGTAGCAGGGAATATTTCAGAAATGGTTAACTCCACAACACCCTAGCAAAAATGATATAAATTGTGTGATTTAACGAGATATATATTTTTAATATGATTTCCTCTCTTTCTGTTTTACAGTACCATAAACGTCATTCAGAATAAAGAGGATTTCAGTGCTATTCTCTTACTCATTCATTTATGATAAAAACAACTTCATCTGTGGTATCGCATGAGCTACTAGATAAACCGGAACTGAATGAGAAAGAGAGAGAACGAAAGAAAGAAAGAAAGAAAGAAAGAAAGAGAGAGAGAGAGAGAGGGAGAGAGAGAGAGGGAGAGAGAGAGAGAACGATGTTAACACCTAATGGGCATTAGATGAAGCCAAAGATTTTTTTTTAATAAGGTCGGATATATGTACCATTCCGTCGCATTAAGAGTAACTGGTAAGTCTAACGTGCCGGGGTCCGGTGCTACTTATTTTGAAACGAACGCATATGTCTGACTGGACCTAATCTAATGAAGACATATAGTCCCACATTATGACTACATTCTCCTGAATTTCTCCCTTTCTTTACGCCTGTAGCCACTTTTACCAACCCTTGCAAGTCTTTACAAGATCCTCGTGTCTGTTACCGAACACCATAACTCTTAAATTCTCTCTTTCTCTCTCTCTCTTCAAGGTCAAGAGCAAATTTTAGCTAGCAAATATTTTGCTTATATTCCTGTTTACGGATGAATTAGGTAAAGGAGTGTTCTCTCGACCCGCAAGGGTACTTTATATTAAACCTAAGGAATACTTAGGATGTGAGCTAACCTCTAAACCTCTAGCTCTATTTAACGATGCCTTACTTAGAAAAGGCACGAATTTATCTGATGAAAACTTTCGAAAATGGGCTGGAAAAAGACGTCGATTTCGCTGTGACATACGTGTTTGATATCTGCTGTTAAGTTGATCCAACAACTCAATTAGTTAATGTATGTCTAATAATTCCTATGAATAAAATATGTTTGTACTATTTGATGGGTACTCGGACTACGTATCACAAAAACAACGAGAAGAAAATAGGATAGCAGCAAAGAAAACCTCACACGAGATTCAGTTTGACAGCAACATGAAACGTTTAATCCTAAAGAAACTTTCTTTGGCGAGAGGGGGAAAGAAACCAACTTATCAAAAACGGGTGGTGTATGAAATGGAAGTGTTTTTGTTGATTCCGACACAGACGTAATGGTTTTATTATAGCTTTTGCTTCATAACGCAAGGAAATGCATGTTTACAAATCGAGGAGTAGTAATGACCGGATTAAAGTCAAGTCACTTCTTAATCAGTACAGCGAAAGGAAAAGAGCTGGTCATTGATTGTGAAACCACGAGTTGTTTGTATGAAATACAAAAGTTAAGTCTGTAGATATTTTGAAAACGTTGAAAGAATCAGTGAAGCAGGCTTTGTCATCGAGATAATTTATATATGTAATGTATGTAAACCTTATTCTCAATTTATATGGAATTAATCAGTAGATATGCCCACTTGAAGTCCGACGTTTCAATTGTTTTTTTGATCACAGAGGTCTAACTGTGACCTACGATAACAGGGGTGGGTGAACAAGAACCTTCTAGTACAAACATGACTTGGAAACAGTTTGTTGTTAATTGAATGGCAATAATAGTTGGAACATGGAGCGGAGAGGAAAGTTTTGCCATCAATCATAAGGTTTAAGGCTGTTACAGCAAAACATTTTGTATATTGTGTTCTATTCCTGGAAATCATGATGTGAGAATTATTGTTGGTGTCAAAAGACCGGATGGGAATGTTTGCTAACTTTAAACATAAAGTGCACTGTCATCAATTAATAGATCAACACTGCCTATGATTTCATGAGGAAGAATAGGAATATGTTGGACTATTATTAAAATGCCACATTAAAGAGATTACGTACTTAACGATAACAAAATAAAATTCACAATTTGTATATAACTGTATTAGCTAATTTAAATAATACTGATAGATTGAAAAAATATCCTGTATAATAAATATGTAGATATATGCCCTAATATATATGTAGATATATGTCCTAGATGAATGATTTGACTGCATCCTTCATTGGCTGAAGTAGAGTTCATTACTACCCCATTTACATCGATAACTTTAACCAATCAGGATATCTAACCCACGTGTAATATATTACATTAGCGCCGATTACGCTTTACTGCTGTGAACACCCTAGTTGCGGTGTCAGTCTAGAACTCTAGATATGTAGAACGGCGCGCGCGCCACGTAGTATATGTCTCCCCACTTTTACTGTCCCTATAGGTACATATAGAACTATACATAGATATAAACAGGAAGCTCAGATTTCGTTCTAAAACTTTCATTTCGGATATTTTGAGGAATTCCAGAAGTGAAGATTTTTTTTTAAACGATTTCACTAACTTTTGCAAATATTTAGTAAAGCTTTATGGTTAACTAAAATTGGCACACGACCTTTTTGTGCATAATGTCAGACGTTTAAAAAGAAGTTTGAAGAGCTATCTAAGAGATATGTGTAATCCCGTAACGTCAAGCCATGCAATGAGGGGAAGGTTTAACTGGGACTGCGGTAATTCCTGGAGACAAATGGGCAGGATGACTCAGACAGTTTCATCTGTAGCTCTCATCCGGGAGGCCCGGGTTCGATTCCTGTGGCCGACCTACCTAATCCGTGAGCTTTTTCGGGGGTTTTCCCCGGTCACCAAACGAATGCTGTGTAGGCTAAATTACATCCCTCGACTTTCCTGTCCCTCCATTTTATCTCTATTATTATTTCGCATCATCTCTCATCTGGTAATCTTTTACAGAGCACAAGTCTTGGCGCTGCATGGCAGGATGATAATAATCTTATTAAAACTTCCTCTGCTGATGGACGATGTACGGTCTCCGAACCTGGTGTGGTGGAGCCGTTTCCGGACTACAATAGGGTGAGATGCCGGTTGTACTGGCCTGCCGGGGAGTTTCCAACTGGTAAAAATGTAGAGACCATGCCCTCTGCACTGTCGTGGCTCCTTCGGACGACCACCCCGTCTCCTCCCACCTTATCCCTCCTCCTGAGGGTATCCCACTTGGGAGCAAGGTACAATAGACTAAGTTTGGACCTTCGTGCCGAATACTCTAAGTAGCGTATTCCAGTCCAGTCCAGTCTGGGGGCTTTGAACAAATAGATACTAACTATTGGTAAATAATTCATCTTGTTAATATGTTCTGCTAGCATTTTCCCTTCACCGCCTGAACTAATAGCAACATTCTTCATACTAAACTGCATTTTGTCACACACCTGACACTGACGGCTCATTAAGCATAAACAAAGTCATAACAGTACATGTTGATTCACATAATTAACGAGGTTAATTACTTTACGGTGTTGTGGGATATTTCCCTAGGTTTTTAGAACACTGGTTGCTCCACTCTTGATGATAAAGTCAGCTACGGAATTCAGCGCTATTTGCTCAAAGATATAACGGATTAAGTTGGAAGAGTGTGTTGACGCAAGACGGGAAGAGAATAAAAATCTAGAACAAAGCTGGAAAAAAAAGGAAAACAAAAGACTGGAACATAATTCCGAAACCTCCTTACTGTGAGGAAAAAAGTGTCACGGTTACGGACTTGCCGACTCTGATCCAACACCATGACTGCGAAAAGAGGCGGTTAAATCCTAAACCTGTGGAAGTTCGTGTATCGCCTCTGTAACTTTATAGCACGGTTTTACGGTTCTATTTATGCTTGACTAAACCTTCAATAGCATTATTAATGCTCATATCTACACTAAAGGCTTCTCAACAAGCAGATTCTTGTGAACTGCACACGAAATGAAAACAAATAAAACATAGCAGCTTTCGCAAGTTGTTACTGAGTAAAACGGTGGGAAATCTGCAAGAATTCATCTTCTTGTTGTAACAAGCATAACAAATCTGTACCCCCTCCCCCATTTGTATGTCACATCGGGTCATATCGGCAAGCGTTTGCTCAGAGACGATTGCTCATTGTCAATGGTATTCACTGGTTTACAGTATTTATTATGTAGCTTTGGATTTTTGTCTTTTTAACTTTTTAGATATTACATTAAATTCACACATATCTCCAGCCCGGAATCGAACCCGAGAACTCTGCAATTAGACTCTCAGGTCGTTATAATAACGACCAGAGAACATAGTAATTTTTTAATTATTATTAAGAGTTTTGTGCATATTTTTATTAATTTGTTGTATATAACATTACAGGAGTTTTAGAGGCTGTCGAATAACTGAGCAAGAATATATAGCTCAAAAAAACTTTTCTGAAGCCCAGAACTTACCGTGACATTTTAATATGGTCATTCTATGAATAAAATCGACATAAATAATAAATTCTTATTACAGACATAAAAATAAAACTGACTTCTACTTTGATGCTAATAAAAAAAACTCACCACATGGCCGCGAATTATACCATTAATGCTAACCGTTGAGTTATGAAAAAATGTATCTGGAAAGCAAAGGTAAAATGCTGTCACAGCATAATACAATTGCAAGACATACTTTTAAAATAATTATAATCCGTGATAACATCTTAAAATTGCTGTTTTGGTTTGAATCTTCCGCAGTGTGAATGCATAGGAAAGATAAGTATCGGGTTAGATTACATATCACTTGCTCTATGTAACAAATTCCATTAATCAGACCATAAATGGCTAACACTCACTGTTCCATAACACTGTTTTCGTTACTGTACTTATTCATATGAAAGGAATCCTAACATAAACTGAGAAAATAAGTATACTCTAAAATAAGACCTGAAGCTTTCCTGGCGACGAATATACTCAAGATATTCTCGGGAAACAAGCCACATGAAAAGACGATTAGAAATCGACGTTTCGGGAGCGTACATCGCTCCCATCATCAGGATATTTATAAGAAATGTTATAATCACTAAATAGATCACAAAAACAAAACACTACCAGTACTTGCAACACTGAACAAAAGACCGTTTGCAGTAGATTAAATATCAGGTCAGGAGATGGCGTGAGTGTAGAAAACTAATTAGGTCAGAGAAACGTAACTACTAAATTTGATGATCAAACTGCTTCTCTGTTTCTTTCCATTTTAAGGCTGGTTTCCAGGAGGAGCTGAACTGGAATTCAGCATCACGATAAAGCTTTCATAACGACCATAGAGCCATCTTTTGGGAGACGACCATCTTGGCAAAATGCAACAGTTACTGGGAGCGGAGATTTAAGGAGGCTTTGGCCATTTCCTTCTAGAGGAGCACGTTTAATCGTGATGCTGAATTTCAGGTCAACTCCTCTTGGAAACCAGCCTTAAAAATGGAAATCAATGGGCTTAAAAAGAACAGATCTATACAGATTGATCATCAAATTAAGTAGTTACCTATCTCTCACCTAATTAGTTTTCTACAGTCACGCCATCTCCTGACCTGGCATTTAATTTACTGCAGTCTTTTGTTCAGTGATGCGAATATTGGTAGTGTTTGGTCTTTGTTGAGTTTTGTGTTATATCTATTTAGTGTTTACAACGTTCCTTATGAATATCCTGATGATGGGAGTAATATACGCTTCCGAAACGTCGATTTCTAATCGTCTTTTTACCTGGATTGTTTCCCGAGAATATCTTGAATATAAGTATACTCTATGTAGATACCACAATCTCAAGTTTATAAAATTATTGAAAGCGCTGAATTGCACACAGAATGACTAATAGTCATACTCATCACTTGATATGCCTATGGAATCCATCATTCATATTATTTTGCTGCTATGATAAGTATGTCTGTACCAGAATAGCGTTGTGGTAATTTGGCTACTAGGACTGCTCGTGTAGTAAGATTTTATCTCTTACGTTATTAGTTATCAAAAGTCATTCAGAATTAAGAAGTCTTTACAGGCTATTTAAATAAAATTTAAAATATGCATTTGTCATGAAGATATCTTAAACATATGCAATTTTATCAAAATAGATTCCTTTGTGTAAAAATCAACACTTGTGAAGAACTTTGTAAAAAGGGTGATTGGGGATGGGGTATTCTCCCTTCTCTCTCTCTCTCTCTCTCTCTCTCTCTCTCTCTCTCTCTCTCTCTCTCTCTCTCTCTCTCTCTCTCTCTCTCTCTCTCTCTCTCTCTCTCTCTCTCTCTCTTTTTCTCCATTTTTTCATCTTGGTTTCACAGTTTTGGAAGTTTCGAATTTAATCGACTTCTCACTTTTGGGTGATGCCGCTCACAGATAGAAGGTATGAACGTAGGCAGACACAAACGGAAACCTAAACATGCTTTTTTAATATTAATTTTAATATTTGTAGTCTCAAAACGTGTATTTCCGATAGTCACGGTATCAGATTTTTGGGTGGAATGCAATACTTCCACATACTATAAGTACATAGTAAAGTAAAAAGGGTACTATGTGTTTTGTTTACGTAGATTACCTCTATTACTGCTAACTCAACTTCGATTTTTCTATCCGCAATAAATGCATAGTTAATAAGATACTTTGTTGTGAAGAAATAAAAATACAGGAAACACGGTACTTTAAACAGGGGTAGTGTAAACTCGCACGTAAACAAGGTGTAGGTATATAGGGCAAGTTGTTTGTGTGTAACGGCATGACCATGTAATTGGAAACGGCTGTGGTTAGAGGTGAGGTTAGCGAACCGCCTCAATAACATTAGCTATCATTTACACAGTTTCCCGGGCTTCGAATGCACACCAAGGCCAATTTGCCTACAGTACACGCATAATAATAATTACGCATATAAATAATAGTTATCCCAAACTCATGTGCGAGAATAAACCACCAAATACACTGTTGATCCTGGTGTGAGAGTGAAGTGGATGATAGTATGAGGGCAAGATGAATTATAGAAAAGATGATGATAGAGCATTTAGTGGAATGATGACGGGGGAAACCGGAGATACAGGAAAAAAGCCCTCCCTAGTGCCGTGTTGTCCATCGCTAATCTCATTTTGCGGTCGCCTGGGATCGAACCCGAGGCACCTTAGTGACAGTCGAGCGATCTAACCATTCAGCAACGGCGCGATCCACTGGCACCTAACGACTCTCAAAATCCACGCCTGTCTTTATTTTCACCATTTATAGAATAAATCTTCCGTAGTGCTGTGAAAAATAACTACAATAGTTGCTTATAAAACATATTGTAAATGAATATATAATTTTGCACTCGTAATAATATACGTATGCTTTTCTCAAATGCAAATTTCTGTCCTACTTCAAGATGTAGCATTCAAGTATATCTAAACTAGATAACCATCCGAGTTTTAATGCACGCAGATGTTGTGTTTAAAATTACTTAAGTTAAATAACTTACAAAGGTAGCTTAAACAGGTAAGTTTAGTAATATGAGTTAAAAAATTAAAATCTGAAGTGAAATATTACAGAAAACTGTTGAGAAAACATAAACACAGAGGTCAAATAAAAAGTTTAAGACTAATGAGTCAGAACTCACGTTTTCTAATGGATTAAAGAGAAAATCTTTCAACAGTGATCACTATCCGCTTCCTTTATTGTCATTTGTTACCCTGTATAAAATGTCAACACAATCGAACAAACAATTGTGCGTGTTTCTTTTTAATGTAATTTTCTTTTCTTTTCTAGTGATGTTCTAAAGAAAATGCACTTAGTGTTAGAGAACACTAAGAATTAAACGCCAAGATCAAGAGAGGTAAGTGAGGTAAGTATAGTATACAAAGGATGGTTGGACTTGAGCAGAGACAACAGAAGGCTGGGGCCATAGCAGCTGCAGATTAAAACCCTCCGATGGTAGTTGACGCATTCCTAAGGAGCCTGGGAACTGAAACCTCTGGAAGATGAGATTATACAGAGAGCAATTTCTTAACATATACGCCGAAATCTCCTCCGACATCTAGAACCCTGAAACAGCCAATCAGGATGACATTTTAAGTTAAATGGAAAGTAAGGTGAAATGTAGGTACAGGAAATTCAGGTATCCTTTCTAGCGAGCCGGATAAACCTCCGAAAAAAAAGGTCACGAGTCACAAAACATCAGCCACGAGAATCGAACTCATGACCTCCTGAATGCGCGTCACAGCCATGCCACTCAACGAATTTCTTCGTAGTACATTTCGATATGCAATTTTTAATGCTGAAATGTAGCTATCGTATTCCAGTCCTCGTTTTCCATGTACTAAGCAAGTTCTCATTGGCCAGTAATACAAAATATGCATGGAACCGATGAAAACTTTGGAATATTTTTCTGATAAAAACTTGATTTTATTTTCGAGGTTTAGTCCTTGTCGCATGTTTCCAAGCAAGTTACAAGGTGACATAGAGGCGTTCACCTTGTTTTAGCAAGGTTGGCAACAATATTTTAATATCGCTGCAATACAATCCTGCTTACAAAAACCTAAACAAACTGCTTTTTTCTTTACAATTTTAAACATTCTGAGTTTTACATATTCAGTTCTGTACTTGAGTAAGTACAGTCACATAACTTTCTGAATGCTTGACTTGTTTTGCCGGTCAACCGAGGCCGTTGCTCAAATGGAAAGTTGCACCCCTAAGTCATGAATTCTTCTTCTTTTTCTTCTTTCGCTTCTTTTTGTGGATTAAGCCTAGACTTCTGCCATTTTCTCAGAAAGGAGAATATCGCCATCGAGCACATGGTCGACTGGACTCTATTAAGCTTTAATTATATAACTCTAGTATATGCACTCACCGTATAAATTTACATGCATTTCTTTTGTACTCCTTTGTTTAGTCTATTACACTGAATATATCTCACTTCTCAGTATTTCTCAACTGATCTCTTAGAGGGTAGCTTGTTAAGGGACACAGGAACCTGATCTCCGCAGTCTCCTGCTTAAACTGTCGTTATTATATTATAAAGTATAAATTGTGTAATACACATTTCTTTATTCCGTACAGTTCTAATGATACCTTGTTATAGTGAAAGTTGTGTAACTTGGGCTGTATATTTTTTCTTGCATATCTGAAAGCTGCAGTCCAGTAACTCAGTTCTGAAACTTGTACCTTAATTGACACATTAATTACAATATTAAATCAACACTGACGTTTTCATATAGCGGTAATATAAGTTAACGTCTTTGCCTGTGAATATTTTTAATTACGTGGCATCCTGTTATTGGATTTAATCTATCCACATATCACATATCTGTAAATAATGGTTTTATGTCGTGTAATTAAGTATTAAAATTAAATCACACCCAAAGTTGCCGAATCGGTTCCAGGTGCTGCAGAAAACATTTCCTTTAATAAATTATTCTCTACACCATCGTTTATTTCTCAAACCAAAAGACTAGAATTAACGATAGAAGTTAAGGTAGCTATACAAATGAAACAATTATTCCTGTTTCAAATTGTGTTATATTACAAGAGAAACTCATCTAAGCCCATCATTTTGCAAATATTATGAGTTAGTATATAAATAAAAGTACTTATGGAAATGCTCTCCGAAATCAATTTTGTTTTACGATGAGATCTACGAGCAAAAGCTACCAAAAATTTTAAAGTTTGTTTGGTCAATCCATATTTACGAGTTTTATTAATTATAAAATGTATAACATTCATACATAATATTCTGAAATATTAAACTAATAAAATGTAGAAACTATTTATGTCGAAAATAAATATAGAATGGCCTTATAAACTATAGGCGTACATTTGCAGATAAAATACAGAGTGGTTTTCAGTTTCTTTGTAGCTGGTAAACATTACATGTGCTTCATTAGATTTGCTTCAAACCATCCAGAAGCTGTTAATAAAAGTCGCTAATTGAGAAGCATTAGTTCAATGTCGCCAAATACCTACCGGCACTTTAAATGCAGCTTTGTTTCGTGTTAGGAAATATTCTTTATAGATTAGTTTATATACTATCACAACTGAAACTGGCAATGATCGTATAGTACATGCCTGACAGTGCTACGGGCTAACGTATCTCGCATGTGAACTGCGTATCATTTTAACTTAATTTTAGCGAAATAAAATAAAATGTCTCTCGATACCAAGAGCATAAATAATGGCAAAACATAAAATTCACACAAAATAGGTACTTGCCCTACTAATAAGAAAATCCTTAATGAAATGTGGTATTACGCCTAGCTGGATTTGTATCGCAGACCGTGGAAGAATCATTATGTTAAAAAATTATATTTGTGGACAGGGTTTTGTGGTTTACCATTCGGTCATTTTATCCGCCCCACGTCTACACTTATTAGCAAAATGAAACACCATTTCATTTCTAAAGTATTAAAGTATTCATTTTAAAGTATTATTCCTCTGTGGTTCCTGCCATTTAAAAATGTATGTAAAAATTCTAAAGTCTAAAATTATATATGTACACACGTCCATGATAATTGGGTTTATGAAATGCCTTAATTTTGGGTACACGAATTTTGGATTTGATCTTAGCAGAGTTAAAATAATAGTGTCTAGTCTGTTAACACAGTCTACTCTGTTAATATCACTGTCAGAAAAATGTTTAAGATACACAAGCACGTTTACAGCCCGCCTCGGTAGCGTAGATGGTAGCATGTCTGCCTCACGTTCAAGAGGTCCCGAGTTCGAATCTCGGTCAGGGTGAGTTACCCAGATAAGGTTATTTCCGGGGTTTTCCCTTATCCTTAAACTCTAAGCTCCATGGACCCTGGACTCATTTGAGCATCATTTCACCCAATTCCGATATAACTTAACGTTGGGGCGGACGTAAATTAAAAAAAAAAGCACGTTTACACAGCACAAAATCAAACCACCGTTGCACAGCAATATACCCTCCCTGTTTGAGAGGTAATTTAGAAGTACTCCACTTCGTACCATTCTCTATCTATAAATACGAAATTGTTATTTCTAAATCGCTCGTTAGGTTAACGTTACGTTACAGAAAAATGATCATGTTTTACTGACAATTTGATAACTACACTTTAAAGTAAGTTACACTATAACTATTTAAATGAATTATATTTTAAGACTGTCAAGAAACAGAATTAAAATTAACGAAATAAATCTACCCAATAATATCAAACAATTCTGTTAAGTTATAAACTTTCATATAAGCATAGTTCCTTAATAATACATCTTTTTAAGCAACAGGCCACTACTCAAAACTCAACATAGAAACGTAATAAACACTCCAAAGAAATTATTATTATTATTATTATTATTATTATTATTATTATTATTATTATTATTATTATTATTATTATTATTATTATTATTATTATTATTATTATTATTATTATTATTATTATTATTATTATTATTATTATTATTATTATTATTATTATTATTATTATTATTATTATTATTATTATTATTATTATTATTATTATTATTATTATTATTATTATTATTATTATTATTATTATTATTATTATTATTATTATTATTATTATTATTATTATTATTATTATTATTATTATTATTATTATTATTATTATTATTATTATTATTATTATTATTATTATTATTATTATTATTATTATTATTATTATTATTATTATTATTATTATTTATTTATTTATTTATTTATTTATTTATTTATTTATTTATTTATTTATTTATTTATTTTTTTATTTTTATCTTGTTTAGCTAAAACGTATATAACTCTTCCATTAAACAAAAAACAAACAGTTACTAGACCCAGTAAAATCATAACAGAGACGTTTGTCCTTGCCTGCACTTGACAAAGGCCTTTTCTTTGTATTCCATGTAAACTATTGTCACAACAGAGAGATGTACGTGATATCTTTGTTTTAGTGAGGAACCATTCGCGTTGCGTGCCAACATTATCACATTGGTTACCGTGTTTTCCGCCTTCCTTTGTTCTTTCGGTGACCTTCCCCATTACCATTCTACTCTCACAGCCCACCGCTAAACATTTGGTCACATGGATACGGTAACGTTAGTATTCCCAGCAGTTCCTTATGTTAAGGTCGAGACGTTCACAGAGGGTGTAATGAGCCATTTCTCGACATTTAAGATGATACAACTGTAGAACAGGGCCAAAAACTACACGCTTCTGCTACTTCCTATAGCGAGTGAAGGAAGTGCTGCCTCATTCAATATACTGAGAAATAAGTGTTTCCAAACTCTGCATAGTGAAAAAAAATAATAAAAGTGTATTAAAGGTCCTCATGGATGCGGAGAAGTGTCGCGCCTTAAACTGCCTTTTTACGGAAAAGGGTTTCTATTTTTCATTAGCTCAAAAATGACCAACGATTTCGATTAACATACTATATGTTTGACACATACACTCGATAAATATTTCCAATATCTGGAATGTTCTGTGGTTGTTCTTATGAATGAATTTTACGCATATACTTCTTAAACCATAAACGATAGACACAATCTTAATTCACAAACAATGTAGACCTGTTAAATAACTCCACCTTTTTGTAGAGCTAATCCAAAACATTCTTTATTATTGGTTTGCAATTTTAAGTACTTAATTTTTCTTAACAGGTAGGTAGACATTTTTTTTCTCTTGGTCATACAATGAACATGAAGTCTCAAAACTTTGCCATAACGTCATATCTTTTAAAAACCTAGTGTTGCATTCATTTGAACTTTCCTACTTAGCGTTCTACAAGTCATTCTTCCAAAAGCTTGTTCTTGTTCTATTCTTTTTTGTTAATCGAGAAAACTTTCAATACAGATTATATTTCGTTGTAGCCATAACAGTAGGTTTAATTAAAGCCCAAGTTGCTCAATTCTTGGGATGTATTTCTTTATTTTTCGTGAATGATGACATTTTATGTGGATGCAAAATTCAATTTTGTTTTAAAAGCTAACGAAGGTTCTTTGTGTGCGATGGTTTATATTTATATTGTTGTGAATTTGCAGTTTATAAGTATAATTTTATTGTGTGTTAGTTGTAATATTCTTTTAACCTGAAATATTCCCTAATTAGACCTTTTGTGCGTTTATTCGTTACCGTGTAATGTGAAAACTTTTCTGTGGTGTAAAATTCAGTCTTTTAGCAGTTTCAGTCATGTAAAAGAAATTTTTGATATGCCGTAGAATAAATTAACTTTATCTTTATGAACTTAATTTTTTATTAGGATAGTGAAAAACTATGTTTGCTCTATTTATGGTCACGAGACAAATGTTGGACCATTTCTGTATTCTTTTGTTCGCTGCTTTACAGAGAGAATTGGAGAACGTAAAGTGAAATAAGCAAGGAGAGAAAATTATAGTATATAGTGTGTTCGTACCAATCACAACGCCTGTATATCGGTAAAATTATTTTAGATTTTGTTTTTAAATAATTCGATTTCAGGAAACGCATTTACTTGCCAAACATCTGCTCTAACTGAAAACATTGGTTTTTGTATATCAGTCCCTAGGTCTAGTAGTTGAAATAATCTAGCATTACTTTTTGACCATTTTAATCAAATTTCCACAATACATTGCCAAAGGCCACTCTGGACGTACTATAACATATGAGTTGTTAAATTAAGAATTTAAATCAAACAGTTTGTTTAGCTATCAGCTCTCTGCGTTTGCTATTAAAAGTATTTGTAAGCGTCATTTCTGTCTCGCAAACTACGTTTGGCAGTGAATATAATTGTTATAAATAATAGTTTCAAGTAAATTTGTTGACAAATTTCAAAATCTGCTTGAATTCATCACAAAAAGAATGCTTATTTGTATGGATTAGCCTTTTACATGTAAGAACCTTTTAAAGTTTTTAAATATCCATAATAATACAATTTTCCAATAGTGTAACATTACTTCATTAATATTATCGTCTGTTGGTATTGCTAATTCCATATATGTAAAATAACTTTTTGAGCTATACAGGACATTCTTACTCTCCATTTTTACTATTTTCAAATCTGGAATTTTGTATGCATACATATGCAAGTTAAAATAATATAGGTAAATTGGCATAATGTTTTACCATATTCATTTAAGTGCCGTGGGGTAGTGGGCTGGAGCATTGTACTCTGGTTCCGTGCCATGGAATGCACCCGGATTGGATCCCACTTGTGGAGATGCAGATTTTATGACCCGGGTAGAGAACCGGGCCCAATTAGCATCGCGAAGAATTTGAGAAGTTGCAACAGATAGCGAATCCCGGTCAAACAAAGCCAACTTCCCGTTGGAAGTGTCGAGATGCTGATCAATGTTCATATCTCCTTCCTGTATCGGTTGAAAGATCACCCACCTCTGCGTTGCCTATGTGGGCGTGAGGCCGACAGTCACATTGGCGGCACCACGCCCAATTTGGGCTGTTATGCCGTGGATTACCTTTTCACTTATGTTTACAAGCATTTAAGTCATTATGTGGTACCCAAATATATTATAAAGCACTACTCTTTTTATAATGACACTTGAAGATATGTTTTAATTACTTTTTACTTTTTAAACCCCTTCCAAATGTTGTATGTTGCTTCATGAAAACAATCCTACATTGAATTCCATTAGATAATGACGTTAAGTATAATCATTTCTAATAGTCAAAGTGACTGTTCACGTCATTAATGTGCTCCATGAATAAACATTTCAAGTGAAAAGTCCGATATAGGAAAGCAGTCCATTATATTAACGGTTCACCTGACTTCCCGACCTATCCATCAATATCACAACTGTTTGGCGTCTTCCATTAAGTGCGGAGGTAATGGTCCGGTAATATCGCCCCTCCCTAAACAAGAATCGATACATTGAACGCTGATACCAGAATAAAATATTCTGAAAAGGAGTGGGAAGTCTCTCAAAGTTGCATACAGCTTACGAAACCTCAATTTGTCTTCGATTTTATCGCGTTTTACCACAAAATCGATTGGCAAATGCTTCCATTTAGAAGAATGAGAAAACGTATTGAATTTCTGCGACTCAGAAACTCCTCTTTATCCAAATGGAGGCGCTGAACCATTATGTAAAATAATTATAATGGTATACAAGGCGAATAAAATTCCCTTTCTGCATTATAATTCCTCTGGAAACGATAGGTATACCTAATGATAAGAATCTTATTGAAATGTTAATCTTAAATATGTATTTTGTACCTTTATACAGATCTTATACACTATCACGGGTGACTATTGCAGTATTATTTAGAGAACATGGCTTACTTCAGAAGAAATTACATTTTAATTGAGAGGAATCAGAGTATACTACTATGTCCTGTCATCCAGCAAGTTTTTCTGCAATGTGTCTGGACAACTTTGTAATACATTGCTTGAATTGGGTTAAACTGGATATAATAAATTGAAAAACTCGGATGATTTCTCTATTACTCTACTTCATATTAATCGATAAACATTTTCGGAGACTATTTTATAACTTTCTTGAAGGTGCAAGGGAAATATGGGAATACAGTAGACTTTCAGCCAGAGTAAAATCTTTTAAGAGTATAGCTATGTGACGGTTTTGAAATTCCATTCTGTTGCATGGCTAAGAAATAAATATTTTAAATTTTTTGTTTGGTAAACGACATTGTCAATTGTTAGGATCATATCAGACCCACCAGTGTGCCAGAATTTTGTCCGGAAGGAGCTTTTTACATGTCACTACTAACATGGGACTGTCACTTTTAAGCACACTTAAAACCATCGGTCTGGACCGGATTTGAACCCCTGACCATTGTATCAGTAGGCCAGTGCCTAACCAAGGAAGCTCGCCTCGGTAGCGTAGATGGTAGCGTGTCTGCCTCACGTTCAAGAGGTCCCGAGTTCAAATTTCGGTTAGGGTGAGCTATCTGGATAAGGTTTTTACTGGAGTTTTCCCTTATCCTGGAAGACGAATGTCGGGTATCTCTAAGCTTCATGGCCCTCGGACTCATTTGAGCATTATTTCACCAATTTTATTCATCGTCCGATATGACAACGTTGGAGGACATAAATTAAAAAAAAAAAATAAAAAAAAAAAAACAAACAAACAACAAGGAAACCGCTCAGACCTCAGACAAGAAATAGAAAAAGAAATGAAGTATTTATATTTGAGACGTATAAGAATTGGACAGTTCAAACAATTTGTCATGAAAAGTTTAAAATTATTGGAGTAATTTTAGGAAAGAGGATATTTTCTAAAATACGTTAGTATAAAGGTTAGTCCGGGATGGGGGACTTTCCTGAAAGTCTATGTGCTACATCCTTGGAAGATACTTAAATACCCCATTTGGTTCTTGACCTACTTTTTGTTTTTGAATTAATGCTGTTTACAGGCCCCAAACGGACAGACCAAAAACCATTCTAAATTTTTTCTAGAAATGCTTTTGTGTGTGTATGTGTGTGAGTGTAATTCATGAAGTCTCAAAACATGTGTTTCTAATGAAATATCGGTTTTAAATTATGGATGGAATAAATACGGTATTTCCCCTTCTTAACTGTAGGTACGTAGTAGAGAGGTCAAATAGCAAGTACTGAACTAGATGACTGAGTGGTAACTCAGTCGGGAGGAATTAAGGTTATCTTTATCAGGATTTTTCGTTGTTTTCCCTTGCTGCACAGTGAATCCCGGGTTGGTGTACACTGCTACAACGCCACGTGGCAGTAAAAAACAACAGAAACTTAAGTGAAAAATATTACAGAAAACTGTCAACAAAAACACGTCAATTGTTACAAAAGGCTACTTTAAACATCCAGAAAAAGTGGATTGTTTCCTACAATGTACATTCCAAGACTTAAGGATGCCGCAATGTGATCTAAGAGTTAAGAAATAAGCCCAAATAGTTGCTCTTAATGGCATTGGTAAAATATAATTTCTGCATATTTAGGAGAATAGCATAACAAAACAGTACACTTTTGCAAGCTTGCAAGGTCCTCAATTTCATACATATTTTAACCCTGTACACAACTTCATGTTGCAATTGAGTTGTTTCATACAACCGGATCAGTGATTCCAAACTAATGATTTAAAATCTTATTTGGTAATCTTCTAATTACTTTAATCTGCAGACCATTATATAGATGCAACAAGCGACTCTAAACATAGTTAATCGGTAGCAATGAAAACGCTTAAACAGAATACTATAACAACAGTAATAATAAATAATAATAATAAATAATAATAATAATAATAATAATAATAATAATAATAATAATAATAATAATAATAATAATAATAATAATAATAATAATAATAATAATAATAATAATAATAATAATAATAATAATAATAATAATAATAATAATAATAATAATAATAATAATAATAATAATAATAATAATAATAATAATAATAATAATAATAATAATAATAATAATAATAATAATAATAATAATAATAATAATAATAATAATAATAATAATAATAATAATAATAATAATAATAATAATAATAATAATAATAATAATAATAATAATAATAATAATAATAATAATAATAATAATAATAATAATAATAATAATTTGTCAAGGTTTTAATGGATTCAAAAACTGTACAAACACCTTTATGCCTAAAAATCGGCGTAGTTCATATATACCTATATACTTTTAATATAGGTAATATTTATGTAACTTAAATTGTTGCATGATTATTATGCAATAGCAAAAAAGAAAGCAGCTTTGATGGAAAGCGTAAATGCCTGGATGCACTCCATCAGATTGACTGAAGGAAACATTCGCTTTATATACGCCGTTTACAAGAATTGAATAAGCTTATTAGTTTTTCAGATGTAATGTTGTCAAATAAACATTTAAAGGATTACAAATCTGACTGAAGATACACCTCAATCACGAGATGACATAGCGGTCATCTATAGGCCACGCCGTGGCTTGGCTTTCACCAAGGCGGTCCGGGTTCGATCCTACGCGACCACAAAGTGAGATTCAAGTCTCTATTAATGTAAATGTGAGTGCCTTTTAGTTTCTTCACCTGTTTTATAGCTTTAAAAAGTAGTTCTAGTTCACTAATAGTTTTCTCCTATTTCTATTCCCAAAACAGAAAGTATCTCAGGTCTCATATCTTCTCACCTCTCATCTTCGCTCTCTAGTTTTCTTTCTAAAAGATTTTGTGCTTCTCGTCTTGTGATTTTCTCATCTGTTCTTCAAAACACGAAATCACCTTTGATCAGGATTGTTCTCACAATTCCCTCTAATTTGTTGCTTATTTCGCTTTCTTTATTATCTTTGTCTAAGCCAATGCTTTGTTCCAGCATACTATCTAGCGTTCTTACCTTTTAAATTTTTTACTCTTCTTTTTGGTCAGCACTTTTCTCACAATTTCCTCTAATTTGTTGCTTATTTCGCTTTCTTTATTATCAGTGCCTAAACCAATACTTTGTTCCAGCATACTGTCTAGTTGCTTTAATTCCCTCGCCGCGTGTTTAATTGCCATGTTCTTTGTTACCGTTTCTTCCCTCTTGTGGAGGAAACCTCAGCACATGTCTTCTCGCTACCGCCGCGATCCGTACTCCTAATATTTAGTGTATAACTGCATTAAACACAACGTAGATGCGTACAGCTCAACACTATATTGTACATGAGTACTTATTACACCAGTGCACATATACCTCCATTACTTCATTATGTTTAGGTTAAACGTATTTTACTGCGAAGAATTTGAAAAACACAGCCTTTTTAAAATTGCTTTCTAGAAGACTCAATAATATGTATAAATATGTTCGAAGTTACACTCGAAAGCATGGAATATCGTGTATTTAAGCTCCATAAATGATGATTCATGCTTTTTAGTGCCAATAGACGACCATCAGCTAATATTACATCTTCAGCACCCATTCTCTCAGAGACAAAAAAGAAAACAGCCACGTCTTCAAGCTTTTTAAAACAAAATACACGTGTTAAATACCGTGTGAATATGGTCAAGTCACTAGTCCGCAAGCTTCTAGTTTAAGTTATTGGAAGGGGAGCAAAATAACCTACGTACGTACAGAGGGCGACAGAAGTATTCGAATAATATAACATGTAACATTGCACGTACTGCAAATACTGTAATATTCATTTGGCTGCGTTGAATTATTAAACATGTAAACATTAACCTTTTCTGTTAAATTTTACATTTCATGTATTTATTACACAATCTGTACTGTATTTATTCTATTGTCCCTCTTATTGGAGGACATAAGTATTCGAACGTACGCAATCGAACAGAGAGAAAGGTGCTTGGACGTACCCTACACGCCCCTACCACATGTTCAGTCGATCGTTAACTCACAGGTAATATGGGACGTAAACGTAAGGAGACAACGGTGGCAAAACAAATATCTCTCTGAAATTGCCAAAACCATTAACAGAAGCAAAACTACAGTGTTCTACATAATTCAACGCTTCAAACAGACAAAAACTGCTGTAAATGAAACTAGAAATGGCGCTCCTTCTAAACTCACTACCAGAGACAGGAGGCAAATAATAAAAATGGTGAAGCAGAATCCGGGAGTCTCTTCATCTGAGATTAGAGGATGCCTTGAGCAATATTCTGGCACAGTGGTTCACACCAGAACAGTTGAACGGGTTTTAAATAGTACTGCGTGCCATGTTGCGTTCCTAGGGAGAAACCATATGTTAATAAGGTGAATAAGAAAAAGCGTATAGAATTTGCTACACAGTATGTGGTGAAACCAACAGAATTCTGCGATAAGGTTCTCTGGTCGGACGAGAGCAAAATCTGGTTATACAAGAGTGATAGACGTCTTAAATTGTGGAGACTGCCAAATACAGAATGTGAACCTATGAACATGGTAGCTACAGTGAAACGGTGGCAGTAGTGTGATGGTATGGGGCTGTATAGGTTTATCTGGCTTTTGGGAACTGTTATTGATAGATGGGATCATGAACAAATTTGAATACAAGAGGATTCCTGAAAACAATCTTAAAAACGGTGCAGAGAAGCTGGGATTAGGGCATGATTATTACTTCCAGCAGGACAATAATCCGAAGCATACTACTGAAATGGTAAGGCTTTGGATCGTGTAAAGCACTCCTCACACTTTGAAGACACCGCCCTAATCTCCAGATTTAAGTCCTATACAGAACATCTGGAAGGAACTTGAGGAGAGTGTGAGGAAGCATCATATCACAAGCGAGGACCATCTGAAAGAACTTCATCAAACAAAGTGGAGAAATATGGACTCTGCAGTCATTAAACAACACATTTGACAATGCCCAAACGATTATCAGCAGTAATTCAAAGAAAGGGGATGGTAGCTAAATACTAGCTGTTCTCTGTTCGAATACTTATGTCTAAATGTCAAGTAACGGTTTTATTTCTCCTTGTAGTGCAAATTAGTTTCAGTTGCTATTTATGAGTTTATATGTTTAATGGAAGACTCAAGTTTATTTTGTACCAGCGGTATTTAGGTATGCGTACTCTCTTTAAAATAATATAAGTGATAAATATGTTTACGTTCGAATACTTATGTCGGCCTCTATACTTCCAGTCAGTAAATGTGCAACATGTGTTACAAGCATCTTAAAAGTAAATGATCAGCCAGCTATATAGAGAGGGAGTGGCGCATGCGCGTCCAAATGACTAGCGAGACATTTGACGCCACATCTGAGTGAGTTAGCCTTACAAGTTATATGTATGTGCGTTTGTGATTAAGAAGATTGTATAGTAACCCACGGCTAGAGGGGAATGAAGGGGGAGGTAGCGGATCTGCTGCGGTAGCGGATCTGTTTACTAGGAAATGAGTGTATGGGAGTGCATATGAGTCACTCATGCTGCCAGATCTAATGTTTGTTGCCGTAAACGCAGCGATAGGTATTATGTTTGGGTGAGTTATATGACAACACTTGTGTATTTTAAACGAGACTTCCATCCTTGTCATACTGGGAAGGCGAGCATAAACACTGAAGAGACAGCAAAAGTGATTACTTTACACATTCCTCTAGCTTGTCTTCTTGTCCTGGGTAAATAGTGCGTGCTACTCTTTAAGACCAGGGATCACTAAAGTCCATCCATTTTCAGGCAGTACTAATGTTGCTAGCGCTAACAACACAACCATTGTCCTTGGTATCGTTAAATTATGACATTTTTTCCTCCCAACACGATATTGTCATGGATACTGTGTATATGTTACAAAATAGACATAAATAATTATGTTAATATTCAGCAACGAAATTATTAAGACTTGTGCCCGCTGTTATACCATAGGGGTAGCGTGTTTGCTTCACACTCAAGAGGTCCTGAGTTCGAATCTCGTTCAGGGTAAGTTATTTGGATAAGGATTTTCCCTTATCCTGAACGATGAATGTCGAGTAACTCTAAGCTTTATGGACTCTGGGCTAACTTGAACATCATTCATCATTTCACCCATTTCATTCATAGTCGGATACAAATGTTGAAGGATGTTAGTTTAAAGAAAAATGAAGCTTTTACTGTACTCACAAATAGTTTAAGGTAAATGTAGTTTGCCCGCCTCGGTAGCGTAGATGGTAGCATGTATGCATCACGTTCAAGACGTCCCTAGTTCGAATCTCGGTCAGGATGAGTTACCTGGACAATGTTTTTCCGGGGTTTTCTCTTATCCTAAAAGACGAATGTGGGATGACTCTAATCTCCATGGACCCTGGACCCATTTGAGCATCATTTCATCCATTCCATTCATCGTCCGATATGACTTAAAAGTTACAGGACGTAAATTACAAAACAAAAATGTAGTTTATTACACGCATGTTTATGCGTTTTCACTTTCAAAGACATTTGATTTTAAAAAGATTATGCTCTAACAAAATATTGAAATACCTGTTTAATCTCTTTCATAATAAATATTTTACCTGCTGAATTTTACCTTCCAAGTGTGGATAATTTACACCTCCACCCCGAACGCTTACAATGGATCCTGTGGTCAGATGCCTGTCGAGGAGAAGAACTCTGGATCCGATAGAATATCTAGGATGGAAGACCAATCCGATATCTGGTATGAGAGTGAAGAAGAGGTTGATATGAAGTGTCAGTACAATTGAGGAAAGGACAGGTAGTAGCTGATGAAATGACTGGTCGCGGAAAGTGGAGAACCCACCGATAACCTGCCCAGACGCCATATCGTCTACCATAAATCCTCGGTGAGAGGCGGGTTGCCTAACCACTCGGCCATGGCGCCGTCCATAGTAAATAAAAAGTGTTTAAGTGCTCTATATGATAAACCCAATCGAAAATATAGATCAAGTAATAAGAGGTGCTCAAACCGGCTGCTTCTATTGCTGTCGTGTTTCGGAGCGTATATTTTCGAAGCATGGATTCTTTATAGCTCAATATATAGTAATATATTAATATGTACGCAGTTGCAGACTATTAAAGGTTAATTTTAGTTACAAGAATATTGACGTATGAGGATTTCAGCATATTTAATTCTGACAGAGGAAACAATGAAAGTATTCCTGAAGTAAAATCAAATAGTAAATTAATTTCATACAAAAGTGAAACAAACTTTTTAGGCTTGTGGATACAGGATAACTTAAAATGGAAAACTCATACAATTTATCTACTAACCAAATTAAGCAGGAATATATATGCTCTAAGGATATTAAGTCAAAATGTCAGCCTTCGTGTACTTTTAATGTCCTATTATGCACATATACATTCTATAATTAAATATGGAATAATATTTTGGGGAAATTCACCAGAAGCCAAAGATGTATTTATTAAACAAAAACAAGCCATTTGAATTATAGGCAACGAAAGAATGCTATGTTCATGTAAACCACTGTTCAAAAAGTTTTGCGTACTTCCTATGGCATGTGTTTATATTTTGGAGACAGCTTTATTTGTAAAAATAAATAGATTTAACTTTCAAAACAACGGAAGTGTTCATATGCATTACACGAGGTATATTAAGGATATACACTTAACCTCAATCAGAACTACAATGTTTAAGAATGGAGTAATGCATTCCTGTACAATAGTTTATAATTCCCTTCCTAATGACATCAAAAGCATAGATAACTACAACGTGTTTAAAACTAGAACAAGGGCTTTCTTGCAGGAGCACTGCTTTTACACAGTAAAGGAATATCTGCAATTTAACAAATCCAGATAATCATAAAACATGAATCTACTTAGCTTGTTCATTTCTCTCATTTATAATTATATCCAATTTGTGTTACATTATAATTGAATGTAGGTTAGGTATATTTGATGTTTAACTTTGTAATATTAAGTGTAAATTTACTGACGTATCCTATATCAAGGTGCTATGTACAGATTGATTTTAAAGGATGAATGAATGAATAAATAAATAAACAAATAAATAAATAATAAATAAATACATACATAATAAATAAATAAACTGCGACGCTTCACTCAGCCTTCTGAATACATAACTGGAACATGACATAAATGTTCCTGTTTATCAAATAATAGTTTTGCTTATTTCTTATGTTCACAGAGAGCAACTCTATCAATTGAAAATTCAGTTATATAGGTCAAGAATTATATTTTTTATCTACAATAATATTGCGTTGTTGCATTGTTGCGTATCTTTTGTTTTTATTCTCCACAACATGGGTATGGAAAACTGAGGTAAGATTGTTTTTTGCTTAAGAAGAATCTAAGATGAAAGTTATGATTTGAGATCCAAATCAAGCACAGCAAGAAACACAGTCTCTGTGAGACCGTGACTTCCTAGCTAATCTAGCTGAAACATACAGAGAATGGAACCACACTGTTTCTGTGTCATAGATTAGAGCAAAATTCCCAACGGTGCAAATTGAAACCAGATGAGTCAATATTCTGAAGTGACCTAAATACATAATTCGTCTGGAGATTTCGGTGAACAGTTAACAAAGCTGAAAGATCTAGTTTCACAGCAGCATAACAGGAACAGCTTGTAGGACAGAGAACCGATACTTTTAACTGTTGTTCAGAAATGAGAAATATTTCTGTCCAAGAAAACTAATTTCAGAGCACTCATATAAGAGCACTTATATAAACGTTACGACTTGAGATGTTTGGCAGCATACCTACTTATTTTTAAATCGTCAAAAATGCATTATGACGGTTTTCCACTTAAGATATTAAGAAATAAAGCTTCTAGAGTTATATTTTCTCTTTGATACGGACATGCAAAACAACGCTGACGTAAAAGGAATAAAACAAAGTCTCTTACTGAATATTTGGGATGTATTAGAAGTCAATTAGAGTATGGCAGAGTCTCTTAACTACTACGGCAGGAATTTTCAGATTTTAGTCTGTTTTACTTCTGCTGGCTAATCTATTGGTGCCTATATACTTTGTCGAAATACGAAAAATAGCCCACATATTCATCTTATTTTTCAGTTCATAATGTTATTGTGATTTCCTCATTTGTATGACATATGAAACAGCAAATTAATTAAAGTTGGAGGCCCAAAATTAAACAGTTATTTAATTCTCTACGGTGGGGGCTGGGATGTGTTACAAAATTAATTCCATTTTCTAGTTTAAAATTTAATGTATACATCTCATCTAAAAGAGAAAATATTTCATGCTTTAAGGATATTTTTGCGAAAATATAAAATGTTTTGCTGTATGTCTTTTTTCAGAAAGTTTACATTAAAATGTCAGAAAATTGTTATTCAAGGAATTTAAGTAAACAAACCATATTAATAACTTCAACACGGATTAATATATTCCAAAATTCCCTCTGTTCGATTAGCGCTAATTGAATAACCATTAGGGAATGTACAGCTCACATATCAGCAAAGATATCACTATCCTAATCCCCTTAAAAGTTCTAATTAGACTGTTATTAGTTCGCACACTATGCCAAATACAACGTTTTCTTGAAACTGATGTCTGTTGTGCAAAATTCGCGCACCAGTCTGAAAACAACAGTTGCTACAAACACACTTTATCACCAGCAAACCTTACACTAGAGACAACGTTGCACACATTCAGGACAAAATACAATTGATCCGAAGAATCAAAATCACAAATGAACTACTAAATCACATCTGGAAGCCAACAGGACATTCTCTAGCGAACCCAACTGCACTTCAGTTATCACCGTCAACACTTGTCTACCCTCTGACGTGGCACACAGGGAACTAGTGAACTGCTTTATAATACAAAGCGAACATTTTGAAAAAGGGAGCCTACTGGAAACGACCAAAACGAATCCTCTGAGTGAAGTGGGACACATGACTAAGCTATTGTTCCACACTGGGTATTGTTGTGAAGGAATCCGGCCATTTGCTGGACTTGGAACCAGGTAACGGGGAGGGTAATATGCTAATTTATGTGTCCGTATGATGATAGGCGCCGATGATCTATTTAGCAGTGAGTCTCCTTAAACTTAATGATGATGATAACAGTAATAATGCAGGTGTTTTAACTTTTGTTTCATCTCTATGTTCTGAAAAAACCGAGCGAGATGTCTCAGGCGGTTTCATCTGTAGCCCACATTCGGAGGTCTGGGTTCCATTCCCGTGGCCAACCTAACTGACCCATGGTTTTTTCGGGGGTTTCCCGAATACTGGATAGTTTAATTACATCCCCCGAATTTCCTGTCCCTCCATTTCATCTCCATTATCATTTCACATCATTTCTCATCTTATGATTTCTTCAGGGTAGAAGTGTCGGCGAGTTTCTCGGCGGAGCATGGCTGCTCTGAGTGAACCACTTTCTCCTCCGGTGGTCGGTTGCCGGTCTCCGAGCCGGCTACTGGGACCACTTGCGAGGGAATGTTCGTTGGCCTGGACTAATGGGGGAGGTTTCCATTTAAGTAAAATGTAGGGACCCTGTCCTCTACACTATCGTGACTCCTAGGGACGGCCGCTCTGTCTCCTCTCGCCTCATTCTTCCTTCCAGGGATTCCCCACTTAGGGGTATAGTTACAATAGATCAAGACTGGTCGCAGTGCCGAATCTCCTCCGTAGTAAACCTAATCCTAATCCTAATTTTCTGAAGGAGGAGTCTGCCCTACATACAAATATTATCGCTGTGCTGTGATTTAACAAGCTTTTTTGTTTTTATGGTACCCCTAATTATTTTAATTTATTTTATACCTTAATTGGAAGTAACAATTTTTCATTAAAAAGGCACGTGTATATACATGGAAGAATAATTTTCATTTGATTAGAAAGCCCAGGTCCCAGTTTGTGAGTCGGAGTATTTGATTGTAGTTTTGTTCTTCGTTGATGGGATGTCGCTAGCCCCGCCTACATATTCACAGAAATAAGATCAAGTCAGATGCTAAATGAAGATTTACGATAGCAAGAGCGAAGAGAGCGCGCGATTCCCACGATCCCCTTGCGATTGAATCAATAGCAATCAAATGGGTGTTACACGACCACTGAGGCAATGCTATACTTCAATAATGCATTCTACAATACCTACACAGAAATAATATATTTTCCTACAGTGACTACACAGTTAACAAGGGGGGCATTGACAATCTTGAGCACTAAATCTTGTAATCTCCAAGCTTTCATGTTCATTAATTGAATTCCAACGTCACTCACTGTACAGAAACGGAAAAGAGTAGAATTATTTGACTTGAAAATAGTTTTAAACAAAAGGTATACATATTAAAAGTGTAATTTATGACAAGAAAATATTTAGAAATAGATTGGGAAAGAAGGGGAATGTAAAGTTAAATGTTAATTATTATTAGTTTGGTGCCTATCACTTAATGTGAAACTTTACAGTATCCTGTTTTCTTTCACTTGTGGAATAATATAATATAGCAAAAGCTAATGCAGTTTCTAGTAACATAAAATGTTAAATTTCCGTTTTTAATTACTTTCACACTCCAACTTTCTTTTTGTGGGTGGGGGGAGCCTTGTGGTTTAACTTAATTTAACCTGGCAGGTCTAATAGCGTAGTGAATGAACGAAATGGTTATGATGCCTAGGGTCCCTAGAGCGTAGAGTTATCCGATATTAATTTTCTCATAACAAAGGAGCCTATATAGATAAGCTGGCTAATGGAGACTTGAACTCATGGACATTAAATTAACCCTTACACCACTTGGACCCTGACGCTGATATTTTGTTGTCATTGTGAATGGCCAGAGGAATCTTGTGTTCGAGTCGACATTTGTCTTTACGTTAATTTTAATGCCTTTAACTCCAAACAACTGTATATTGCTGAAAAATATTTCTTTTTCCCTCCTTAAAAGCTTAATTAATTCAACTTTGTTGCAAATGAGCAGTTGAAGAAGAAATGCTGTTTCGTAGAAAACGAAAGAAAAAAACGAACATTAAAGGAGAGTGTCTATGATGGAATGAGATGCAAATGGTTGAGAGAGTTTCAACTTGCAGTATGGTGAAGATTCACATTCTTGCATTGGTGCATTGCATATCTAGCATTGGTGTAAAACATCAGTCAATGAGTTTTACTACTATTTTCCAGAAAATCTCAAGGGACCACCAATATTTTAGGATATTCGCAATCAATAAAGAAAAAAGAATATCTGATAGCATTCAAGTCCTTCAAATCAAAGGAAAGAGAAAGTATCAAGGTTCTGTTTGATGGAGAAAGAATACGTGAGACAAACATAAGCCTTATTGACATTCAATCGATGTAGGAATGCTTAATTTTCTTTTAATGTTGTTTACGTTGTCACGTGTGGCATTGTTGTGCTGCCGCCACGGACCGGAGCCGGGCGCGTGGGTAGGAGAAGAAAACAGACAGAGAGGGGCTCCAGAGCGTTCTGCCCATTGTTGTTGCTGCGAAAGTTCTCGTAAGATCTGCAGCTTTCTAGAAATAATGGCTGGGGAGGTATAAATATCCCGCAAGGTGTTGGAGCGGCAATAGTTTGTTGGTTATTGCGACAGTCGACGATAGAAACTTACCGCTGTGATTTCTTTCCTTTGTTTTCCTGCAGGAAAACACCGAGTCAGCCTTGAAGACACCGGATTGTCAATTTCACGTCTTTTGTAATGCAGCAAAAGTTGTTCTAAATTTTTGCAAACCAGATTTCCGTATCTACTTAACCCACGCAGTCACAATACATTACACTCTGTATTTCATGGAACAGTTTGTCTGCTATTTCACAGTAGATTTAGAATCAGTTAATGTCTGTAATAGTAATGTGAAACATAGGTTAACTTACATTACCTAAAATATTTGATCCAATTCATAAAGTAAGTAAAACAACTGGATGCCGCCGATCATTGCAATGGGTCTCACCAGATTACTGGGCTGTATGTTAACTAACACCTTCGTTATATTATTTCGCCTAGCGTTTGTTGACCTGAAATACCTAGAGTGAAACTAAACTTGCGAATAAATCAAGCAATTTGCACGTTACAGAAAATGTATTCATTCACTCCTTCATTAATGGGCAATAATTATAGGTGTTAGGGGCAGTTCTGATTTATGTACACAACTTTAGACTTTGCGAACTAATTTATTTGACAATCGGGGTATCCAGCACCTGGATAATGAGCATGTGGACAAACTTCAGCTGCACAAAATTGTTCTACATATCTTATATTGCAAATTATGATGTTTTATAACAAAAGCGGAAGCAGAAACAAATATACAAGGTGTTTGAAAGAAAGTTCTTCTATTACACTAGATGAAACTATCTTAGTAGGTCTGAATGATTTTCACCCTACAATTGCTAGCGAGGTATGGAGCACTTGTTTACTTTTGTTGTTCTCTCCTGCATGGTATCTTCCTTCAGGAAGATATCTGTGTGTTCTGGAACGTGTTGTCTGTTTCCTGAATGGTCTGTATTTTTAGCTCTTATTTTAGATGTGGCACAGATTTGAATTTTTCTATTTGCATAGAAAACTTCTGTTCTGCATTTTCGTTGACAAGACTGCTTTCTGAGAATGCATGATTGGAGAATCAGCACGTGCATCGCCCAACACACTGCACCTCTTACACGTCCTGTCCCCGCCCTACATTCACAAAAAGCCATTAACATTAATGGCAACATTCATTAGAGGTACCTGGCTTATCATTACATGTAAATGAGACAAGTGGATGAGTGCTTATAATTCTGCGGCTTCATAGCTCAAAGGTTCTGGTTTGATTCCCGCTTGGAATAGCAGCATTTTTCTTAATTAATTCTCTAATTCCACCAGTTGAAGTATAACCTGACCAAGGCCAGTGCAGTTCTGGATCCCATTTTACACTGGAAATGAAAGACCGCTTAAATTTGCTCAGAGGCATCTTTATAACGCTTGAGGTTCTTTTAGTGCTGCTTGGGACCACCAGCATTACTTCCTTTACGCCTTCGGCTGGGGTTTAACCCGCGACTTCGGGAACCAAAGGCTAGTATTATGTCAGCCCTAGCCCACGAAGGACGACACGTAGATATACCAACTCTGTTTCTAGCCTGTTAATTTTACGTAATATTTTCACCTGTATCAGCTGAACTGCAAGTCCATAGACAATCAAGTTCATGAAGCGGCTTATACCGCGAGCCAAAGTAGGGCATCTAATCTTTGCATCATCGATTTTTCGCTGTCTTTTTCCAGCGCCTTATACCCAGTGCCGCATTTTTCAAAGTGTTTGTATTCGATGTTTCTGTGTTTGTAATAAGAGCTGCATGAAACATTAAAAGATATTTCTATACCTGGGGCCAAGAGAAGCGAAGAAAAGTGCCCTTTGAGTCAGCACTAGCGGAGCAGAAAACAGGACTTTTTCATACTGACAAACTGGAATTGGATGCATTCAATCTCGTGAGTTTCCTAGAGCAGTGGAGTAAAGGATTATTGTCGCATAAGCCTCCAGGAATGGACATTTCTCTCCCTATCCCGCAATTCTGCTTTGCCTATGAACGGAGGCAGAGATTTCAGCGGCCATGTATGCCTTAGTCGATTTTGAGCTTCCATGTTATGAAAAGAAAGAGGGAAACAGAATGCCTTAGAGGACGATGGCCATAGAATTAATGCTTTACATTGTGGATGGAATGTTACGTGGGAAACACACAACACTCTTGCTTCACTCTGGATGTCTACAAAAGAAAGAAATGTTCTTAAATAAGACAATTGTCCAAAGTGAAAGACAACTGCAATGTTAATCTGAATGTAATGTCATCTTTAGAATTAAGTTGCCATATCTATGTGCCAGAGAGAGATATGGGGGATAAACATCCCCCAGAAATAAATTAAATGAGGTCATATTTTTCATTTACTTAGCCGAAAGCAATATATTTATGACTTTAGCACCAATATTGGTATTTAAAAAGTCAAGTGTTAGTGAACCGTACACTTATCAATGTCTAATAAGACATGGCCATTATATGCAACAATACATGGAAGTCTAGCCCCGTAGCTCAGTCGGTAGAGCACCTGCCTGCCGTGCTAGGGGTCCTGGGTTCGATTCCTGGCCGTGAGGGAGGGGATGTTTCTCCGACCAAGATAATGCCTCATCTTCCCCAGAGTCTGGAAGTATGAATGAGAGTGCGAGTGTGTGCGTGATCTAATAATTAAAGCCCAACGAATACGAGTTAACACCTTCGATATGACCATTGGAGTTAAAGGCGGGATATAAATGGAACAAATAAAGAAAACTACATGGAAGTTAAATTCCTATAAGTCTACGATCCAACAAGTTTCGGCTTATAGTATAGTATCACATAGTTCCTTAAGGAAACTTAAAGATGGTTTGGTATTTATATTACCTAATATAAATAAAATCCGTGTATAATATTCAATGATTACCTATTACTGAAACTTAATCATTCATTCTGATGGCAATTAGTTGATAGCCAACCGACATGGTGTCACAGGAAAGAAAACGGATGTTAAATGAACAATTATTATACACATTATTTTAAAACGCTAGTGTACGATAAACAAACCATTTAAAACAAGGTATAGAAATGCCATTTTAATAAATTTTTCAGGAAGAAGCTTTTATATGGATTAATCCTATACAAATGGCATTGCCTTGTTATTATGCAGTTAGGAAAGGAAAGGGAATGCATGCGATAAGGCAGCTTTTGACTTATCAGACTTGTTTCAGTTTAATGTGAAATTGAACGATCTGTTCAAAATGACAACACAAATTAACGTTCCTACCTCGTGTGTTGCTATGAAAGAATATTAATTTGATTATTAGGTGGGTAACCATTGTCACAGAGATGTTGTTTACAGTGGGGAGCCAAGATCTACTAGATAATAATAGATGCTGAGGCTATTAATAGACAAGTTCGACTCTTTCTATGACAATCGGCGAATTAACTTTCACTGGGACAATGTCATTGTAAATAAAGTTATAGTTTAAGAAATGCACATTGTTTCCATGTTGCAGTGCATTTAATGTTACTTCAATACATCGTTCTATAAGTACCAATAGTTCGACATGTGTCAAAGTATCGTTTTAGTTAGTAATTATTCACAAAAATAATGATTTTTTAAACTCTTTATTTTAGTATGCTGAACACAGAGCGAGATGGCGTCAACGTGTAAGGCTCGTATTGGGGATAGCCCAGGCTCGATTCCCGCCGAACCGAACACTGACCTTTTCCATGGTTTCCCCAGAGCGGTAAACGAATGTTCGGGTGGTTTTTCTTGTATTAGGAATTTTCCGCCCCCATCATTTCCTTTCATCTATTTCAGGAGTTGCCAAGCTGCTTATGAAAACTGCTCTGCTGAATGCACTTATACTTCAGTATACACCACATATAAAATAGTTCAAAAACTGGTGCAACTTTAAAACATAAAACTAATAAAATGAAATATCCTGAAAAAACCCGCTATTATATGCTGTAATTCGTTCTTTTTTGTATACTGCGAATGAGAACCTTGTCACATTTAATTGGATTTCTGGAATTTTTAAAAGTAGAATGTTAGTACTTTCTGGAATAATTACTTTGGTTCTCTCTCGAAATTAAAAAAAAAATAATAGGTGTTAAAAATATAAAATTCTAAAGTTTCCGCTTGTGTCGTATAAGTTTACCGCAGCTACAACACAATATTTGTGCAAAAACTAATATTATTCGTTCACTTACACCTTTATTCTTCAGTACATAAAGGAAAGTGTCCAATTGGAAATTTCTGGCGTCTTCATTGGTGTCACAGTTGTCGCTCAACAGCCATTTTAGTACTAATGATAAGAGGTTCAAGTTAGCGCAATGGGACAGAGCGTGCACACCGTGACCTTCTGTGATTATGGCCCTGGACACTAAAGTTAACCACAAACTGGGGTGTGTTCACATTTATCTTGGCTACATCACGCTTGTTCAGTTTGCAGACCATTAAGATCAGGTAAGTTTGTTACTAGTCACAGTATTGTAACGGGAGCGCTGGAACACCCAGTGAAAGCAGCTGGCAGCGGGAGGTAGGGGAGGTTCGGTTAGCCACACCTCCTCCTCGTTTGTCTTGTGGTGGTGACAGGCTGTGGTCAGGGAAAAAACATGACTGTGTCGCCTGTTTTCTCTACACCTGTTTCTCGATCTTTCTGTTACTAGAACAATCCTGTAAACACCAGAAGGCGGGATATTCCGATATAAAGAGGGTTACAGACAGACGGAGTTAGTTAGTTGGTTTTGGTTTAGTCAGTCAGTGAGTTGGTTTTGTCAGTGAGTGAGGAGACAGTCGCAGTTCTTGGTGTAAGAGTTAGTCAGTGACGTGTTAATGAACGAAAGGATTGTGCAACGGAAGACTGTACGTAACTGTGAATGTGTACCGGAGCTTACGTAACCGCGAGTACAAGGAAATTGTAACGGACGGACTGGTGAATTGTAACTGTGTGCATTACAAGTAATTCTGTGTAATTGCCAAGAGTTTAACTGTAAGTCGGTGGAAATAAAGAACATTTTGAGTGGTGTAATTGGACTTTTTATTCCACGAACCCACAAAGTCACAGTATTCTGGAGTGTACTGTGCTAACTAGACGAATTATAATTATATTTTTGGTATTTAGTGAAAAAGCAGTTGAAAATGAGCTATAGAAAATGATGCTTTGAAATATACAAATTCATATAGTGGCCAAAGTATTGTTCAATTAAAACCAGTACAAGGAAGACAGACACTAGTCTCTTCACTGGAATTACGAGTCATTTTAGTGACAACTCCAGTTCAACAGGTTAGTTAAGTTTAAAATCAAAACTTATTTTTATCAACGAATATTGTATCATAACGATAACAACTAAATATACTTGGGTAACCATTACTTTCTGGCTCTGGTTGTTTTGTATGATGTAATTTCTCGTCCATTTGAAGACTGTTGGAGAAAAATACTCAATGCAAGTGTGACTTAATGACATACCTCTCTTAATAACAGTGTGTTAAGGTCACTTCCTATACAAAAGACGAATGCTAGTAAATGAAGTACTAAATTCTACCCAAAAATTGGATCCCAAGATTTCACAGAAAATAAACCTTATTAAGTGCTCTGAATAAAAATATATAATTAAGTGTAAACAATTCTGTTAACAGGATATTTCAAAAATAAAAGGTTGGTTTAAAACCATACTTATATTTAACTTCGATACCTTCCAGGATACAAAACATAGATTTTCAAAGGAATCTTACCACGCCCTACTACCTTTTACGTGATAAAGGGTTGTTACTTTTTGTTTTCTCAAAAATTGGCTCATATGATTTTGATTTAAATAGCAGATATTTGTATGATAATTAAAATGTATAGCTTGGATTTTCTGGGAATAGTCTGCGAAGTTCTCTTCATTCTAAGTCACTTCTGTATAACTGGTATACCGTAGGGGATAAAAAAACTCGCACTGCACCAAGATGTAAATCTAGTAAAGTATGTCATAATTTATGCAAAGCAAACTTAGTTTGAGCGTTAACAATTTTCTAAAGATTATTTATACTTATTTTTATTGATTTTCAAAATGTTATAATTATTTCAAGTTGTAGGTAAGTGTATGTTCGGTTTTTCTCGTGATCACTCAAACAGCATGAATTTCAAAGACCATCACAAAACAATCTGTTTTAAAAAATCTGACCCTCCCTTTAAGTTACTGTACCCTCTTTATACCAGCAACGAACTGTCCAAATGTGCAGTGAAAGTTTATCTCGATTAACAACAATTAGGCAGAAGAACAGGCTTCGTAAGAATAGTTTCTGGAAGATTGACTGGAGACAACAATATGAAAGTAACAAATCAGATTTTCAACGAGTGCTATGGTTATTAGACTGCTTTACCCGATTTTACTGAAGGCGAATAGAATTTCAATGTCAACATATAGCGGCCAAGTTTTAAAGCTCTGAGTATAGTTTCCATTGTCATAAAACTCATTGTTGCAAAAAGTTTCACATTGTATGATAGTACATAAATACATTCTGCACACAAATGATTGTGTAGTTCTTCAAATTGTTTCAGGTTAAAATATCATTTGATACGTTTATAATTATGTTATGGAAGTATTACTTGTTTTCTTTAAATTATCTTTGTGTTTTTGCGAAATGTTTATTGTACAAGGAAAAGCTGCACTCATCTTATAGTTGCTGCAACACAAATCCGTGACGTGGTACAACACAAACAACCTCCACATTGCAATAATATCAGAGGATAGCACAAACAGTTTAAGGAGAAAAGGAAAATCAATAGGAAGGCCTAGAACATCAGATGAAGACGTCGAAGGAACCAGTGTTTACAGTCCTCAAAGTCCGTTCCACGCCGCAGTCCTCAGTTTAGGTCTTGCGAAGTCAACAGTGCATACCATAATGCAGAAGAGATTGAAACTACAAAATTCAACTGCTGCATGCAATAAAACCACAGGACAAATTGCTTAGGGCTGAATTTATTGCTGCCTTGTTATAAAGATTTGACAATAAATATAAATTTTTTGAGAATATCATTTTCTCCCATGGGGCTACGTTACACGTAAATAGTTGTATTAATCGGTACAGTTGCAGAATTTGACCCCTGGAAAATCCACGTTAATACACAGACATTACAGATTCTCCTAAGATGAACGTTTGGTGTAGCCTTATGCGCAATAAGATTTTTGGTCCATTCTTTTTTGTTGAACAAACCATCAACCCCATAACATACATGAACATACTACAGAATTTCATATTTTCTCAAATCGAGAAAATGGAGCATCAAAAGATGGAGCATCGTGCCGTTTCGCAAACCATGTCAATTATAATTGATTTCCAGAACGATGCATGTACAAAACACATGGCCAGCTAGAATCTTGATTTTACTGCATTAGACTTCTATCTTTGTAGCAAAGTAAAAAATAAGTTTTGCAGTGAAAGAATTGAGAATATTGTCCACCTAAAACAAAGAATCAGACATGCGATTACAAGTATTACTCCTGAGTTCTTGTCAGAGTCTGGGCTGAAGTTGAATTCGCTTAGATGTCTGTCGTGCAGCGACTGATGCCCATAATATTATTTGTCAACTCTAGAGCTACTGAATGAAGGTACATTCAATCAGTTACACATAATGATTCACAGTGAGCTCATAACATTCTTAGAAACCCTGTATTTCTGCAAACGATTATCTCGATGAGCATGAAGTGTAGATTGAAAAATAAGATCGTCTATAGTCGCCCTGTTCGAACGTTTATCATGGATTTATCTTGGGTAATAGACACCTCTCAGATAATACACTGACTACTCCACGTGGAGTAAACGTATATCTGTCATTTGTGATTTCTGCGAATTCCATTGGCTGAAGTGGTGCGTTCATTGGTGCTTAGCACACGACCGGGAGGCGCGTTAGTTTCCCTCTCACTCTTACAAGAGCGTTATCTGAGAGGTATCTATTACCAAAGATAAATCCATGGTAACCGTTCGAACAGCGCCACTATAACCGTTCGAACAGGGCGACTATACTTAGTGAGGCATTAGCGCAGCTGCTACCAATTGGGAGACCCAGGTTCAATTCCCGGGACATGTGTGAGGATTTTCTCCCTCAGGAAGACCTGGTCTGGGCGCACTTAGCCTTGTGAAGTCTCTATGGAGCAATTGAAGAGCTACTTGATAGAAGAGCAGTGGCTTCTGGTTGTGAAGACTGCAATCACAGACGCTATGTTCCATCCAGTAGAACTGCAACCCACTCACGATGGCCAATGTGAACACAAGTGGAGAACGCAGCTGTAGGGCGATAGGCCCTGGCCTACTATCGGACTGTATCGTCAACGAACTTAATTTAGCTTTAGATTGAAAAGCAATCATCCATAAGCATAGTGCATGAAAATTATATAAAAATAAACGGTAATATGTAGAGAAAATCTGTATACAACGCATCACTTTATTCTTACTAAGCACACAAAATGTAGATATATTTACATTTGTTTATTATTATTATTATTATTATTATTATTATTATTATTATTATTATTATTATTATTATTATTATTATTATTATTATTATTATTATTATTATTATTATTATTATTATTATTATTATTATTATTATTATTATTATTATTATTATTATTATTATTATTATTATTATTATTATTATTACTACTACTACTACGACATTCTAGGTTTGTTACACGTTGAGGTTTCTAGCAAATCACACTCGTGGAACGTTTAACAGCAAATAAAATACAAGATTATGCCAACATCTTTTGACATTCCTTATGCTGCAGTATAATTTTAACACCAGTCTAGTATTCCAGCTCTAAATAACACTAGACTGCCAAATCGCAGTCTGGAATTAATGAGTGAGGTGGCAAATTATTTTCCAAAGTTTCCTATAAACGTAATAAAATAAAATGTTTCTATGAGCGTTACGTCTAGAAGTGACTCAAATTCAATTGACTCAAAATCATCGTTCCCACTCAAATCCGTTATTATGCTTTTGTAGAAAGCTTTTAAAATACGGATGGCCCATACACAAATTAGTATTGTTACTTATTAATCATACATTGAAAAATTAACACCAAGAGTTAGATTATAGTTCTATTATATGTAAAGGTTTTCGTATTCCTCAACGAGTACTAATTGCGTATACATAACATATAACGAAAAGCTTCCGTTTATAAGTTAACTGGTGAAGTCTTGCTGCAGGCAGGAGAGCAGACTTTCGCGAAATTGCACATTTTACCTTGGCTGCGCTGCGTTACTAAGCACTTGACATGAGTGGACCGCTCTAATAATTTACGCCACTCGGCTCACGATGGATGCTTACCTCCTCTTCTCTGCTAGTGTGTTTACATTTTCCGGCCATTGATTCACATATGTGTACCACTTGACATCAACCGTGCTCTTAAATGGAGACGGTTGTATCTGTAGAGCCATTTTGCAGAGCGGTTGGGCGGTTCAACAGCTGCAGCATCGATCGCAAATGAAACCCGCAATTTGCCTATCAGCTGACGTCTACCGCCGTTGACCTATAAATAAACGGATAATAAAGATGTCTAAACTATTTTACTTAATTTATAACTTAGTCCTAAATGTATGACAGACAACGTAGTGGATGTAAATATTTAAATTTAATGAAAGAGATACGATGACAGACTTTTTCTTTATCAGAGATATATAACCATTTAGTAAACAAAAATAACTATGAATAGTACATAGTTCTGCCGTAAAAGCACTCTAAAACCATTTGTTACTGACTTGTGTCAGACTTTGTGCATACTTAATCGCCCACGCACTTGTCAGCACAGAAAATAATCAGATAGCACTTTCAAAATGCTTGCAGGCAAATTTATAAAGAGACATTTGTTATTTTTAAGGCAACCGATCGATAAATTCTAAAACATATACACTGTTCTTTTTCATTGTTTTTTTTTAACTACAAATGTGGCCGCGTCGTTAATCGCTGAGTTTCAGAAAGGCATCTCAAGTTCGAACCCAGGCGACCGCATGTGGAATTTGTACGGACGACACGGCGCCACTGGTGCGAGGTTTCTGTTGGATCTCTGATTTACATTAAGTTTTACATTAATTATAACTGCTCCATTAACACCTTTCGTGTCATCTATTTCCTCACTCTGCTCCTTAACTGAGAGGGCCCCAAGGACACGCTTGTAACTCCTGAGGGATGTTAGTCCTCTATATGAATAGGGTAAACAATTAATCTGCAAATTACAAATGGTTTTAGGCTACTGACGTAAAATTCGGAGTTGTAAGTTAAGCGATTCCTAAACTATTATTTGTAAGAAAATTTTCCAGAACTTTCCAGAAATGCTCGTTCTAATGTAATATTTATTTTTGGTAAATATTAGAGAAGATTTGTATACAATAGTGAAGACTAGTGCTTTTCTTTTGACGCTCCTGCCGTTTTAATTTTTTTAACTCATTTATTGATCGATCAGCGCATCTGCGCTCTACAGATCATCGATCATAGACATTATTTACATACATGATATAATGAATAACAATGAAAAGAGGAAAGCCCAATTACCCCACCCCCATAAGTAGGTACATTATTGTTTTAAGTATTGCAGAAGATGTTGTGAGAGCTGATTCCGTGGTAGACGACTCCTGATGCAGGATTTTCTGCCGAGGGAATAGTCAATGGCTCCTGAGACGTGTTTTAGGTTGCTGTAGAACTTTCCGGCTTGTGAAGAAATTGACTGTTGAATGGTGCTGATTCCAGTTTCTCTATGTAGTTGACTATTTCTGACAAACCATGGTGCATTTGTTGAGATTCGTAATACTTTGTTTTGAAATGTCTGGATAACTTTGATTTCGGAAGGACTGGGCAGGCATATAGTTAATCAAGTCATGTAGACTAGTGCACAGTTTTTTTTAATTTGAGTGAAGATCTTTTGTCGAGAAGAGGGTAGAGCTTAGCCAGTCTTGCTCCAGCTAGTTTGAGTTTGTTACTTATGTGTTGTTTCCATGTGAGTCGTCGATCCATAATTTTATTTAGGAGAGATAGAAAAAATGGGTGCCTTAAATATACAGAAAATAATTCACTCATTCTTAAGTGAAGTAAATAACCTGTACGATATTAAGGTCCTTTTTCTTTATGACCGGTGAAGTGAATATTTCCAATTGCTCTTCTAACCTATTTCCATGATATCCTTACATAACTTTCTTTGTTTACTCTATGTGTAATAATGTAAGAGGCTTTGATATGGAAAAAATATTCTTAATTTAAATATATTTTCAACGTTGATGTTTAATCATTTTTATCACCATCACCTCACATTATCTCCCACATGCGTAAGACTCTGCGATGAAAATGAATAATTCTAATTTTAAAAAATTGCCTCTGCCCCAGCTTGGGATTGAATCCGAAGCATCTGTATTGATTATAACTCCTTAAGAGTTAACTACTGCTTAAACCATATTTCAACTTAAGAGTACATATTTAGGAGCACGTTTGTATGTATATACTTAAGCATGTAGTGTCTGCAGTTCTCAACATTAATTTGAACAAATTTTGCCTTGGTGGTCATTTTAGCTTTCTTAAAACTAAGGTGTATCATAATTAAGGGCGAATACTTCGATTCCTTTTATTTTATGAAAGTAAAGTTACCAACATTTTTATTTTATAAAGGCAATATTATCAACATTTGACAAATTCTGTTTTATAAATTAGTACTAACAATGGAAAGGTGGCAGTGGCAATTCCTAATGCAGCTAGTTTGCATAACCAATAAGTAAAAGCCAACAAACTATTGGAGATACGAAACCTGCGGAATGCGACCTGTATGGAACTCACCTCCCTTCGTTTGCGTCCAACTGAAGATTTAAGCTTTGCTTTGGAAATCAATTTTGTGCTTCATGGCCATGAGAAAGTGCATTCCTTGTACCCCTTTCCCTCAATCGTAGCGCCCTTCAAGAACACCATGCGCCACGACTGCTTCTCCAGCAATAAACAAGCATGCTTAATATCACTTTGTATAAATTGGCATAGTTTGATACTTTCGCTATGAAATGAAAACCGCCAAAGAAGTTTTATTTCAAGACCATTCATCAATATGCCAGCCTGAACCAGCTGGCCGACACTTCACTGTGAAGATTACATTCGCTGATATTAATGTATGGCTATTGTCTAATTGTCAGAAGCTCCTTATCTCAATTTTAAGTGATTTATCTTTATCTACAGTTGATAAACTGCTTAACATTCACAGATGATTCATTAAGAATCAAAATAAATGTGTCTGCAAAATTTAGCCTCTAATATAAAATTCGGTCTATTTCACTTGCTGGAATTTTAATGGACTTTGTTTCTCTATTTCGAACAAAGCGTTTGTGAAATAATATGGTGAAAATTCATGACAGCAAATTAATATTTATATGCGTTGGCCAGAGTGGGGCACTTGTTGCTTGTACATACGAAAACATTCCTGGCCGACAGGTACACAAAGCTGAAGCAATTTTACAGCAACGCTCTCTAATTTACAGTAAAAATTCTTACACAGGTAAAAAATTTAATGAAACAGTTATGGAATAGTTACGAGTTAAAACTTTGTTCGATATATTTAAAATTTGGTTGAACTATCTAAGCAAGATCGGTTCATACGGAGATAAACCTAAAAATTAGTTCATTAGCTCAGCATATTTCAAACGATTTATTCACCAGATTTGTAAATTTACACATAAGATAAATAAATATGCACATAACATTTTTTTAAATATTCCTTAATTGGTTTTGTTTAGGGTATCCTAATATGATGCCCAAAATTGCCGAACCATTTATTTGCATAGAATAATATTCGTTTCATTGTTTACAAGTTTACGTTAATAAATAAATAAACCTTGTCCTTTTTAACGATGCTGTCAATTTCTAGGATCATGTGAACGCAACAGGAATTCTTTAAATGCCAGTACATTTTCTGACATGGGACTGTTGTTGCACAGTTAAAAACCCTAAGTCTGGACTGGATTTAATCCACGACCTTGGAATCAGAAAGCAACGGAGCGAGCAAGACATATATTGCTTCTATTTACCTGGATCATGTTTCCTCAGGACCTTCCTAACATCCTCAGCTAATATTGACTAGCATTAATATTGACATTAATATCATTATAGTATCACACTGAATAAAAGTTTCAATTTCAATAACTTAAAAGTTCGCTACTGGAAAATTATTTCAATTTCGAAACCTGTGATCGGAGTTTTATAGGTGCACTAGTTTCCAAGGTCTCGTTATCCTGATATGGTATGAAGGCGGTGATGTGCTTCCTTGGCCAAATAGGAAGTGGTTTTTAAACTTATATTTTGTTTCCTTCTTTTCCCTCCATAATATACAAACTTTAAAAGTATATATGGTATGCTGCAAAATAAAGTATTTAATCTAGGCAAAATCTATGGAGTGGAGGTAGCGTGTTTGCCTTACATTCAAGAGGTTCCAAGTAAAAATCTCGGTCAAGGAGAGTTATCTGGGTACGTTCCGGGGTCCCCCCCCCCCTTTGGGGTTTTACCTTATCCTGAAAGGTGAATGTCAGGTAGGCATCGTGTTTTGAGCATCGTTTTACCCATTTCATTCATCCTCCAATATGACTTACGTTGGAGGACGGGAGAGAGAGGCAAAATTTTATCTTGCAATTTCATACAAACATTTTCTCTACATCTCATTAAGGAGTTCTCCGAATTTGGTGATGTGAGTATTCACGTCGGGGCTCTACTTTATCTTCACCAATAAAATAATTGTAATCGTTAGGAAGCAGTAAATTAATAACAAGTGAACTCATCCTCTATATGCATTTGGTCCTTCAGAAAGAGGTACGTCCTCAAAATGAGCTAAGCCGAATTTTGTCAGATATTCAATCATCCAAACATGATACTCCTCAACATTCTCCATCGGATCCTAAAGAAAATGATATAATTTGCTTAAAACACAACCCAAACCAAACAAACGAAACTTTCAAGAGATTGAAACAAGTTTTGTAGTAGATAATGATATATTATAACATTATTTAACTGAGAATTGTATTGGTTTTATTTATTTTATATTTTCGAAGTTCTACCGAAATCATTATATTATAAATTTGGAGCAGTTATTTGAAAAAACGTAATCACAACGTAATCATGTAGCTTTGCTTCTTATTAATACTTCATAACTGAAAGTATCCACTAATCTAATTACAACCTTTTCATCAATTAAAAACGAAAAGAAAAATGAACTCAATTTGAAAGCCACTTAAAAAGAGCTTCCAAAGTAGAGGTTTCATTTTCTTCAAGAAGTTTTATTTTACTAGAGTACTCTATGGGACTCTTCCGCTTGGACATGTAATGAATCATGTGCCTGTTGATGATCTCATTTGCCTCTGTCGATTTACTGGATAAATGGGCGTCAGTCACAGGAAATACGTTATGTCACTTCCTACCTTAACAATAATGCAGATTACTTGGATCAAGAAATTGCTACCATCAATAAAATTTGGGTATATTGAGCACTTCTACAGTCAACCGTGACTTGTTGCTTCTTGACTTCATCCACTCCAGCTTACCTCGATGAAAAACTAAATCCGATCAAGGAAAAAAAAATGGAGTGTTCTAAAATTGTTGACTATATGAAATTTTGTAGCACTTTGAGGAAGCCATGTCTTGAAAAAATGTGATCTCTAAGAAGCTATTACTTTGTCACAAATTCACATAAATCTGTGTCAAAACATTTGGAACTGAAATGCATTTATGGGGTCTCCCAAAACGGTCCTTTGTCCTCTCAGTGTTAAGTTAGCGAAGTTTAGGTTACTATTTTAACAAAATCACTATGGCTATACAATTCACTTTATTTTACCATATTTTATTTATATAAGTAAATAGTATTAAGATAATTTATACACTAAAACAAAAGAAAGAATTCGCTTTATTTGAAAGTTTTTTTTTCCTTAAAATATTTGTATTAAAACTTCCACTATATATCGATAAAGTTGCGATCCAATGCTGAATTACAAAGTTAAACTCAATGATTATGAACATTGTTAAATTTCATAAACAATAAAATTTACATCCCAGAAGAAGTGGCAACCATATTGCCTATTACAGTTTTACTATCCTTTCTATTTCACGGCCGCGCCGTGGCTCAGTGGTTAGACCGCTTGGCTCTCACCAAGGCGGTCCGGGTTCGATCCCAGGCGACCGCAAAGTGAGATTTGTGGTGGACAACACGGCGCTGGGGCGGGTTTTCTCCGATACTTTCGGTTTCCCCCGCCATCTCATTCCACCGTTGCTCCATCTTCATCTCATGTATCATCAGTGTCATCGCCTGCGGTGCCGTATGTAGTAAAAGCGGGCGTTAAACACTACACATTTCATTTCTATTTCACATTACTTAAAAGTTACGGGCATCTGAAGTGGAGCTCGTCAAAATCAGGGTTGTTTAACTTACTCGTATACTAATGCCTTTTAAATTAGTTTAAAAATCCAATTGAAAGCCGCGTGCCACAAAAGCCAATAAAAAATTAACCAAGCATATCTCATTCTTCAAAAGGATATTCTAATTCAGTTTATGAAAAATATGTCATTTTCATATATTTTTTCTTCCAATTTCAATTTCAGGAACGATTAATGCAGGCTCAAAACGTTTAGTGTATACATGAAATTAGTTCATTTATTTCGCCTTTAGGTCATATATCCCTGGCATAGAGTAGAAGCAATTGTTTGTCTTCTGTGTGGGAATTTAAGCTTTTGAAATGCGCTGCTCATGTTCACTTGCTCATTCAAAGGAATTCAGAAACCCACACAACGTCAAATACATTACAGGGGAAAACTTTACTATATTTTATATGTTTTCTAAAGTTTCAACAAATCAGCAAAACTAACGTTAAGCGGATCACCATTCTCGTGAGAGGAACTCAGTACTTATTTATGCCACTGCGCCCCCTTACTTCTCCAGGGTGTAGAACCCCCTTAGAGGTTTCCTGGCCAGTATGAGACCGCTGTGATAGCTATTACGTATTTATCCGACAACACTATGACGCTAGCCAGCATTTTCGTGATGTGGAGGTAGAAAATGTTTACGTGGGACATTTCTCCAGCTTATCTTCTTATGATGGTCAGACAGCTCCACTTTGCGGACAAGGTTTACCACGCAATTGTGGACAAGTTACCTATATATTCTTATCACCCAACTGTTGTTATTTTCGAGTTACAAAAATAACTGGAAGGTCATCAATGCATACAGCGTCAAAAAGACCCATTATGGTTAGTGTGCAAATATGTCATTCCTCATTTAAATATCTCTATTATCACTCAAGTGTTAGTGGCATATAACTAGATAGAGACAGCTCGCATATTGGCTTAGTGCTCAGTTTTGACAGAAGGGACACTAATGCTGCAATTAATATCCTTTAACATGATTGCACTTATCACTATTTACTAAAATTTCCACTCTGGACCTTGTGTTACGAAGTTCCTTTCATTCAACCTTGACCTTGCACTTTTGGAACTTTTCCAATGAACACTGTTGCTATAATTAGGGACTTATTTACTCGATGCACTGGTTACAATGGATTATCTACTCAATAGTAAGAGTACAGTCACAATAAATGTGTACTGCGATTAAAGCATTCGACCAGAGCAGTGTGATAATTTATGAGCTACGTGTCGACATTTGGATCTGCTCCATCTGTATGTTCTATTTCGGAACATAAATCTTCTGTTAGTACTCATAATCCAATAACATGTAGACTTTATGTACGGTACAAAGGCGTTTTAATACAAGCAATGTTAATGTTGCAGGATATAAAGAGCACTTGACACACACGTGTCATCTAAAGCATAAGCTTTAATTATGCATCAGCAGTAAGCGAGGAATCTTCCAAGCATAATTTTAGTATCGGTGATTACCTTATAAAGCAATTATTATATTATATTTTCTCTTTTGTGCAACTTTTATTTCCTCTGCTGCTTATGTAATTTAGTGGAAGTAACGTATGCTATTCAAAATTAGGTATGAAACTTTCATTGAAAGCACATGCTTTGTGTCAACCCTATATATTTTCTAACAGGTTAGACCGAAAACCGAAATATCTATAAATGCCAAATTTCACATTGGGCGTTTGTTCATAATAAAAAAAAAACAAAAAAACAACAACCATTTTTCCTTGCTTTCTCTGACGCTTATAACACGATAAAAACTTCGATAGTAAGATTTTATTGTAAATAGACTTTTGAAGGTCTAGAATTTAAATGTAATCTGATTAAACAGGAAGTCCGTATAGTTATCAATCTCTGAAACAGCAGAATTAAAATACGATGAAAACTAAATTTATTTCATTAGTCACCAGTTGTTGATTTCCTAAAGAAATTCCTCACGTTTTTTTTTTTTTTCATAAAAGAAAACATAATATTTATGTTCCATTTCATGAAACACTGGTTCTAGCTATTTTTATTAACATATATCATAATTATATTTGAGTTATCCCCATGATTAAAAAATTGATGTGTTCGATTTTTTCAAATACCTAGCGAAGCTGACTTTAAACTTACTTAGTTCTATTTAGCTAAAATAGCCATTAAAATCTATACCAGAACTTCCTTTGCTCAAAATGTAGCTTGTAAAAAT